>JADLZN010008866.1:0-600000 GCA_018155175.1 Sinocyclocheilus anophthalmus | reverse complement strand
CTGGCACACAGCTGGCCTCCGGCTCTTCTCAAGTATGCGTTTCCCCCAGTGAGTCTTCTTGCACAGTTGCTGTGCAAGGTAAGGGAGGACGAGGAGCAGGTCCTCTGGGTGGCGCCATACTGGCCCAGTCGGAATTGGTTCCCCGAACTGATGCTCCTCGAGACAGCCCCTCCTTGGCAAATTTCTCTGAGGAGGGATCTCCTTTATCAGAGAGGGGGCACCCTCTGGCACCAGCGTCCAGACATGTGGAATCTCCACTTATGGTCCCTGAACGGGACGCGGAGGTTCTAGGGGGGCTACCCCCCGCGGTGAAACACGCATCCGCTTCGCAAGAGCCCGTCTACCAGCACGCTTAAGGAGGAAGTGGGAACATGTTCGTCGGTGGTGCTCTTCCCGACAGGAAGACCCACGAAGATGCAGCGGAGCGCAGTGTGCTTTCTTCCTGAAGGATTGGTTGGAGCGAAGGTGTCTCCCGCACTGAAAGGTATGTGCCGGCCATTGCCGCCGCATAACGATTGAAGTAGACGGTAAGTTTCGGGGAAAGCACGACGTGGTTCATCAGGTGTTCAGAGGGCGCAAGGAGGTTAAATCCTCCCGCCTCACTGTAACTCTTGGGATCTCCCCTCTGTCCTGACGGCCCTGAAGGAGGAGCCATTCGAGCCTCTACGATCAGTAGAGCTTAAAATTCTGTCATTAAAGACAGCGCTCCTCACCGCATTGGCCTCGGTCAAGAGGGTAGGGGACCTGCAGGCATTCTCGGTCGACGATTCTTGCCTAGAATTCGGAACGGGTAACTCTCATGTTGTCCTGAGACCCCGGCCCGGATATGTGCCCTAAGTTCCCACCACGCCTTTCAGGGATCAGGTGGTGAATTGCAAGCGCTGCCCCAGGAGGAGGCAAACCCAGCCATTGCTCTGCTCTGTCCCATTCGCGCTTTGCACACTACGTGGACCGTACGCAGAGCTTCAGAACCTCAGACCAGCTCTTTGTCTGCTATGGAGGTCAGCAGAAAGGGAAGGCTGTCTCCAAACAAAGACTTGCCCACTGGTTGGTGGAGGCTATAGTCTTGGCATACAAGAACGTTTACCATGCCCCCTCGGAGTGAGAGCCCACTCTACGAGAGGAGTGGCATCTTCTTGGGCATTGGCGCGGGGCGCCTCGATAGCAGACATCTGTAGAGCTGCCGGCTGGGCGACGCCTAACACGTTTGCGAGATTCTATAATCTCCGTGTAGAGCCCGTGTCCTCTCGGGTACTCGCCTCAGGTAGGCAGTAACAACGGACCTGCTCGGTGTCGATCACGCTAGCTGCGCCATTCCCCTCTACGGACCGAATACGTGCGCTCTTGTGCTCCTCAATCAGTTCCCCATGCCGAACCCTGGTGGAGTTCCTCCCGCACCCTCGGCGGTCAGGCGTGGCGGAGCGCCAGACGCCAGGCTCAGCACTCGTGTGCATGCCCAAGGTCAGCCCTTGTGCTGGGCTAGGTGCCCGTGTGTAGTGATTCCCCCTTCGGGTGATCCCACATGTGTATTCTTCCATGGTACGGCTCCCCTCACGGTAAGCCCGTGTCTTTACCTGGCAGTCGTTCTCTGCCATCTCTGTTGTGTAGTCGTATCACCCCAGGTGGGTTGAGTCTACCGCGGAGACTTCCATATGTAGTACTGCCCTGTGCCAGTCCATATGTGTAATTCCACATTATACCTCCTATGCGCAGGTTGTGGCTTCCGTAGCGTTCCCAACTGGGTACTCTTTCCCAGTGTTATCCAATGTACCAATGTATGGAACAGCATTGGCGGACACCTCTGCCTAGCCGCTGTTCTATCTTCCGCCCCAGCTGGTGTGGGGGGACTTGCGGCTTCCGCAGGGCACTGGAGGGGGACAGCAATAGTGGCGTTTTCCATACGGCTCCCAATTCGTTCAGTCACTGACGTAACGTAGAACGTGGCTGACTGAAAGGGAACGTCTCGGTTATTTGTGTAGCCCTTGTTCCCTGAAGGAGGGAACGGGGACGTTACGTTCCGTCGCCACAGTTGCTGTACCACCGCTGTATGGCCGGGGCACGTAGTCTCGGCTCCTCAGCGGAAAACTGATGTGCGTTTGCACGCGCTCTCCTTTTATACCCGCGCTGCGGGGCGGGGTGCGCATGGCGAAGCACGCACGCCAACTGTCATTAGCTTGTTTAGTTAACACTCGAAGGCGATTGGGCTCTCGGGCGAGATCCCAATTCGTCAGTCACTGACGTAAAGTCTCCGTTCCCTCCTTCAGGGAACGAGGGTTACACAAGTAACCTAGACGTTCCTTAACTACTGACTCTAATCAAAGGCATAATATGGAATGAAAGTCTTAACAAATTAAAACACAAAGAGTTACTGTGAAATGCTTTTGTTTAAAAAAATTAATCCATGTACTTCCAAAGGATCCATAAACCTTTTATGTGTAGTCACCATCCTAGACTTCTTAACATATGTGGGCATGAATAATCTCTGGAAGTATTTGTTGGTACTTCATACAATAATTTTTATTTTATTTACAATAAAATGGTATTAGGTACATATATTCATAGTGCTTTCATAAATATATGAAACGGGTAAAATCCATGGAATAAGACAAAAAAAATGTATTGTTGTGCCTTTGGATGTCAGAATCGGAATGCAAATAATTTTTATATAATACAGTATCATCAAAGATGCCATTTGAAGCTAAACGCAGACGTTTAAAACGGACAAACTATGGATGAAACCTGCTATGATTACCCTACTTTTAAAGCATACATTTGAATTTAAACAATAGGTCTATATAATATTCATATAGGGGACATATTGTATTAGCTCTACAGTTGAAATATGCATGAAATACAATTTAAACCTATAACATTTTACATAAAATTGACCTATTTTATCTCAAAATTCTGACTTTTTTTTTGCAAATACAAAGTGTTTATATCTCCTAGTTCAGACTGATTTCACCTCAACAATTGCCGGGTGTCAAGTCTGAGGGAAAAAAAGCCGAAGTGTGGGATTATAAAACTGAAAGAAAGAATGAAGAGTTGCGGGTTTCTTACCAGAATTGTGAGATTTAAGCTTTCTTTTCCTGGGAATGCAAGAAAAAAGTCAGATTGGAAATATAAACTCAACTTACATTTTTGTCTTTCTTCCATGGCTGATTAGACGCTACCTTTGAAACAGTCTATTTTATGCCACCAGATAGGGCTCGCCCACAAAAACGTCATCACTGTTGCAAACACTGAAATTGGCTTTTGATAATAATTAAAGGGGGTCATATGATGCTTTTTCAAAGATCATTATTTTGTGTATTCAGTGTAACAGAATATGTTGACATGCTTAAATCAAAAAACACATTGTTTTTCAAATACTGTACATTATTGTATGTTCTCTATGCCCCGCCTCTCTCAAACTTTTCGTTTTCTACAAAGTCCCTCCTTCGACAAGCGCAGTGTGCTCTGATTGGCCAGCTGACCCAGTGCATTTGTGATTGGTAGACTCCGCAAGGCGAATAGCACCGAACACCGCAAGCACTCGCGGAAATGTAACGCCCCTTACCATAATCAGGCATCCGAGCTGTCATATTATTCAATAAATAAATGTAAAGACAGAGCCCGAAGGGGAACAGAGTCGCGTGACAGACAAAGTGATGAAGCTGCTATGTGTTTGCATTACACAAGCCACGGTTAAGACAGCTGACTCCACTTTGATGTGACGCTCTCGCTCGCTATCACACACCACGAGACGCTGCGGCGCCACACAAACAAAACCACACACACACGATGAGCAAAACTCCGCATTTGAACAGTCAATAGCAAATACTTAAACTAATAACAAAACAGTAGATCATTCAGAAGCGCCAGATTGTCATACCAAAGTCAGAATTACCTCCTATTCTAGGTTCACGAAACGGTCGTCCATAAAATGCATTGATGTTCTGTTGTAAGTAATCTTAAAGATTCCTGAATGCATCTACTTCGGGAAGGCCAAATAAAGTGCTTTTGCTTTCGCCTAGAAACACACAGTATCTCCCTGACATGACTGCTTCAACACTAACTGCAGTTACTGAAACCACGCCTTCTTTCTTTGTGTGCACATTTGGGCGGCTAATATTTCCACATAGTGAGGTAGATATGTGGGGGCATGTTAGAACGAGCCGTTTTAGGGGGCGTGGCAGAGTCTTAACTTTGATAAAGTATATCTCTTTGGTTTTTAGACTTTAGTTTTTGCAACTTTACAGGTCTTCTTTATGCACTAAGAGCTTGTAACACTCCAAAGAGAAAGGAAAACTTGAAATTGCATCATATGACCCCTTTAAGACAATTGTGACATATACCAACTTTAGGTTGGCTTGTTTTCAGATTCACACTGTCACTTTGTCGAATGTCATAATTACACCTATAGTGCCACCATTAACAGATAATGTAAATATCCTGAGAATAACAAAATGTGTAATTATATATAGTACCAGTTAGTTGAATTTACATCCTTATTAAAATTGTCTACAATAATGCCAGGCCAAAAATGATTAAACAAGTCCAATCATGAGTGAATAGAGTCCCCTACCCTCCATGGATCATAGTGAATTAATAATTCAGAATCCAGGTCACTTGACACTGGTTATTTTTAACCTTAACAAAATCCATTTTCACACCACATGTAGTTAAGACGGTAGAATTAGTATGGAGTGCAAGCGTTTTTAGCACCTGGTTCATACATATAAACTGTTATTTAGCATAAAAGGCGTTGGATATCCATAAAAGGCAGGAATTTAAGTGTTTATAAATCTCCCCGGCTGAATGAAACACTAATTCATGCCATAATCGCTTAGTATGCAGTTCTGCAGGTTTGCTTTAATCACCATAGAATGGGGCTTCACACACACTGCTGTTGTTGTTCATCGTCACCGACTGAACCTCTGCGCAAATGAGGCACTGTGTGAGTGGTGGGAGGGTTAAAATGGATTCTTCATAAAGATGTCAGCCTGTAGGCTTTAGTCAAAGCGTCTTGCTGTGGGAGGGGTGAAGAGTCAGATGTGCTCAGCACCTGATATTCTTCCTGTGGCTCAGAGTAAAAAGGAAATTTTCATCAGACACAAGCACAAAATGTAATCTGTACTAGATTGTTGCTTGATAAGAAAAACTTTAGAATTAAATGTTTGTTTAATTTTTTTCTATATTTCTGTAAGACACTGCACTGGTGCAACTGGCATCTCAGGGTATGTCATCTCCATTGAAATGTGTTTTATGAATGCTGTACATCAACACGCTCCTTCTAATTACTGCAGTACAACAGTTATGTCTGAAATCATGCTGTTGTAAGCATCCTCATCCTTTTTTAATGATAACTTGTAATCCTTTAAGGACAAAAACAACTAGTGCGCTTACGTACCATTTAATCGAATGGCATGTGAGGTGAGGTGAAGGCCGTGTGGCCAAGTATGGTGACCCATACTCGGAATTTGTGCTCTGCATTTAACCAATCCAAGTGCACACACACACAGCAGTCAGTAGTGAACACACACACACACACACACACACACACACAAACACACACACACACACACACCGTGAACACATACCCGGAGCAGTTTGCAGCCATATTGCTGCGGCGCCCGGGGAGCAGTTGGGGGTTCGGTGTCTTGCTCAAGGGTCTCACCTCCGTCGTGGTATTGAGGGTGGAAGCAGCGCTGGACTGGGACTAAAAATCGGCCCTGGCATTTTTTGGTCTAGGCGGCCCACCACCACTTTGAGATATATATACAGTGGGTACGGAAAGTATTCAGACCCCCTTAAATTTTTACTCTTTGTTCTATTGCAGCCATTTGCTAAATCATTTAAGTAAATTTTTTTTCCACATTAATGTACACACATCACCCCATAATGACAGAAAAACACAGAATCGTTGACAATTTTGCAGATTTATTAAAAAAAAAAAACTGAAAAATCACATGGTCCTAAGTATTCAGACCCTTTGCTGTGAAATCATAATTTAACTCAGGTGTGTGGTCCATTTCTTCTGATCCCTTGAGAGGGATGTCTAAACCTTCATTGAGTAGCTGTGTTTGATTATATGCTTGGACTTGATTAGGAAAACACAACACCTGTCATTAAGACCTTACGCTCACCGTGATGTCAGAGCAAATGAGGAATCATGAGGTCAAGAACTGCAGGAAGGGCTCTCAGAGACAGAATTGTGGCAAGATCTGGCCAAGGTTACAAAAAAAATTTTGCTGCACTTAAGGTTCGTAAGAGCACAGTGGCCTCCATAATCCATAAATGGAAGACGTTTGGGATGACCAAAACCCTTCCTAG
This sequence comes from Sinocyclocheilus anophthalmus, assembly GCA_018155175.1. Taxonomy (NCBI): domain Eukaryota; kingdom Metazoa; phylum Chordata; class Actinopteri; order Cypriniformes; family Cyprinidae; genus Sinocyclocheilus; species Sinocyclocheilus anophthalmus. The sequence continues at coordinate 593,685 of JADLZN010008866.1, read as the reverse complement.
AGCTGGCCGTCCGGCCAAACTGAGCTATTTGGGGGAGAAGAGCCTTGGTGAGAGAGTTAAAGAAGAACCCAAAGATCACTGTGGCTGAGCACCCCAGAGATGCAGCCCCCACCATTCAGGGCTTTATGGCAGAGTGGCCGACGGAAGCCTCTCCTCAGTGCAAGACCATGAAAGCCTGCATGGAGTTTGCTAAAAAAAAAACACCTGAAGGACTCCAAGAATGGTGAGAAATAAGATTCTCTGGTCTGATGAGACCAAGATATAACTTTTTGGCCTTAATTCTAAGCGGTATGTTTGGAGGAAACCAGGCACTGCTCATCACCTGTCAATACAGTCCCAACAGTGAAGCATGATGGTAGCAGCATCATACTGTGGGGGTGTTTTCAGCTGAAGGGACAGGACGACTGGTTGCAATCGAGGGAAAGAATGCGGCCAAGTACAGGGATATCCTGGACAAAAACCTTTTCCAGAGTGCTTAGGACCTCAGACTGGGCTGAAGGTTTGCCTTCAAACAAGACAATGACCCTAAGCACACAGCTACAATAACGAAGGAGTGGCTTCACAACAAATCTGTGACTGTTCTTGAATGGCCCAGACAGAGCCCTAACTTAAACCCAATTGAGCATCTCTGGAGAGACTAAAAATGGCTGTCCACCAACGTTTAAATCCAACCTGACAGAACTGGAGACGATCTGCAAGGAGGAATGGCAGAGGATACCCAAATCCAGGTGTGAAAAACTTGTATCTTTCCCAAAAAGACTCATGGCTGAATTAGATCAAAAAGGTGCTTCTACTAAATACTGAGCAAATGTTCTGAATACTTAGGACCATGTGATATTTCAGTTTTTCTTTTTAATAAATCAGCAAAAATGTCAACAATTATGTGTTTTTCTGTCAATATAGGGTGCTGTGTGTACATTAATGAGGAACAAAATTAACTTAAATGATTTTAGCAAATGGCTGCAATATAAAAAAGAGTGAAAATTTTAAGGGGGTCTGAATACGGTTCCGTAACCACTGTTAGAGTATATATATATATAGATACACATACACACACACTATACAGACATTTTTTTGAACAGTACGATTTTTTATGTTTTTAAAGAATTATCTTCTGCTCACCAAGCTGCATTTATTGGATCAAAATACAGCAAGAACAGTAATAATGTGAAATATTTGTAATATTTAAAATTAATGTTTTCATTTGAATATATTTTTAAATGTATAATTTATTCCTGTGATGCAAAGCAAAATTTTCAGCATCATTACTCCAGTCACATGATCCTTCAGAAATCATTCATATTGATTAGTGCTGTATGCTCAAAAAATTAGTATTATGTCGAAAATAGCTGAGTAGAATTTTTTCAGGTTTCCTTGATGAATAGAAAGTTCAGAAGAACAGCAATTTATCTGAAATAGAAATCTTTTGCACATATGAAAGTCTTTACTATTGCTTTTGATCAATTTAAAGCCTCCTTGCTAAATAAAGGTATAATTTCTACTCATTTTCCCAAGGAAAAAAAATATATGGACTCCAAAAGCTTTTGAATGGTATATGTAGCCTCTTACTGTTACAAAAAGCTTTGTATTTAGATAAATGGAGCTTTGGCTCTTTTATTGGATCTTTCTTACTGTTCAAAAAAAAATTTACTGGTAGTGTATGTATGTATGTGTCACACTCAGGGGCTTCATGCACTCATGATTTTTGAGGGGGCACGAGTAGGGGGTGGGGGCTCGTCATGCTTGTCATGTGACACAGCAGCCACAATAGCCCTGTATAACTGATATAGGCTTATGTTTTATTTAATTTTTTTCCTTTTTATTCAAAATATTTCCAAACGCGTATCAGGAAATATCTTGATTCTCAAACATGTGTAAGTAAATGCACCAGATTGTCATTTGATCTATAACGGGTGATGGGCAAAGTAGAGTAATAGTGTAATCTATTAACTACACATAAAACCCAGACTTTTTACTTAAATAGGCCAACCAGATATGGGTGTCATGCCATAAAATATTTTTAACACGACTGACTTTGTATTTAATGTGAATTTAATAACAATATTGTAAGTTAGGCTACTATATTAGGCTATAACATTTTCATTTTACAGAGAGCAAAGAACATTTAAATTATCAAAGAACATTTTCACTTCAGTCTAGCCAGAGTTCAAACAATCTAAAAAACTCCCATTATAATCACTGAAGATGTTTACACTGTGAAATTAATATCTTAACTTACATTCGTACGCACATCTGCACAGTCAGCAAGCAAGTGAACAAAACACCGCGTTCAGCGAAGACTCATCTGAACGTCTCTGATTGGCCATTGCATTCATAAGCTCAACAGACTCGTGTGTGATTGGTTATAATGCAGCGCTGTACAAACGCGTCTGTCTCTGGCTCGCGAACGCAGATTTGCATAGCAGCTGATGCTGTGCCACACTAAATGATCTAATCACACCCGTGTGATTGTATCAAATATAAAAAAATATTATTAGGCTACTTTTGTCTTTTGGAAGCTGCATTCAAAAACCACTTGGCTCAGAGAGCGAAGGGGGCACAAAAACATGGGAAAAAAGCCGACGAGGAGAAGGGTGGGGGTGAAGCGATTCTTTATATAGGGGAGCAAAATACCTTCACGCTACGTCTATAGCACATTGTGATGGAGGTTTACGTGTTCGATACAGGAGACAAACCAATGGGCCACTGGCTGCTCGCTTTCCTTGCGTGATGGTCCTCGGCACAAAAAAAACCCCAAAAAACCTTCTGTCGGCCCCTTAAGTGCGTCGGCCAACCGGGAAAATGCCCGGCATGCCCGATTACCAATCCAGCCCTGGGTGGAAGAGAGCACTGGTTATTTACTCCTCCCACCTACAATCACTGCCGGACCTGAGACTCGAACCCACAACGTTATGAACTTTCATCAACATCTTTTAATCAATAGTTTTAAATTTATCCATCATTTTTTTTTATTATGCCATGGAATTGTAGTTCTTTCCCTTATTAAAGCTGTTACATAAAGAAACTTGTACCATTTTCTATGTGTCTAAGTTTTTATATACTTTTTTTGCTTCAAATCAAAGTTTGTTAATCACCTTGTAAATATTGTGCTAGGCCAGTTGATTTGTAATGGTCTGGACAATTTTTTTTTTCCCTTAGCAGAAGCTTTAATTATATATAATAACGTAATCTTCATGTCAGGGTTAATATTCTAATAATGTCCACAAAACAATTATCCCTTACATATTGTCTTCTCATTATACAATATTGTCACCAACAATGACTAACAATCTCAAAACAAGTGTATTATTTAGATTGAGCCATGGTAATCAATCGCTGAAGTGTTCCTCTTGTTGTGCGCTGTGCCATGGGAGCTTCTTGTCTTCCCTACTGTGAAAAAATAGACTTAAATGTTACTCTTTAATTACGTTTCCTTTTAATCAACCTCAGGAGCTAAGAAGCACAAGCCGGCCAGGGTGCGCAGACACTGTTTGGAGATAACAAATGGTTTTGTCGACCTGGTTTAGGAGCTAGTAGCAGGCAGAACGCGTTTTATCCAGACAGATGTCGGCGTGAGGAACGTAATTAATATGGAATGCTGATGAGAAATCGGACAAGTTCTAATAAAAGAGGCTGAGTGGTTTGATAAGACTTGAGTGCCCAGGAGTAATTACAGAGCTTTAAACAGTGTGTAGAGCAGAGTTTAGTGTGGGACTGTCTTCATGTTTAATAGAGACAGAATCTTCACTTGACCCTCCCTCCACCATTGACAGGCCATTTATTACAGCCGGCTTTCTGATTCAGCATGCCAATATCAGCACTCCGCTGCATGGCTAATGTCTTTTAGCAAGACTTTCTGAGTAGATATGAGGTGTTTTGCAGACTTTATTTTGCTCTAGTCTGTTGATTCCTTTTGGCTCCTTTATGGATTATGACTTATCCAGTAATGACAGCTGTGAGGGCATACAGACAGGGACAGAGAAAGACAGACAATAAAGCAAATGTGTGAGTTATAAAGTGATTTCAGAGGCTTGAGAAAGAAGAGGAAAATTAAACATTTCTCTACTGTGAACGATGTAATAAATGTATGTGGTAATGAAAAAGGGAAAGGCAAAATGTGAGCTCTGATTCTTGCTCTCTGTCTCTTCCTTTCAGGGACATTTGTCTTTCCCTTGTGCTTTATCAAAGGACAGCTGCTAAATAGTCCCTTGGCTATGCACGCGTGCACGCACACACACACACACGTGTTGGCACGAAAGCTCTGTAATCTTTCCTCTTGTCACCTAAGAGCTCCCTTTCAGTCCTGTCTCCATGGAGACAGCAAACTGTTTTGTGTCACAGTTTGTGTTCTGGTCGGTTCAGCCTCAGCAGTCTGTGTGTTCGCATCTAATCCTGCCTCATCTCTCTAGAGCTGATGTCCACATTAATTACATGCACTTTTGTCATTTTCTTTATGTATCCACCTTATTGGTGGTCAGCAGGGAGACCTGTCTGTTTCAGTCCTATGTACTCCAGAAATGATTCAGAGGAAGATGGCGCTCAGTGATGAGTGACTAGGTCAGTGGAATCACACTGAACCATGAAAGGTTGCGAATCACATGAATTCAGTAGATCACATGCTGCAGCATCACACCTTTATTTCTCTTTTGTCATTTATCCATCTGTTATTATTTTATATATCACACTGCAGTTACACTGTTTCTCTTCTTTTTAAAATATTTTTTTTACAAATGTTCTGTGCCTTCCTGTTCCTCCCCTTTGCCTACTGATCCATTATCATTTTTTATCTGAATATGAAAATAAATGACATGTCAATACTATGAAGATAGGAGTGATAATTTAAATGATCAAATTCAAGAACAAGAAATGTATATAGTGTTGATGTACAGGTCAACAGCACGGGTAATTTTCAATCTACACTGGGATTTAGGTGGTGGGATTTTTCTGCACGTTACATCGTCACGACAGTAGGTGGCGACAAGTAGGCCTAACTGTCAACTGAGTCAATTATTCATTCACTCAATGATTTATTCACTAATTGAATCATTTACTCAACAGATTCAGTCAACAACAGTGAATCATTTAGGAACGAAACGAGTGAGTCATTGAGTCGTTTACTTAACTGATTCGTTCAGCAATAGGCCTACTGATTCATTTAGCCCCGCCATGACTGTATGTTGCCCAGAGGCACGGAAGGTGAAGCAGAATATAGGCTACTCGTGATATTGATCCTAAAATGCATGTTACTTAATACGAACTTGTTTATTGAATTGCTGTATATTGGAAAAACAATATCACACTCGCTATATAGCTGTTGCATGCTCTAAACGTGATCCAGCGTCGAACCAAAGTGTATTTATTATAAATAAGGATATTTCAAATCCTGTTTATTACTCAAATTAGAAATCCCACTAATTAGAAGTCTGTCTTACATGGCTTAATTTCCTGCTTCCTCTGGGTTGCATTCCTGATATTGATCAGCAGAAACTTGATGAGCTGTACAAACCGCTTTTATGAATTACCTCACTAATTTTAGTTGCTTTTCATTCCAGTGTTGATTTTTTCCCCCACAGGTTGTCTGTTTGAAGATGAAGTATGTGAGTCGTATGAAGTCTGCATCAATGGTGAGTCGTTAAAAGATTATACATTTTGCGCTATCACCATTTAAAATAATGCTTCTCATTAAAACTGCAGAAAACTCAAAGTCTCTTCCAAGCTGGCACTCTACTAAGTTACCCACAGAGAGCTTTACAGAGTGCATCTGTCTTTCTTTTTATGGCTATAAATGATCTTGTGTTTGGATTTATTTTCTGGGGACGCCATCAGTCTGCACAACATATAATTGCTGCAAAAATGTAGGCTAGTTTTGCGATGGAAGTAAAAGGTTTGTGTATGTTGAATATTTAATTTTAGTGAGAAATTAAATGTCAGGTTAATATAAAGGTTTATTTATTTATAGTATTTTATTTGTTTTGTCTGGTCATGATTACCAGGTAACTGGTTTATTGTCAACATCTATGCCTTTATGCCTAAACAAGACGCTTTAATTTGTAATCATCTTTTTTTTTAATACTGTCCCAACTTCTTTATGGCAGCTATTTATTATGTTCTTATAGTAATTATTTATTTATATTACTTTATTTCAGGTGTTGTAATTGTTATCAGCATTTGCAGATGCTAAAAGCTCTAAATCTGATGGTCTGATGTACACTAGTGTTGTTCCCTGGTAGTCCTTCGGGCAGGTCCTCTTCAAATTTTGGTAGCCTGAAAATTAATTTAACTTGCCCAAATAAAAAAAGACCTTTTACATTTACAGGGTATCTGCTGAATTTTTAGAAATGAATGTAAGGCAATTTATGACCCATTTTAAAAGCTGCACAAGTCAAATGAACAGAGTGGGGTTGGACAATGTCTGTGGTAACATGCAGTACTGAGCCATAAAATTTCATGATTTACAGTTTAGATACAGGTTTTCACAAAAACAAATACCTTATACAACAGCATTTCAGCCTTTAGACCATTTGTATGAAAAGGGATAAATCAAACATATAAATTTAATTTTTAAAACGTATAAATATACTATTACTGTCTTAATTGTTTAGATTTTAGAAGGAACATTAGCTTCTTTCCTTATTACAACTTTGGTGCTGCGTAAAAACATGATTTGATATTTCCATTGATCTGACCATAAACGGCAAGTAAGGCTTATTGGAAAAGCAAATTCATTCTTTAGGAGCGCTGAAATATTGCGGTTTCCCCAGTAACAGCTGTACACAAACATGCTCTGCGCGTTTTGACTGAAAATTTGCCGCGCTATATTTATTCAACATCATTGCCTTTGAAGTTAATCCCACGTTATCGTGACTCTTGCTTTTCGTCCCCCCACTGTAGTAATCTTGAAATTATAATTAAGACATTTTCGTATACCATTTAAACGTATTTAAACTTTTGTATGGCCTTCTTAAGTTTGATACAACTTACTTTTAGGAGTCTTGTAAGGGACCCGCGGTGAGGGGGAGATCTGTTGTATTTAAGATATTAGCCCCCGCGGCAGGACAGTGTTTTTGGGAAGGTTACTTTGGAAATGTAATAGTTACAGATTACAAGTTTCTCTATTTAAAATGTAATAAGTAGTGTATTTTTTATTAAAGTAATGTAACTGATTACGTTTGAATACTTTCTGATTACTTGTCTAAATTTGTAACAAATGTTTTAAAATGTTATTTAATTTTCAGAACATTTAAAGCAAGTCCGGTTAACTTTCAGTATAGGGACTCAGCACCTGTTAGTTATCAGCTGTCAAAAACCTCTTCACTTGAATTAAGTAAAATTATTAAAGCACCAGCGTAGGGGGGGGGGGGGGGGGCCACCACAAAATCAGACTTAGCAGATATTGGTTACTTTTGATGGTCATCTGCGGTTAAATACAGATTTATGATCATAAGATATAGTTTAATACTAGCTTTTTGAAATCAAAATATTTGCATAGCCATGACAAGATTACTTCACTGGCCAACGGCGCAAACCAACCCCGTGACGTCACATGCTGTGGTACTGCAAGATGGTGGCGACAAAGTAGTAGTAGTAAAAAGTAGTAGTGAGTAGTAGTAACACTGGCATCTAACAATGCTTTGGAAAAAAACAGTTAATCTTTAAAAAAAATAAAGCATAGACATAAACCCATACAGGAAATAAAACAGTTATTGAATAAGCATGTGTCCTATTCTGTGTCCTAATCTCCTGAAACATTGGTGCCTCATATTTTAGAGCAGTCGATGCAATTTGGGAAAGAAATAAATCAAATCTGTATGTGTGTGAAAATATTCAGATGCAACCCACTTTGTAATCTTTAACATTTTCATAAGTAACTGTAATTTAATTACACATTTTTTCTTAGTAACTGTAACAGATTACAGTTACATTTATTTTGTAATTAAATTACGTAATTCCGTTACATGTAACTAGTTACAAAATACACTTTGGTAGCCCGACTGGAAAACACAATAGTCCCGGGACATCGGGCTAGCGATTTTGCGAGCCCTGAATAATCAAAGTATTGTCTTATTAACTCAAACTCTGTTGTCGGAGAGAAGAGAGTGAGAAAGTGCAGCTGGTATCTGTGTTTCCATAATATGGAAAATGTGTATTGAAACAGTTTCAAATATTTCAGTACTGAAACATGGAAAAGTCAATATTGTTTACAATACTATGTTGATATATTATATGTAGCAGCACAGTGCATTAACCAAAATAGTTTATGATACCTGTAAACTTACTTCGTGGCTTTTTTAATCAAAAGTTAAATGAATAAGCATTTCTTTAATTTGTTCAAAACTGTGTTTGGAACCATGTGTATGACAATTTTCTCTTGACGTGGAATACATTTAAAGCTCAAACAAGATAAGCACCATTGCAAGCCATTCACTTCAATTAAACAAATGCAGTGAAGAGTGAAATCCCAAGTACTTTGCTAGCACTGTCCAACCTTAGGATTTATGAAGGAAATATCCCAAGGAATGCCAGGGGACTTTTTATCTCCCTGAGTTTCTTTCTCCATCCTTTGCTTCGTGTTTTTGCACAATCTGTTCTCTTGAGAATAAATTAGAGTGACAAGATTTATTTTTGATGGATGGGCTGCTTATCCACTCTTTTTAACAGAGACAGAAAATAAATCTTTAGATTGAACGTGCTTGATCTTGCTGCGTTATCTTTATACCTTCTGATGTTGGCTCACCTCAGATCACCTGGAGCAGAATGAAGGCCATCAGTGGCTACATACAGTCCCATAATTTGATATTGTGAGAGATTATGGACAGGGTAACGAGTTGCATTTTCATAAACATCTTTTTCTTTTCAATGTTAACTCTAGTGTGCTAGCAAAAAACCTTTTCACCTTCATGTGAGACCCCGTCAGTCCCTCCACTACCTCTTCAGCACCCTGTGAGGCTGGATTAGTGTGGGAATCACCCCCGGGGGGCGATTCTGCACCACCTTACTGTCAGATAATGTTGTGGCACTGCAGGGAATTGTCCTGTCTCAGTTCCTGTTCAATTTCTACACAATAGATGCACCAGTACAACACCTGCTCATGCCACCTGCAGACATTCACAGGCTTCTCCGTTGACAATGCAGAGCAGTCAGGAGACAGGAAGCTAGTGGTGGACCCAGTATTTTGGCATGAGTGAGAACAGCCTGCAGCTGAATAGAAAGGAGGAGGGAAAAAAAACAAACAGAAAGACACATGAGTTGGTGGAGAATACAGGGAGCTCTAGAGGACTGTTAAGACCAGTCATCATCAGATGAGGTTGGAACGGTTGGGATTCAATGAAATAATTAGACAGGCTGTAACAGCAAGAAGCGTTGAAATGTGGACTGATTCAGTGCTTTTTGTCCCCCTGTCGTTTGTCAGTGAGCCCTTAAAGGGTTAGTTCACCCAAAAATGAAAATTGTCACCCTCATGTTGTTCCAAACCCATAAGACTTTAGTTGCGTCAAGCAGTAATGGTTGAGTTTCCATTTACCGTATTTGATGTGCTCTATATATATATGCAATGATCTGTTATATATATGTAAAAAAATCGTATTAAATCGGTTTATAATATAACGTGATCATGTCTTTTCAGAAGACTTTGATTAAACAACTTAATTCATATGAATAGCTTCTATGTTCTCTTTATGAACCTTTGAAGTGTCCAAGTTTTGGGTGAATGGAGGATCAGAAATCTCTCAGGTTTCATTAAGAATATCTTTATTTGTGTTTTGAAGGTAAATCACTTTGGAGTTGCAGAAGTTTTATTTAGTGGGTATTAGGGATGTTCATTTTAACCGGTTAACCGACGGTAAGAATTTTGACCGATTAATACAATCAGTTAAACGGTTTAAAAAGTCATTTAATTATTTATTTTTTCAGTAATTTATAAAAAATATTTAAAATGGTTTGCTGCATGGTTAAAATACACTACGTGTATAAAAATATTTGTTTTTTAGGGGGGAAAAAAACATAAGTCGCGTATAAGTCACATTTTATTATTTCATTCAGAAATAGGCCTAATGCCGACGCGAAATGTTTACAAACATTATAATAAACACTGTAAACATAGTTAGGCTATTTTAGTTCCCCTCACTCCACAACAAATCCTTTCAATTAACAGTATTTAGAAAAGAACAAGAATTAAAAATATAAGAAGCAATAGCAATATAAACGACAAGCCAAAACGAATTATTTTAGGCTAAAACTAAACTGAAACCAACGTTAGGTCTCTCATTCCACACAAAATCAAAACTCAAAAACCCGTATTCGCTATGTATTTGAATGCCAAAATATTATTATGTAGCCTACTTCACTGGCGTTCCAATATCCACGTAAAACAAAATGTTTTGCATAACATCACAGTGATAACACTTCACCTTAACGGCTTAACAGATTTTACTACATAGTTTTTACTACATAGTTTTTTTACTACATAGTTTTTTTTCCATATGTTTGACTGACTGTATTTTATTATGATAATGAACAGGCTGCATTGTCAAGGTAGCAACGCTTAACTGTGCACGCCTGCGGCGCCGGCGCAATCACTTGAATTTTTTTCCTTCTAACAGTGGAAGAAACTACTCTTTTTAGTCCTAAAGATAATCGGAATTGCAAAAGGTTTGCCTTTATTTGTGTACATTCACAATAAAAACATGTCTTTGTGCTTTTGAAAAATAAGCCTAAAGAAAAATAGGATGCCGCTTTCTAGGGCTGTGCAATATATCGAAATATCGCAATATGCGTATCGCTACAGCTTGCAATATTTGGGGCCATGAACAAAAGACAAAGAGAAAATCACTCACTCTTACCTAAATAACTTTTGTAGCTTAAATAAGAATCAGTGCATATTGAATTCAAAGAGGAAAAACTAAGCAGTGTTTTATTTTTCCTTTTTATTATTCAGTTCCTAAACTCATGTTAAAATGATTACACTAATGTTAAAATGACATTTTATGTAATGATCGAGTAAAACACTACCGTTCACTTTCAAGTTGTTGTAGGGGTGCTTTCTTATAGAATCAGCTTTATTCACCGCTTAAGTGTGCGCAAACACAAGGGTTGGGTACCGAACTCGGTATTTTTAAGGGTACCGACCGAATTGCGTCGGTACTACTGAGTACCGATTCACGTTAAATCAATTGGTGCCAAATTTCGGTACCTGAGAACGCATCTGGGCGCATACGCTACAGAGAGAAAAAGAGAGACCCTGTTGTAGCGAATCAGTCTGGGGAAATATGAATAATTTATCATAACTAGTTATAATTAATTATATTTAGATCCGCTGTAAGTATTTACTTTACCTCTCAGGGTCAACTGTCTTGTCATTTCCAAGAACGTTAATTTCCTGGTTAAAGGAAAAAACTTTCTTACTGTACAATTCTACAAAAACTTGTAGCATAAATCTGCATGATTAAATTACTCCAGTTATGAGCAAACAATGAACAACGTCAAGCGTGATACAAGTAAGGTTTTATTAACTACATCAACACTTAAACTAGTCTAACATAAACATACACACACACATTAAGCTGGTTAACATACTACACACCACACACACACACATACAGTTGGTATAGGAACGGGTTAAAGTTTAACTCAGCATAGAAAGAGGCATAAAAAATGAATTTTATGGAACACTTTGCATACATTCAGCAGATCTAAAACCTGAGGGAAAAAGTCAGATTCTTAGTTCAAACAAACCTAGTAAAAAGGTGTAACTGATACTCAATGCATCAATTAAATCGACTAAGTTTGATACTTGCGAGTATGTCTGAAAAAGATTCCGGATGCAATCTTAAGGCCTTCCCCCCCCTTTCCACCCCCTCCCCTGTTGATCTTTGCTGAATTTGGGTCGATGAAAATAACCAGTTTGAGTCAGAGTCACTTGAGGAATGGAAAGGACTAGGCCGAAAGGCCTGGCACAATATTTGATATCCTGAAGCGTTTTCCAATTCTTAGCTTCTGACCGAACCACGACGGAGGGCGGGGTGGGGGTTCCCGGGAAAGCCGGGGGGCCTCTTTCTCCTTTAAGGGCGGAAGAAGAGCATGGCGAGAAGAAGAAGAGAGAAGAGGAGGAGAAGAGAGGAGGAGAAGAAGGGAGAGAGAAGAGGAAGAGAGGGGAAGAAGAAGATCCCGCCCGCCTTTCAAGATGGGCTTGGTCCAATGAGCAAATGGAATTTCGAAAGGCGGGGAGGGGACGAATGCGTGGTGGCTATTGCTGGAGGGTTTACGACTCTTTGTTCTCTAAGCATGGTAATTTGTAAATGGACTTAAATCGAAATTATTAATGATTCTCAGGGCCCTAATATATATATTGCCTATGTACCAATATTTAATATACACGCTTGTTTCGATCATAAGAAGGCCCAAATTCATAGATACTAACAAGGTAAGATTACATATAGTGAAAAAGGATGATCAGGAATAGGTTCCCTCACAAGCATACTAAAATAGTCTAAAAATATCAAAGACAACAAAATAAACAATGACAATAATATACTCAATGGCTTGAAGAAATATGTGTGTTCATTCAAATTACGGTTTTTCTATGAATTAACTAGAAAACAGTCCATTTCTACTCTGCTTTTCCCTGGGACATGCAGGGATTTTCCCTGCTTTACATACTTTTAGCCAATAAACCCAGTGATATCAGCGTTGGTTGCCATTGCAACAAAGAGGCAGGTGCGACTTCCGGGGGTACGCATTCCGGGGGGAAGGGTCAATGGGGTAATATGGCTGTTAAACTTAAGGTTACAGGAGTATTGGTATATAAAAAGAGAATAAATAGTGTGTTGGATTGGTCCAGACGCTACACCTGTGACGTGAGGTCACCCCTGCAACCCGTTCAAACAACACACAGGGCAAGCCGAAATGTTGTGAAGTGTGGTAGCATTTCTAGGGCCATATGGTTTCTGCAAAAACCTGGACGGGATCACGGAGTCCATTCATAAAAACTTAATTTACTCTATAGCACGGAATGCCACGGAATTCGTAAATTTTGGACGAATAAATCAAAAGTAGCCACTGCCACTTAATTCGAATCACGATATGAACTAGTGTCTGTGAATATAAAAATGCAAAAAGACAGATTAAATATGAATCCTGCATGTTCCACTTGCCTCTGTATGCATGAATGGCGGAAACGCGGTTTTGTTTAAAGGGGTCATATGATGCTTTTTTAAAGATCATTATTTTGTGTATTTGGTGTAACAGAATATGTTGACATGCTTTAATGTTAAAAAAACACATTATTTTTCAAATACTGTGCATTTTTGTAGGTCCTCTATGCCCCGCCTCTCGCAAACGCTTCGTTTTCTACAAAGTCCATCCTTCCGACAAGCGCAGTCTGCTCTGATTGGCCAGCTGACCAGTGCATTGTGATTGGCCGAACACAACAAGCACAATGTAATGCCCCTTACCATAATCGCAAGCTTCAACTTTCAAAATAAATGTAAAGACAGAGCCCGAAAAGGGAAACAGAGTCGCGTGACAGACACAGTGATTAATATGTGTTTGCAGTACACAAGCCACGGTTAAGACAGCTGACTCCACTGTGATGTGACCCTGTCTCTCTCTCTCTCACACACACACACACACGATGCGCAAAACTCCGCATTTGAAAAGTCAATAGCAAATCTTAAGGGGTCATATGATGCGATTTCAAGTTTTCCTTTCTCTTTGGAGTGTTACAAGCGGATTGTGCATAGAAAAGATCCCTGAAGTTGCAAAGACTAAAGTCTCAAAACCAAAGAGATATTCTTTTTTCAAAGTTAAGACTCTGCCACGCCCCTAAAACGGCTCGTTCTAACACGCCCCCCATATATACCTCACTATGTGGAAAATTAGCATAATGCCACCCAAATGTGCACGCAAAGAAAGGAGTGGTTTCAGTAACCGCAGTTAGTGTTGATGTAGCCATGTCAGGGAGACGCTGTGTGTTTCTAGGCGAAAGCAAAAGCACTTTATTTGGCCTTCCGAAAGTAGATGCATTTAGGAATCTTTAAGATTACTTACAACAGAACAATGCATTTTATGGACGACCGTTCGTGAACCTAGGAGAGGGAGGTCAATTTCGACTTGCTATGACAATCTGGCGCTTCTGAAACAGCTACTGTTTTGTTATTAGTTTAAGTATTGCTATTGACTGTCAAATGTGGAGTTTTGCGCATCGTGTTGTGTGTGTGTGCGTGCGCGTGTGTGAGAGAGTGTGTGTGAGAGGACGGAGAGAGAGAGTGAGAGACCAGCTTCATCACTGTGTCTGTCACTCTCTGTTCCCCTTTCGGGCTCTGCCTTTACATTTATTTTGAAAGATGAAGATCGCGATTATGGTAAGAGGCATTACATTTCCGACGCGTGCTTGGTGTTCGGCCAATCACAATGTACTGGGTCAGATGGCCAATCAGAGCAGACTGTGCTTATCAAAGGAGGGGGCTTTGTAGAAAACTAAGCGTTTGAGGGAGGCGGGGCATAGAGGACCTACAGTAATGTGCAGTATTTGAAAAATAATGTGGTTTTTTAACATTAAAGCATGTCAACATATTATGTTACACCAAATAATGATCTTTAAAAAGCATAATATGACCCCTTTAAGCTAATAACAAAAACAGTAGCTGATTCAGAAGCGCCAAATTGTCATAGCAAAAGTCAGAATTACCTCCTCTCCTAGAAGGACTCCTCTTCACGAAACGGTCGTCCATAAAATACATTGCTGTTCTGTTGTAAGTAATCTAAAGATTCCTAAATGCATCTACTTTCGGAAGCCAAATAAAGTGCTTTTGCTTTCGCCTAAAAACACACAACGTCTCCCTGATATGGCTGCTTCAACACTAACTGCAGTTACTGAAACCAAACCGCCTTTCTTGCGTGAACATTTGGGCAGCATTATGCAAATCTTCCCAGATAGTGACGGAGGTATGTGGGGGTGTTTTAGAACGAGCCGTTTTAGGGGGACGGGGCAGAGTCTTATCTTTGATAAAGAATATCTTCTTTGGGTTTGAGACTTTAGTCTTTGCAACTTCAGGGATCTTATCTATGCACAATCAGCTTGTAACACTCCAAAGAGAAAGGAAAACTTGAAATCGCATCATATGACCCCTTTAAAAAAAAAATGAGCACGCGTGCGCTCGCTGTGATTTTCGGCCTGTGGGTCTCATATGACGGCCATGAAGACAAAAAACTTAATATCCAGAGCGGCTGTTAGAGTCACTATCGCAAAGAATTTACGTTTCATTTGGAGGAAAACTAGCATCATCTACTGTTATACACACAGTAGCTTATCTTCTTCTTGCTTTACGGCGGATGGCAGACTTATAAGGGCATTACCGCCACCTATATCTCAAATGGACCATTGACACTATCTACAATCACACAGTAGCTTCATGGCAACCTGTCAAAATAAAAGTACGGTTTAACATGTAAAAGAAATGTATTACTCTTGTATTACTTTTGTACAATATAACGTACATATTTAAATATTCCATTTTCTATCAAATAAAAAAAAAAACAATTAAATGATATCAATAAATATTACAACCAGATTAATCAATTGTAGAAAAAAAATAAAACAATTATTAGCCTATTATAAAATGTTTTAAAGGAATATTCACACAGTTTTTCTTCCTTAAATTTTCATTTGATTTAAAATAAATGTTTAAAGCCTTCATTCAATTTTCAGAAAAATTAAAACAAGAATTTATGGGGAAAAAAGAAAAAGTTTGTAGGGCCCTATTGTTAAAAATGTTGAAATTGAGACTTTTGGACTTATTTTTCACTGAAATAAATGTTTTTGTAATTACACCGAGAGTAAAGTACCGAAAAAAGGGACTGTACCCAACCCTAGCGCAAACACAAGGAATTTGTTGTGGTTTTACAGGAACTTGGGTACATAAATGCATACAAATAACCATTAATTATAGAGAAACGTAGTTTAGAAGTTTCTTTTGAGCATGTGGCCACTTTTAAGCATGATGTATCGCATATGAATATCGCATAATGTAATAAGTGATCGCATATAGCATTTTCTTCCATCGCACAGCCCTAACCGCTTTCTGTCGTATGTTCCTTTCGCGCAGCACAAAAAGACAAAAATCTGCCTACTAAGCACTTCTTTTTCTGTCATTTTCTTAAGTATAATTTAAGTTAAAAATATGTTTCTTTAGGCCTATTATTTGTTTATATATATATATATATATATATATATATATATTATATATATCTATATATATGTATATATATTATACGTATATCCTAGCTTATATGTTTTCTCCGCTCGCAGAAGCGCTGCAGGTGAGTGATGTGATATGATGACCATGTGAATCCTCGTGTTCTGTTGTTTGCTGCTTTTTGCGCTTGTAAAATTAATCCCTGGGAAACAAATGTTAATATTTTTTAACGGGTCACAGACACGTATACTTTCTAATTTAATTAAATTCGAATTTAAAATAATCTTATCGGTTAACGGTTAACAATCGGTTAACGAGCGTCGGTTGTCAGTTAGGAAAAATAACCAAAATAAACATCCCTAGTGGGTATTTATTAGCAAGTAATCTATGTCCAACTGTATGTTAGCCTTTGTTCTCTGAGTAATCAGTGCTTTTGCGCTATACACATTTTCTGCTAATTTCTTTGCCAGTGTTTGTACATACATTCACAGAGACTGCTGCGCCTTCATCAACCGCTTATGCTTGCCAGTCTATTATTGTGATTTTAATCAGATTCAGATTCGCCTTTCCCTAAATATCATGTGAAAATGAAACCAGCTCTGATTATTTGCCTGTTATAACAGTCAGATGGATTGTTCTCATCTTTAGTGGGTGGTTCTTGGCTTAAGTTGTGAAGTGGACCAGACTTTACACCGGTAGTCAAAAGTCTGGCTCTGTGAGATTAGGAAGTGTTTAAGAGGACCAGGCAGTATGTGAGTGGGTGTATTTTATTGTCACATTGTATTCTTCTACTGTATGCTTGAATTATATCTGAGATAGAAGATTACACTAGTGTTGTGGATATGTTGACAGTAGGGATGCACCGATACCACTTTTCCAGTACTCGCCCGATACCGATACCTTTATTGTTGTTACTTGCCGAGTACCGACGTAACCGATACCGATATTTTTAATGCATTTGTACATTTTTTAAATATTGGGTACAGAAACAAAAAGAGTATGTATAATGTTAGTTGGTTAACTTCCATGTTGACACCTTCAACATTTCTCCCATTATCACAGTTTATTCGCTATAGTTTAGAAAATAGTAATAAAATATAACAAGAACTCAGAGTTAAACTGTGTCAGAACAAATTCAGCTTGATAATGTTAGATAACTTTGATAGAAAGGTATGTAATGGATTTACAATCACCCAAAAGTAGACAGCTGTTAGTATGACAGTATGAAGAATTTTTGGGTATAATTTGTCACAGTTTACTTTATTTTGCTATCCTCACTTACATAAATGAACTATAGTGTCCTGCACCCACTAGAAAAAAAAAATATATCAAAAATTATATCTGGTCTCTGAATAATTTTTGGTTTGACTGTATATCCTTCTGTTATTTTCACACTTAATTATGCCCATTAAAATGTATTTTACAAGTTTTAGTTAATTTCACTGTTCGTTTTTTTGCTCTGTGTTACATCATCTTTAATTTAATAGCATTAGAGCAGCTCCATTGCAGCGGCTTAGTACTGTAATCACGCACTTTGCTGTAATAACGCAGGGAACCACTAGTTATAAATCTCCTAACTGTGATATTTAAGTCACGTTTTTTCATCTGAAACGTGCAGCGATTTATATTACAAAGCCACTCATATAATGCAGAAACAATCAAGCAAGCAAAACACGCCCAACGCGTGCACGTATTTGTACTGAAGCAGAATAGTACAGACTAGCGCATTTCACACAGGCTGCTAGATTCACTTTCGCCAGAAAGTCGTGTATGCCTAAGGTTGAAAATAAATTATGTTTATAGTGAATGCCCCTATAAATGGTCTTGTTTTTATGATTTAGTTTTAATCCAAATGATGCGTGTGCTAAGTGAGTGAACTTCAAAGATCACACAACAGAATTGCGTGCTCTCTCTCTCTCCCTCTCTCTTCCTACCATTAAGTAACTTGTGCATTTTTACTTGTTTTTGACATATCCGACCGAACTACAAGCTTTGTCTGTGAGAAAGGTATATTCACTCGAAAAGCTCGCGAATTCTGCCCCGCGCGCCCCTACCAATCCAATTCTCAGCGTGCTTTGCTTATCAACTCGCGCACATCAGCTATACAGGAGGTTATACAGATATCCTGAATGTTTAACATTATAGTAATTGAGTTAAACATTACTTCGTAGACATCTTTAATCTCTAAGAACTCCATTCTGCTGTCTGTTTTTCTGTTGTCGGTGTTCTTTGTCTGAATATGGCACTTATCACATGCTGTGTGGTATCGGCGTTTCGTTTGTTGGTCTCGGGGGCATTCCTTTTATGTAACGAGTATGAGTACAGGAGCTCAGTATCGGGCCCGATACCGATCGGTATTGGTATCGGTGCATCCCTAGTTGACAGGAGTTTCTAAATAACTCTGAGGATGTGCTTTTGATAAAGAACAACTGGATAAATATGTGATTATCAAGGAGAGCACTCTGAAAGCATTAATTCAGTAACAATTTAATTCAGTTAAAATTGTGTTGCTGTCAGAGCAGTTAGTGCTTCGTTTTAGATATATGCTGCAGGTCTACAGTACTTTTAAAAGTGAGTTTGTGCACAAAAAAGAATATGTTCAAATTTATGAGCCAGCAACTGTTAGTAGTCTGTCAGGAGATACAGATTGACCATCGTGAGCAACAGACCTTAAAATTCATGAATATACATTTGCCTGCAATTAGTTTTCTCATCAGTCTTTGATGTGAATGTGAATGTTACTGTATGTGAGTTGTGTGGCACTCCAATTATGAATGCATTTTTTATTTCTTATTTCAAGTATTATCATTTATAAAAAATGCATGTATTATGCCAGATGTTGACGATAACACTAACGACATTCCTTATTAATAGATTTAGTCATATTTCTATTTTATGACAACAGTTATTTATGGCGTGTCAGTTCAGATCCCCAATAATGCTGGAAAAGAGGCCAAAAATTAGTCTAAACACATTCTTTTAAGAGCATTTCAGTTTTGATTTATTTGTTCTTGTTGAGCTGCCAGCTATTGATCCTCTGTGATCTGTCTTACTCTGAATGATAATTTCACACTGAGATCATCCATAAAGTAAAGTATTTGAAAACATTTTAGCATCAAGGGGAATCATATTAAGATGTGAATGTTAAAAAGGCAACAGTAAAATCAGACACACACTGTACAGTGTGGTACGACATAATTTGCATTTCCACCAATGTGTTTGAGGACATGCCACACAGTATGTGCTGGAAATTGTCATCGCCCTTATTTCACCACAAACTGCCTGCCAACTGCAATATTTCTGGCTTGCTCTATTATGAAAAAGCTTTTCTTAAAGGAAGAAGTGAAGTTCTTCAAAGGAAGAATGCAGGAATATTCTAAAACTAACGGGACAATTCAAGGGACATTTAAGCACATTCATGGAGGCCAATTTACTTATGCCATTAAATAGCTAAGAGTCGAACAATATAAACCTGTCACTGTAAGGGTAAGTGACTGTTGGCTTGACTGTGGGTGCCTAGGGTTTTTAGAAAATATACAAACTCGCAGGAAAGCTGCCAATTAGTCCCTCGAGCAATTAGACCACTTCCCAGAGACGACTGATCATTCAAAAAAGAGATATAAAATATCTAGTAGAGTAACTACAAGCTTACACAGGACACTCATATTCAATATCACAATGCAAGTTATTATCCGCTTAGACAGTCTAACCTTTTCTAATATTTCCTTTGCCTTTTGCAGACTAGATATGTTTTATATATAATATATATATAATATGGGAAATTATTTCCTGGAATAGCTTTTAGTTTGAGTACAGTTGATGCATGAAAATTCACGGTTTTTTTTTATTCTTGTGCAAACATTGCTAATTCATGGTTAGTCAAATTTTAATATGGTTCTGTGTGTATTTGTTCTAATTCAAAACAAGAACCAGGCTTTATTTTATGAAATAGTTTATTTTGTGTTATTGGCCTTGCTTTATTGCAACCTAAGCAGCCGCTAACGAACATCATCTTGGTGGCACGGAATCGCCATTGGCTTAGTGACAAGTGTTTTTGGTTTATACAGACATTACACTCCACAAGATATACTACACATACCATATTCACTCACCACACTCGCACACCAGATGAAACCCATCTACTACATTTTATATGACACACTACACTCCACACGACATCTCAATAGAGAAGCCCACACACCCACACATAGAGCATGAACAGAGCACACCACTCACACACACACAACACACATACTATACACACACCATCAGACACCTATACACATACTCACTACATTATCTACACCACGTGTATATATTATTAGATATATTAGATATATATATATACGGATATATATTATATATATGGGTGGCTGTTTCTGTGAAAGGCCCGGTTTATAAATATATGAGTAACTCAGTTGTACACAGTCCAGCAAGCATTATGAAGATGATAATCATGTTATTTTTAATGACTAACCGTTTGGTAATTATAATTAAAACTGGTACCCAGTAGTAATGCTATTAGTCATTACTGAACGTCGGGACGTGGTAGGGTCGCTTTTTGGTCAGTCCGTTTTTCCGTAAAAAAAAAAAAACTAACAAAATACTGATTATATATACGTAATTTATACAAGCTACTAATAAGAACAATATAAAACGCACCAAGGATTAATGAGCTACTGGATTCATGAATATTAATCAGGTTGTGTGCGTTCGCTCGAACTGATTTGCTGAAATCAAAACAGGGGCGATAATAGGTGAGCACCAGCCAATGAGATTGCCGTTTGCGCATTAGTTCCGCCCACTAGCGGAGAAAGCGGTAGTTCTTAAAAGCTGAAGAATTCCAAAGGAACTCCGTTATTTTGACAGCAAAATACAACAAAGAATATCGTTTACATGTAGCGCGCATAGGTAGCGTGTTAATTCTCTCTCTCCCTCTCTCTCTGCGTGTGTGTGAAACAAACGACGAGTGCGCCTTGTTCACACTAGAGTTTACGGTACGTTGTGCGTTGCACATCCATTCAGATGAACTGAAAAACAGCACAGATCGCTTAGCGGAGAGTGAAACTCTGATGCGCTCAGTCAGAGAGTGTTCGGCGAGTGAAAATATATCTGAGCTAAACTTATACTTAGCCTCCAACTCACACACTGGCGAGTAAAATCTGATAATTTATTAGCAATTGGCTAATATTAGACATCATTTAGTCACACAGAGTAAGATTTAGTCACATATGCGAGTGATTTACTCGCAATGTAGAGGGTTGCTAAGCTCTGACTCTAATGTGTGAACAAAAGTCCTCATAAGGTGTCATATCTATTATTGCAACATGTTCAGTTGCAAGAATGCAGAAATGAGGTAACAAGTGAAACAGAAAAGGAAAAACTGCTTGAAAAATGAAGCCACATATTGTATTGTACACAGTGATGCTGGTGAAATAAATTTGGAATCATTATGTGACATTATACTGCCTGTGTGAAGAACAGAGATGTATTTCTAGTCAGCAAAAGGCAAAGAACCTTTGGATCCTATAGTTAAAAGGAACTGGTAGGTAATATGCTATATTTTGTTGCTTTAGTCTTAGGTTGAATAACACAGATTTTGGCTTTCATATTGAGTAACTCTGAAAAACTGCACCAGCACCACTTTATACACCAGTGTTCCTAGTGCTCCTTCATAGCAGATTGCATTCCTGGTGGCTCTAAATGCATATGGATAGTAAGATGGTCACTTTCACTGTTTAAAAAAGTGAATCTGTCATGAGACGAGCATTAATTTGTTGTTGTATCTTTATTTCAATCATTTGAATATTGCAACGGTCAACTGATATATCGGCAGTATATTTTAGCATTTTTCAATTATCAGTTTTTCTGTTTAGGTAAAGGAGTAGTTCACTTCCAGAATGAAAATTCTGTCATCATTTACTCACCCTCCTCTTGTTCCAAACCTGTATGAACACAAAAGAAGATATTTTGAACGTGTGTTTACCGACAGTTGATGGGCACCATTGACTTCAATAGTATTTTTTTTCCTGAAGTCAATGGTGCCCATCAACTGGTCAAATGATGAGTAAATGATTTTTCGTTCTGGAAGTGAACTACTTCTTTAAGTGTCAGTAGTGGGACTTTTATTTTGACAGCATTAAAAACGCTAGCACATGTGCACAGATGCACAAGAGCTCCCTTCCTGTCTTCGTTCTGTTTAAAATTATTAGATAGAACGTTGACAAAGGAAGCTGACTTGTACACTGTACAGTACAGGCGGACAGGAAAATGCTGCAGTTCACAAAACTTCACAATCCACCCGAACATAAAATCCTCGATTTTCGAACTACTGCTCATTTTGCCGCTAATGGTCATATCCAGCCTGCCTCATGTTTCTACTTAGTATAATACGTAAATTACCCACACAAACGTACGTTTTTGAGCTAAAATGTAAAAGTTAGGACGAGCTCAACGTGAAACGAACAATCGCTACGGATTTTTAGCTAAAACATGTGCCGTCTCTTTTGGAATCATTAATTGGAGAGCAGAATTTAAGTTGTTAATCGCTGAAAATATATTATCCAGATTATTTTCCTGATCCACTCTGTGAACTCGTGAAGGCGCGCGCACATCATTCAAACACACCTCACCAGAAACACTGCTTGTCGCAATCTGTGATGAATGCAGGTGAGAGCCAATGAGCGTTCGATTATCCTGCCGTAAAACCTGTCGTTTGAAGCAGCAACATTTGAATTAGTAAAGAGCGCATCAGCCTTCTTTTACGTCGCTGAACTCGCGCTGTGGATTGAGATAAGAGCACAGGCCAATAAGCTTCCGATTTGGACCTTCTATACTCTCTCTCTCTTATGTCCCCATATGCATTGCAGGACGATCTGGATTACGCACGGCAAATTGTTTCATTTCGTAATTGTTGCGTTTTTGGTGTAATTTATAGTTCTATTGTCATTCACAGCATGTCGGCGAAAATGCCTTTTGTGGCCCATGGCAAACGAAATAAACATTACATGACAAGTAAAGGTTAAACGATTGCAGAAATTTAATTTATTTTAAGGTTTAAAGTGTCTGTTAACTATTGCAGGCCGATCGTGGAAACCACCTGCGCAGAAATCACACAACAAAACGCGAAATGGTTATATTCTATGAAGTAAGCGCGTAAACCATTTAAATATGCCATAAAAACAAGGTAATTGGAGAGGACAACTTAAGATCAAATAATGCCGCTGATTTTCAAATATTCCATAATGATTTCATGTTATAAGGTGTCCCCAATACGTCGTTTGTACTTTAGATCTCTGAAAATACGTCAGTATTGTTTTCGATTTTAGGGCCTGTAAAAACTAAAAACTGCTGTAAACAAATTAATTGTACTTTTCGTAATAGAACCACATTTTAATGTAAAATACATACGATTATCATGAGATCACGGTGCATATCTCCACGGTGGACTAGTGTAAAAATTAACATTACCCCTATGCTTTTTAGAGAAACGGATATTCCTAATGTGGGCAAAATACATTCACCACCTTTAGCTTACTGATGTACGGACTCAAGTGAGCACCTGTCAGGTGACGCGGTCCCCTAGTTACTTTATTTTATTGTTTTTAGTCATTCAATTAAAAGTCTGGAAACATTGGGGAAAAAGTAGGATAAATGGAAGAACCAAGAAGTGCTGTAGCTGACTAAAGGTTGTCAGAAGGTAATTTACCTTTTATCTGGCATAAAGTGTCAGTAATTTTTTTGATATTCACTCTGTACCCATTAAAGGTTCCAACATGTTTTTTTGCGCCAGCGCGACATACCTCCTACGCTTGTCAGTTAGCAGACGCGCGTTAGCCAAACGACGGAGCAACAATTTGGGGATACACATAAACGATTCGGCGTATAAGAGCAACAGACAAGAGTGTTGTAAGACCAAGTTCCTTAGACAGGTTCAAATAAGGTACGGGCACACAACGCCCGGTGGTCGGAAAAAAGGAGATGCGCGGTCGTGGGGGGTCTGTGGAAAGCACAGACAAAAAAAAAGGGGTACACTCAGTGGTAAAAGGGGAAAAAGGAGACCCCCGCAGTCAACAGACTCGAGTGTGGCACCGATTTCAGTGTGCTCCGCGACTGGTGAATCCTCTTTGCGCAGTCAATGATGTCAGCCTGCGCTTGCACGGATGACTGACGGTGACACGCAAGTCGTGCCGTGCCATTCGCGCACCAGCGAATGTGCCGCTTCTAAGGTGTGGTGCGTGTTTAACAGCGTTCTCGTTGAGACCGCACTGGAGGCGCCCCACGCCCCCTCTGTGAAGGGCCCGAGGTTTTGCTAGGTGGCGCGGCTGAACCAGACATTCTCAGGACCGGGGGGCGGGAGCACAAAAGTAAAGGGTGTTCGTAGTAGGGAGTGACGTAGCGGCTGTTGCGACCTGTGGCTGTCTCTATATGCTCCCGCATCATTCGGAACTGGAGCGAGCCGCAACCGGGACCTGCCAGGCCAGGAATAAAAAACTTACATGGGCGCGTGAGCTCTGGCCCCACATCTCCTCAGTTGAAGAAATACGAGGTCTAGGCTCGCCTCCACCGACCCGCGCGTGCGTATCTCCGCTGCATTCGGAATCATTTGTAGAGGTTTGATTGTGAATTGATGGAAGTCCAGCCAGAAGAGCAATGGCTAGCACTAAGAGGACTTAGCAGGCCGGACAAGAATTGTGCCGCATGCTCCGTTGAAAGGGCCTAGCTTTCTGATTTTCTGTCTAATGCAAACCATGCCAAGATCGCACAGCGTCATGTTGGCAATGTGGTCTTTGAGGTCAGCTGGTGATCAAAGTGACACCAAATTGGCTGACCGAAGTTGATGGGGTAAGTTGTAGAAGAACCGAGCTGATGGACAAAATCCTACTGTAGAGTTGTGGTGGCAGGAACAGACAAGAAAAGCCCGCTCTTGCCAGGGTTGAGCTTAGATATTCTTGGCCATCCATCCGGGTAGGGGTGCCATAGAAAACTTGTTTGTTCTCCCAAAGAGCGTTTCTCAGGAACTCTAAAGAGCCAGTTTTTCTTAGTGTGAAGAACATTTTAATTATCTGCAGAACCTTTTCCCACTACTAACGAACCGTTTGTGCATTGAAGGTTCCATGATGCTAAACGTTCTAGTCACCAATCTCTTGCTGAGACTATTTGAGCGTCTCCCCAAGAAAGAACCCTTAAAATAAATATTTTTAAGAGTGTTGATTCATTTTCAAATTATTTATTTCTAATTTACTAAATATTACGTAAAGTAAATATAAATCAAAATCAGAAATCCATATCAGCTGACCATAATAATATTGCATTGGTACATAATGTCTTAGTAACCATTACACTGCTGTATGGGCTTAACTTTCAATGAGAAATGCAAATGAACTAATTGTCTCAATGAACAAAGGCCTCAAGATATCCAGATAATCTACTGAATTTGTGGTTCTTAATGCTGCAAAAATGGACTCCTCTTCTGTGGCACTGGCTGTTCTTTATCTTCATTAGTATCACTCTGCGGTTCACTCTGCATGGTGAAATCGATTTTCTGTGGCCATCCGTGGGGTCTGTCTGAGACTCATTATAGTAATGGTTTTAACATCTTTGAACAGCTGACTGGGTATCTGAATAAATTTGAAGCTCTCTGTTGTTAATTGTAGCTGTTGTCTTTCATATAACCGCAGCCTCCTGTTCTGTCATTATCTGCCCATCTCATGACTCATATACCAAGGTCTCGATTGACCAGCAGATGGAAAAAAATTCAGGAAAAAGAGCGAAAATCTGAATTACTATCGATTTGGTTGCAACATCGTGTTTCACTTGTTTCATCGATTAACGTAATTGCCTCAGCATTGTCAATGTGAGACGTGCCTCACTGCCTCATTCCCAAGAGCTCTTTTTGCATCCTCACGAACTGCTCTCTTATTGAAACAGCCATTGAGAAGGAAATCTTGAGTTATGGTTGTTTGTAGTGATCGACCGATATTGATATTTTATAACCGATACCAATTATTTGCATGTTTATGTGCCTGATAACCGATATTTATTTACTGTTATAAAGTAAATAAATGACTGAGTGAAGTAAGTCCATACTTCACTTTGGTTTTTTTCTCCTTCAGTCATCTTAAAAAAAATTTTGAAAATTAGCCGTCTTTCTGTAAATTTACTCTCATATTACAACAATAAAAAAACAAAAACTTTATTTAAGCATCAGCACACACTAATATAACAATAAGCAAAATAAATTAAAGGTCTAATGTTTTCAAATGGATAAAATAATAAAGGCAAGGCTCTATTCACTTCATTTTTAAAACTACAGTTTTATTATGTTTATAAGCTGTTTAAATAAGCTAAAGAGTGAAGATAATTCCACTGGTAATGTTAATTCCCTGAATATAATATCTCTGGAATTTGAAATATAACAAACAAAACATGTATTTTTTGCTTTTCTCACTGGCATGTTATATCAGAATTATTAATAATGTTTTTGTCCCTCTAGATTATTAAATGCCTGCTGACAGCGCCGTTTATCTATGCATTTACACAGAACTATACTCAAACTGCGATCACATGTGGAGATAATAATTAATTTCCATAGAGTTGTATCTATTTAGATGTTTATTAGCGAAATAATGGTTATATAGTAAATGTTAATACAATTTAGGGTGTTTTAAACAAGTGAATCTTGTTAAAAGTTACATGCGGTGGCCGTGCTGGAGCATTTCCTTAGCATCAACCCGGTGAGTGAAGAGCAATATGAAAGCGGCTTCACGAGAATAATGATGAGCATAGACAACAGACAGAGAATTAAATTTAGCATTTTTATTTTTTTTTTCCAACATGCGCTCATTCATGGCTGTATTATTTAATTAATGCAAAGTTACGTCTTTATTGGGAGAGGACTTGATGGATTATTTTAGCCTACGTGACTCCGACTTCATGAGACGATGAGCATATAGACAACAGAGAGCGAATTAAATTCAGTGCTTTTATTTCCAACATGCGTTCATTCATGGCTGCATATTATTTAATTTATGCAAAGTTATGTCTTTATTGGGAGAGGACTTGATGGATTATTTTAGCCTACGTGACTCCGAGTTCATGAGACGATGAGCATATAGACAACAGATAGCGAATTAAATTCAGCACTTTTATTTCTAACATGCGCCCATTCATGGCTGCATATTATTTAATTCACGCAAAGTTACGTCTTTATTGGGACAAGACTTGACGGATTATTTTATGTGACTCTGTGAATTCGTCTCTATTTCTTCGAGCCAAGCTGCATAAACTGCATATCAGGCATTTATGTAATACATCTAATTTGTGCATTAATGGCTGTTATGTTAAATAAAGTTTACTAACTACAGTAAATCAAGTACCCGTGCACGCCGTTGTTGTCTTGTTTCCCCTCAGATGCGCTGCAATGGCGTTTATCGGTAAATCCAATATTACAAAACCGATATCCGATTATTGTAAAAATGCTTAAAAATCTGAAAAAATATCGGTAAATCGATATATCGGTCGATCTCTAGTTGTTTGTGATTCTTTGGCTATATTAGAGCAATTCTTTTAAGATCCTCGCCATCTCTGACAGCAGCTCGGTTAAATGTGGTTTTTAATGTTATGGGTTAGGAATCATAACTGGAGAGGAGGACAGGAGACATTTCAATTGTTTTAGAGTTTACTCCATTAAAGATTTCTGAGTAAAACAGATCCAGTGACCTCAGCTGTGCTGTAATATTGTCCTGTCTCTTCCTAGAAGAAGTGTTTCATAATCTGTTTACTCATGGGGAAACAAAAGAGATGAGAAAAGAAAACCACTTAGCAAGTCTGGCATCCACAATTTGCTTTTAATGCCAGTTCCTCAAAAAATGTTGGATATGAGACACAAGTTTAATGTCTCATTTTTCTCCTTTCTGCCTTTTTTTAAATGCACTGGCAGAGTAGATACTGTGCAGAAGTGTCACATAGTAGAATTTTCTAGTTACTGTGCATTTGCATTTTTTCCTAATGTTTGTTTCAGTTCAGTAGTTTCAGCAAATGATTTGAAATGTGGTCTGCTTTCTTATTGCAATCCTAATGCTCTCAGTCTGTTCAGTAGTGTCATTTGCTTAAAACAGTACTCTGTTTTATTTGGCTGTGCGTATTGATTTGAGATCCATCAGTTATAAAGCCAATGTCTACTGGCTTCTTGTCTTAGTAAGAATTATGTTTTATGGAACTATGTTTAGAATGTAATTAAAATATTAAAATATGATGCAGTCTTCAGTGGAGCTATATTTACACATGAAACAACAAAACAATTCAAACGAAAAACATCTAGAATTTGAGCAATCATCCTTAATAACAGATTTAGACTGTATCTATTACTACTATAGACCATGGATATATGTTAACTCATTCATTTGCCAATAGGAGGACTGTTCTGTGACTGTAGTGTGTATCAGTCGCCCATTTTGCTTGATAAGTCTCCTCCTTGTGGTAGATCACAAGAATTACAGCACATTAACGTGTTGGTACTATAAGGTTTAAGATTATGAGTGAGAGAAATTTTTCATATAAGAAGACATTTTCATATAATATTAGATCACTATAATAATGGTAACAGAGTGTTGACCAATAATTGTGAAGTATTTGTATGTTTATTTGTTTGGTTATGGCATAGTTCTAACAAAGTGACTACTATTAGAAGTTGAAGTTTTTGTTAATTTAAAATAATCAGTTGTTTCTTTGAAATATTTAATACAGTAATTTTCAGTAACATACTAAGCTGTTTTTTTTATTCAAATATAATTGATTTGCCTACGTATAATGTTAGAATTTCACATGCTTGAAACCATCTGTCAGCTTACATTGAGAACGTTTCTCTGTTTGAGAGATCCAGACCTTCTCTAAATAGGTCAAATGTTGTGAAATGTCAATCTATATTCTCCATTTTCACTTCAGTTCTGGTCTATCAGAGGACATAATGGCCACAATACTGAACATAGAGCAGTCCAGGATTTTCTTAATGTCGGACCTACCAGAGCTCTCAGAGCTGTTATTAAGCTTATCGTAGCCGGTATAAAGAGCATTTTGCAAATGAGTGACAAAGTGCAGAGTTCTAGAGGCATATCATTTACCACCAAGTGGGAAGCAAATGTATCATGTTTGATAATTCAGACTGCCTGATAGATTTTATATTACCACTCACTCTATTTCCCTGAGGCTCTGTTTTATGGTTGTACGGTGTAGAGCTCGGGGAATCGTGGGATAGAAGAAAGCGCAGCCGAGTCTATATTTGAGCGCGATGACTGTAATTAGAGTGTGATTATTCCCAGAGACGGCTGGAAAAAAAGGCAGTCGACAGTGAGGGAGGTTGCTATGGAAACCGACACGGAGGCAGTGAAAAGGGTCTGTTCGCTGGTGGTTATGTCATGTGTCTGGTGCGCATGTAAAAAGTTTGGACATGGCAGGTTTCAACTTTAGTCTGTGTACTCTATTTAGCTTATTCTCTTAATTGCTTCCTCTCATTGCTTGGATTTCTCTCTCATTCTTACCTAAAGTGTTCAAACATGCTCATGTTCACATATTAGAATATCATTCTGCCAAAGAGCTGCTTGTTTCCCTAAATACATTAAGTGAGCCAGTTTGAAACTTACAATGACAGAATTATTTACGATGAAACAATAAGGCTAATTATATTGACAGTTTATGCCTTATCGTACAACATTAGTCTGACAGATCCCCTACAGATGAAAACTGCTCTTACACAGGAACACTTGTGGTCATTAGTATTCCTCGTGAGGACCGCTGCATCCTCCCTGTTCACCCAGATAGCCATTGAATTATGAAGCCAATCTGAGCCATGGTTTGGGTTGCCTAGCAACGGACTATTGAGTGGCACTGGGTCCCTGGTGATGGGGAGATAATCAAGGGGCCAGATAATGTGTGTGTGTCTCTATATAGGTGTGTTTCCTGATGGCCTGTGTGCTTATCTTGAAAGTGTCAAAAAGAAAGAAAATACCCTAAACCCTGGGCTATTATGACCCCAAGCAGAAATTTCAGCCTCACAAAATAAACTGATGGCCAGTAGACTGACACAAACAGTTGTTCTTTTCCTTCAAGCCTAACATGGGTGGGCAGGTTTTCTGTTATAATGGTCACTATCATGATCTCTAGAGGAACAACACGGCATTAAAAAAAATCTAACTGTTATAGTTTCTTGCTAATTTAAAGAGCAGGAAGCTGTTTACATAATATATAAAATATTATTTGCCTCAATAAATCATGTATTGTGATCCTGATAGAATGATTGCCTTATCTGATCATATATTTGCATAACATGTTTAAATACTGTCCATACTTGGTGTTTAAAGTAAAAAATATAATTATTATATATAGTACATGGTTGAAGTTTATATATATAGCAGTGGGTCCTGGTTTCTTATTTTTTTGCATTTTTGTCACACTTTAATGTTTCAGATCATCAAACAGATTTAAATATTAGTCAAAGATAACACAAGTGAACACAACATGCATTTTTTTAAATGAAGGTTTTTATTATTACGGGAAAACAAAATCCAAAACTACATGGCCCTGTGTGAAAAAGTGTTTGCCCCCTAAACCTATTAACTGGTTGGGCACCCTTAGTAGCAACAACTGCAATCAAGCGTTTGCGATAACGGGCAAAATGCTGTCTATTACAGCGTTGTGGAGGAATTTTGGTCCACTCATCTATGCAGAATTGTTTTAATTCAGCCACATTGGAGGGTTTTTGTGCATGAACCGCCTTTTTAAGGTCATGCACAGCATCTCAATAGGATTCAGGTCAGGACTTTTGACTAGGCCACTCCAAAGTCTTCATTTTGTTTTCCTTTAGCTATTCAGAGGTGGACTTGCTGGTGTGTTTTGGATCATTGTCCTACTGCAGAACCCAAGTTCGCTTCAGCTTGAGGTCACGAACAGATGCCCGGACATTCTCCTTCAGGATTTTTTGGTAACAGCAGAATTCATGGTTCCATTTAAATCACAGCAAGTCTTCCAGGTCCTGAAGCAGCAAAACAGCCCCAGACCATCACATACCACCACCATATTTTACTGTTGGTATGATGTTTTTTTTCTGAAATGCAGTGTTACTTTTTTACGCCAGACGTAATGGGACACACAAATTCCAAAATGTTAAACTTTTGTCTCGTCAGTCCACGAGTATTTTCCCAAAAGTCTTGGGGATCAACAAGATGTTTTCTGGCAAAACTGAGAAAAGCCTTTATGTTCTTTTTGCTCAGCAACGGTTTTCATCTTGGAACTCTGCCATGCAGACCATTTTTGCCAAGTCTCTTTCTTTTGGTGGAGTCATGAACACTGACCTTAACTGAGTCAAGTGAGGCCTGCAGTTCTTTGGATTTTGTTGTGGGGTCTTTTGTGACCTCTTGATGAGTCGTCGCTGTGCTCTTGGGGTAATTTTGGTCGTCCGGCCACTCCTGGGAAGGTTCTCCACGAGGGGGGTGTTCCATGTTTTTGCCCTTTGTGAATAATGGCTCTCACTGTGGTTCGCTGGAGTCCCACAGCTTTAGAAATGGCTTTATAACCTTTCCAGACTGATAGATTTCAATTCCTTTGTATGATAGCAACTCGAATCAGACAATCTACGATTTTGTCACACATTAGGAGCACCAACATTCCCACCGATGCCCAACCACTGATGTCATAAATCAGACCTGAGCATTAGCCAGGCTGAAGCAAGCCTAACCCCCCCCCCTGTCACAGAACAGTTTTCAACATTAAAACAAAAGAACACATTGACAAGTCCAATTTTGGGGCAAGTTATGAAGAATAATGGTCGAAAGAGATGCACAGCGTGACCGCCACATGGAAACAGGTGACAGTGATCACAAGCTTCAAATTGACTTCCCCCACTTCACGACAAGAACAGACATACTAAAATTCCTTACAGACATTTTAACCTCTCTGTCTTCACAGAACGTATCCTTACACTCACAGAATGGCACGGAAACTGCCTTTCCTTGCACCTAAATGACACTAAAAGGACTCTAGCAACTAATCATTGCTATATATATATAACTCCATATCATGTATGTAACCCACACATCGGACTATCATGTTTTAATCATTTATTGTGTGTGTATTTTGAATAACTATTGAATAGTTTAAGAATTGCTATTCATGTTTAGTATGTGTGTGTTTGAATCTTCATGCTTGAAACGTTTATTCTAATCACTTCGTTGTCAAATGTATCATTTTTATTATAGAAATCATGTCCAAAATGTATACTCTGCCAGAGCGGGAAAACGCAGATCATGTGAATGATGAGATAACAGTCGATTTATGAATGGGGAGGAGGAATATACAAACCCCCCGAGCAACGACCACATCTAATTGGTCAAAGCACCATTTGGGGTGTGTTAAACAGCCTTGTTTAAATACTAGAAACACCATCAAATCTCTCTCTTGGCTTTTGGTTCTCTTGGTTCTCTTCTTCAACCCCCTTCTTTGCTCTTGCTCTCCTCTTTTTAGGCATAGCTTTGAGCTATGCTTTTAATCATGCTTCTTTAGCTTTTGAGCGTGCTCTGGCTTACACGCCAGCTCCTCCAAAACCATGAGGAGAAACGCCACCTAGTCTCGTCAAACTTTACTTCTATTTCTATTTCTTTAGTTTGTTTTATTTATTTATTTTCGTGTTTTGAGTTAAGTTTGCCTAACTCCGCATCTCCCAAAAGAGTGCTGTCTAAAACTTCAACTTCAACCACAACTCTGCGTCGTCAGCCAACGCCCCACCACTGGCTTCCCAAGACTGAACCTACAGCCAATCAGAAAAGCGGGAAACCCATTTCGGCAACCAGACAAGGAAGGGAAACCCCGCACACAGGAAAAACAACCAGTAAACTTTTTTTTTTACTTCCAGATACTAGCTGAACTGGTGCATTTAATCTAAATTGTAACCTCATTGAGGGACTCAATGCGAGGGTTAATTAAGTGATTGATGGTTGTTCAGATCTATGCAATTGCACATATTGCTGTAAACTTGGGATTTCACATTTTCATCCTCTTAAACTAATTATTTTCCTCACTTTCTCTCTTTCTGCAACTTGTGTGAATGCGTGTGTTAGACTAGTTTATATGTCTTAGATTTATCCAATAAAGCCTTATTTATATTGAAAAGAGAAGTATCTTGGGTTTTGTGCTCACAAGTTAATGTCTTAAACTGCCGATCTTGTTACATGTGCTAATTAATAGTGTTTTCACTATATTTTGGATATAAATATCCATTGCAGAATTGATGTCATATGGCTCGTTCAATGAATCGATGGCCGTCTCAGTGATCAACCGTAAAACTGTGATTCTGTCCTTAATTCCCTTACATATTAATGGTGGAGTTCCCTTTAAAATCTTAGAATGATTCCCTTTGAGCTAAATTGACCTGTTTCCCTTACAACTTTCTTTCTCATTTGTTTCTGAATTTCTTTGGATCTCGGCATGATGTCTAGATTTTGAGGATCTTTTGGTCTACTTCACTTTGTCATGCAGGTCCGATTTAAGAGATTTCTTGATTGCGAACAGGTGTGGTAGTAATCAGGCCTGGGTGTGGCTAGATAAATTGAACTCGGGTGTGATAAACCACAGTTTTTTTTTTTTTTAACAGGGGGCAAACACTTCTTCACACAGGGCCATGTTGTTTTGGATTTTGTTTTCCCTTAATAAAAACCTTCATTTAAAAACTGTATGTTGTGTTTACTTGTGTTATCTTTTACTAATATTAAATTTGTTTGATGATCTGAAACATTAAGGTGTGACAAACATGCAAAAAAAAAAATCAGGAAGGGGGCCAAAACTTTTTCACACCACTGTATAATATTTTTCTTTTTACTAGATGGACTATTTTAATGTAAATAGCTTTTTGTTAATTGTATGATTTTTGTTATGCAATTTGTTCTTGCCATGAAGATAGCCTTGCTGATGACTAGGGATGCAACGATTATAGATTTTGTTGGTACGATTATTGTCTGAGGAATAATCACGGTTTTACGATTATGACGATTATTATGCATTTATTAATTTCCCAACATTACTAATGTATAAATTCACATGAACACTCTTTAGATATTAAGTGTTATTTATTGCTGGCTTTTGAAACAGAAATAACACCGTAACCAACAGTACAGCACAAAATAATAATAAACAAAAGACAAACAAAAGCCATCTCTCCCATTGGAATTAAAAAAGGTGACTTCTGCTCTGTAAACATCCATGACAGTATTTCTCTTTTGAAAATAACAAATGGAAATAGATCGCAAAAGTATTTAATGTTTTCAGTTTGTACATTCTTTACATTTGATTTGGACCTGGGGTAGAGAATTTGGAAACATGGTGGAAAAAAAATCTTGTTGGTTTCGTAATAATAAAGGATAGTAAATAACAAAGTTCATGAAGTAGCCTATTATTAATATACGACTAATATTAACTTTATTTGTCCCACGGTGGAAACTGTTACTAATGATGGAAATAAACTGAAATATTATTGTAATCAACTGTCATCCATACGTATTCATTTTAATAATCTTTATAATAATTTATATGATTTTACATGTGGCCTGAGAAAATCATGTCTATTATTTTGGTTTGTGAGATCGGAGATCGCGCTGCGCACATGTACAAACATTCAGGAGGACACAAACTTCTTGAGAATGCTGCCTCATGACTTTTATTAATAAAATAGATTAAATAACCTACTGGAGAGACGCACAGACGCAGGTAGGCTAATCCACACAGGCAACTGTCACCCTCTCTCTCGCTCTCTCTTCTCTCTCTCAAATAATTAATTCAAATAGCTAAATGTTATAATGAATTAATTCAAATAAATGTGATCTTACCGCACTATTTCATCTCTTTCTGATCTGCAGAATGCTGAGCTAACGAGCTGTAGCTTCGCGTCAGGTGGTTCTTGTCTTCACGTCGTGCATTAAAATCGTTCAATGTACAGCAAGCCGTGCATTATCCCTTATGTATTCGCTCTTTAGCAGCAGTTTTTTACAGCAATGTTTAAATGACACCCTGGTCATTCTTGGTGTACCCAAAATGGTCCCACACTATCGACAGGCATTTCTCTGGTGGAAATAAAGCTTCGCTGTTTGGTCCCTCTGTCACAGTTCATCTAATGCATGTAGTAGCCTCCGTGCCTCTGATAAGCACCTCATTTTAAGCTGGTGCACTGCTAGTGTAACTTTTTTCGTTTTGCGCAAGCTGCAACAGTTCCGTTCCGTGTAACAGAAACACTCGGGTTAGCGGAAACCTTTACGATTAATTAACCGTGATGTTTTAAAGCGCGGTTAATCGCGAAACCGGTTAATCGCTGCATCCCTACTGATTGACATGGTGTTTAAAAAAAAAAACCGAAATAAAATGTATTTATTTTTTATAATTATCATACAGTATGTGTTTGTAAAAGTTGACTGTATGTTTATTTTGCAGATGGGGTTTTTGGTCAATGTCAGAGTTATCCAGGTCCAGTTCCCTACACTTATGACATGTCTCCAGCAGCTGTGCAGCGTTTAAGGAACATTCTTCAGAAGCTGGCCCACAGAGGTAGCACATCTCTTTGTGTGCAAAGCATTCCTGTGTGCTTGTTTATCATGTTCACGTATCTCATTTAATTGTTTTCTTTTATCCACAGTATAAGATACGTTTCACTGTGGAAATGATTGTTTATGTGTTCACAAGTCCATTGTCTGTTTTTCTAATTACACATCTCTTTGTTTACCAACTTCCCTGACTGTTAATCATTTAGCTCTTATCAGCTGTCAGATGCTATAGCTTTCAGCCTGTTACCTTTTTTTTTTAGATCTGACATTAGCTTGTTGACTTGTCTTCTCACTTCACCTGCTTATTTACTGCCACTTATTTACCTGTCAGTGTTACTGTAACTCTTTTGCCCTTTTACCCACATAATGTAGCAAAGCTGTGAAGTACATGAAAACATATGTCTGTCTATTAGTTGTCTTAATTCTCTTCCTAAATACTTACAATACCATTCAAAAGTTTGGGGTCAGTAAGATTTAATTCTTTTTTTTTTCAAAGAAATGAATACATTTATTCAGAAAGGATGCATTAAATTGATTGAAAGTGACAGTATACATACTGTTACATTGTTACAAAAGATTTCTATTTCAAATAAATGCTGTTCTGAACATTCTGTTCATCAAATATTCTAGGAAAAAAATTCATCACGGTTTTAACAAAAGTAGTAAGCAGCACAGTTGTTTTTAACATTGATGATAATGTGAATCAGCAAATCAGCGCAATGGAATGATTTCTGAAGGATCATGTGACACTGAAGACTGCAGTAATGACTGCTGAATATTCAGCATTGCATCACAGGAATACATTACATTTGAAAATATATTCAAATAGAATAAAGTTATCTTAAATTGTAAAAATATTACACAATCATACTGTTGTTGCTATATTTTGATCAAATAAAAAAAATTGAAAATCTTAACAACCCCAAACTTTCACTGGTTATTTTAGCTTTGTTGACCTTGATTGCTGTGCACCTTGTTGACATGATTAAATGCTGGCCAGATTTATTTGAAACCGAAGATTAGCGAGTAACAGACTAAAAAACATCAAAACTTCACTGATAGCAGTTTCTGGTTTCGTCAATGTACTTAGTAAGTTTTATCTTTGGCAGAACCATGTCACAATCATTTCCAGAGCTCGTCATCTCAAGTCAAAGCTGACACACAGCCAAACGTGCGCTCATCTTTTGTGGCACGGTGTTGCTGTCTGTCACATGGACAGATGAAAGAGAGTAGGATGAAAGGATGAGACTGAGCACTCATCCACTGCTCAGGGGCTTGGAATTGGACATCTGAGGGCTTTCGTGACAGTAAGGTTTCTCAATGATACACTGTGTTAGGAGCGCTGGACTGAATGTTCTATCACTGATAGAGCAGAACTTCTGCAGAGATGTGAGTCTTAATCTGTTCAAGCTGAACAACATATTGTTTGTATATGCCTGATCTGTAGATCTGACTTAAGATACTTGCACTTGTACAACAAACGTTGGGTACTCTCTGTGTTAGACGCCTGTTCAATGTGTTGCAGTTTTGCTAGAATGGGGTTTCATCACAAACTTAAAGCCAGTTTCTATGAAAAGCTAATTAGTAACATTGAAGTGATTTTGATAAAAGCATGTGTGTGTGTGTGTGTGTTCACACTGTTTAAATGATTACAAGCTATTTCATCTTAAGTTTTTTTTCAAACTATACATGTAACACAAACTATATTACTAACCCTATAACATAATTTTTCAGTCAGTCATCTGTATTATGAATTCAGAGCATTCAGATTCAATTTAGAGGGTACAAACATTGGTTTTATCCAATGAGTCACATTCATTTTGCAGTAATACAATTTACAAAACATTTTATAGGAAAAAGATCTGTTTTAATAGGACTGAATGGATAGTTCACCCCAAAATTTAAAAAATCATCAAATAACTATGACAAATGGATGTGAAATAAGACCCCTATAACTCTATTGTAACAGCTATGGTTATGGAGGTAGGTCTAAAAGGGATGGTTGATTCTGTCATTGATTACTCATCCTCATGTCTTTACAAACCTGTTTGACTCACTTTCTTCTGCAGAACACAAAAGTAGATATTTTGAAGAAAATTTGGGTCCAAAACTACTTTTGACCCCACTGAATTGTATGAACAAAAAAAACATTTCTCCTAATATCTTCTTTGATATTCGTCAGAAGAAGAGTAAGTCAAACATGTTTGTAACAACATGAGGGTGGATAAATGACAGAATTTTTATTTTTGGGTGAACTATCCCTTTCAGACCTTCCTTCATAACTGTAGCTTTTATAGGACAGTTCTAGGGGTCTTATTTAACCTCTCTTTGTCATAATGTTATTTACTGGGATGTAAAAATGAACAACTGCTCATGTTAGTGGGTATTTTTTTCTTTACAGCAGTGTATATTCAAAGCATTTTTTTCTGACACCAATCAGAACATAGGGCTTATTGTTGTCAGTTTCCAGCATAGCCATTTGGGGGCAGCATGCTCCATCTGTCTGTCTCGGGTGAAGGATCTGAGCCTTTAATAGGCTGCAGAGGCTTGCTCCCAGCTTGATCTTTTCAAACAGCCGTAAATGAGAGTTGAAAAGCGTGGAAGGCACGCAACCGTCTTTGGGTAAATTACCAACATGGTAATGAATATTAGAGAGCCAGAGAGATGGCCGACTTACTCCAATTATCCAAGCCAAATAAAGAGAGAGAGATCAGGAAGATGAGAAGCTATGTTCAGCTTCCGCTCTCTTTTTTTCTTTTTGGATGCAGATGGTGTCTGAAACCTCGGCTTTTGATTGACATGCTGTGTTGCAGTGTTTTTATTTTAATTTCAGAGCGCTTTTGCAAGGGAGATCTCAGGCGTCTTTAGATGTTCCCCTGTGTGTGGCTGTGGCTGTGTTGTTGTGCGCATGTGTTTTGTTTGTGTGCTTCCGTCTATGAATTTGTGCCCAATTCAGCAGACAGATGACAAATGTGTGAACCATTAAATGTTTGCAGTTATCTTATCTTGTTTTCTTGTCCATTTGCCCTGTATTTGTGTTTTTATGTGTGTCCGTGTGACATTTTGTATATGCATACTTTTTTTTTTGCGCGTGTTCGAGATTTCATCACATCTGCCTTGCAACCTTCGCATTACACTCTTTGTAAAGCTTACAGAACCCTTCATCAGACCAACATCCTTCCACATTCCTCCTCACAGAAGAGAGGGAGATAGGCAGATAGATGTAGAGAACATCAGTGCCATCGACTCACAATTCTCTTTATCACGCGTTTAGAATAGCTGTAGAAATCACGCAATTTGTGAAGCCGCTACCGCACACCCTGCACAATGTCATTAGATCGATGCCATTGACCAGACAGCAAGAATGTTCCCTCTTTGTCATACGGGTCCATCACGACAACTGACAGCCCTCCCTGCTGTGAACTGCCCCATATTTCATGCCATTGTCTTTAGATGTTCTTCAGATTTCCCTGCTCCTGGATTTGAACAGCCTGCTCTTAATGCATTGTGCCTTCCCTTTGATCTTCAACCATGGTCAGTGTTTCTATAGATAATGGGAAGTTACAGATGTCTTCTGGAGTAGAAAGCTATTAATGAATAGAAAGGGACAGATAGGAGGTGATAGAGAAACAGTTTAGTAAGGAGCAGCTGGAAGGGAGAGTGAGAAAGAGGGGGAATTAATGGCTTGGCTCTTAAGTGAGGTCACACATAATGGACAGCTGAAATACCTCAGAACTGATTCTCTGAAATCATATAAAGTTATTTGTTCTTTAAAAACAATACTCATACTGGATGTCTAAGTTAGGTCATGCATAATGCTTCTCATGCAGTTCAGAGGACAGTGAAGTTTTACCTGGTCTGTCAATCAGCTTTCAGTAAATGGTTTCAAATGTAATTAATTGACCTCTTTTTTTTTTTTGCTTAAAAAAAGCACCCAGATCAGCGTACACTACAGTTCAAAAGTTTAGGTTTAAGTAAGGGGTAATTTTTTATTTTTTTGCTTTGAAAGAAATTAATACTTTTATTTAGCAGGGACACTTTAACTTGATCAAAAGTGAGAATAAATGCATTTAAAATGGTAGAAACTATTTCTATTTCAAATAAATGTTGTTCTTTTTACTTTCTATTCATCAAAAAATGAAAAATGGTATCACTGTTTCCACAAAAATATTAAGCAGCACCGCAAATGATGTTTATTGAGCACCAAATTCAGCATATTAGAGGGATTTCTGAAGGATCATGCATGTGACACTGAAGACTGGAGTAATGGTTGCTGAAAATTCAGATTTGCCTTCACAGGAATAAATTAAATTTAAATATAAAAACAGGTCATTTAAATTATAATAATATTTCACAATATTACTGTTATATGTATTTTTACTATTACTGTTTACTGTTTAGTCACACATCAAATTTGGCTGAGAAATTGCCCACATATCATTTTTAAAAACCATTATTGTGTTACATGAGGAAAGAATGAAATAGATAATACAAAAAGTAGCTTTAGAAAGAAAATGCTTCTTTGGGTGAACTATCCCTTTAAATAGTTTATTATTAATATGGACTTTTTATTTTTATGGAATTAAGTAAATGGCTCTTTTTATAAATGGGCCATTGAATCATTGATTCACCCGATTCGTTCAAAGCGATTCATTCAGAAATTGTGTTTTGCTTGGAGACGCGCAACAGTTTGGTATTTGACATCAAAGTACCGCGAGAGCTATAGAGAGCAGACCGCTCTGTATGCTTTCGAATTGCTCTCGCAGTACATTGATGCCGCTTCAGAAATGAAAAATGGGGTTAATTGAGTTAAAAAAAATATATTTTCCCATAACTAATTAATTAGATCAACGTGTTAAATCGACAGCCCTAATGTAAAGTATTATGTTATTAAGGAAGACCAAAATTATGCTTATGAAGTCAATATATTGCTTGTTTTTAACAATCCATTTTGCAGTCTATCCGAGGTAGACTTTGGGCTTTTTTTTTCAATAAAGGATGTGTTGTTGTCTTCCGTCTACACTATTGTTAAAATTGTAAATATGAAGACGGATATCTTTGGCTATTTAGTCTTAGTCACATCTTACACCATGAGCATCACATCCTTACGTTGCAGTGTCAATATAATACATCTTTGAAAAACGTGTCTCAAGATCCCTGTGTTCTGTTCAACACTAAATAATATACATATCCTTAATGACAGATACTCCATCTCAAAATATATATTTTTTCCTCATACATTTTGATGTGACAAGACATCCAGTACTTTCAACAATCAGTGACTGTTTATTTTCCAGAATAGTTGCAAATATACATATTTGTTCATTAGAAGTATACAGTGAACCTGATTTCTGAGTTACAGTATGTAGGTTCTGGTGGGGTGGTTCAGGTAAAACAGCACAAGGCGTATGAAGAGACACTGGTGCTGTGAGACGTGTATAGATGTGTAACATGGCCCTCCAGGCTTACTTGTGACCTTTAACCTTACCATCATCCAGGTAGAAACTCCATGTTCAGATAGAAGTTCAGCGAAGCGAACTGATTCACCTTGACATGTACATTAGAGCTACTTACTCTCATGGCCCACGAGAGATGAGACACGGGGGAACAAGAGTGAGAAAGGCAGATTGAAGGAGAGCAGGGGACATTGGCTGCAATAGTGCACTACATTTTTGACGTATACCTCTTAGCCTCTGCTAAAACCATCCATGACACCAGTGTGGTTGTTTGTGTGCAAGTGAGA
Organism: Sinocyclocheilus anophthalmus; assembly: GCA_018155175.1. Taxonomy (NCBI): domain Eukaryota; kingdom Metazoa; phylum Chordata; class Actinopteri; order Cypriniformes; family Cyprinidae; genus Sinocyclocheilus; species Sinocyclocheilus anophthalmus. The sequence continues at coordinate 552,175 of JADLZN010008866.1, read as the reverse complement.
TGTTCGAACAGCTACTGGGAATTAATTTGCTTTACAACAGATTCTTGAAATTGCTTTCCACGGTAATGTGGTACTATTACACCATAGTAACTATTAGATGGTCAGTTTGTTTTCAGCTTTAGATGCTGTGCTGAGCTGTAGGTCCATAACAAATACAGTTATACAGAGCTCAGTATTTTAACATCATTTATTTCACATATAAACATCTTTAACTTTAAAGCTTGAACTGAAAGTGGAAGACATGACAATATGAATAATGAACTGGCACATTTTGCACAACTATGGTAACTAGCAGTAGGACGAAAACATTGTTATAAAACTTGCAAGTGGCATAACAAATAACATGAAAACACAAATAAACAGGAGAACACAAATGCATAACAATACAGTACAATTCAACAGCAATAGTAAGGCAACAAATTAGATTTCAGCAGTCACAATGCATGCTGGGAAAATGCTATGCTCTGCCAAGCAATCTTGGGTGTGCTACAAATGTATTTATATGTGTTGTTTATTTGATAGTGTGAGAGAAGCACTATATTTGATAGATCAGGCTGTGAAAAACACATTTGATTGGTACCTGTTAGCCTGTGTGTAAGCCCTCCAACATGCTAAATAATGAGTCCTACAATTTACTTACATTTCTCCCTGGCACACTCAAAGTTAACTGTCAGAAGGGCTGGTAAAAACCAGTATTGCAAAACAGGGGCCATTACATTGTAATACCAAATAACAAATGGTTGGTAATTAGTGCAATCAGTGCTTTAACACAGCAGAAGCACATGTGTCCTTGTATATGTTTATTTATTCATTTATTTTAATTGTGTGTTTACATACTTGCAAAACATTTGAATGTTGAAAAGTTGAAAAGTGTTGAAAAGTGTTTTTCAGTACAGTAAATGTCAACCGTTTCTAGAGAGCTCTCGGTGGTTCTCTTTTCCATAGAGGGCTTAAGAATATCAAATTATCTTTGTGCATCTGTTGCTCTGCAGCGAAGTTCACATCATTTTGCATGGGGTTCACTCAAGACAGCCAGCATATGAATCTTCCAGAGCCCTCGGGGGGGGGGGGGGGGGGGGGGGGGTTTGTGAGAAATTTCTAAATGCTGTTCTAAACAGATGCTTGACTACACATTGCTGTTTTTGCCATTTTCTGTCCAATGATGATGGCTTTTGAAGTAGATAGGGTTTGTGTGTTGTGCTTAGGAGGCAAAAGAATTATGACCTTTCATCATATTATGGATGCACCGAAATGAAAATTCTTGGCCAAAGCCGAAACCAAACAAAATGAAACATTGAGCCGAAGGCCGAATACCGTACATAGTTTTTCGAGTTTTTATATTTTGCCAATTTTTTTCATCATTGCACAAATTAAATAGCCAAAATATGCTTTTTACCGTTTTGTCTTGCTTTAAAAAATAAAAAAAATAAATTCCAAAACAACAATTTAAAAATATTTAACACTGAACAATTTTTTAACATTCTAGCAGACATTATACAAACAAAACACAATTTAACTTAAAATTAATAAGTTCGTAAAATACTTTTTGCCATCAGACCCCTTCTTGAATTCAGGCAATATGTTTTTACTGTACGATTAAAAGCAGCCTTGCTGAGCAGAAGAGACTTCTTTTAAAACATTAGAAAATATTACAGATCCCAATTTGAACACTGTGTGAATGTTACAATAAATGCATTAACAGAGCTGTTGTAATTATTATTATCGTTATTATTGTCTTTTTTATTTTATTTTACAGAACAACAGTAAAATTACAATACTAACATTTATAAATGTTGATAGAGTTCTTGCTTTTATTTATTTATTTTAACTTTTATTTTGGCGAAAATGCGCAGGAAGACCTCAATGCTTCTTTTTGTTCATAACAGATTTATGAATGAGTCTCATTACGAATACGTCGCACATATCGCATTGTCACATGCCTTGTAAAATTCATAAAAATGTGACTGAGCAACTGACGAGTAACTGTTTCAGCGCAGATTTTCCTTGCGCTTTGGACTTTAAAGTCTGGTTAACAAGCAGATCCGCCACGAGTTTGTGCAGCGCTGTCAGAATACATGCAATTTGTGCGTGTATTAGAAAACATGACGTTCTGCAGTTTATTTACTATTGCGTCCACGTCATTGTTGGGTACAATAGGGGTTATGTGCAACAGACTTCCGTATTCTGTTAACCTGGTCTTGCCGCTTCTGGTTCAAGCGTTTTGCATATGCTTAGTTAAATATGAAGCAGTTTTACTCAAGGTGCCTTCAAAGTAGATACCAAAGATTATCATAACTAATGTCTATCACATATGCGGAATGATATCTAAAAGTTTTTTTTTTTTTATTCTTTTCACTAACATTTATATAAAAAAATTTAATAAATTGTCAACAATAAAAACAGCTAGCTAGTTTAACTGATTATCTTAAAAGTCCATAGATATCGCTATTATTTATTATGGCTGTTAGCATGTTCTCCGACAAGCGGAAGCGATGAGACCTGTTTTCCGGGTTTGGTCAGGTGACATTCGTCCATATCCCTATTTCTTAGGTCTTTTCGCTTCTTCGGTTGCCGAACATTCGTGCCTCACTAATAATTAATAGGGAAATTAGATATTGAGCTCTCCGTCCTTGATTGTCGATATAGAATGTACTAACTCGGGGCTCGACAACCATATAATACAGATTTTGCAATACCTGCAAAATATGCTGTAATTGAGATGATACACTAAAATCTGTAGCTATGCTAATGGCTGTTAATGAGGTTTACTTTTTTTTTTTGTGGGTAGGGTTAAGAGAAGGGAGCTAAATCATGTACACTCTTAAAACTAAAGGTGCTTCACGATGCCATAGAAGAACCTTTTTGTCTAAATGGTTCCTTAAAGAACCTTAACATCTGAAGAACCTTTCTGTTTTCACCTTCTGGTTCGTTGTGGCGAAAGAAGGTTCTTCAGATAAAAAAAAATGCGAGAAAGAGATGGTTCTTTAAAGAACATATGACTGAATGGTTCTTTGTGGAACAAAAAATGGTTCTTCTATAGCATCGCTTAAAGAACCTTTTGAAGCACCTTTATTTTTAAGAGTGTAGTAACAGGGTTGTGTGTAAAATGTTTTTCTTAATTAAAATGAGTTATTTAAAAAATTCTATTTTTGCTACAATTATATTGAATTTCAATTAAATAGATTGTCGGTACCACCTTTTAATGCATTTAAAATTAGTTAATTTGAATGGTAAATTCATTTTATGTTAGATAATCGACTTGATCTTACAACAACAACTGAAAAAAACATTTGATTTGTGCCTTTAATGGTTAGAATAATGAGATACCAGGGTGTACCGTATTTGTGGAATGTGCCACCTGAGTTGAATTAATTAGTTTATGAAGATACTATGGAAATCCCATATAATCCAGGAAAAGCCCACCTGCCCCCTTGCCTAATTTATGCTATTATACTATCACAATAAATTAGGCAATTCATGATGAACAGAATTAAATCAATGTTTGTCAGCTTCACTAATTGGAAGATGGTTCCATATTAACTTGTGCTCCAATTTGCATATTGACCCGCACAACCAAAAGCCAGTCAAAACAAAGAATGGAAGGCATGTCTGCTGCTGAAAAAGGGATTTAAATATTTGAAATGGCATTCTCTCAAAAGCAATAGATTTGTGGAAGAAACCCCCCCCCCCCCCCCCCCCACCCCAGCATCACCCTACACAGGTTTTGCATCGCGCGACATCAATGACCGGTCTGCTAATTAGTAATAGCACATTATATCAGGCTCCATCCAAGACCTAATTAGGTGGAGCTTTGCTGAGGCAAAAGGGTGCAGCACTCTGGGTGCCATGAAGGTAACAACATTGTAAGTGTGTGCGTTTCCTTGGAGGGTAAATGCTGATGTAACACAAATGCTCAGCTGTCCTTGTGCTTGCTATTTCTCTTACTTGTATCACTGATTTTTATGCGTTTTTTTTGTCAGTTTTGGTTTTTGCTGAATATATCCATTAAGTTTAGTCAGTATGTCATGTTCATAAATTTTAGTCAGTTTTTAAATGGCGTCCAATTTTAGCGAACAAAAATAAAGTTATAGTTGATGAAATTGTGCAAAATTAAACCAAATATTCAAACATGTTAAATGTTGATACAGGTTTAAATTAATACAGTATTTAACAAGTAGTCTCTTTATGCTTTAATTATTGAGTGTGTTATGATTGAGTGTATTCATAATGTGACTTGCAAATTCTAACTAGCACAGAACCCCTTCTCTTGTCATATTTTAGGTCACTGTTTATGGTCATTAAAATTAAGTTGTCATGATATTAATTTTTGTCTCATTGAATGAAAAACCTTCATTAGCAAACACTTTGTTGATCATTTCATTGACAAAAAAAATCTATCTTTAAAAAAATGTTTTATATATTTTATATATGTTACATTATTAACACGCATCCTCGGATCCCTCAAAAGGCCAGCATTGTAATATTAATTTTCTCTCCTTCCAATCCAACCTTCTATTCAGTGATGTATAGAATCCACAGATGGTGGCAGATGATATTTAACTGTAAGCCAGCTGAGCCGAGGCCCCACTGTAAGCCCACGATCTGTCTTCTGCCTTTTTTAGCGATATATGTAAACAAGAGATTTACATTGTCTGCCCCTCTTCTCAACCCCACCCATCATGTTTCCAAGAAAACAGATTAACAGGACTGAGTGTCGGAGGCTGGTGGAAGGCTAATGAGGTCACATCTATAGGGGCTTAAGGAGATGCTCTTCAGATCTTTATTCGTTCCTCAGCATCTGTGGCTGGTTAATGACCAGTGTTGGGCAGTAACGCATTACTTAGTAACGCGTTACTGTAATTTGATTACTTTTTTAGTAACGGAGTAATTTAACTGGTTATAATTTTCAAAATAGTAATTAGAGTATTGTTACAAGCCGAGGTCTCTGTACGTTACTGCCGCGTTACATTGCATACATAATGCAGTGTTTTATAATCTAGAGATTTTAAAAATGATGTAGCACACGCACTGTTGAGTCCAGTGCCAGTGGATTAGAGACCTGCTCCCGTGAGACCCGACGCAACAGAGCGCGGCGTCGGACAAGATGGGTGAGTGCTGCTGTGGGCGGGTAGACACTCGTGTGTGTGCGGGATGCGGGAGAATAAAATGATTCACGGGACTCCCGCAAAATAGAAATATCTAAACGCAAAATATCTAAAACAAATAAATAGTTATTCATCTATTGCACAAAACAACATGAACTAATATAAAATATAAACGATTAACAGGTGCAAGCGTATGCAGACTTTCTGTTTAGGCTATAACACGTGTTTGCAGCATTGAGCAATGCAGTGCTGAAATCTGTGATTCATTATGCATATATTTACTGTGTTATAACACAGATTTGTGAGATTGTGATGAACTGAGATGTCTTTTAGAGATTATAAATGCAGCGCTCATGCCTGGCATTCTGCCTTGCCAAACCATGCATGCAGCAGACGCTTGCTTTAGTTAAAAATAACGGTGTTCTGTGAATGTTGATGTTTTAATAACAAATATTTATCGGGAGCGTGTATGCTGGGATTTCACGAATTTAATGGAGAAAAAGTAACGTAACTAGTAATGTAACTAATTACTTTTGAAATAAAGTAATCAGAACAGTAACGTGATTACTTTTAAAAGGAGTAATCAGTAATTTGATTACATTTTCAGAGTAACTTGCCCAACACTGTTAATGACATTCCTCCCATCCATCCGTTCAATCACCGCATACCTGTGTCCCTTAGTGTGGTAAACAATCTCAAGTATGTCTGATTCGGTGCCATTTGCATGAAAGCTGGATGAACACATTTTCAGAATGCACAAGATGGGATTTGATTTATTTATTGTTTTTCCTCCCTGTAATTCAGAAAGTGTTGTTATGGATTCCGACCTGAGATTTTTTATTTTTTTTGACCCGATGTTTGACATTCTTTAGAGTGTGGCATTTTTTCAAAAGGTGAATGAATGATTGTATACGTGAGGTACTTAAACAAATTATTCTGATTACTGTGCAAGTCTTTAGTCTTAGAAAAGATATGGACTAATTAAAGTGAATACTTTGAATATCAGCAGCAAGTTATTTAAAGTTATGCTTGTGGGCAAAATGAGCAGCAGTGTGCTTTATCCATGATGGTGACTTAAAATAGTTTCTCTTGTCTGGTCTTTGTAATGTCTTTTGAAATGTCAGCAATTCAAGGTGTAAGCTGGGTTTCTTTCAATATAATCCGGTTAGTTTATGTATATGCCACTTTTATATGCCACTCTGTTCGTTTTATTATAGGATATACTTGGCAGGATGACACAACTCCGGAGGTAATCTCAAAAGAGCTCTCACAACTACCCAAGGTTCCTCTTGAAGGATTTACAAACACCTTTTCTCGTTTCAATGGCAATTCCAGGTGAGCTCCTAAATCCTCTGTTGTGTTTAGCATCCGTGACAATAATGTGTTTATGAAAACTGTTGTTGTAGTAGTTGTTGTTGCAATCTTTTATTAATTCAAGTTTAGTATTTTTATGTAACAGCGGTTGATAAGACAAGAAGTTTCATTCGTTAACATTAGTTTATGCATCTGGTGTCTTGAAATACTTTTGCTGCGTTTAATTATCTAAGTTAACGTTAATTTATAGATATACTATTGTTCGTAGTTAATTATTGTTTGTTCATTTTCATTAACTAGTGTTGATTTATACAACTTGTGAAATGTTAATCAAGCTTTATATATACCGTAAAAGTATTTTTCATTAATAGTGAATGCATCTAATGTTGACAAATTGAAGTAAAGTGATAATCTGATAAGGACATGTATGCTTTTTATCTTCTAAAATCTGTTTATCTGTTTTTAAACATGGGATTGTTTTATAAATGTTCCCAATGGGGACAGGAAGCTGAAAGAAGAAGTGAGCAGGACACTGCAGAGGTACCTTCAAGGTTTCCTGCCTTCTGATGTTGCCTCCTTCAAACAGAGTCCTCAAGGGCAGCAAGTGCTTTGGAAGGTGAATCTCCAACAACTATATATACTGTATATATGAATAGTTCTGTTTGCGCACATATCACTTGAAGTATTTGGATGCATAGTGACTATATGGCAGTTGTCCTTAAAAGTGTCCTTAAAATCTTCAGCTTGGGGCTGTAAACAACTGGGCAGAACTACCACATATACTGTACATGGATACCATGTTGATGGCTACAAAATATAGTAGTTACTAAATTATTTTAATGCACTTCTAACAAATGCACTGTACATGCTGTGGAAAGTCAAGTTTTGCAAAAATCGCCATGTATTGCTACTTGCTCAGCACTTCATTAGACAACTGTCAGATAAGCACATAGCTACTGGGGACATGTAATCCGAGATTCAACCTGCATGGTACACACAAACCATCACCAAACAACTGTTCTTGAAGTCAGGAGAGTTGAAAAGTTCACTGCACTATTGCACATTAGTGTCCTGCAGTGCTTTTGGAGCCAGCCGTGTGTATGTGCTGGGCTGTTCATCGAAGCCCACCCTGCTGTTCTATAGTCAGTTTGGCCTTCTGTTCTGCAATGGTGGGAAGAATATCATTGTTTTATATAATCTCTCATATAGAGCAGAACAATATGCAGAGCAAAAAGAGGGAGGCTGATACAATGTTAAAAGGAGACAAAAACTCTTTAAACAATATTATCTTTCTTCAGTCTTTGATAAAAATGTTTCTACAACAACTTTTATCAAAGTGGTACCATATGCAATATTCCCTCTAAGCTGCACACGTGTGTGGCCGTGCAGAAGAAAATAATATGCCGCGCACAGGACAAACGCAAAAATGAGTTGGGAAAGCAATTTGATTGAGTTTTAGTAAATGCAAAATAGTTGCAATGCTCGGGCAAACCGCTATAAAGTTGGTGTCGCTATAGAGTTAGAAGTGGTGAATGCAGTCTACAGGTTTCATAGAAAGAGAATGATGTGTGCGCAAAATCAGTTCCTGTAGTAGGGGTGTTCGGTTCCAGGTTTTTAGGAGTCCTCGACTCTATTTAGTGTGACTGTCCAAATTAGTCCAATTTAGCGGTGACATTACCTTTAAATGAGCTATCACCGTTGTTTGCTGTTGCCGACACTTAATTTCACAGAGGGAAAAGTCACGAAAAACAGCCGTGGTGGAATATTCTCTCAGAATTAAATAAAAAATAACATTCTTTAATGAATTCGTCACATAATGGTCAGGGGATGGCGCTAAACGCATAGTCTTAAACAGCATTGATATGAAAAAATAAATACAATAGGCCTAAATACAAAAATACATACGAATGTAGGCCTACACTTACCGATTTGTTTATTCTTGTTTATTATGTGTTCAGTTTTTAATGATTTAAGCTTAGTTTAATGATTGAATAGCCTATGGAAAATGTAACCTATAGGCTAAATGTAAAATGTAGCCTATAGGCTATTGACTGCATTAACATTGCATAACAAAACATCAATTATACAAAGCTGTCACAGAAGCATGTATAATTACAAACTACATTTACTATTCCACACCAGTTTCACACATACTCCGTTTGCAGTGCGTGATTTCTTTTTGAGCATTTGCTTTTGCTGAGCATTCACTTGATGCGTTCCGAGCAGTATGTATATGCAGCATCGCAGCGATCGTTCCCGCACCGAGTCTATTTTATTTTTGCTGTGCTGCACACGTTGAATTAAAGTGACAGGGCATTGCTCACGTTAAAAATATACATGGATTGATATGAAATGTATTAATTACACTATAAATGCATATAATTAAATTATTTTAGCTATAAGGGGTAAGAGTCAAGGAAAAGTACCCTAAACTTTTAGATAAACATGGTGAGTTAGTGTGTTAGTGAGGCCAGCAGGGGGTGCTCACCCTGTGGTCTGCGTGGGTCCTAACGCCCCAGTATAGTGACGGGGACACTATACTGTCAAAAAGCACCGTCTTTCGAATGAGACGTTAAACTGAGGTCCTGACTCGCTGTGGTCATTAAAAATCCCATGGCACTTCTCGTAAAGAGTAGGGGTATAACCCCGGTGTCCTGGCCAAATTGCCCCCATGGCCTTTGTCAGTCATGGCCTCCTAATAATCCCCAACCACTTGATTGGCTTTATGACTTTCTCTCCTCTCCACCTGTAGTTGGTGTGTGGTGAGCGCACTGGCGCCATTGTCCTGTGGCTGCTGTCGCATCATCCAAGTGGATGCTGCACACTGGTGGTGGTTGAGGAGAGACCCCCCCCCACATGATTGTAAAGCGCTTTGGATGTACAACAATACACAATAAAGCGCTATATAAATACATCATTCATTCATCATTCATCATTCATTCATTCATGGTAACCGATGGCACTCGTGGAGTTAGAAAACAAAGTTCTTTTTATGACCAGCAGGGTTACTTGTAATGTATCCTAAAGCAAAAAAAAAAAAAAAAGGCAAGAGAACTGCTGTTTCTGTCAATGGTAAGTTTTAATTTTAAATTGTGATAGCCTACTACCTTAACGTAAGAAAAGTAGACTGTAGGCTGTGTTTATATGTTTTGCCACTTGCTTGAGCATCTTAATATATAAACTTAATATATAAATCAGTACAGAAGTAAAATGCATTTAATAATATTGCGCTCAGGGCCACAAATATTTGGACAAATGTGCCACAAAAGTGCCACAAATACTGCCTAAACAGTATTTGTTTAGTATTTGATTTTGTGCACTTTATTTACTGTATCAATATTTTAAATTGGCCTTTGAACTTCGCTTTATTGCATGGCACAAAACGTGTTACCTTGCCAAAGCACTGACAGAGCCCACTGATCTAATGGCATTGTTGAGTGCTCCAAATGCAAACTTTAAATGCAACAATCAGGCAGCATTTGACAGTGCTCTGATCTAGTGTCATACAGGCATCGTCAGATTGACAGTGCTCTAGCCCAATAATGTTGGGGGATCCAGTGGGGGCGGCAGTCATATTTCAGGGTGACCGTGCCACTCCTCCGCTGGAGCAGTAGCGCACGTGAGTCACACTAACTAAAGCACACTGAGCCAGTGCTGCTTCTGCACCGACGGACTGCACTGCAAACGGATCCTCGCTTAATTTCATTCCCTCTTTGCTGATATATCGCACTCAACTGCCATCCCATGATAGGCATTTGAGAATCAGTGAAGACATCAACGATTTTCAAAGTCGACAGGCTGGAGTCGATCCGCTCTAGGGAGCATTCAGATTCGAGGATTGAACTCTTTTGGAGTCGACTCCCCATCCCTACCCTGTAGAAATCAAATACTTTAATGGTTGCGGACAAAATAGCTCAACACGAGAGCTAATCCAAACGGAACGTGAAATAAAACGTCATCATGTTTGAAAGAAGAGTGGCTTGATTAAGTGCTGGAAATAGCGGATGATGAGCACAGAACATTAACAAAAAGACATTTACAGTTACATACAGGTGTAGTAGTGTGCAAATTCTACTACATGGGTGTGTTTTATATAACTGTAAAAGAATTCACATGTGCATGTGTTTTTTTTTTTTTTTATTGTTTTATTATATTATATTTATTATATTATATTATAAGCCTAATAAATAATTGACCCGAAAAAGGGAATTCATGAGCAATAACTGCTTCATTTTTCATGTTATATTATATTATAGTGTTATAAAGAATGTAACTGTTCTGTGTAAGACTTTTTAAATTATTTTTTAATTGAATTTCTTGGTAACAGCACTGTAAAAAATCAGGTAACCTAAAATGTGCATCATTTAGTTACATCAAAGGTCAAATCAAAGTTCAGGTGGCTGAAATGTCTGCCCAATAGAGAAAAGTTTTGCTCGGCAAGAAAAAATTAGAGGGAACATTAACCATATGTATATTATAGGTTTGGTAAGAGGAATGTTTCTGTTTTGTATGCCAAATTCTTTGTTTATTTATTTATTTTTTTACATATTTATTTATTCTTCTACCATAGTACAAGGGAGATGGGCCCCGCAATCAAAAGGGTGTAATTCAGCTCAAAGAGAAGACCCCCTTGCCCCACATCATCTTCCTACAAGGCCAACCTGATCTCCCGACCATTGTGGAACAGCCTCCCCCAGGTCGATCATACTTCACTGGTTTTGAGCAGGATCGTACTGGAGTCCCTCTTGCTAAGCTTCAGCAGTATCAAGCTGGGCCCATGAGAGCACAAGATCCTGGTAAAGGTCAAACACAGGGAAAGGTGCATTACTCCAGCCTTCAGCGCACATCTGCTACCAAAATAGAAAAACTGCCAGGAGCTTCCAAGCAACCTCCAAAGCCCCAAATCGAAAAATTGTTTTTCAAATCTTCAACAAGCAACCCTGCTTACAAGGAGGCCCTCAGTTCAGTAGATGGTGAGCTAATCCTTCTTCTTTATATATGCGTGTGGTGTGTTTGTGTGTGTGTGTGTGTGTTTTATTTATTTATTTATATATATATATATATACCCACACACACACACACACACACATCGATTTGATTTATGTGTGTGTGTATATACAGCTCTGGAAAAAAACGAGACCTCTGCAAAATTATCAGTTACTCTGGTTTTACTATTTATAGGTATGTGTTTGAGTAGAATGAACATGGTCTGTTTTATTCTATAAACTACTGACAAATTTCAAATAACCATATTGTCATTTAGAGCATTTATTTGCAGAAAATGACAACTGGTCAAAATAACAAAAAATATGCTTTTTCAGACCTCAAATAATGAAAATAAATAATGTTTTCAGACCTCAATAATGCAAAGAAAACAAGTTAATATGCATTTTTAAACAACACGGTACTACTGTTTTAACTTAAGAGTTCAGTATTTGGTGGAATAACCCTGATTTTCGATCACAACTTTGATGCGTCTTGGCATGCTTTCCACCAGTCTTTCACATTGCTGTTGGGTGACTTTATGCCACTCCTGGCACAAAAATTCAAGCAGCTCAGCTTTGTTTGATGGCTTGTGACCATCCATCTTCCTCTTGGATCACATTCCAGAGGTTTTCAATGGGGTTCATGTCTGGAGATTGTGCTGGCCATGACAGGCTCTTGATCTGGTGGTCCTCCATCCACACCTCGAATGACCTGGCTGTGTGGCATTGTCTAGCTGGAAAAAAACAGTTCTCAGAGTTGGGGAACATTGTCAGAGCAGAAGGAAGCAAGTTTTTTTTTTTTCAGGACAATTTTGTACGTGGCTTGATTCATGCGACCTTCATAAAGACGAATGTGCCCGATTCCAGCCTTGCTGAAGCACCCCCCAGATCATCACCAATCCTCCACCAAATTTCACAGTGGGTGTGAGACACTGTGGCTTGTAGGCCAAGTCTCCGTATAACCATTAGATGACCAGGTGTTGGGCAAAGCTGAAAATTAGACTCATCAGAGAATGTCCAATCCTTATGGTCTGGTTCAGCCTGGCTCTTCTTTGCTTATCACTGATGAAGGGCTTTCTTCAAGCTCTAAACAACTTCAGCTCTGCTTTCAAACCGTCCTCACCGTGCACTTCACCCCACCTGCGGTTTGCCATTCTTTTTGTATGTCACTTTATGCTATCCTACAGTTGTTGAGTGACATTCAAATGAGTTGGCGGTCATCCCGGTCAGTGGAGAGTGGTTTTCATCTCTGCCGGTCTGTAGCTTTGTTTTCCCCAATGTCTGCAGCTTGACCTTGTTCTTAAGAATTGCTGTCTTTGAAATTTTAAGGATGGACGCAACCTGACACTCACTGTATCCCTCTGCCAGTAAAGCCAGAATTTTAAACCCTTCTTTTCCTCACCAAAAAATTGGCATGGTCAATCATTATTATTTGATTCCAATTACTTTTGAGGTACTACTAGCACTGTTTTTGTCATCCAGCTGGTCCTATTAAAAGAGGATATTCATGACCACAGCAGTGGTTCTTATACTTTTCCTCGTTAAATAAGATTTGGTTGAGGTGATTACCTAATCGGTACTTCATTAAGCAGAGTGAGGTATGCCCTTGGTTTGGAATTCAACAGACTGGAATGGAATAGCTGCCATACATGTAGAGATGCCGATTTAAGAAAATATTGGAGTGGTCTTTTCGAGTGGTATTTTTTCCAGAGCTGTATGTTGTATATTTACATAAATATTTTTATATGCATTAAAAAAGGAAGCCAGGAAAAACAAATAAAGAATTCAGTTCTCATATTATGTTCAGTCAAACTCATTTTATGCATTGGTTGTGATGGGTATTTGCATTATAATTATCCATGTTCAGGGTCAGTCTGAAATGACTGAAGAAACATTGATATCATTATGATAATTCATTCCCCAAAATTTTAAAAAGCACAATTATTAAATTATAAATTTACCTTAATCAGAAAGAGACTGAGGTAGAGATGAGAAACACAGTTTGGCTCCAAATACTTATGTCAGGTGAATTAAGCATAATGTGGCAAGCAATTATTCCATTTATTGGATTGCACACGAACACTGACAGTTCCATGATGAGTTTGCTCTTATACTTTTTTTAATCAAATAGGGGTCATAGCAGGGTGGTTCTTGTACACTTGCAAAATACTTTACCAGATTATATCCTTCTATCCTTTTCTATCCTTGCCTCTGTTTCTCTCAGAGAAGTTCATTGATGGAGTGGTTAACCAGCTCGGACGTCAGAGCGTCAGTGTGGATACTTTGACCCCAAAGGACCTGGACAAGCTCTCCAGGGTCATCATCCAGGCCCTGCAGATGGTGAATGGAGTGGAAGGGGTCAAAGGTAGAGAAGCCACACAGGATGAAGTGGAGGCAAAGAGAGAGCCCAGTCAATGGTTACATCAGATGGAGAAAGTAGATGACACCACACATAAAGGTAGTAACCCCTTAACAAAGATAAATATTTGATTAGTTCCTGGTTACACATGCTTTAAAACCCCAATTACAGGCCTTCAGTAGAACAATTTTTGATCAATCAAAAGCCATGATCTTTACCATAATTTAAAATTCTGTTTACAGAAGCAGAAGATACTGCCCTTAAATATGATGACGAGGTAATATATGGAAATACACAGGGCCATGTGACTCATGATATATCTTTGTGATAAAGTCAATAGAATTCCCAGTTTAATTTTCTATTTCCAGGACAAAGGTTTTATCAGCCAGCTGCTGGAGTTCCTGGATCATAACTCTGGCCCTGGATCTGTGCATCTTTCCCAAGCAGAAGAGCCTTTTCTGGGGTACGTCGACCAGCCAAATGCCGGAAGCCCGTTGAGGGCTAGTTTGGAGAATGTCCAGAGCCGGACAACACAAACAGAACTGGACCTGATGAGGAAGAAAATGGAACCTGACACTTTGGAGACCGAGCCACTGGTGGACGCTGAGGTACAACAGTGGATGCATGGTTCTCCGGAAGTGAAACCAGAGGTTCAACCAGGAAAAGAGCCACAAAACAAATCCATGGAGAAAGAGGAGGTGGAAAAGAAGGGTGTGAGAGTGGAAGTGAATGTTGCAGCGTATTCAAGTCCACATGATGGAGACTTTGGCTACATTATTACTGAAGAGTAAGTATATATTGTATAGAAACACTTACATAGACTGTCATGATGAGGAACAAGATGTTTGCACTCATGAAGGGCACATGAATCTATAGTATGCTTTTGAAAGAAGTCTCTGATGCTCACCAAGGCTGCATTATTTTATTAAAAATATAGTAAAAACAGTAATATTGTGAAATAAATTATTATGGGTTAAAATAACTTTTTAATTTGATCATATTTTAAAATGTAATGTATTCCTGTGATGGAAAAGCTGAATTTTCAGCAGACATCTTCAGTGTCACACAATCCTTCAGAAATCACTCTAATATGCTGATTTAGCACTCAAGAAACATTTCTTATCACGGTTGAAAACCAGTTTGCTGCTTAATATTTTTGTGGAACTTTGGTTTGGGGGGGGTGGGGTATACTATTTTAAGCTTCTTTATGCTGAATGTACTACAAAGAATTTTGGATTTTGAAATGGAAATCTTTTGTAAGATCATAAATGTCTTTGTCACTTTTGATCAATTTAATGCAGCTTTGCTCAATAAAAGTATTAATTTACATATGAGGCAACATTTTAATCACAGGATCAGTGTATGTTTTATAGAAATTGTAGGTAAATTTATCTAACAATGGTAATCAGAGTCATCTGGTTTTATGCATCATATTTTCTTTTGTCATTCAGTGTTCATGCTCAGTTTATGTTACTGCATTCCATATTGCAATTTATTTGGTTTCCCTCAGTCGTCCTCTGTGTGTATATTAGTGTTAGTGTGTAAATGGTTGTGTGTGTTGTGTACATTTCTCAAAGCGAAAGATGTTGGCATCCACAGCCACTGCATCTCCAATAACTTGATTTATCTCACAAAGGCTCACTTACTGCAGTCCCATTTAACTTGGAGTACCTGAAAACACACAGACATATTCTCAAAAAGGAGATTTAAAAGTGTGTAAGTGTGTATTGGAAGGCAGTGGTAGGCGTGAAAAAGCATCAGGAAAACAGTTGCACTCTAGCATCTTCTAATTCTAACTTTCTTTCTCATGTGTGTGAATACTTTTCCATTTGGATGCATATCATTCTTCAGGCTTGTGTGCAAGTTGCTTTGTGTGTTTGCACGTGTGCTGATGTGTGAGTAAATGTGTGTGTTTTAACTCGGGCTGGCGTGGCCATATCATAAAGACATCACACTTCACAGGGATTCCATTTACACCTTATTGTTTGCCTCATTGCTGGAAAATACAGGTGATTTATCAAAGCATACAAGCCACCTGTGTCCTATCCCCTATGCGTTTTTATGCACTCTCTGCTCTCTGTATACCTCCTGTGAGCTGTGTTCAGTATTGTTTCTGTTATGGCATTCATCTAGCACCACCCAGATCTGCATAGTTGAATTTTAAATGTTCTCATATTGATGACAGACCTCATTTTTATCTATTTTATATTAAGTGCTGGTGTTGCAAGGCATATTTTAAATATTAATTGTTATATTTTGCAGATTTGGTCATGTTCATCCTAGAACAATTGTGTTAATTTCTGCAATCTCAAGGATGAGAACCTTTGTTGTAGCCCTAAATATAAAAATTATGTTGTGTAAGTGTAACTACGCTATAGATATGATTCATACCTTAAATCGAGCAGAACAAAGGTACTACAGTATGTACTGTTTTTTAAATAATTAGATTTTTGCCTGACAGACAATAAAACGGGTGGAAAAAAAACATCTTATAGACTTAAAGTGAAAGAGACCTGAGCCAGATCAGAATATCAGAGACTTATGATTTTTTATTTATTTTTTTTATTGCCAATGATCAACCACCTACACTGTCAGAAAAAAAGGTACAGAGGCTTTCCATGGGGATTTGAAAGGGTACTGACCTGATACGTACCATTTAGGTACTAACTAGGGGTGCTCCGATCAGGATTTTTGAGGCCGATCACAGAAAGCAGTATCTGCCGAAACCGATCACCGATACCAATCTTTTTAAAGCCTTCTTTTTATCATTTATAACTATATATAGTGATACTCCAATCAGGATTTTTAGACATTTATTCAGGGCCTGAAATTAGGGGGAATTCCCCCTCTGTAGTGTCTCTGTTGAGAGGGAACCACTTTCACACAGGAGTCCACTACTGATCCGTGGCTGTTTACCACAAACACAACATTTATCCATTATTTTGATTTCAAATCCAAACATTGTCACTGAAAATGCTTTTTCAGCATTGCAATTCCTTTTTTTACACAGTACAGTAATACAAACTTTCACAGACATGTATAAACAATAAATATAAGCAACACATTATTCAATGCTTTTTACTTTTGCATTTACTTCTAGATTTATATATTAAGTTGCTCAAGCAAGTGGCAAAACATTTAAACTACTTTTCTTACGTTTTCACAAACGTACCATTGACAGAAATAGTCAACTCTACTGCCTTTCCTTTTGCATTTAAACCTTTATGACAAGCAATCCTGCCATTCATAAGAAACCTTTTGTTTTCCTGGCCTACCTCCACAAGTGCCCTCTCTATTATTCCCTGTTGTGTTGTATCTAAAAGTGCTCTTCCCCTTTAACTGAGCCTAAAAATGCCATATGTGTTTGACTGTGGAACCATGTAGACTTCATAATATGCATTTATGGTGTAATTGCTACATTTTTGTGTCAATCCATGTTCATATTTACTGAAACCAATGCGCTGTTTACTTAATTCTTCGCTTGCATCACACGCTTCAAGGTGCGGAAACGGATCTCTGCCCTGCGGCATACGCACCTCTCGTGTAAATGCTGTGCCAGACCGCAAACCGTATGCGAGAACGCTTTAATCCGTACACATGAGCGGGAAAAGAATACGCACAGCAAACTGAGTAATGTGAACCTGGCATCATGTGTGTGCGCTGCGAGTGTGCATGAGCGCACGGTCTTCAGGAGAGTGCGCGAGCGCTGATGCGTTAAAGTCGGCATGAAATCAAAATGGACAATTCTTTTTTTTTTTTTAATGGAATACTGTAGTGTTTATTTTAAATAATTTATCCGTGCACTTTTTTTTTTTAATTCATGTGCTCTCGTAATCTTTAATCAAAAACGTTAACCTCCCCTCCCCTCAAAACGACTCATCTTCTCTTTCGGTCACGAGCTGTGGTGCAAGGTCGGCGCTAGTGATGTGAGGGGTAAACGCTGGGATAAACGACAGAGGGAAAAGCTGAAGCTGATGCTTCACTTTATAGCACTGACACCAGTCATGAGGGAGTACGTTACCCTTAAACATTGAAAAGATATTACGACAACATTACTCTTAGGACATTGCAAACAATTTTTTTTTCATGAATATGACTTAACCTGATGAGGCTTCGCTCAGTCTCAGCAGTCTCTTTCTCTCTCTCTCTCTCTCGCGCGCGCGTTGTTTAGGCATGTTTTGTGCCGTTGATCGTTGTCATCGTCACCCTTAATAAATAAAACATTTATTCATGTAGGGTGTCGGCTGTGAATCCAGTGGAGAAGAGAAATCTCCCACCACTAACTGCAAACTGGCATTCAGATCTGCCTCCATTTTGTTTGCAACGCCCCACCTTCCAACGATCCAATCAATTCCCGAAGGACGAAATCAAGTCCCGCCCTCTCATTTCAGATGCCGTTTCACTCTGATATGCGTCACAGTAGAGAAGAAAAGACAATGCAACTTCCGTTTCATGCTGACTTTAAACACTGGCAAGAATTAAAATCTAATGCAATTTATAAACTTTAGTGCCGATGTGACACTGATGCCTCTCTTTGTGCAAGTGACAATTCCTATGTTCAGACTGTGCAGGGCCTCGCATTATGACAGACGCGATGTTTGGTTCCTTGAAGCCATTTGCCGTATTTGGAGAGCGAGAGAGCAGCGCGTGATTCCACTCACGCTGTTTTGTGAAGTTTACGTCTCATCACCTCAAGGTTTTCAAATTACTTTATAAGTTATTAAATGAAGAAATATAGCATTATAATTATTTCACCTGCGCCGGACAGAGACCGAGACTGTGCTGCTGCATGTCATGCCAAACCTCTCACGGCAGCGTCATCAGCTTGAGATCGGTTTTTTGAGATCGGCCTTTTTAGAGACCGCGGGGGCCGATCAACACACAGACGTGATCCCAATTCGTACACTTACTCGTACAGATACAAATGTTCCATACAATTCAAATACACAAGGTGTACCTTCTGAAATGTAATACCTACCAGTGGAAGATTTTGTATCTTTTCCCCCCCGAGAGTTTAACTACTGCATGGCTACACTATAAAAACTACATAGAACATTTTGTAAACCCATAGCAACACCCTGGCAACCACCCACAACACCGTAGCGTTGTAGCACCACATTTTCTTGTGTAAATGTACAGATCTAGCTAATTGTTCTTTCTTTATTTCTCTTCTCCTTTTTGTCCATACCTAGTTCGCTGTCCACTGACCAGGGGCTGAGCCTCATGGAGCTGTTAGCTGAGAGAGTCGGCCTTCATGTAACAGATTTTCTACAGCTCTCGTAAGTGCATGCATGCGCACACACACACATACATACTTGTTGAAGACAGTCTCATGCCGGTCGACACACTAATGGCACTAATGGAACACTCAACCTGTGGTTTTGTTTTGTTTTTCCATTTTGCAGTATAGTTTGGGCTAAGTACTTATTTTCAAGTGACAGCACAGTGATTATGAGTGTGTTCTGAATTCTGTGCATATAAGTTCAAGCTTTATATAAATGGTTCAGAGAGAGGGAGCGAGAGAAAGAATGCATCTCAGTGTGTGTAGGTGTGTGTTATTCTGACCTGCCTGCAGTGGTAAACTTCAGTTCAATTACAGCACATTTTCTGATGATAACCAATGTTCTACAAGTGCACAGATTAAAGGCAGCGTTCTGCTTAATTGTTTGGAATGCAACAAATGCTTTCAGGCACTCTTGTATTTTACTGAGAAATTTGTTGTGGCTACTTTTCACTCACATTTAATAAATGAAGCTTTATATACAAGGATAAAGAAAATACAAATATTAATGCAATTACTAATTTCTTGCACTCTCTCTCTCTCGTCCACACAGCTTTACTTGACTTCTGTTATTTAATGTACAAATACACATTCTCACCCTAACTGAAAAAAAAAAAAAACACAATTTACTTTATTTCTATATTGTTTTTACAAATGAGGATGTTTTGGATGCCCACAGTTGAATTTTTTATTTTCAATTCGGCACACCCTTGTGCAAACGTTTGTACACTCAAATGTGGTGCTGCCATATTTGGGCTTCGCACTGTGTTGCGTCATAAAGAGTCAGAGTAGCACCTCTCTGAACTCCAGACATGACGTAAGGGTTGTACTGTGTGCAGACAGTAGGGGGCACAGAAAAACACATACACACAGTTGTGGATTTGCAAGCAGACAGACTTGTTCTCTTATACACATTGAGACATTAACACATTCATTTACACTAATTCTACCTCTCTTCCATTCTTGCACTCGCTTCTGTATTTTTTTTACAACCCACACATACACACGTGGTCTACCTGTCATCTCCATCCCACACTCTCCCCCATGGTGCAAAAGGAGCCGAACAGAAGCGGTATTGTTACGTTATGGCTTTCCTCCCTCTGTGTACTGGATGTTGGTGGCATTTTACTGATAACTTATCAGCACTTATGCTGTTATAAACGGGGGTCTGGGCCATTGTGTTCATTTAGCTTTAACAGACACTGTTTTCATCCAGAAATTTCCAGAAGCCAAACAGAGGTGTGTGCTCAGGTATAGAGAGGAAAGCATAAGATGCGTGGAAATTGGTGTAGGCAAAGTAAGCATAAGTGGAGTCATAATGCGTGAATTTTTAGGGGAATTATGTGTTTGTAAAGGTTAAAAAGCAGCATGTATGAGGACATTTCGTATAAACCCCCCCCCCCCAAAAACAATCACATTATACAGACCTAACTATAAATTATGTATGTTTATTATAAATAAAAATACATTGAAATACAACAGAACTGCACATTACATAATAGACTTAAAATTCTTAGCACCTTAACCATACAGCTTCCTTTTTCAAAACAATTAATCTTATAGATTACTGTTTTTCCTGCTCTGGATATTATTTTCAAAACTTGAAAATGAGTTAACATTGAGCTATGGCTTACGATAATTTTAAATATAATAAGAATAAAATGAGACATGAGAATCTAGAAGCTCTATTATTTTCCAGCAGATATCTGGGATTCTGTGTGTGTTAACTCTGAGGATGAGAAGTCACCTTTGACTTGCTCTTGCCACCTGCTGACGTGTGAATGGGATTTTGTTCTGGTGACAGATTCATTCCACCTCACTCTCTTTTTCTCTTTTATTTTCTCCCCTCTTCTCTTTTTCTATCCCATTTTCTCTCTATTTGTGACCCTCACTTCACCCTGGTCCACAGCGGGAGTAGCTTCAGAGCTGCATCCCAGATAAATGCATCTGAATGCCTCAGAATCAGGAACCGGGAAGCTCCCTTGTTGCGGCCAGTGCGTGGTTGTTATATAACCATCCCATTCATAGCTTTAGTCATCTTTAACGATAAAAAAAAAAAAAACCAAATGCGTGGCTCTCGTAGACTAATCAGTCACTCATTCTACAGGTCTGTGTTGGTGTCATGGTGGTGTGCCAGTTTGCAGATCCTTCTCTTCCTTGGCCTGAGTCTGTTTCTGTTCGTGAGGGGATGTGTGACGGTTTGTTTTAACTGTGTCAGTTTTGAATATGTTTAGCATTTTTAAAAATCATTTCCATCCCTCTTAATGGCTCAATTCACCATGAAATATTATACTTCACAGGATTCTCTGTTAGAATAGATAAATGAATGAGGAGTGCTGCTGGGATCTCACCCAGACATCTGTTTGGCTCAATCACAAATGCCATTTGTACGAAATGCCATCATGCATTTTGCACATTTCTGGATCACCAATTCAAATACGGCAAAAGAGATTCAGGTCCAATGGACTGAGTTTGAGAGCATTTTTTAAAGAATGCTTTCTTTTACTTTTTTACTTTTACATTTGGACCTGAATAGTGATGATCCACTAAACATTTTAGACAACTCTTAAGAACATAAGGTTTCCCGTGAGGATTTATTTCATGGGGGAAAAGTTGTCAATTTATGTCAAAAGCAGAGAAGAAAGCTAATGGCACAGATCTGTCATAAGAAAATTAACCACAACGCAATATTCCCTAGTGATCTGCTGTTTAAACTGTGGTATTGCGGTACTGCATTTGACTGCAACTGCAACAATGTATTTTTTAAATGATAAAAGAGTATGTTCATGACTCACAGCTGCAACAGTTTTGCTCATCAAACTCACTGCATACTGGCGTTCTTTTAATCTTTCTCTCCTCTTCTTGTTTTCTTCTCATTGTCTCGTTCTCGCTCTGTCTCTTCCTCCCTCTCTTTTTCTTCTGTCTCTCAGGGTTTTGGGTCCAGCAGTAACCTTTCGAGTGCGCCTCAATGCTCGAAACATCAGCACGGCCCAGCTAGCCAGAGTGGCAGGTACACACAAACACACGTGCACACACACACCACTCGTTCCGCTACTGCATTCTTGTTGCTATTCTGATCATCTCCTGACACATTGGGGAAGAATCCTCTCATAGTGCCACGGCCTTGATTGCAGCATTAGTTATTTTCAAGGTTTAAACCCCCTTTTTACACACAGTTCAAATACGTATGTGCACACACACACATGGAAACACACGGAAAAGCAAGAAATCAAACAAAAGTGTATGTACTGTACTGTTTTAGTTTCATTGGGTGTTTCCTTGGTCTTTTGTCTGCTGGTGTTTTGCACCAACGTTTTCTTTTTAGAATGGGCTCTGCAAACTATTAATGTTTTTAATTAAACTTTTCTTGTTGGTTATTTAGCAGGGATATCTTTCTTTGTGGATCATGGTACTCTATATAATTGTTAGGTATTGAACAATACCATAGTTTGAAAAAATTCTGAATTGATGAATTAGCTCCCTTTGAATTTGAATTGGTCCCACCCAGAGAAATTTGAATGTCTGAAAGTGGAATTTAGTTAATTCCACTCTGGTACATTTACTCCATAGATTTAAAAAAAAAAATTAGTATCTGTTATATATATAGTATACCTCCTGTATAATAATATATATATCAATAATATATATTATATATCTATCTATATATATATCCTGCTATATATGATGGTGTATATTACTGGTGTGTATAATATGGTGGTATATATATATATATATATATATAACTTAATGTATATCTATTATATAGTATCTTATAATATATCAATATATATATATATATATTGTATTTTATGCTGGTGTATGTGTGTGTGTGTGTGTGTGTGTGTGTGTATGCGTATATACTGTATATATACATTTTAATCTTTTAAAAATCAATTTTGAAAGAAATTAATATTTTGAGTAAAAATGTTTCCGTTTCCACAGAAATACACTGTTTTCAACATTGATAATAATAAGAAATGGTTTTTGAGCAGCTATTAGAAATTGACTTCCTAACGTCACTGTTTGACACTAAAGCACTGGGAGTAATGACTTCATAACCATAAATATTTTCATTTTCACAATATTACTCTTTTACTGAATTTTTTTTGATCAAATACATGCAACCTTGTTAAACATAAAAGCATTGTAAATGGTAAAAAAAGGCTTTTGAATGGTAGTGTATATTTCTATGATGTTTCTATGACAGTCTATGACTGACATAGTGATCTGTTTGTGTGACTGTTTGTAAGGCCTAAAAAGCCTTTAAACTCTGACTTTAAACTATAAGACAAGGATTTTTCAAGCCAGCATGGTAAGTTCTTATTTTATCGTACAGTATCTATGCTAAGTTCAAATGTACATTTATTAGTTATGCTGTATGAATTTCTTAAAATTTTATTCCATTTTAATTTAAATTCATTGAATTTGAATTGCAGTTGTGCATCCTGCTTGCTACCTCAATTTACATTAAATTGCATTATAATAGCATTCTTAATTTAATTCTGAATGCTGCACAACGCTGGCCAATACAGCATGGTACTGACCATGCCAGTTGACTATGACTTTGCTACATTTGTAATTTTAAAACGGTCTATTGCAGTATTGTTTGAAAATTCAACATTGCAGTCAGGAATTGATCACATTTAATTCATTAACTGGAACAGAATAGACTGCAGTCCTGCTTCCCCTTTTCAGTCACTGTTTTAACATTTAACACTCAGGATTTCATATTTGATCTTTAATGCACAAAAGAAAGGGCAAAGAATGAAAGGGGAAAGCAAAAGGAATCTGACATTATAAGGTCTGTATTCCCTTGATCCATCATAATTACTTCTTGGGAAAACAGATTCATGTGAATTTGTCCCATGCCTGTCTGTACTTCCTGACAGATAAGATGAGGTACACAAGGGAAAGATTTCACAGGAGCCTTTGCAAACTGGACCTGAAATACCCAATAGTTTTTTTTAAATGAGGTACTATGGGTATGTGCTGAAATGCTATCACAGTTTGACTTAGTCATTATGGACTTCTTGTTTATTTCTCTGTTTATATCTCCTGCTAAAAAATTTTCATTATCGCTCATTGAGATAATGACATGCAGCCAACAAGCCAGTACATGAAGTGCATTTATTATTGTCAGTGTTTTGACCTCGGGAGTAAATGCACTTATTTCAGTTCTACGAATAATGCATGAGTGTATTTGTGGCTTGTTGTTGAAGTCTTTGGACATGTCGTCCTTCTTGACCTGTTTCTGATTAACATTGTGTGAGCAAATGTGTTTGTGCATGTTAAAGCTTGTGCATTAAAGCCTTGGCATCTATGGAAATGTGCCCCAATTTTGTCCAATTGCTGTGGTGTGAATTTCGACTTTTATTTGTGTACCCGCGTCTACGTGAGTGTGTGTATCTCCAGTCTTCCCTCCCTTTGAGAGTCTCTTGTAGCATGTTGAGAGAGTTAATGGCTGGGCTCGTCAGACCCAAATGTCAGACAAAATGTTAAGTCAACATGATCAGCCGCTCTCACACGGCAGAAAAATTATGAAAACCCTGGTGCCTGAATACCAATTTATTACTTTATTTAAACAGAGAGGATCTCTCCTCACACTTTATTACTGCTGTATACACACCGCTGATCGCACCTAATCATTTATTCCAATTTTTGTGCCTTTGACATCACATACACCCCTGAGGTATTTAAGCAGCTTCAAAGTATTTGTGTTCAGTGGAAATATGGTGGAGTGTTGAGGATTATGTTTGGGTTGTAACATGTTAATATGTGTTTATATGTCCATAATCTAAATCTTGGCTTTACCTAAATCTTTCCAGGAGCAATGCTTTTACGTTTAAAACAGCAAAACCTGACTTGCTTATTTAACTTATCAAATCCTTACTGCAGTATTCTAAATGATATTAGAAAATTGTGTTATACAGTAGCTTGAATAAATTGATTTTGTGCCTTGTTATATATTCTCTAAAAACCTTAATATATGCCGCATAATTGGCCACCAGCTTAGCAGTCCAATTTTTAGACACGCTGAAAGGCATTAGTCTTTTGTGCATGTAAGGAGCTGTTTTGTAGCTCCACTAAAACCAAATGTACTGTTGACCTAAGCACATTAGAGAACATTAGATCAGCATATTAGGCAGGACATATAACCCACCTCTATTCAGACACTCAAAATGGAGAAGGGTTTCATGGGTGTCTTATCTAGTATTCCTCTGGTTCTGCCACAAGCATCAGTCTATGACAGTAGCTCCCATGTGTTTTGTCTTTGTTGTTGTTTTATGTCATACAAATGTGTCAACTTACATTTAATTCCTGTATTTCCCGTTTGGGGTCAATAAAGTGTGTCTGTCTAAATTTAATAATGTAAGAAGAAGAAAATAAACAACTGAAATTACACAGCAGTTATTGAAAAATTATAGATAAGATATAAAACTAATTGATGAGTGGAAGGTCTATACTAGGTGTCTAAAACATCCTTACAGACTTTACAACAACAGTTCACGTCACTTTTTCACATGATGATTTGTTTCCAATAAATGTTCATTCTCAAATGTATTACATGCATTAACATACATTAACACATACCTTAATAATTATGAATTGTACCAGCCAGTCATATACTCTAACTTTGCTCTCTGTTATTGGGTAAAGCTGCACCTATTTATAGAGGATTTGCCATTTTTAGTTCATTGTTATTTAATCATCTGGCCTTTGTTCATACATTATTAATATATCAGAATGCATATACAAAGAGTAAATAATTTATAATTTTAGTTGCAAATAATTCATTTAAGTCTATGCCATATCAAAGACATATATGTCAATCGGTAATTTATCCTAAAGGTTGACCACCCTCAAAATTCCTTGTCCAAATAGATAAATAAAAAATATTGCAAATGTGCATGCCTTTATTGCTGCACTAAGCGATAATTAACATTTTGTCAGGAAGAAATCTGGCTGGATAACATACATTTATATACAGTTTATGCACACATGATCCATATATGTATACTGATACATTGTATACTAAACCAATGTAGAATATATATGATGAATATAGATATGGCATATCATTTATTAATATCCTCTTATTACTTTGATGCAATGCACTCTTTAAAAAGTCATTTTGAAGTGTACTGTATGTCAGAGCGGTTCATGACACCTCATTTCTGTAACCATGGCTTCACAAACATGTAACCATTAATTTTCTCTGACAAAAAAATAATCACTTGCTGCCAAGCTATTTCCAGTGGAGGAGCAGCAGTATAGATGGGTCGACTTGTATCCTGTAGGGTCTATGTATATATGGGCAGGGATTTGGTATTCTGATGCAAAGCTGTGCTCAAGTCTTTCAAGCTGCTAGCAGCACAGCAACTAACTGAAGGACTTTATGGGGGGTCTGGGGTACATTCATTAGGATTGAGGAATTTGCTGTTGTACTCTATTCATCTGGAAAGAAAGCTTTGGACAAAAGACTGGATATGGTAATCCCTGCTTGGTCTCAAAACAAAAGATGAACCCCCTGCTTTATCTGTATGTGTGTTGTGTGTCCTTCACAATCATTTATCGGGCCATTGATTCATCCATAGTGTTGATGAAATGGCACCATAAATTGCACAGTGTAATCTTACAATGTGTCATCTCTCTCTTCATCTCTCAGTCGCTTTCTCTTTTCTTTCTTCCTCCTATCTGTCGGTCACATTTCATTTCTGCTTGTCTCCCACTTCTGCTTCTCCTCACCTTTTGCAGTCCCCAAGTTAATTTATGTGGCTTATTTTGTCTTTATACTTTGTCGTGTGTGTTTGTGTGTGCGTTTGCTCTGTCCTCTTTACTATGTAGTGTTAAAGCCCCCCGACCTTTCCTCTTGACCATAGATGTCATTAAATCTCATCAAACATCAACATTTATAAGGTTTATTACAGGTGGACAGAGGTTAACAGTTAAACTCTGCGGACCCGGATACGGGTCCAAAGTCACGTTAAAAATGTGTATGCTTCATTTGCATAGCCTTCCTTATATGGTATCAGCCCATATATGGGTTCATTTGAAAGCTTGGAGTTCATTCCTTTTGGTTTTTATATTCATAAAGCAGTAAAATTAAGCTTAGAAATGTATTTGTCCCACACACGATTTTCCGCCTAGCCATTGCAAACTTTTTTTTTACGAAGAATGTGTATTTGAAATTTTTTCACAAAGTCAAGTCATATATCACAAGAAAGCTTTCATTCTCAGGAATTTGATGATATAGATTATTTTATTGTGTGACAATCATAGATCGAATTATCTTCAATTGAATTGCGATGGAAAAAAACGGAACTTTTTATTGTGTAACATTTCTACTCGTAGCACTGCTTCAGTTAGCCGCAAACAGCCACAAATATCTATAAACTCTATATTACCTTTTAGATTAGGATCTCTTCTTTCAAACAAGACCATTTTCACGTTTCTGCGTGCTTCCATCGGTGAGACATTCGCGTTCTGCCCAGGTAACGGAACCCAGCGCGTCAGCATCTCACAGGCTCTCCATGGCATGCCACCGCGCATTCAGCTCTTCTGCTGTTATAGCTCTGCGGGCCATCTGGGCTGCGATTGGTCCGTTTACATGTCACTCACATCGTCCATACAGACTCTGTGCACTCTGACACACGGCCACCCCCTCAGCACAGTGGGCAGAGAAAGGGGGGTCGCCTTCCGCTCGGTCAGCCAGTGGACTGTGGAGAATGAAGTCCATGACGCGAGAATGGAGGCTTTTGACCACACGGATGAGTTGTAGCGAATGCGTCTCGGATCCTTTCAGTCTATGATTATCAAATTACAAGTTATATATGATGAAAAACGGTCAGCGGCGCCGTGGAGAGGAAATGTGCGCGCGTCTGGGGAGACTTTGCTGCGATCCTGTTGATTATGAGCGTTGGTTTCCCTTTGTTCTATTAAGCGTGTTGGCTATACTAGCACGCTTATACACTGTTTGCTGACAGAAAGTACAGTAACATTATGCATTTCAGTAATATACGAAAGCGTAATATATAGGATTTGGTTATTACGTGGCCGTGTGTAGTGAGCTCACATATGTTGTTTGATGCTGTGTCATGTAGCTCGCAGGCTAGCGGAAGCCCGCTACCTGGACCACGAGGCAAGCACAGCTGTCTGCAGGATTGAAGAGAGAGATGTGTGATCAACTGTGCTGCTGAATGTCAGAGATTCTGTGATCATCTGCCCAACTACGAAATCCATATAATGGCAGCTATAAATCGGAGTGATATTGGGTTTCTAGTTTAGGTTTGTTATAGACCAGCTAATAAAATTCTAATGTACGACGTCGTGGAGCTCCTGAAAGAAATTAAACTGAGTGTAGAAATCACAATATGACAAGTTTGGTCCAATTCGCTTGTGCCATTTTGTATATTACTACTTAGAAAAACATAAAAATGAAACATAATTCAGTTAATAATCAATTAAAGTGCTTATGGCAAAGAGTACAGTAGGATTGTGGGGTTAATGTGTTTTATAAAACCTGTTTTTGCAAAGGAAACTCACAATAACACATTTCGATGCAGAAATAGACATTTTCACTCGCTTCACAAATAATGTTCTAACTCCTGTTTAGAAGCTCGTTCATTTTGCAAAGACCCGTTATTCGTTTTTCCTGGTACTTTGTTGGATATATTGGCCACATCACACAAAGTAATTGCAGAGAGTTTGAGCCTAACAGAACCTGAATTACAGAATTTCAAAAATATATATATTTTTAAAAATCAAAAAGCGCCTATGTTTTTTTTTGTGTTTATAGTAATAGTTGAAAAGTATATAATGTTATTTATGAAGAATTCCACTCATATTTTGTAGTTCAAAGGGTTTTATTTACAATGAAACCATTTTTTTTTTTAAATTTCCTCCATTGTATGTGTGTAGGGCAAACGTTTGAATTTGAGTATGAAAAATTTAGGCGAAAATTCCAAAAAACGCCCTGTGGGTAAGTGGTTTTAAATGATCTAATGTTTTGTGTAGTGATCTGTGAATTTATTTTGTTGCATATGAAATATTATTTAAATTAGTTTTTTATTTTGAGTAATTTGAGCAATATTTTTTTCTTCCTTCCTTCCTTACTTAAAGAAGGAAGATGCCCCCCTGAGAATTAGGACAGAAGGTTGCTGGTGTTTTTATTATTTAGCTTAATAATAACAATTCATGAAGATTATTATTTAATCATTCAATTAATTATATTCTTTTAAAAAATCTTCATTATTCATCATAATTTAAAGTTTTTTTTAAATGGAATCTTTCAATCCGTATTCATAGTATATTGCTATTATGAAATTCTTTCTAATTAAAAACACAGGAAAAATATGTGATGTATATAATTACATAGAATAATTCATATGTGTTTCTTTGACTGGTTATTTGATTTGTCTTTGATTATTAGTTAAATAATAACAATAACTAAACTGTCAAAATGCCTAATGGTTAGAGAGTCGGAGTCATAACCCAAAGGTTGTGGGTTCGAGTCTCGTACCGGCAGGGATTGTAGGTGGGGGGAGTGAATGTACAGCACTCTCTCCACCTTCAATACCACGACTGAGGTGCCCTTGAGCAAAGCACCGAACCCCCAACTGCTCCCCGGGTGCCGCAGCATAAATGGCTGCCCACTGCTCCAGGTGTGTGTTCACGGTGTGTGTGTGTTCACTGCTGTGTGTGTGCACTTTGGATGGGATAAATGCAGAGCACTAATTCCGATTATGGGTCACCATACTTGGCCACATGTCACATCACTATCACTAAATGAATGGCACCTCAACTGTTTAGTTGAATTTAGTTTTTTTGTTTGTTTGTTTGTCTGCCTCCTTTTTGTTGCATTCAGCCACAGATGTTCCAACAAGATGACTGCAACCTTGCATATTCACAAACATCATATATACACACATATATTCTGTTCATTTATGACATCCTGAAAAATGCTCTCAAGAGAACGCCAAGTTATATTTTCAAGAAGGGGCATTCTGCATCATCATTTGTCTTTTGGGTGAGATTTCATTAAAGTGTGTTGTACACTGGTGCATTTTTTATGATGCTCTGATCAGACGATATTAAACTCATAATGCTGCATATCAATCACGAGAGAAAATGGTCTCATCTAAATTCATATGCTGAAAGGGAGCATGCGACAGAGGAAAAGGCTTTTTTGATAAAACACAATGCATTGTGCTTCAGCCACTTTAAAGTGAAATGTGTGTGTGTGTGAGAGGTAGTGTTTTTTGTTTGTGGATGTGCTCTTTTGGAGAAACTGCTTCAGTCTCAGTGTTTCAGTATAGTTGCTATATATGACAAAACAAGCCCAGGGACACATTAATGTGAGGCACATTCTGCTTTTGTAGATTTTAGGGATGTGCCATATGGTGGGCATATCAATGTAGGCCAATATTTGTGACGTTTTAATGTTATATTATCAAGTCGATAAAATAGGCTAATATATTTAAGCTGAATTGTAGTCATATGATCATGGGACCCCACAGTATTTCTAGTTATCCTATGATGTTAAACAACAATAAAATTAAATGTTTACTCAGAGCCTGTAAAGACTTTATTTTTTATTCATGGCAAAAAAACACATTGTTTCTTTATATATATAAAACAAATATGTTATATTTGAGAAAGTTGTATTTTGCCTTTTATAAAAGAAACTTGGACATGTATATAGTTTTAAAATTAGAAGTAGTTTTCCACTGTGCTATAGTGTCATTTTCCACTATAATTCTATCAATAATGCTGTTTTATGTCACGAATGTATTTTTTAAGAGTTTTATTAGGCAAGCACTTTTAAGACGTCAAATTTGGGGTTTTTAAAGGGGTCATATGATGCGATTTTTTAATTTTTCCTTTCTCTTTGGAGTGTTACAAGCTCTTGGTGCATAAAGAAGATCTGTAAAGTTGCAAAGACTAAAGTCTCAAATCCAAAGAGATATTCTTTATAAAAGTTAAAGAGTCAACCATGCCTACCTAAAATGGCTCGTTCTAACACACCCTCACATATCTGCGTCGCTATGTGGGAAGATTTGCATAACTGGCCCGCCCCACTTGTTCACACAAAGAAAGAACGGCGAACTTTATTCCTCGCTGTATTTTTGTTGTTTCCACCACCATGATGTCGTAAAGGACATTGTGTGTTTCGTTGTGAAAGCGAAACTACTTTGTTTGGTCTTCCAAAAGAGGACGATATCTGCTTCGTCAGCCTGCAGCTTGATCGTTTCTGGTTGCTGAGGAAATACACACTTTGCCGGATCGGCTTTCACCGTGGACGAAGCGGAGTCCAGCCCGGAGTCGTCACATGTCCTTCCGGACGCTCATTCGTCGAAATCGCCGGCCGCACCGTTCTCAAACCCACCCGCCTCTGCTCAATCTAACCCACCGGCCATTCCTCACGCTAGCGCCCGGCCTCTGCTCACTGTAGGCCGCAGTGTGTGACGCTGTTTCGTTGTGAAAGCAAACTACTTTTTTTGGTCTTCCAAAAATGGACACGACAAGAAGTCAGTGGTTAAGTTGTATTTACAACAACTGTTCCAGAACAGTTCAACCCAAAAATTCAGATGCGTGCAGCGCATTTTATAGAGGACTGTTTACTGATCCTGGGAGAGTAGACTACAATGCGGCTGTTCTGACTCACAGATTGTAAGTAAGTTTTTTTATATTTAAAGAGTTTTTATATTTTATATTTTTTATATTTAATGTGAGTTTTTTGGGCAGTGTAGAGTAGGCTTGTTGTTTGTTGTTTCACCGATCACAAATGCAGACATGGTTTTATTTTTACACAGTGCGATGCAACGCAACGCGTAAAAAACAGTTAAATCTTTATAATCCATAATTATGTCCCCACTGGAATGCACGAATGCCTCGTTTATAATGGGTTTTCATGTTTTTGAATTGTCGTTCCGGCCTGACAGGGCATCATCACAATATGGTGAGGGGTGTAACATTTCCGTCACGCGCTTGAGGTATTTGGTCAGTCACAACGCACTGGATAGCTGGCAATCACAGCGCCCTTGTTTTTCAGACCGATGAGCTTTGTAAACATCGACACGTTTCAGAAAGGCGGGGCATAGTGGAGAAACAATAATGTACAGTATATGTGTTAAATAATGTGTTTTTTGAACCTTAACCGCATAAACACATTTCATTACACCAAATACACAAAATACTGTTCTTTTTAGCAGCATCATATGGCCCCTTTAATAAAGATTGAATTAGAAATGTATCGCCATTTGCACAGGTACATTACCCCTTACAGTACTTAACTCTATTTTGAAATCAGCTTTGACGTTTTCGAAACTGTGAACTCCAGGAAGTCACGGCCGTTCATACACTCCATGAAACCTGCCCGAGAGCAGCCTTACCTTCAGCCATATCTTCTGGAATTTGCCACTGGTTCTGATGTCTCTATAGTGGTTAAACGTGAGATATAATTTGTTTTGGGTAAATTGGGTAAGTCTTTGGTCTCGTTAATATATTATTTGTTCCAGTGCAAACTGTTTTGGCTGAGGGCAAAGTCTTATAACGTTATATTTTATATATCTTTAATGCTGTATATGAAAGCGCCTTTGTACTTTTGACTGAATTGCCTAGAAACTTTTATCATGGCTGTTGTTGTTGTTTTTATATTATTATTCAATAAATAATATTTTAAATAAATAATGGTAGTACTTAATAGTATTTGTATTGGGAAACGGTGTGTGGTGTGTGTGTGTGTTCGTGATTTGTTCGTGGAAGGAAGTAGTTCTCACAAAAGAGTGATTTTTAAAGACAGTCATTTGTTTTCTCTTTTTTTATTTACACACTATCTGCTGTCGAACTGTTGTAGAAATAATCACCCTCGTGCCCTGCCTTTGGCGTTATATGAGCCCGCTGTGATACGGCTGTATTACGCCCCTGCCTGATAATAACAACGCCAGATCGCACTGCGCTACTCGTTTACGTTGCTCATAGACGCACCCACACAACACACCCACACACATACAATATCTATATAATATATATATTATATAACTATTTTTTTTTTTTTTTTTTTTTGGGTGTGTGAGAGGTGGGTATGAGGGTGTTTCAAGCTAATGGGTGGAGAGATGACCACTCTTTGTCTGGCCTTTCATATCTGTTGGGGAGATCTTGGGGTCTCCAAGGGGTTGACCCCAGTGTTCCTCCCAGGCCACGAGAACCCTGAATAGGTCAGAGTCTGGACAGGTTAGGACAGATGGAACAAGGAACCCTGATGGTCATGTCCCACCGGGAAAACAATCAGAGTCACTGTCAAAGCCTGCTACCACAGCAGAAATATAGAAATAGACAGGGATAGCAGTTCAGGTAAACAGATAAAAAGAGAAATAAGAAAAAATGTGACAAGTGTGCCAAAAGGAAAAATATACTAAAGGTTAGACAGAGTAAGAGGAATCGTACCCTGAATTGCTATTGTGTCATAGGTCATGACCTTCTAGAACAATATTGGCCGTGCTCTCTCTTAACATAGGTCAGAGTGACAGTTTGCGACAGCCTCATTTATTCCTCTCTTTATCTTCCTCTTCCTTGCCCCTCAGTTCGCTTTGAGGAAGTTAAACTGAGTCGGCGTCTATATAAGAGTCTGGTTACTTCATCTGATTTGTACTCCCTCAGTCTCATGTTGTCTTTATTTTTGCTGACATTTCTTCACATCCGTCCACATATCTGAATTCTCCATGGCCATGTTTACACTCCTCACCCACCTCCTCCCTTTCTCTCTTGCACTGTCTATCCTCTCTTTCTTTCTCTCTCGTAATATTGCAGTGGTGGTGCACGGGCTGCCCGCGTCTGCGCTTAGCTGGGCAGATTTAGCATAGAATCTCCCCCAGACACAGTTGACCTTCACTCCACCAAACACTTGTCAAAATGTCAGCCATAATTACCCTGGCCTCTTCATTTAAGTAATGGCTTGCATATACCTGACTCACTCTTTGCCACCAATTGGATGTGAAATATATTTGAATATGTGTATGTGTGTGTGCAGTGAGATTATTGTGTGTGTGTTGAACTGTATCTTCTCACTGGTCCTTTGAGCATTTTACAAGGGCTGTATGAATTTTCACCACAAGTGTACAATAATTCATATCTCATCAGCATTTGACAAACCACTAGCATTTCCTTAAGGATTTCGATTGACTTAGCTATTTATTTAATTGTCAGTGTCACAGATCATTTAATACAGATCGTTGATATTAAAGGGGTCATATGATGCTTTTTTAAAGATCATTATTTGGTGTATTTGGTGTAACAGATTATGTTGACATGCTTTAATGTTCAAAAAACACATTATTTTTCCAAATACTGTACATTATTGTAGGTCCTCATGCCCCGCCTCTCTCAAACGCTTCGTTTCCTACAAAGTCCCTCCTTCCAACAAGCGCAGTCTGCTCTGATTGGCCAGCTGACCCAGTGCATTGTGATTGGCCGAACACCGCAAGCACTTGTCGGAAATGTACGCCCCTTACCATAATCGCGAGCTTCATCTTTCAAAATAAATGTAAAGACAGAGCCCGAAAGGGGAACAGAGTCGCGTGACAGACCAGTGAATGACAGCTGGTCATGGTTTGCAGTACCAACCAGGTTAAGACAGCTGGACCAATCCACTGTGATTGACCCCGTCTCGCTCTCTCTCTACATCAGTCTCAATCATTTCAGTTCAATTTAAGAGTGCTTTATTGGCTGACAAATAGAAAATAAATGATAAAACTGACTGCTTTACACAATAGTACACATGTACTTCCCAGAAATGAAAAAGAATTAAATAATAGTAATAATAATAATAATATAAAAAGTATTAAGCATGTAGTGCATCAACACTAACTGCGGTTTCTGAAACCACGCCTTCTTTCCTTGCGTGCACATTTGGGCGGCATTATGCAATATTTCCACATAGTGAGGTAGATAATGTGGGGCGATGTTTAGAACGTCCCTTTTAGGGGCGTGGCAATAGAGTCTTAACTTTGATAAAGAATATTTTTGGTTTTGAGACTTTAGTCTTTGGAACATCAGGGATCTTATCTATGCACATCAGCTTGTAACACTCCAAAGAGAAAGGAACTTGAAATCGCATCATAATGACCCCTTTAAAGATTCATTGTTTGTCAACTGTAATGTGAGGTGCAGCAGAAGTGGAAACATGTTCTATTTGTACCATATTCAAGCATCTCATACTTTTTGGAGCCTTCTAAAATGAGCAAATATCTGCTATTATTATCTATGAGATTTATGTGTTGCTTTAAAAAAAAATGATTGAGAGAGTAGACCTCAGTGGCGAAAGTGGTGTTTACTGGGTATCTCTTTAGCAGTGCATTTAGCTGGGTCTCATGCTAGGCCATAGCTAACTAAGTGAAGTTTGGGACTGCTAGTGCCAAACTGTTGACTGTGTTCTTACGGTGTGCCATCATCCGTTTAAAAAATTAGAGATCGACCGATATATCGATTTACCGATATTTTTTCCGATATTTAAGCATTTTAAAATAATCGGATATCGGTTTTGTAATATCGGATTTACCGATAAACGCCACCATCTTGTGGATGTTTTGAGAATGGCGCGCCGGATCACCATTGCAGCACGTCTGAGGGGAAACAAGACAACAACAACAGCGTGCACAGGTACTTGATTTACTGTGGTTAGTTAACTTTATTTAACATAACAGCCATTATTACAAATTAGATGTATTACATAAATGCCTGATATGCAGTTTATGCAGCTTGGCTCGAAGAAATAGAGATGAACTCACGGAGTCACGTAAAATAATCCGTCAAGTCCTGTCCCAATAAAGACGTAACTTTGCGTGAATTAAATAATATGCAGCCATGAATGGGTGCATGTTGGAAATAAAAGTGCTGAATTTAATTTGCTCTCTGTTGTCTATGCTGCTCATCGTCTCATGAAGTCGGAGTCACGTAAACTAAGATAATCCGTCAAGTCCTCTCCCAATAAAGACGTAACTTTGCATTAATTAAATCAGCCATCGAATGAGTGCACATGTTTGGAAAACCACCACCCCCGCTAAATGTATTCTAAGTCTGTTTCTATGCCACATTTATGTCTCTTCACTGCTGTGAAGACTGCTTTCATAATTGCTGTTCACTCACTAAACAGGTTTGATGCTCAGGCAATGACCCAGCACGGCCACCGCTTAACTTTTAACAGATTCACTTGTTTAAAAACCACCCTAAATTGAATTAACATTTACTATATAACCCTTATTTCGCTAATAAACATCTAAATAGATTTACATCTATAGGACAATTTACTTCTTTTTATCTCCACATATGATCGCAGTTTGCAGTGATAGTTCGTGTTTAAATGCATATATAATCTGCGCTGGCCTTTCATAAGAAATGACAAAAACATTATAGTAATCTGAATATAACAGGCATTTTGAGAAATTCAATAAAATACGATGTTTTGTTTGTTTTATTCCAATATTCCAGAGAATATTATTCAGTGAATTAACATTATCCAGTGAATTATTCTTCACTCTTTAGTCTATTAAACAGCTTATAAACCTACTAAAACTGTAGTTTAAAATGATGTTGATATGACTCCTTTCCTTTATTTTTTTTCTCCATTTGAAAACATTAGACATTCTACATTTATTTTGATTATTGTTAATATTAGTGTTGTTGCTGATGCTTTAAATAAAATGTTTTTTATTGTTGTAATATAAAGATAAAATTTAACATGAAAGACTGCTAATTAACACTTTTAAGATGACTAAAAGCAGACAAACCAAGTAAGTAGGACTTCACTCAGTCCATTTATTTACTTTACATACCCGTAAATAAATTCGGTTATCCGGGCATACAACAAACCAAATAATTGGTATCGGTTATACAAATATCACTATCGATCAATACACTATTTAAAATACAATGTCCCTAGTTTCCTCCATCCTATGATCGGGATCACTAACACAACACCTTTCTTCAAGTTTCTAAAATAATACACCCAAGAGAAAATTCTGGTCTCATTTACTCATTCCTCAAGTTATTCCAAATCTATAGAGATGAATACAAAAAGAAGATATCTGAAGAATGTTGATAACAGTTTGACAGGATAAACCCCCTAAAAGTTTTAAATGATTAGTTCACTTCCAGAATAAAAATATTTATTCTGATATTTTACTCACCCCCATGTCATCTAAGATGTTCATGTCTTTCTGTCTTCAGTCGTAAAGAAATTATGTTTTTTTTAGGAAAACATTTCAGGATTTTTCTCCATATAATGGACTTCTGGTGGCCAAATGTCTGAAGTCCAAATTGGCATTCTTTCAATGCACTTCAAAGGACTCTAAACGCTCCCAGAGCCGAGGATTAGGGGTTTATCTAGTGAAAAACGAAAAAAAGTCATTTTCAAAAAACTAAATATAACCACATATATTTTATATATTCTATATTTTCACCACATATGCACGTCTTGCACTAGCGCCGCATGCGTTCCACAAATCACGCATGCACCGTAATCACGTTGGAAAAGTCACGTGCGGTTAGTTCTTCGTCTGTGTACTCCGGTTCAAAAAGTTAGGGTAGGGTGAAAAACTTCATCTCATTTTCTCCTCCAACTTCAAAATCGTCCGACATCATTGTTTTACCTTTTTTTGTAAAGGGCATTTGCATTTCTTTTCATGTTTGCTTTGTAAACACTGGGTCGGTACTTTCGCATGACCTTTCCAATGTGACTGCATAAAGCGTAAAGTCGAGCTAGTGCAAGATGAGCATTTGTGGTTAAAAAGTATATACATTATTATTTTTTTAGAAAATGACTGATAAGGCCCCTATTCCTCGGCTGGGATCGTTTAGAGCCCTTTGAAGATGCACTGAAACAAAAATTTGGACCTGCAGCCCGTTGACCACCATTGAAATCCATTATATGGAGAAAAATCCTAGAATGTTTTCCTCAAAAACCTTAATTTCTTTGCGACTGAAGACAGAACGACATGAACATCTTGGATGACATGGGGGTGAGTAAATTATCAGGAAATTTCTATTCTGGAAGTGAACTAATCCTTGAAGTATTAATAAACCTCACACGTCTGGTGTTGTTTAAAAATCAGCATGGCATGCTAACTAATATAAGTCACCATTATAGATGATCATGCACAATTAATGACTTTTAATAAATTAACAAAGATTTTGTCATCGTTACACTGGCCGTCAGGGAGTGTGTACACTTGGTGAGATGCAATCATTTAATGTCTCTTCACGTTCTCATTAAATAGGAACTAAATCACAAGTGTCGTTTGGTGTTGACTGGCTTGTGTTCATATTTTTGTAGCTTTTTTTACACATTTGAAAGCACATTACACATTTGTCTTCAAACAAAACCTCTGATGTAGAATGACACCCTCGTTTTAGCCCACTGCCACCTCTGTGAGTTTAGTTAATTCCTGCCCTTCTTAATTTTCCCTCTATCTCTCATCTTTCCTTTCCCTAATTCCCTCCTCCCCTGCTTTCTCACACTCCATGTGTCTCTGTTCCCCTCATTCGCCTCCCACCCCTTTCACCTTCTAATCCTTGACTACCCTCCTTGATTGAGCGCACTTAGTTTTGTGATCAAAAATGTCCCCTATCTCCTCTTCTTAGCAGGCTGTGGGTGAGAGTAAGACAGAGGAACAGAGTGATAAGGTTTTTAAAATATGCTAGAAATTAAAAAATGGATACTCTGAAATAAATTGATCCTGTTTCGATTTGTGGATCTGTATATGTAAATTTTTTGTCTGTGGTAGAGCAGTAAGGTGCATTTTCATCCTTAATGGGCAAGGCAGATTCTCGGCTTCACCTGGATGTCACTTGTTAATCAAATGGCAACTACTTTTTCTCTTTCTTTGGCTCTTGATTTTGACAGGTGAATAGAACATTTTTAGTGAAAGTAATTTGTATCCTACTGTCCTTATATTATATGTATGTTTGTACACTACAATTCAAAAGTTTGGGGTCAGTAAGATTTTTTTAATGTTGTTGAAAGAAGTCTCTTATGCTCACCAAGGCTGCAATTATTTGATCAAAAATACATTAAAACTGTAATATTGTGAAACATTATTACAGATATTAAATATTTAAAACAGCCGTTTTCTGTTTTAATATATCATAACATGTAATTTATTCATGTGATGGCTACGCTGAATTTTCAGCAGTCGATTTGATAAATATGTTGATTTGATCCTTAAGAGACATTTCTTTGTATTATCAATGTTGAAAATGGTTGTGCTGCTTAAAGGAGAGGTCTAATGCTATTTCATGCTTTCTGACTTATTTACACTGTATAAAGAGTTGGATTCTCATTCTAAACATGGCCAAAGTAAAAAAATAAATACATTTTGACATGTGACGGAGTATTTCTGTGCCAAATACAGTCCTTCAGGCTTTGTATAAGTTTCGGAAAGTTTTTCTCGATTATGGCACTGTATAACGTCATGAAGGGCGGAACTCCTTTGTAGCGTCTGGACCAATCAAAAACACAATTTTTCATTTGATTTAACAAATCAGTTATTCATTAGATTAACAAATCGTCACAGTCCCCTCACCCAATAAACTGGGTGCCAGGATGTCTGCAACGACACCAGGCCCCCTGGTCCCCATGGCAACTAATCATGATATCACTGGTTTTATGACCCACAGGAATGTAAGTGTGAAAATCACTAGGCATGATTCCCATAGCAAGAGTCGCACAATGCACAGTTAATGGACTGTTCTATAATTAATTCATAGGAAAACCTTTCTTTGAATGAACAGTGTATCCTTCAGGTCATGGTGTATGTTGTCTTTGATATTTTTAGACTATTCTATGCATGCTTATGATGGAACCCATTCCTGTCATCTTGCCATATGTAATCCTACCATGTTTAGTATCTATGATTTCGCCTTCTTATGATCGAAACAAGCGTTTATATTATATGTTGGTACATAGGCAATATATATTAGTGTCCTGAGAATCTTTAGTAATTTCGATTCAGGT
The DNA here is from genome assembly GCA_018155175.1 of Sinocyclocheilus anophthalmus. Lineage (NCBI taxonomy): Eukaryota > Metazoa > Chordata > Actinopteri > Cypriniformes > Cyprinidae > Sinocyclocheilus > Sinocyclocheilus anophthalmus. The sequence goes on along the minus strand of JADLZN010008866.1, from coordinate 512,124 downwards.
TCCATATGCAAATTACCATGCTTCAACACAAAGAGCCATAAAAACTCCCCAGTATCTCAAAACTCCCACTTAGGACGTCAGCCTTTCTCATTGGACAACCCCATTTTGAGAGGTGGGAATCTTCCTGAGACCTTAAAGGCCCACACCAGGGACCCTCCATGTGTCGGTGGTTTGTTTTAATTCTGAGAAGATGTGAGCTACAATACTCCAGGACATCCTACGCTCGTGCCAGGCTTCGGCCTTGACTTTTCCATTCATCAAGCTTCTCTGATGCAAACTGGTTCTTTTCCATCAACCAACTTCAGCAAAGATCCACGTGAGCCTTCAGATTGCATCAAGCCTTCCTTTCAGACAGACGAGACGTGCAAGATTCAATTTTAGTCTTATTAATTGATACATTAGGTATCATTTTCACTTTGTTACAAAGGTGTGTTTGAACTAATAATCTGCTGTTTCCTTCAGGCTGTAGATCTGCTAAATATCAAATGGTACCATACATCCATGCTTTATTTCTCTCCTCTCTACTACTTAAGCTTTAACCCTTTTCCTATACCACTGTTTGTGTGTTTGTGTGTGTGTGTGTATGTTAGACCGTCTTAATGTGTTTATGTAGTATGTTAGTTTAAGTGTTTATGTAGTTAATATAGTCTTACTTGTATCACACTTGACGTGTTTCATTGTTTGCTCATAACTGGAGTCAATAATCATGCACATTTACGTTACAAACTTATAGAATTGAACAGTAAGAAAGTTATTTCCCCTAACCAGGAAATTAACATTCTTAGAACTGACAGACAGTTGACCCTGAGAGGTCAACTAAAAATCTACAGCGGATCTAAAATATTCATAACTAATTATAACTAGTTATGATTAATATTCATTTTTCCCCATGAGCTGATTCGCTACACCTTGTATGGGCACTTCTCCCGGAAGAGCGCGCACACACAGAGCGAGAACAAGAGCAGACCATCAACGTGCTTCATTTGGGTCACAGAAGTCGTTGGCAGCGCTGCACAGGACTTGCTCGAGACAGATTTGTCATTATATTTTTACATTTACATTTAATCATTTAGCAGATGCTTTTATCCAAAGCAACTTACAAATGAGGACAATGGAAGCAATCCAAATCAACAAGAGAGAAATGATATGCAAGTGCTATAACAAGTCTCAGTTAGCTTAACGCAGTACACGTAGCAAGGGTTTTTTTGTTGTTGTTTTTTTAGACTGCAAAATCAACAGTCACCAAAGAAGAGTGTTTTTGGATATGAGGGAAAGATAACCTTGTTCAGCTTCCCAAAGAAACCAGCGTTAAGGGAACAGTGGATGCAGTTTGTTTCTCTGGGGCAGCAATGGAATTGTGCAAGCGCGTTTGTTTGTTCCTGGCATTTCGGTTTTATAAACAAATTAAATCAATTTAATTCAGCAACGTTTTTGTTCCTGTTTTAATTATGTTGATGTCACAGTTTGCAGACGATCGCAAAAAGAAAAACCCTTCAATCAGGTTTGTTAACCTGTGATTAAAGATGAAAATATGAGCCAGTTTATCATTCATTTCCAACCGGATGGTCTTACAGTTTTTTTTCAAATTAATCAGCTCAAGCTGGTTAATTTGAACCTGTGTCTGGCTGAGTTGTCCCTTTCTAGACTATAGCTCTGTGCTATCATGTAATCACCCTCGCGGTGATTTTCAGACATTATGCAAGCCTATGATTAGGTAGCATGCTGTCCTCTGTGCACTTGGATATGTGTCTAGGCTTTTCTCACAGTAAAAAACTTGAGTTTGAAAGAGTGTGAAATTTGGGCCGTGATTACAGCAATGTCAGGACGTGCTGTACTCTGGGCATACTGTATGGCATCTCGATTAGGGCTTGGGTTTTTTGTGCATGGAGCTTTATCCGGCTTTGAAACTGAGAAGTGAATTGAAGGAGAGAAAGATTTGATCAGCTCTGTGATATTTTCTTTGTCATGGCCTGTTCACACCAAATGCAGAATAAATCATTGATCGAAAGTCTGTTTACACCGAGTCCGAAATAAATAGTAACTGGCCTACATGAAACAAAAATTCACTCCTGTTCGATAGGTGGTGCTGTTTGAGAAACTACACAAAGCACACAAGAAAGTTGAAAACTCTGTCCAGCCATTCTTGATTCTAATAGGCCTGTCAATGTGGACATATTAATGTGTGAGAATAATTAAATGTTTTAAACGATAATACCTTTTCCTAATTGCATATTAAAACTGTCTCTGTTCTGCACTTTTTCATTCACAATCTGTTTTTGTGAGAGCATTCCACATCTGTCCTGTGTCTTTGTATATTTGCACATAAATTTTACTATAAGTGCAGTTCTTAACCGCATTCTGAACAAAACAGTTATTTTAAATAAGGTACAGTGAAATTCATTTAAAGGGTTAGTTCACCCAAAAATGAAAATTCTGTCATTAATTACTCACCCTCATGTTGTTAGAAACCCATAAGACCTTCGTTCATCTTCGGAACACAATTTAAGATATTTTTGATGAAATATGAGGACTCTCTGACCCTCCCATAGACAGCAAGGGTAACTACCACATTCAAGATCCAGAAAAGTACCAAGATGATCGACAAAGTACTCGTTACGTCACTTGTGGACGCGCGTTCACGACAGTATCATGACGCGAGCGTGTGGCGGCGCTGACCCTGATCCGGCGTGATGACGTCATTACGCCGGATCTGGGTCAGTGCCACCACATGCTCACGTCATGGTACTGCTGTGAACGCGCATCCACAAGTGATGCAGTAGAGACGAAAATGTGGAATAAAGTCGTTATTTTTGTTTTCTTTGCGCAAAAAAGTATTCTCATAGCTTCGTAACTTTACAGTGGAACCCAATGATGTCACACGGACGACTTGTCGCATCTTTTTACTTTTCGGAAACTGAACGTGGTAGTTACCTTGCTGTCTATGGGAGAGTCAGAGAGCCCTCAGATTTCATCAAAAATATCTTAAATTGTGTTCCGAAGATGAACGATGGTCTTACGGGTTTGGAACAACACAAGGGTGAGTAATTAATGACAGAATTTTCATTTTTGGGTGAACTAACCCTTTAATGTATTCAATAGTTTACACAAAAAACACCAGGTATCAGGTACTTCAGTACTGTCTTCTACTACAAAATAGCATTAGCACTACTAATATGGGAGACTGTGTAAAAACATGACCAAAAACTTGTGTGAATAGGTGATAGGAATCCATTGTTTTTCAAAATCTCAGACATATACAGTATAGCAGTCCTACACCGCTGATTAAAAATGTTCCACCTTCTTGGATCATGTGTTTTACGCAAGCTCATTGATATCTCTCAAACCATTGCAGTCCAGACGAGGTGGCAAAGCGGTAAGCGCTCGCTGTGTCAACACAGATTTGTGGAGAGGAACTTCAAAACAGTGGCAGCCAGTTCGACAGCCGGCCTGAGCTCTAGTGTATTGGTGGAGGCTCTGCCCGTAGACGGGGATTAGAAGAATGTGGGCACTGTTTTTGTTTGCTAATTCCCACAGCGAGGTATTTGTGAAAAACAAGCATGAATAATATCAAGTGATTTGGGCTTGATGAAGACTAAAGTGTTGGCAAGTGTGAGAGATTAAGGAAAGTGACAAATGAGACAGGCTGTCAAAGAGAGCAAGAGAGACTACACACTGCTCTACAGAGACTGAGCAAAGGTAAACACAAAACTTTTTTTTTTCAGATTTTACCATGATGCCCCAAGCCATACCATAAGTTTTGGATTATCATACAGTATGTTAAATAAAGGTGGTTTATAAGGGTTATGGAGGTTTTATGTGACAAATCTAAGTATCAATGTCACCTTTTGCTATAAATTTAGGTACATTTTGCAGTATATTCTAATTCTTTGTTAAGTTGATATTTGAGATATTTTAGTTACTGGTCACCAATTCTGCTACTAACTTCTAACAGGGCAGTAAGCCTACCTTACACAGGGACATTTTCCAACTGTCATATCCACATCCAATAATTCTCTCAGTCCTTCTTCAAGTCTTTTTCATTTCATTAAGTGTTACCACAATTATACACATCAGTGCATTTTTTTCTAACATGAAAACCTATGCAAAGGTTGCGTAGTTTACATGTAGCAACTTGAACAACATACTGCCTTGAACAAAGCCCTGTCATACACAAATGTGACCCTGGACCACAAAACCAGTCTTAAGTCGCTGGGGTATATTTTTAGCAAAAGCCAAAAATACATTGTATGGCTCACAATTATTGATTTTTCTTTTATGCCAAAAATCATTAGGACATTAAGTAAAGATTATGTTCCATGAAGATATTTTGTAAATTTCCTACTGTAAATATATCAACTTAATTTTTGATTAGTAATATGCATTGCTAAGAACTTCCTTTGGACAACTTTAAAGGCAATTTTCTCAATATTTAGATTTGCACCCTCAGATTCCAGATTTTCAAATAGTTGTATCTCGGCCAAATATTGTCCTTTCCTAACAAACCATACATCAATTGAAAGCTTTCATATTTCATCAAACATATTTATTCAGCTTTCAGATTATGTATAAATCTCAATTTCGAAAAATTGACCCTTATGACTGGTTTTGTGGTCCATATATATTTATATTTATATAAGAAAGAGTGTCTTCGGTATCAGGAGCAGTGAGAGAGTTTTCTCTTTTTCAGAATTATTGCTGTTTGGTTGTTTGTAGACATCACAGCCAGTGGCAGATCCAATAGGCTGCATTCACACTAATGCACAGATTTATTTTGATGTTTCACCTTGTCTGTTTACATTCCCTAAAGACATAATGACAGTTTCATTTTTGCGTCAGAAAAAGTTTGAGCATTGTTGATTTTTAGTGAATATTTGGGCAATAAGTGAATGCTTGTGAATAGTTGTGAAAAAGAGGTGTTTCAGTATGTTATTTTATTTTAGGTGGGAGGGTGCGTCTATATTATTTTTCACCAGGCATATGATATTGATAGGCCGTAAAGCTGACCTCAGCATTAAAAAAAAACAAAAAAACATTGACTTAAGGATCCCACCATTAGGGAAATATCTGTCATTAATTATTCAGTCACTCAACAATTCAGTCACGTTGAACAGGTCCTTGTCACCTTGATATTCATAATCTGTTTCTATAAATCAGAGTCTGCATCCGGTGCTACTCGTGCCACCACACAAACGATAAGAATGAGGAAGATTGATAACATTACATTTATTTATTTAATTATTTTGTTTATTTGATAAATATTGAATTCCCCCCGCATTTGCATGACAAACAACCCCGTGCAGTAATCCTTCTGTATTATCACACAGCGGATAAACATATTAAACCCGGCATACGTTTTTAAAAATCCATGCACAAAAAGTAATGATGGTGACACTCACATCATTAAGGTAAGAGTTTCACGGTAAATTATCACCACATGACACATAAAAAATGATTCATTCATGCTATGGTGGGAAACTGAGTCCAGCATCCAACACCACAGACACCACAGTGTGAGTGAATGAAAAGAATAAAAATGGCACTCAGTGTCAGGAAGGTTATCAACCCCTACTGTAGACAAACACATGCCTGTTCTTTGTTTCATATCAAAACTTGTAGTGTTTAAGTCATACTTGTTTGTTCCTGTTCTAGAGTGCTTATTCTGTATTTGTTATATATTTCTTTGTGTTTCTGTATTTCTACTTTGTTTTAAGGTGACGCTGTTCTCATATGAATGAACTACATTGTACTTACTATAGTCTGAAGGTTAAGATTAGGGTTTGGTTTTGGGTTAGTTGTTTGTGATTATGAATAATTTACTGTTATTACTGTAGTAAGTGCATGTAACATGTAGCTACATCTTAAAATAAAGGGTTAGCCACTGCCCAACACTGTCTAAATCATTTCCTGAAAGTTTTTTGCCTGAAAAGCGTTGCCAATTTCAAAGACTTGATTCCACTCTTCACTCTAAAAAACATAGTCAGCTGGTTTCTTTCAGGTAGTCTCTCAGGAGGAGGGCAATCTGATCGATTACAGCCACAGGGGGTCTAGAATGTTCTAGTCTTTCTCACACAGCTGCAGCTCTCAACACGAACAAGACTACAGTATTCTACAGTATTCTTCCTCTCCTCCACCTTTCTCCCCTCCCCTCTCTCCTCGTCTATAACTGGCCGTTCTTGTGTTCTTCTTTCTCCCCTCCTTTGCATCTCCTGGATGCCCTCAGATAGCTGGCTCTCGATGGAAACAAGTAGTGGAGAGAATTGATTGGTCTACTTCAAGGTGAATGCTGATTGTAATTGCACAGAGCCTTATTTGGCTCTCCTGCTGGACATACTCAGGGAGTCACAGGCTCTGCTGCTTCAAGGTTTCTGTGATTTCAGGGTGTTTTGGCTTTGCTTATTTGACTTTATAAGTTGTGTACTTCTGATTTAACATTGCATTTTCATGCTGGATATTATTAGGCATTTGGGAAAGATCAAGGTTTTAATTGCTTAACATTTTATATGACCTGTTTTTATAATTATTATTTTTTTTATATATTAAGATCAGTCTGCTGAGGATTTTTAAATTTGAAAACAGTCTAATTAAAAATATTTATTCATAACAAACATGATTCAAATGATGTGCCATATACAATTGTATAATTTCTAGTATATTCTTTGAAATGTTTTCATACAGAATTTATAGATTTAGGCAGCCATTTGTTTTTCTGTGCTAAATATGCTTTACATGAGAGGTTTATACAACTATGTGCATAAATAATATTGCACTGTATTTATGGTCCAGCTCCTCCTGTCTATTCAAGAGAGTGTGTGTGTGTGTGTGTGTGTGTGTACGCATTTTTGTGCAAATGAGGACATAAATTTGTATAATGACAAAGGTAGACATAGGATTACAAGGAGAAGGGACCTTTCAGGACATTCCCCACGTCCCACTTTTCAAAACGCTTATAACTACAGAATGGAGTGTATTGAAAATCTAAAAAATGCAGAAAGTCTCCTGTGAGGAGAAGGTTTAGGGGTAGGGTTGGTGTAGGGCAATAGAATATACGGTCTGTACAGTATAAAAACCATTACGCCTATGGGATGTCCCCACTTTTCACAAATGTAAACCTGTGTGTGTGTGTGCGCGTGCATATATATTTTCTTTCTGTATAATGGAAAAGTATGTGTCCGAGATGCCCTCTTGAAAGCAGTAGTGTACTGTCTCGCTCACTTGTGTTTTGTGAACACACACACAGATAGAGAGAGAGAGGGTGGAAAAACAAAGACAGGCACCCTTCACTTCAAAGCAAGCGGGTGACATTTAGGGCCCTCTGTGTTCAAAGCCCCCATTTTGCTTTTGTAGTTCTGCTTTGAGTATAATTAATATATTTCCTCTTCTAAAGGACTTGTTGGGAGTTGGATTAGCACATGGCTTCAACCAGTCTCTGCTTATTTCATTATGCAGCTGCACTAAAGGAGAAATTCATGAATATGTCTCTTTGTTTGATTTTTTCCCCCTCCCAGTATTTTCATTAGAAACAAGTTAGCTTATGACCATATCCGCTACCACAGAGACAGAAAAAAAACACAAACTGTGAAGAAAAACTTGCTAGTTTAATTTTCAATGCAGTTGACAGAATGACAACTGAAATGATTTTCAACTGAGAAAAATGCCTTTATTTCAATGACATTGTCTGTTTTCATACAGATTTCACATCCATTGTGTAGCTGTGAAAAGCTATTTGATCAGATTCTCAGTTTATCCTTTGGTTTCTCATTAACTCAGCTGTCATTGCTTCTTCTATCTGCTTTTTAAGCCTGCATTTCCCACTATACCTTTTTAGTCAGCAAATCTACCCATCAGGCTTATTGAGCTTTTGTCTTGTGGTTAGTGGCGTTGCATCTGAAAGTTTGACTTCCTTTTTACTTATGTGACCTGGATGTTTTTAAAACAGAAAGGATGAGAGCACTATAAGGCTGGTGTATTTCTTAACCAAAAAATGATTGCTTTCTCCATTTCAGAGTTTGAACTGTGGTCAATGTCTCTGCTCCTAGCTACTTGCTTTATTTTCTCACCTAATATATAATATCAATTGTAGTACTTCAAAATTGCAGTACTGTCAAAGACGCTTTTAGTTTTTACTGCTATTTTTATTTGTTCATAACTGATTAAGGGTGTTACTTAAAATTGTCTAAAATACAACTACAACTCATAAACATTTAGTCAGTTAAGTTTTGATATGATGGCTTTGATATTTAATTGAACAAGCTTTAAAACCTTTGACCTGGAATTAATTGCTCTGAAGCTGTTGTTCAACCAAATGATGCTCATCTCTTGCTCATTTAAACTCATGTTTGCTCTTTGACTGACAGATGAAGCTCTTTTGTTCCAGTCATGGAAGTGTAGTGGTGGACTGTGGCTCTGTCTTGTTTATTGAAGCCTCTCATCTCCTTATGCTTATCTTCACCCTTTCCTCTTTCCACCACACCCTTTGTTTTCTTTTCTTACCTTTTTTTTTATTATCCTGATGTATTCAATTTTTTAGAAGGTCAGAGCAAAAATATTTGCATCATGTCCAAATAGAAAAATCCCCCTTTATATCTCACTCATGGGCCTCTTAAATGATGGCTGCTATTTCACAGATAGCACTCCCCCTCATCCTCAGCAACATCATACCAGTCTCTGCCTTTAAGGTAACGGGGTAGCTTGATTTAAAAGCATTGAGTAATATAGAAGTTCCTATTTAACCCTGCACCTCACATTCAATGTCAGCCATCATTTATATCCTGATGAAGATCAAAGTTTCTATTGGGATGCATCCAAAATGCCAACCCCTAATCCCTCACTAAAATTGAAAGTACCCTGGTGTGCACCCTTCAATAAAAGAAAAACTGAGAGAGGAAGAAGAAGAAATAGATGCAAAAAGAAAATGAAGATAAGAAAAGAAGATAAAGCCTGGAATGAATTATGTATCGCTCCTAAGAGGAATATCACTCCTCTTGGTTGGCCTCTCTATCTCGCTCTTTAAATCGATACAGGCTCACTGTCATGGTTCACTACCCAGCGTGCACCAGGGTACCACTGTGCTTCCAAAGTAAGCCATCCCCTGCTCCCCCATCCAGCCGCTCTCATGGTGATAAGTCTGCCATATCTGAGCCTTAGCTCCAAGAGGACAGACTCTTTCAATTTGACTCCAATATCCGCTTCTGATTGAGTAGCGTAGGCCGAGCGGAGCAGAATTCATAATATTCACCGCTCTTAAAGGTTTGTGTGGGGGCTCTTGGCCATGGGGAATGCATCCAGAGTATGTCATTATAAACCTGCTCTGAGTGAGATGTCATGTGGTGCCACATCTGTCACATCCATTTTGTGAAAAGAGGCACAAATATCCCCTCAAATTTTCAAATTAGCTTTTTCTAATGATCACAAAATTGTTTGTAGTTACTCTTGAAGATACATGCTGAGGAATATGCCAGGTTCAGTACAAGATAAATTCAGTTGACACTATTTAATGTGGATTACTGTGAAAATTAATTTCCACTTCGTCCCTCTTCTCCTTAAAAAAATATCAGAATGAATCAGAATGAGCTTTATTGTCAGGTATAAATGGGTTACAGTGGAGCAGCTGAAATGAAAGGGAAGTGACGTGTGGCCCATTATGGTGACCCATACTTGGAATTTGTGCTCTGCATTTAACCCATCCAGGTGCGTGCACACAGTAGTCAACACACACACACACACACAGTGAACACACACCTGAAGCAGTTTGCAGCCAAATTGCTGCGGCGCCCGGGGAGCAGTTGAGGGTTCGGTGCCTTGCTCAAGGGTCTCACCTCAGTCGTGGTTTTGAGGGTGGAAGAGAGCGCTGGTTATTCACTCCCCACCACCTACAATTCCTGCCGGACCAGAGACTCGAACCCACAACTTTCGGATTACAAGTCCAACTCTCTAACCATTAGGCCACAACTGCTCCAATGAATGGAGCCAAACGGTGTTCATTAAAATACTCTGTGGTTTTAAAAGTATAGCTACAATTTTAGTGTGAAAAAACTCTTGCTAAACTTATCTATGTAACAGTATATCCAATTTTACAGCTTCATTGCCATGACAACGTAATGCCTAAAACCCTAAAGGCTGTGACACCAAGCCAATGGTTGGCAATCTGCGAATGCTGGGGCATCGTTGAGAGTTTGTTAACTCAGTTTTCGCAGTGTGTTCTGCACTACTTGCTCTAGTCAGACCCTATTGGCAGCTTTTTGGCCGATGTTGCATCGCCATCAGCCAGTCAGTGAGACAGATCACTCTGATTGGTTGTTCAGTTTAGTGAATCATTGCATGAGAAGAAAAAGCAAATAAAGTGATGAAAACGAACAGATGATGAAGTCAGTTAGAAGGCTGTTTTAATTTTATGCCATCTTACCTGAGCATCCAATACACAAATATTTTCATAACAACATTGCTGTCTGAAATGGAAAAGTCAAAACTACTGATCAACATGATTCATATTCAAAATGGAATGCAAGTGCTTTATGATTTGTATATCCTAATGTTGGTTTCCCTTTGAATGATGTACATAGACTACTGCCACCTGTTGACAAATCTGTAATCGGAAAATGTATGTTTAGTCGGCCATTGGCTGTAGTCTTTGTGGTGTGTTCAAGCACAACTTTTTAGCCCAGATACACACAACGCGAGGCGAAAACTCAGTTGGCTTTCGTCGACACTTGTTCTATGTCAGTTTGGTGTCAGTTTGTGTCACAGCTTTAACATGACTGTAAAAAAGACAAGAACTTTACTGCTCAAATAATGCACAAGTTGTAATAAAACATTTATGCAAGTTCTTTTATAAAATTATAAACTTCTAATTTCTGCTTTTATTTCCTCCAAAAATGGCCCCAGTCAATTCCGTTGGCTCTGTCCCAAATGGCACACATGCACTGCGGTCTTGAGTATTAAGATGAGTTTTTCTAAAGATCACAGTCATGTTTAGAGTTACTCTGGAAGATGCACATAAACTCTCCTGGAAGTGTGTACATAAAATCTGAAAAACTGATCAACCTCAATTATCCAGCCTGTTTAAAGGCAAAGCGCTATTTGCTATACAGTCAGACAACAGTTAATGAAAAGGTATAAATTCTGTCACAACACTGTGATGGTGGCGTTTGTATTCGTGGCCTTACACCAGTGCCACACTAATTACCTGCCTGAAGGGTGCTGTGGAGAGGATGGCCCTCTGGATATTTTTGTACTTCACACAACACCTCTCTTTTCCTGTCAACACACCGGGGACACATCCCTATCTCTCGCTCTCTCTTTCTCTTTCTCTCTCTCTCTCTCTCTCTCTCTCTGACGCTCTTTCCATCCATCGCTTTGGCCGAGGAAGTGTCACATTATCACCTGGAGGTGTAAACAGCAGAAGAATTACCTTTTCCACACCGATTTCTCACGCACACACATACACACTTTCAGCACATACACACACTCAGGTACTTGTATATGCTGTCTCCTATCCAGAGATGAGTTTTTCTCTTGCTCAATGAATTTGTCCAGCTATGTATTTTTGCTCTTAAATGATTCTTAAACATTTTCCTCTTATTCCAGTTCTCTTTTACCATTGCTTATGCTTATACATACAAACCCCCTGTCTTTCTCTCCATGTATGCATCTCAATGTCCCTTTTTTCTCCTGGCTGTCTCACTATTTTTGGTCTCCATCTCTCACTCTGTCCATCTCTTTCTGTTTCTCTCTCTTGATCTGATGGATGGCTCACAGAACTCACAGAGGTGAGAACTTCTCTGACGTTCTGTGTTCTCCGCTGTCAAAAAAGCCTCCTAAATATCATCCTTGCATAATGCAAATCTTGCATATTTTCTCATACCGCATACACTTTCTCATTTTTTTCAAGTGTAAATGTGTTTCCTGGATGCAAATCTTAGTATACATTTAATTCATTCTATACTGATAAATGTCAGCTTACCTGAGAGTATGTAAATAGTGTTCTAGTATAGCAGAGTTGCTGACATGCTTAAATATATTAAAAACATTGTCTTTTGAGCAGGGGCGGTTTCTTCATTAAGGCAGTAAGACAACGCACCACTACTGTTGTTCTACACTGTTTCTTCTGCCTCTGGATATACAGTCCAATCAGCATCAAGTCATTATGTGGAGTACCTCTGTTTTTTGGGCGATTTCACTCTGGCTGCGCTCTCTGATCGCTTTTTGCATGAGCACATTTCAGTATGGTCGCATGTCTGGTAAATGTTTTAAAATGAACACTCACTGAAGAAGTGTGTTTTTATATGAGTTTGCTGTTTGCAGTGGTCAGTGGTGTTTATATACTAGGGATGCAACGATTCACTCAACTCATGATTCGATTCACGATTTTGATTTCACGATTTGATTCGATTCACGATTTTTTTTTAACAAAATGAGATTTAAGACAAATTATAAATGAAAAGTTGTCCTTTTATGATTGCTTGGACAAAATACTGTACGTTTCTTTGTGAAATTGAAATATAACACTATAATAAGATACTAATATAGCACTTGTAAATTATTGCTCTTTTGTTGGTTTTGATTTATTGTCCTCATTTGTTAGTCGCTTTGGATAAAAGCGTTTGCTAAATAACAAAATTTAAATATAATGTAAATGTAAATAACAAAGCTAAATTGAAATTTTAAAACAAGCCCAAATCAAATAAATAAGTAACATAAATAAAAGAAATATATTCATATAAACAAACTAAGACTTTGTCTGTGCTCTTTCCTTTTAAAATTAGAGGCAACCACTGCATTTTAATCATGATCCAAACTAAAATGCTGCATACATGCAACATGAGCAGTTTGTAATCTAAATTACATTGTATAATTTCGAAATTTGAAGTAAAAACAGAATGGTTTGACTTCAGTTTTGTGAAACGATACATAAAAAATATCTGCATGAAACAGCAGCAGAAAAGCTGAATGAGACGCAGATTCACTCTCTGCCAGCATGTGGCACTTAAAGTGTTTCCTTGGTTCCCGCTGTAAACAAAGCAGAGCTGCACATATAAACTTTAATATGCCTTATGCAGAGTGTTTCAAGAGGAAAGAGAAATACATCGCAAGACCGTAAAGTCCCCTCAGACATACGTTCATATAACTCCTACCCCGAATTGAATCCGCGATTTGTAGCATCTCACGATTGAAATCGTACAGATTTCATCGATTTTCAACCGGCTCGCGGTTAATCGTTACATCCCTGCTATATACAATGGGGCATCAACACTCACTCTGACAGAGGACTGTTCTGTTCATGTTGAGCTGCCTTGAGATTGCCACATTTGACAAATTCTGAATGTTTTTATTTGCTTTTTTAATTTGTGTTTTGCTCGGTTTAATAATTCTGAATGGATCCGTATATATTTATATACAGTCAGGTTAAGGCGACTGGTATAGTGGTCTGTTGGCATCTTTGTGTGGTCCTGTTTAGTATTGCAACTTGAAAATGCTCTAAACAAATTGAGACATTATTGTTTTTCCGTCACAGTTTTTGCTGTGCACTATATCCATAAATTGTGCAAATTATGAAAATAAAACAATTTTTAAATTTGTTTGAAAATTCTTTCTTGCAAAACTCTGGTTGGTGAAATGATCCTCAAACTTAATCTTGAACTTGGTAAAACAATTATCTTTATTTAAAATGTTTCAAGTTTTAATATTTTTTTTCTTTTGTTATACTGGGATAAATCATACTGAGATGTATGCTAAAATTGTTGGATGTGGCACCCTACCTAGAAAATTTTCCACCAGCCGCCACTGCTTTTGAGATTTAAACTTTATTTTGAAAGACAATGTTACTGATTTTAGAAAGACTTGAATTGCATTGTATTTGACAGAAAAGCTCAAACAATTTAAATAAAATTCCACAGTTCTCAATGCTTAATTGCTCCATTTTTTATACGTGTCGCTGCTAAAGAGCAGGTCTCCTGTGGGTTTCAATGTTCTCAATAACAGAAGAATAGTCTTTTAAAGGGATGGTTCATCTAAAAAATTCTGTCATCATTTACTCACCCTCATGTTGTTCCAAACCATATGACTTTCTTGAATTTTTGAAGAATATCCTGCCCATTTTTTTGAAAGTTAATGGCCTCTGGGGGTATCTCTAACCAGTTTTTTGGAGGGGGAGGGTGTAGTATAGATGTGCCATTGATGCTGGTACATGGATTCATAGATGAGGCTGCTGTTTGTGTGTTTACCTTTGTTTCCCATTGTGTGTGTATGTGTGTGTTTGTATTTGCCTGGGTGTATTTCGACTTTGCCAGACTGTAAGCTCCTGCAGTTGCTCCATGTGGTCTCTCTACTCTCTGGCAGTATTGCAGGGCCTGATGTTGGCAGTTCCGCCCTGCCAACCCCGGCAGCCCTCAGCCAGAGAGAACACTAGCCACATTCATTACACATTCCATGAGACACTTGCCAGTGTCACCACCGCTACATGCACTGAAAGAAAGCTTTATTGTTATTAGCAGTAGAAAAATGTGTAAAATAATAATAATTAAGTGGTATTTATTTAGTTATTTCTTAATTTTAGTACGTTATAACAAGTTTTAATAACATTGATGTAGTAATAAAGTACTTTACAGACATAGACAAAGTTCATTGTGTTTGAACTTGCCAGTTTTTGTGACATGAAAGTCATTTTTTCCCCAGGATTTCCCCCCCCTAACAGGCAGTCATGGGAACTTATTGAAATAACCCTTGGTTTATTTAGACCATTCCCAAGTAAAGGTTAAGAGCTTTTTTTTTCTGATTTCATCTAGATGTTCATCTAAATTGTTATATCATAAGATTCATTTGCACTATTATGAATGATAAAGAATCAGCTAGCCATGATCTAACCCAGACTACTATTTCATTATTGACTAAAATATGTAAACGGTTGAACAGATAAACACTACAAAAAGTGATTTCCTCCTCCTTTATTTCTGCCTTGTTTTTCACTAAGAATATTTAAACATTCTTAAATCAAGATACATTTACTTGAAGATGTTATATCTTATTTTCTGAAAGATTGATCAAATTAAGTGAGTTTGAAAGTAAAAGTTAATTCAAATTGAAAACTAATTTATTTTTGTAACCCCATTGGCAGATATATTTCTTGTTTTAAGCTTAAACACAGTTAATTTTGATACTCTTTTCAGGAAACAAGTCTTAATGTCATTTTGCATCTCAAGTAAATGCATATTGATTTAAGAAACTTTAGACATTTGCACTGGAAAACAAAAAAGTACTAATAAAGAACAGAAATCTTTTCTGCTTCCCAGCCAAACATATTAAAAGCTGCATAAAGTAAAACTTATTTGACATAACACAGCAAAAGTTCTCCAATTAGTCAATGAACCGTATCTGAACACATTCAAACTGATCACCAGTGATCAAGCCCCTCACCTTTTCAGTACCTCGTCAGAAATATTTCTTGTGGAATACATAATATGCTTTAGTGTTTTGAATGTTCCTGAACTGAGCATTTACTCAAGCCCTTAAAGCCTCGTTCTACATGTCTTTTACCTCTCTTTTAGGCATGGCTTATACTGTACTTAGCTTTAAGTGCATATGCTTAGTGTAATCCTGAATCATAAAACCTCAGCCACCCCAACCTCTATAAAGGGCTTTTTATTTAAACCCCTTCGTTGCATCTTGACGATGTGAATCTCCTCTCCTCGTCAGACATAGAAAAGATACGTTTTGAACCGGAATTGTTCTTGACACTGTGAACCTTTAAACAAACTTCTCAGCACTTGATGCACGACCGGGAAAGTGAATCTTTTTTAACTAATATGTACGTAATGCAGTCTGTGTTATGTTTTTGTGCACTGTTAATTTGGAGTTTTCAACAAACTATGTCACCAAAGCATAAAGGTACTCATTTGCTGTGCCACGGAAGTCCGAACATATTCATTGGTTGTTTTCTGCCGCCCGATTATACTTGAACCAATGGCGTCAGTTTTGGAGACTACTTTTTTGAATAATGTAGACGGGAGAGTTTGAAACGGAATGGAAAGATAGGTATTTGACCGGAGTTCTAGCTGATAGTGCTTGCGGCTTACAAGGTTGAAGAAGTGTGGATGTATTGAGATTTTGATTGATGGAGGAAAAGTCTGAACTGAGTGGTAAGACTTTTTTTATGTTTTGAACTCTATTAGCACCATTAGCTGCATTTATTTAATAAAATATATAGTAAAAACAGTAATATTGTGAAATATTATTACAATTTAAACATCAAATTTCGATTTAGTTAATGTTTAAAATATAATTTTAATCCTAGCCGGGCAAAGTTGAATATTCAGCAGCCATTACTCCAGTCTTCAATGTCACATGATTCTTCAGAAATGATTCTAATATGCTGATTTGGTGATTTAAAGAGACTTTTTTTCATATCTCATTTCTCATTTATTATCAATGGTGAAAAGTTGTGCTGCTTAAAGAGCAGGTCATATGGGTTTTCAAAAAATATATTTTTTGCAGTTTGAAACGTAGATATCCTTCAGTGTAAACAGTCTGCAACATTAATCAAAAAAGTGCATGAAAAATAAAGATATTGTCTCTCAAAAGAAAGTCGACTCTGAACTGCCTTAACGAGTCGTCATATTTTAGAATCTTCTGCCTGTTACCTATATATGTCACAAGGTAACACATTTACATAATCCCCACCTGCCCGCGAAATACGAACACTCTGACCTTCCCACAAACACTTCCGCTAGTTAGTGCGTTTACATCATTTCGAGAAGACGCTGTGTTTTCAGCCTCACTGGGCATACTAACACAGTTCCCACATGTGCACCTCAAATAAGTAAATAATAATAATGAATGCAATAAAACTGCTGTCATATCACGTAAAGTACCACATGCAAAGTTTAAACTTACCACTGAGGAACGTCCTGATCAAGTTGTGCTTGCGATAGAGTTTCCGGTTGAGCGACTGCATTGGTATCATCCCCAGACTCGGGCTCGAATTGATAAGGTAATATCGATGCCATTTTTGTAACCTTATAGCATCTTTGTTTACAAGTAACCCTCCGGAGCAAAAAATCTGTTTAGTTTCCGACACTCATTGTATACTTAAAGACCAATCACAACCGACTTGGCCAGCTGACCAATCAGAGCAGAGTAGGCTTATGGAAGGGAGGGGTTTACAGTTCTTAAGCTCAGAACTGCTTCGAACTAATCGTTTCGAAATCATTGAAAAATGATTCTAATATTAAATGTATATTCTGAGAAAATTACAATGTTTTCTGACCTTAGATGCATTTAAACCTGTTGTAGGGGACTCCAACACAATATTAGGACACTTTAAAATACCATATGACCTGCTATTTAATGTATTGTTGGAAGCCGTGGTACATTTATTTTAGGATTTTTTAATGCATTTATTTATTAATCCTGTATAACAATCTCAAAATCTTTACTGACACATTTGATAAATTTAATGCATCCTTGTTGATTGTAAGTATTTATTAAAAACAAAAATGCTAAAGTAACTGTCTCCTCCTCTGTGCTAATTGATGTAATTTAGTTTGAAATGAACTCAGTCTCTTATCTATATCAAAAACATTTGAATAAACCTAATAATTACTAGGTTAATAATTAAAGGGGCCATGAATTAACTTTTTTTTTTATTTTGTACTGTTTTTTGAGGTCTACTTATAATGTTAACAAGATTTTTACATTATAATACATCATAATAATTTTGTAGTAATAGGCTATTTTCTGTCCTGTTTTGACCCCCTCAGTTCAGAACGCTCTGAGTAGGTGTGGCAGATTGTAGACTCTGAAGTAAACACCCAACGCTATGATTGGCTGACAGTTGTGTATGTTTGACAGCCCATGTCCCTCATAGATGGACGCTGCTGTGATTTAGGTTTAAAAAATCATAAATACTCACTACATATCAAACTATCTGTAATAACAGACAAAGCAATAGTGAGCACATAATAAAAACAGTTACTCACACTCGTGTGGTGCAACATTACAATCGGATCCAATATAGTCGACTCGGCACAGCATCGTCTTTTAGTTTCAATATTTCTGAAAATCCTGCATCGAATTGTGCCTTGTTTGTAAATTAATCCGCGGTAAAAAAGGACAAAGTTCTTACTGACTCGGTCTGGATCTTCATTAAAAATAAAGTTCATCCACTCTTTCCTAATGTTGGGATCAGAAGGAAGGCAATGCAAAGACTGTGTTTTTCCACAACTTGGCACTGCACAGCATCTTGTTGTTTTCGGAGCATCTTTATAGTTTGGTTTCTGTGTAGACCTGCGTTTGCCTCTCTCGTTATTCATCTACTACATGTGCGAATCGTGGGCGGGGCTAAACAAGCAGGGATATAAAAGCAGGCGTTGATCTTGCTCTGCGGAGGTGGGGTTAGACTAACGAGAAAGTTTTGAATTCTGAAACTTACAGGATGTTTTTATAGCTCAGTGACCTCTTATATATCAAAAGATCAAGGGAATTTTGATTTCTCAGTTCATGACCCCTATATATTAAATCACAACATTTTGCTTTCATAGTTAACCACATTTGTTGGATCCTTTTTTAGTAATGTCAGTGCTTATAAAATTGAGTTTTTTGAAAGTAGAGCTAGTGCTATTTCAACAGTACTTCCCAAGCACAGCCAGGGTTTCCAAACTCAATTGTCTTCCTTTCCTTTCCCGGCATATTAAAAAGCAGAGAGAGCTCAGAGTTAGAAGTTCTTTGTTTTAACCAGGACTTTCTTTATTAATAAAACTATCGCATCTGCTCTGCAATGCTGTGGGTTGCCACTGAGCTTTTATCTCTCCTGAGAAACAAAAGGGGAAATTAAGCTCTGGGGCAGCCATTTTCAAACTTCAGTCCAACTAATGACTAACCATGCAGAGTGCTCCAAAGCCATCTCTCCCTCTCTCCCTCCAGCTAGACTTATCACTGTGCCATATATGATAACATTATTAAAATTTCTTCTCCCAGTATTACAGTTGCTCATTATTAAGGAGTAGCAGCTGAGAGGAGAGAAGGCCAAAATGGAGGGAGGCGTGTGTTATGGTGGCTGAGGTGGGATGTGTTTGTGAGCTGCAAGGTCATGAAGGGGTTCAGTGATTAATGCATTTCGTGGTATATACAGTATGTGTGTGGACATGGGTGTGGGTAGGTGGGTGTTATGTAGTATATCTGATAGGTGTCATTTTCAACTACACCGCTCTCTCTTTTTCCCCTCCTCTCTCGTTGCTGCTCTGAGTGACGCTGTGTGTGATTTTTAATGACAGCTGGAACAAATGGGTTGTAATGAGGTGACCTTGCCGTGTAGTCTGTTTGCCTCACCACTTTCTCTCTCGTTCTCTCTCTCTCTGGTCAGAGGGCCATGGACCATGCGTTTGAAGCAGTGTGCGAATGAATCAGTTGCAGGGGAAGGTAATGAAGCTTTTGGTAGCAAAGAAATCTATTCCGATTCCAGAATCGCATACCTAAGGTCAGGAATCGGATACTTGTTGTCAAATAAAAATTTCGATTCCACCTATCGATTCCTATGCACTTTTTTTTCTTCATCTGTGAGGACCGGACCTAGCGATCTGCCAGGACCTTGCTCGCTAATCTAAGCACTCCAAAGTTTGGCTACATTTGCGATCAGAAGCCAAAAAAGCTAAGTATAATATCTGTGATAGCAAAACATGTTGCAAGAGAGGTGTCACCACCAACATGACAAAGCACTTTAATTTAATAGATTGTTAAAGATCGCGAACACGATTCTATTCCTAAATTACAATGATTCGTCTGTTTCATTCCTCAAACGTTCACTTGTGCGATCAATGTTGTGATCACTTGTTGGTTCGTCAGTGCAGCGTACGATCACACTAGTGTGATTTGAACATTTAAATCTTCATTCACGCTCCCGTTGTCCTAAAGAGAGCAGCTGTCTGTCATGAATGAAACAGCTTCACAGTCTTTTCAGCCACACAGTATCATTATTCCAACATTCAAATCACAGAAGTACTGGGATAAAAGTTTATAGTTCAGATATAAACCGTGGTACGAGTATATGTATCATTTAAAAAAGAGTCCCACCTTTTGAAAGTAATTTGACACTTCAAATGAAGATTTATCGATTACATTGTTATGCCAGTAGTAGCAAAAGGCCTGTTAAAAGGGTCTGATTCTTTGAATCATTCAGAGTTCTTCAGAATGCTGATTCATCCAGTTAATGAACAGTACATCTTGATTATCATTTAATCATTAATTCAGAATTACTGTGGATTTTGTGGTAGTTGTCTAATGTTTTTTCTTCAGCATCATGAGAGAACCACAACTTCCATTGGGGAAGAAAAAAGAAGAAAAAAAACTAAATTTATCCAGAATCATTCAGTTCTATTTTGCACACAAACAGCTCTTAAAGAGTCCAGTTTTTATGTAGCCTGTTGATTTTTGTTCATGGTATTCAGCTCCAATAAATGGTTTGCAAAAAAGAGACACAGGATAAATGTTTGATATCATTATTTAATCACATTAGAATCGAAACTGGGAATCGAAAAGAATCGGAATTGATAAGCAGAATCGGAATCGATAAAATTCAAACGATACCCAACCCTAGTGGCGAGTTGGTACTAAGTCACTGATGCCTATGGCAGGTAGTCTGTGTTGGCAGTTTGTGTTGTAAATGTTTGTCTGTTTTTAGATTTTATTCTTCCATTGCATAAAATAATGTATATTATTATGAACTAGGGTTGGGTGATGCCTACCAAATTGGTATCGGACGATGACATCAGGGGCAGGGTTAGGGGTGTGCCCGAAGCGTGAAACAAAATTATGTTTTATTAACAAAGTTCGGGAGGAGCACGTTCAGATAATTAACCCGGCCAATTCATCATCAGCAATTACACCATCTATCCTATCAGCTCAAGAGAGAACTTCTATAAATAGCCCAAGCCATCTTAACTTCATTCTCTCTACAGTATTTCAGCATCCCTCCCCCACCCCGACTCCTCACCATCGGCCCGTTCCTACCCCAGCACTGGGGGGGGCTAAATGCCGAGCTCGGACCCCTCTCCCCGGACAGGGGGAGTACCCCGGGTTTGGGAGGAATTACCGAGCTCTGAGCCCTCTCCCCGGACAGCACGCCAAATATGCATAACCTACTCTGTTTATTATATGTAAGTGTGAACTCATGAATAATGCATTATATGGAGCCACTCACAATGGAATCACGATGTCAGCTTAACATCATGATGGCTGTCAGCCATCGGCGATGGACGATGGCATCGTCTATCGGCCCAACCCTATTATGAACCCTCTGGCACATATGGATGCACAATTTATGTTTGTAGAAAGCAGGCAAACTATAATGACTTTCATTAGTTTTCACTAGTTTAAGGGATAGTTCACTCAAAAATGAAAATTTTGTCATCATTTATTCACCCGCATTGCTCAACCCCCTTGACTTTCATTAAATGAAAAAAAATATTTTTTTTTTTTTTTTTTTTTTTTTTTTTTTTTTTTTTTTTTTTGTTTTTTTCTTTATAAAATATCTTCTTAAAGTCATACAGGCTTGGAACAGTGTGAGGATAAATAAATGATTACTGAATTGAAATTTTGGGTGAATTAACCTTTAAGAGGCAGTGGTCAAGACCACTCAGTAGATAGCTTTGCCATTACATTGCCCCATCTATTCCCAGCTGGCATCACTTAAATCACATGAATCATTGATTTAAATACCATGTTTGCAGCATCAATATTTATTGAATACAAAAGTTTCCTACACTGTTTATTGCTATGATTCAGTGCCAGTAAAGCAGCTTATCTGTCCAGACAGAGCTCAGGATCTTAGCATGTAAAAGCATATTCACACCCCATACCTCCTACTGCCTTAGTTTTAGCCAAAATGGACACCCTCCCTCTGTGTCTCAGGGCTCTCGGAGGGAAAAAAAAGCTGCAGCTGGTTACCAGCTTGCCAGATCTTACTTCCTGGATGTATATACACTTGGCTTTGGGACAGAGAAGCCATCAAAACAAATGAATCTGCTTTGATTGTTTCTCAGTGATATTTACACTGATGAAAGTGATGTTTTTTCACAAAAGAGCTGATTTTGATTTAATTTGATTTAATATACATTCTGAAAAAATTTATATTATTTACAAAACATTATTTTTGGTATTGTAAATTTGCTTGCATGCAGTGCAGTTGTTACAAAAACTGGAGATAATATTAATTACTTTAAGTTATTATTGTGAATTTGAGAATGTCTTAGTATTTGGTTTTGTCTTAGTATTTAGTATTTACTATAATGACAGCAGTACTTGAGCTGACATGAATGCCACAAGTGTAAAAACTTTGGATCTTGAATCATTAACAGAAATAATGCAGAATCATATATCTAGAATAATAATATATCTTATTATTATGTAGTAACATTTTTTTTGTCTATTTTTCATAATCCTAAAATTTTCTATTGAAAATCCCAGATTTTCTTTGTTTTTAGTGGAACCTCAGTGGGCGTTGTAGGTTCTGTACAGATAAGGCTCTGGCATATAAAGTAAAATCATTTTGGAAAACAGGTTTAACTGAATGAATAAATATGCCTAAAACAATTTTGCCACATTTTCTCATTTCTGGAGGTTGCATTTAGCACCCCCATACCGAAAAGCCAAACTCCCCCCGTCTCAGAGTTTTGGACCCCATTGTGTACAAGGTATACAGATAACTGATTAAATGTTTCTAATCATCTACAGATTGGTAATTGTAGCATTAGCACTGCAGGGTGACTAAAAGGTGCTAGTGGATTAGAATATTATGCAAATTATACAGGTTTTACTGCTCATTTTAAAATTATTTTTCAAAACGGATTTATTGTATGTTAACTGTGAAGTTAAACTGTAAAGCTAAATTTAGAGAACTTGAAAGAGAAATAATTTTATGAAAAAGAAGATTTTGTTTTATGATTTTGTTTGGCTGCTTTCAGAGGTCCAATGACCTCAGTGGTATTCACAATACCTCAGTGCCACAATAAATGCTTTTGGTAATAAACTATAAATGGAAAGCACAATTGTAAGTTGTTTGAATCTGGCTGGAGTAGTATTTCATTCATTCTGAAAAAAAAGAAAGAAAAGGAGGGAGAAAAAAACTCTCCGGGGTGCCAGCTTCTTAAATCGGTGTGAAAGATTAGCATCACCATCTCCTCTCATTTGACATGCCTATATACACAGTATTACAGAAGTCACAACCTATTAATCAATGTGTGTTGTTTGTGTGTGTGTGTGTGTGTGTGCGTAACAGAGAGAGAGAGCGAAAATGTTCAGGCTCTTTCCAATGTGTCAGTCTTATCTGTGTTTTTACAGTTTCTCTATTTAAATGTCATCTAGAGTTTGAACATTAAAAGTCTGATGTGAAGTGGGATCATTATGTGTAGTAGTGAGTCTGCTGGTAGGTGGGTGGGTGCATGGTCGTATTTGTGCGTATTTGCATGATAGACTGCTGAATTTAGTTGGTAACAGCTAGAGATGTGTGAAATGCACCATATCCAGTAACAGCCTTTATCTGAGACAAAATCACATGACAATGAACACACAAATCCAAGGATCTGAATACAGCCGTCGGCTCTAGAGTCATTAAGAGTGAGCGAGAATAATTTCGTTCTATTTCAGAGGTTGCTAGGCAATTTTTAGGCCAATCAGGTAATGCATCCTTACCTCACCTCCCTTCTAGACCAATCAGGTATTGATCAAGACTGATGATAAGAAAGTGGAAAAGCTAATAAATAATCCGGTTGGACGATGCATGAAATAGATTTCAAAGATTTTCAGCATGGGCATTTGGTTGTTAATAAACAGATCCTGACAACCATTAGTGTACGCTGGAAATAAGAGTCGACAGTTCCAATGTACAACACACCCATTCTGCACTGATTCAGCTGTAAACAGCCTAATGCTTCACTGAGTCTTTCTTTCTTTCTTTCTTTTTCTTTTCTAGAACTGTGGTGTCTATACCAGATTTTTCTAATTTATGCACATCTAGACACAAAGCCTGCCTTGATTTTTCATCTATGATTTGTAGCCATTATAATATAAATAATATTAGTGTTGATAGTTTACCCAATAAATACAAAATAAACACATGTTTGCGATTAGGCTAACAACATGCTAACCTGTCACCAGTACTGAGTGCATTTTTTCAGTTTAGTTTTCTGAAAATTGTCTCAGTAAATAATGTATTTTAATGATCAGTTTATGTTCAACTGAGTCTCTTGAATCTTTAATATCTTACTGAAAATGTTCTTTGTTTTTATTTGCAGTATTTTGGTATATTGTTTTGGAGTGAAAGGACTGTATTAGGTGAGGTCTGATATCTAGCCTTCCTCAAGGGGTGTCATTCAAAACAAAGGGTCTGATTAGCTTCGTCCATAGCTGCACACGGGCATTACAGTTTATCGAATAGGTGTTTGTTTGTGTGTGTGTGGTCTACAATAGAAAAAGAAGTAGAGGTAGATTAACTTACATGTCTCAATAATATTATTCCAAAGACATTTTCATCAAATGCTTTGTTTCTTATTAAATTCTTAGGTTAAAGCTGCAGTCCGTAACTTTTTTTGTTTAAAAATAATCCAAGATCAATTTTTGAGCAAGTACATAACCAGCCAGTTTTCAAAACTATCGGCTTACTTTAGCTCGATTCACAACGTTCATCTTAAAAAGTTTTCTAATTTGAGTGTTACGGGTAGGTTTTTGCGGGAAATTCGAACATGGCGCTGCGTCATTACATCACGTCTGAAAACATAAAGTTGTCCCGGCTAGTATGCTGTATCTCACTTGAGGATGCTGCAGGTGACGGATCGTCCATAGCCTTTTATCACAGCAGCTGGAATAAATGGCAGATTGAATTTGAGAACAAAAATAACAATAATAATAATTGGCATGGTTTGATGTGATGTGAGCTAACCGATCATTAGATTTAATCACCATTGATAGCGCAATTTATTGTAATGCTTTTTTCCTCCGTTTATCAGAACAAATATGTCAGTTGTTACTTACTTGTTCAGATGACAATATCCGGTGAAAAATTCTTATTTGGGTCATATATTCCAAGACATAGAATCTGTGAATACAAAGTGCAGTATCCACACCGGTGCGGTGCCTAACAGCCACACATTAGATTCATCCGCGCTGGAGCCGTGCCGACCCACGCAAGGAAGATAATTCTGCAAATGGCTGCAATTGCAGGTTTTCAAAAAGAGATGGCGACAAAGGGGCAAACTTTACGGACTGCAGCTTTAAATATTATAAAAGAACCAAACCATTATATTATTATATAATAAGAACCAAACTATTATATTATTATATAATAGGAACCAAACTCTTATATTATTATAACAACACTACCACCTAGTGTTTAGAAATGGCACATACTTTCATATTCAAAACCGCTTATGAGGTAATTTACATAAGCATGAACATGAACTTCAAATAAAGAGCGATTAAGTTAGTAATATGACAGTAACATACAGGAGCATACAAAATCAAACATTTGTTTACATTATTACATTATTATTTATGAGAACTTAGTCATTATGATCATGACGGCAAGGCATATTCAAACGTGCTTGACCGTGCACGATACGCTATAACACTGATAAATGCTTAAATCACTTGATAACAGAATAATATGGTATACACATTCATAATGAACTGTTTAAATGGCAATTATCACTAACTTGATAAACAGATAACTTACTTTTGTTCATTGCACGCGAGTGACTCAGCAGGAAAGTGCAAAGACTATGCGTGTTGAAGTGTGCATCAATGAACAAAAGTAAGTTATCTGTTTATCAAGTTAGTGATAATTGCCATTTAAACAGTTCATCTTTCTGTGCATGCTGACAGGTTAAAGGTAGTGCATGCACACAGACCTGGCCTTTCTAACACTGCCACCCCCAAATTTGGGTACAAATTTGCTCTGTTGAAAGGACATTATACAGTCTCAGTCACTGGTAGGAATGTCATCCACTTCGTCAGGGATCTCTGGCAGTACAACTAGGCGAGCTATGGGCCTTGTGTAGACTCTGTCCTTTATCTGTACCTCGGCCGTTCGTACACGATCATCAGACCCAGGGAAGACATTCACCACTATCCCGATCTGCCAGAATGAGCGAGGCATCTGGGGGTTAACCAGCATGACAACTCTTCCGGGTTTGATTTCTGCTGATGGATTCTGCCACTTTCCACTGGTTTGCAATCCTGGTAAGTAGTGCTTTATGAAGGCCATCCAGAATCTGTAAGCCAACCCTTGTGAATGCATCCATCTCTGTCTTCCCAGGAGTTCGGACACTGGTTAGATGACTTGGGTAAGGGAACCATCTGGCCACCCCATCAGAAGGCAATTTGGGGTGACCGGATGTCCGCTGATACATTCCCAAGTGGTTTGTAGTTTAAGATGGCCTCAATTTCTATGAGCACAGTTTAAAGAACTTCTTCAGTCACTGTTTCTGATACCAGGGTGGTGTGAAGTGGAGCCTTAGCTGAACGAATCTCTCGTTCCCACTCCAAAGTGTGGAGCAAAGGGAGGATTGAAATGAAAGCTAATCTGTTGCTTAGCTAGCTGCTGCTGTAGATCCTGACTGAGCTGATGAAATGTCTATTTAAGTTCTGTTCTGTCCTCGGACGTTGGTGCCTCGGTCTGAGTATAACTCTGTGGGTTTCCCATGTCGACCTATAAACAGTCGTAGTACCACGATGTCAGGACCTTGAGGTGCATAACCCGAGTGGTCAGGCATTTGAATAAAAGGCCCCATCTCTTCTCTGTCCACCTTGACCAAGAAGGGTCTGAAACAATCCATTCCATTCCCAATCCATTCCCAGTTGAATGGAAAGCAGGTTTGAACAACCGAAGTCGAGGGGGAGGGAGATTTTAAGATCCACATCCTCTGGCGTAACTCCGCAAGCACTCATTCCGGTCCTGGGTGGCAAAGGTGAGTATCATAATCTTTGATGAGTAAATGGGTGTTAGAGTGACTAGGATCCAATACAATAGTGTACTGCACTTGGATCGAGGCCTGGTATCCATCTTAATTGTCCTCTAACTAGGATTAGATCACTGGCTTTGTCAAACTCTGGAGAGAACCAGTAGTTGGCTGTAAGAACGAACAGGCTTACTACTCTTTAACAGCTGATAGTCCTTGGGAAAACTGTCTATTTGGGCCTTTCTCAGTGCAATCGGCTCTGCCTCTTAGTAAGTACTGGCTGGAGGAGAACCACTCTGTTCTGCCGCCCCATGTAGCTCCTGTGCCTCCGCCTCAACCAAGTTTTTCCAGCTAAATTTACTGTCATCTGCAGTCTGTGGTGCTGAGTTAATCATACCACAAAAGATACCTAATTTTAACTCCTCAGTATTCTCAGACTTTAGGCTGTGCATGGCTGGGAGTGATGGCCAGTTACTCTGAGGTTGGAGGAGGAATTCTGGTTCCTGGGTACACCGATTCCATTCAGTAAGGTCCTTCAGACTCTTGCCACGAGTAAGATCATCCTCAGGGTTCCTGGCAGAGTTGATGAAGTGCCATGCCTTAAAGTCAGTTAATTCATGAATCTCCACTACCCTGCTACCCACAAATACCTTGAAGCAGCAGGATTCTGAATGTCACCAGTGGAGGATAGTTGTTGAATCTGTCCAGAAAATGACCTTCTGGACCTTCAAGGTAAGCTCATTTCCTACAAGCTTGGCAAACTGTGCTCCTATAAGAGCGGCACATAACTCAAGTCTAGGTATTGAGCACTGCTTACGTGGGGTAACACGGGATCGGGCCAGGAGAATGGAAAGGTGTATTCTCCCACTATGATCTTCGGAGCAAAGGTAAGCTACTGCCCCGAATGCTTTCTCTGAAGCATCAGTGAAGGTGTGGATCTCATGAGTGACCACTGGGTGGTCCATGCTGAATGGGGTGTAGCATCTAGGGAGTACTACATGGGGTAAATATTGAAGCTCAGCTTCCCACACCTTCCATGCCCTTTGAAGAGCCTCAGGAAGTTGTGGGTCATCCCAATTTCTGTTCTTCAACCAGAGTTGCTGAACAATCACTTGTGCACAAGTTGTAAAGGGAAAAATGACACCAAGGGGGTCATATTGACTTGCTAACACATTATATATGTTGTGCGTTGTCAGAGCACTGTAATTAACAGGTCTGTGCTTGAATCCTAGGTTGTCTATCTCACAGTGCCAGCTCAGTCCCAAGGTGGATTCACGTGGATCTACTTTATCATGTGAAAGCCACATCTCTAACTTAGAAGATCTGGTGGCAAGTTACTGTCAACCTCTTGCACGTTGCTGGCCCATTGACCGATGTCGAACCCTCCAGATGCTAGCAGCTTACAAAGTTTGTCCAGTAAATGCTGTGTCTCTTGAGAAGTTGGTATGCTCTGTAGACAGTTATCTACATAGAAGCATCTCTCCTCGGAATGGCTCACATCCTCATCCAGTGTGCTGTGCAACAAGATGTGTCTTTGAAGGGCGAAGGTTGCACAGCACGGACTGCACATGGTTCCGTATGGCAGTACTTGCCATCATAGATGTCAGGTGCTTTGTCTGGTCTCATGCTGCGCCAGAGAAAGAGCAGGAGGGGCTTGTTCTCAGGTAAGAGGTCAACAGAGAATCATTCAGATTCAGTTAAACACAATATGGTCCTTACAATTATGGCTGACCAAATGGTGCGAGATATACCAAGACTCCCCTGTTACAGTGCCTTCATCTGTAGGGAGTTTAGAAGCTGAAAAATTCAGTTCCAGCTTCTCTATCTCGATGTTGTATACAACTGCTTTCTCCGGAGTTCAAATCAGCCATTGCTCCATATACCTGAGACTTGGCATCACCACCTCCTTCGGAGCATGGAAAAAGGGGGAATCCTTTCTGCCCAGCAATGGTGTTGCATAGCGTAATATCCCATTTACCTCCACGCGAGTCATCCTGGTGTCTATAAGGTTAATGGCCTCCCGATCCTCCCTGGATCTTGTAACCTGCTTCTCACATCGGAAAGGCAGAACATTAAGTTACCATAACTTCTCAACATCTCCTTTGATTTCCATTTCAACGGGGGTAAGGGACAAGAAAAGACACTGTTGTGGCTGTAACTGAGTCCCCAAGAGCCGGACTGGTCCCTACAAGGTCCATCCAAGCCTTGTATTTATGGCGGCCGGACCACCAGGTGGGCCAAGAGGAGCTCTATGAGCTGGCTTCGGCCCAGTGGACTGCTTGGATTGATAGTGCACCTGTTCAGGATAAGCAAAGGTCTCTCTTGGGGGCTCATACAATGTTCTTGAATACTGATGAGAGGCAGGAGTATCTGGACAGTTCTTCTCTGATAA
The DNA here is from genome assembly GCA_018155175.1 of Sinocyclocheilus anophthalmus. Taxonomy (NCBI): domain Eukaryota; kingdom Metazoa; phylum Chordata; class Actinopteri; order Cypriniformes; family Cyprinidae; genus Sinocyclocheilus; species Sinocyclocheilus anophthalmus. The sequence continues at coordinate 482,796 of JADLZN010008866.1, read as the reverse complement.
AAAAGTGGAACTGGATTCCCCAGGATGCCGCAAAGGAGAGGGACTTGGGTAGTTACACTCATCCCACTGGGCTGGATTCATCTGTGATCTAGAAGGTGCGGCAGCCTGAATCTGATCTTTTATGATTTGGAGTTCACCCATCATCTTTCCCAAAATGTCCAGCATGTTAGAGTCACTTTGAGGATCTACTGTTCTTTCCTCTGCTGGGCTGGGCAGATTTTGATAAACAGTCCCCTGATCAAACTGACTGAGGAGCACCTAGTCGTAATAGGGAAGAGTTGGCTTGGCCTCACTGATGGTGCTGTTGTGCAGGCTGTCTGGTTTCATGATGTATGGGTGGCCTACCTGTGTAGTGAAGGATGTCTGTGGTAAAAGAGCAGGCTGGTGTACTTTCCACGACCAGTGATATGGAGAAGGCTGAGGATGGTGAATAGGCTATACTGGGGTGTAACTGGAACAAAGTTGCTGCAGTTTAGTGTCATCCACATTCTGAAAGGGATGTTCCTTTCTCGTAGGCCATTCATCCAATGTGTCCCATTGACCTTGACTTATAGGACTCGATACGCTTGAATAAGGTGAAGGGATGTTCTCTGCAGCTTCTCCAAACCCTTGTGCACGCTGTGTTGTGTGAGGCAATACTGGCTGACTGACTTGTCTTTGACATACAGTACTGAGGTTAAAGTCTTTAAGGTAGGCAGGAGGATGGACCTGACTTTTGGGTCTTACAATCTGTGTAGATGCTTCTTCTTGTTGCATGTAGCTACTGATCAATTCTTTGTCTAGGAGAAATGCCAGACCTGGCTCAAAGGACCATTGTATTGGAGTATGACTGAAAGGACTGTATTAGGTGAGTTCTGATATCTAGCCTTCCTCAAGGGGTGTCAGTCAAAACAAAGGGTCCGATCAGCTTTGTCCAAAGAGTTTAATTTCTCTTAGCACAGGAGTAATATGCAACCAAGATAAACACAGCACAGCTGTACACGGGAATTATAGATTATCAAATAGGTATCTGTTTGTGTGTGTGTGTGTGGTGTACAATAGAAAAAGAATAAGAGGTAGATTATCTTACATGTCTCAATAATATTATTCCAAAGGCATTTACATGAAATGCTTCTTTTCTTATTAAATTCTCAGGTTAAATATTATAAACAACAATAAATTTTATAACAACACTACCACCTAGTGGTTAGAAATGGCAAACACTTTTATACTCAAAACTGCTGATGAGGTAATTTACACAAACTGCACTTAAGCATGAACATCGTGTACATAATCTTCAAATAAAGAGCGATTAAGTTAGTAATATGACAGTAACATACAGGAGCATACAAAATTCAACATTTGTTTACATTTACATTATTATTTGTGAGAACTCTTGTCATTAGCGATGGCGCCGACGGTGATGGCTACCTCCGTGGCGTGCTCCGCAGTTGTTTTTATGTTTTTGTTAGTTTGTCCTGTCTTTAGTTATATCCCTGCAATCAGTTTCACCAGAGATGAATTGCTGGACATTCGGCAGTACACACCACCCGATATTTCACAGGTTTTCAACTTTTCGGATGTTTTGCTGGACATTGTAGGGCGGGTAGGTGCGGTTGGCCGCACGGATCATCGCTTCAGGACGCGCAGACGGGGGAAGCGAGCCGGCGCGCTCGTCAAGCTCAGACAGCGCTGATTCAGAACGCTGTTGCCAGCATCCATTTGTCGAACCTCCCTTCTCTACCCAACAAACACTCACTTCCTTCGGCTCTCCCGACAAATAAGGATTTTTAAAACTCTTCTGCTCTGTTTTACCACGGGAAACCTGGCTTAATGCTCCATTTCTCGGACAGCGCGTTGAGTCTGCGTGGGCTGTCACTTTTTAGAGCAGATCGCGAGGCAGAATCCACGGGGAATAACCGAATCAACTTTTACATCAACGAGAGGTGGTGTACAGATTTTACAGCGTTAAAGAAGATGTGCTGTTCCTATCTAGAAGCGCTTTTCATTAACTGTATGCCGTTCTATTCGCCACGGGAGTTTTGCTCATTCATTCTCGTCAGTGTGTACATTCCTCCGCAAGTGCACGTGAGCTCAGCTTTACAGAAACTAGCTGATCTGATCACAGAGACAGAGCAACAACACCCGAACTCTGTTATAATCATTCTTGATGACTTTAATAAAGCAAATCTCTCCCATGAACTGCCAAAACACAGACAGCACATCACATGTCCCACCAAAGACAGTAAAATATTGGATCACTGTTACACCACAATAAAAAATGCATATCACTCTGTCCCACGAGCAAATTTGGGGCTCTCTGATCACTGCTTGGTTAATCTTATACCGACCTACAGGCAAAAACTGAAATCAGATAAACCTGTATTAAGGACCATAAAAAGATGGACTAATGAAGCAGAGCAGGATTACAAGCTTGTTTTTGACCTCACTATTTGGAGTGTTTTTGAAGCTGCTGCCACCGTTCTGGACGAGCTCACAGAGACTGTAACCTCTTATATCAGTTTCTGTGAAGACAGGTGCATTCCAACCAAGACTCATTTAGCCTACAATAATGACAAACCATGGTTCACTGCAAAGCTCAGACAGCTCCATCAGGCCAAAGAAAATGCTCACAGGAAGGGGAATAATGTCTTGAATAAACAGGCTAAATACACACTGGAAAAAGAGATCAGAGTGGCAAAGAAGAATTATTCAGAAAAAATAAGGATTAAATACTCTTCCACATGACGCAGCATCAGTGTGGAAAAGTCTGAAAGAAATCACCAATTACAAGACATGATCCCCCAGGACTGTGGAGAATCAACACCTGGCAGATGATTTGAACGAGTTCTACTGCAGGTTTGAAAGACACCCCACACCCGCCCTGAACGCCTCTCCACACAACCATTCACACCTCCAGCAACCCCCTCTCCCCCACACCCGCAATTCAGATCAGCGAAGAAGAGGTACGCCAGGTCTTCCGGAAGCAGAAAAGAAAAAAAGCACCAGACCCAGACTGTGTTACACCAGTATGTCTGAAATCCTGTGCTGACCAGCTAGCCCCCATCTTCACAAAGATCTTCAACAGATCACTGCTGTGCAAAGTTCCCTGCTGCTTCAAAAGCTCCACCATCATCCCCATCCCAAAGAAACCCAAAATTACTAGACTTAATGACTACAGACCTGTCACTCTCACATCTGTGGTCATAAAGTCACTTGAGAGACTGGCGCTGGCCTACCTGAAGGACATCACTAGAACCTTGCTGGATCCTCTTCAGTTTGCCAACAGAGCAAACAGGTCTGTGGACGATGCAGTAAACATGGGACTGCATTATGTTCTGCAATATCTAGACAGACCAGGGGCTTATGTGAGGATTCTGTTTGTGGACTTCAGTTCGGCCTTTAACACTATCATCCCAAAACCTCCTCCTGCCCAAACGAACTCAGCTCTCCGTGCCCACCTCCGGCTGTCAGTGGATCAACAGCTTCCTGAAAGACAGACAGCAGCTAGTGAGGCTGGAAAAACTCTCCATTCACCTTACACCAGCACTGGAGCTCCAGGTTTGTGTTTCCTCTCTACTGCTCTATTCTCCCTGTACCCAACGACTGCACACTAACGACCCCTCTGTAAAGCCCTGAATTTGTGCAGACGACCCACACATCCTCGTCCTCATTCACGACGTGACGAGTCTGCTTACCACAGGAGGTCGAGCAGCTGCTTTCTGGTGCAGTCTCAACAACGTGGAGGCTCAACACGCTTCAAAACGGTGGAATGAACCGAGGACTGTAGGAGAAACCTCCCTGCCTAAACTCCCCCCACTCACCATCATGGGGACAGCACTGTGGCTGCAGTGGAGTCACTCAGATTCCTGGGAACCACCATCTCACAGGACCTGAAGTGAGACACTCACATTGACTCCATTGGTTAAAAAGCCCAGCAGATGTTGTACTTCCTTCGCCAGCTGAGGAGGTTCAGCCTGTCACAGGAGCTGCTGAAATAGTTCTACTCCGCCATCATTGAATCCCTCCTCTGCACTTCAATAACTGTCTGGATCAGCTCAGCTACCAAATCTGACCTCAAAAGACTACAGAGGATAGTCCGGACAACTGAGCGAATCACTGGTACAACCCTCCCCACTCTCCAAGAACTGTACTCATCCAGATTGAGCAAAAGGGCTGGCAAAATCACTCTCTGACCCCTCAAATTCAGCACACTCCCTCTTTGAACTGTTGTCATCTGGTCGATGCTACAGAGCTCTGAGCTCCAGAATGGCCAGACACAGGAACAGTTTCTTCCCTCAGGCAATCCATCGCATGAACACTTAACAATACCTGTGACACCCCTATTTATTCACTCTTACACTTATTTATCTAACACTCATACTCGGTCTACACCTAAAATTTGCACATAATATACACTACCTGTACATACAAAAACTGTCTATCGTAATATACCTGCACATACAATTGTCGATTTATATATTTTTATTTCTTATTTACTTGTTCTATTTTTTATTTTTTTATTATCTGTTTTTTTTTTTGTTCTGTCACTGTCATTCTGTTACAATGTGGAAGCTTCTGTCACAAAAACAAATCCCTCATATGTGTAAACATACCTGGCAAAAAAAACTCATTCTGATTCTGATTCTGATCATGACGGCAAGGCATATTCAAACGTGCTTGACCGTGCACGATACGCTATAACTTCCTCTGAGATCACCTCGCGCATCGGTGTGTTTTGCATGCTGAACGTGGTTTAAAGTTAGCGCATGCTCACGACCCGGCCCTTTCTAACATATATGTTTCTTAGAATATTTTTTTTATTTTATTATTTATTTAGTCCATTTAGCGACACTGATTACCAAAGGCGCTTACAAATGAGGACAATAAGCATAAGACAACAAAAGAGCAACAATATATAAGTGCAAATGACAAGTCTCAGTTAACCTAACGCAGTACACGTAGCAAGATATATATATATATAGTTGATAATATGTATACATATACATATAATACCCCATAGTATGTAGCGAATCAGCTCATTGGGAAATATGAATAATTAACCATAAATAATTATGATTAATTATTAATATTTTAGAACCACTGTAGATATTTAGCTGACCACTAAGGGTCAACCGTCTTGTCAATTCTAAAAACGTTAATTTACTGGTTAAGGGAAATAACTTCCTTACAGTACAATTCTACAAAAGCTTGTAACGTAAATCTGCATGAGGTATTGACGCCCGGTTATGATCAAACCTGAACACGTCAGTGGATACAAGTAGGTTTGAATTAACGACATAACACTTAAACGCATCTAACATACTACAGAACACATAAACTGGTCCTAACACCTACATACACACATAACTGGTCTAACATACATACACACACACACACACACACATACAGTTGGTATAGGAAGGGTTCAAGTTTAACTCAGACCAGCACTAAAGAGGCATAAAATGAATTTTGTTGGAACACTTTTGCATATTCCGCCGAGTCTAAGCTGAGGAAACGTCGATTCTAGTTCAACGCAGCCTTGTAAAAGGTGTAACTGATATTTAATGTATTAATTAATAAGACTAAGTTTGATATTTGCGAGTCTCGGCTGTCTGAAAGAGAGTTCCTGATGCAATCTTAAGGTTTCCATTTGATCTTTGCTGAAATTAGTTGATGAAAAGAACCAGTTTGAGTCAGAGTCACTTGATGAATGGAAAGGACTAGGCCGAAGAAAGGCCTGGCACAAATGCTTTGGTATCCTGAAGCGTTTTCTCACATCTTCTTAGCTTCGACCGAACCACCGACTGGGGCGGGTCACATGGAGTGTGGCCTTTAAAACCTGCAGAGATTCACGCCTCTCAAGATGGGTTTGTCCAATGAGGAAGGCTGAAATCTCAAGCGGGAGGTTGGAAATACTGGGGTTTTTTATGACTCTTTGTCTGTAAGCATGGTTTTTTGCATATGTAATTCGCTTGGGTGTTGATGCACAAACTAGTAAAAATTCTTAGAACATCAATATGTTGCATAGGTATCAGCATATAATATACACTCTTGTTTCGATCATAAGAAGGCGAATTCATAGATACTAAACATGGTATATGTAAGGTTATATGAATGAGTGGTTTAATCGTAAGCATGAATAAAATAGTCTATAATACAACAGATTCAATACAACACAGCAATAATATACACAAGGGCCTGAAGAAAATGGGTGTTCATTCAAATAAGGTTTTCCTATGAATTAATTAGAGAACAGTCCATTTCTATGGTGGCGTTTGGCCTGGGGACACAGAAAGGGGTTTATCCTAATCCGCATTCCTTTGGGCAATAAAACCAGTGTTATCAGCATTGGTTGCCATGGGACCAGAGGCCTGTTCTGCCTTTCTGATGTGTTAGGTGCATTTCGGGGGAAGGGTCTATAGACCCTCGTAATTGGCCATTTGGTTAGGTGACGGGGAGTTTGATATTATTTGTTAAATATAACAAAAGTTGTGTGTCTGATTGGTCCAAACGCTACAGTAGTACAGATACAGACACATACATATATATCTCTATATAGATATATCATATATATAATATTTACATACACATATACATATATACATCCACCATACAACATACACACACCCACCAAGAACACCAAGTAGATAGAAATAAAAAAATAGTAAGCAGTGTTTTTTTTTTTTTTTTAAATAAAGAACAAAAAAATGAAAAATATAAATATAGATAAAGTAGAATTAAAAAAGAATAGAAAATGCTAGAGTTAGAGGGTAAAATAAAGATGGAACAAATGTGTTTTTAGTCATTTCTTGAAGATGGTTAAGGACTCAGCTGCTCTGATTGATTTGGGCAGGTCATTCCACCAGGAGGGAACAGTTAATGAAAAAGTCAGTGAAAGTGATTTTGTGCCTCTTTGAGATGGCACAATAATATGCCGTTCACTTGCAGAACGCAAGCTTCTAGAGGGCACATAACTCTGAAGTAGTGAGTTTAGGTAAAGGGGTGCAGAGCCAGTGGTATTTTTGTAGGCAAACATTAATGCCTTGAGTTTTATGTGAGCAGCTACTGGTAGCCAGTGTAAATTGATGAACAGAGGTGTGACATGCGTTCTATGTCTCAGAAAGATGATGCATCAGCCTATGTGTTATTAAGGGGAATAAATAGAAATATTTGTTCATTTACGTCATAGCACAAAATGCCACCTCATCAGTACGGCTTGGCTCACTTGTTTGGTATACAGTTAGTACCATTTCAAAGTGGATGTAAATACAGATTAGTTAGTATAGATTAGATTAGATTACATTAGTCAACTGCCATGACATCTGTCACGAATTCGGTTCATGGACTTCCGTTTATTCACCACACAATGTCATCACCCTTTCCTTTTCATTGATTCTCGCACCACACAAATTTTTGCATAGCACCCCGGACTACATTTCCAATCATTCTTTGCACAATTTGCACACTGCCCTGATTGCACTCATTGCACACAGCTGTTTCTAATTACCTCATTCACTATATAACACCCACTCTAACCACATTTCTCTGCTGAGTATTGTTTAGCCTGTACCCCTTTCCGAGTCTCCGTGTCTTCCTTGTTTTGCCTTGCCTTGGCCTTGCCTTGCTTGCTTTCCTGCCTGTGTTTCCTTGTTTTGCCTTGCCTGTTTTCTTGGATTTCTCCCTCTCGTCACGCCCCTGTGATTCTGCCTGCCGATCGGTGACCTACGCTAGCCACAAGACTATTCTTGTGTTTTTGCCCGCCATATACCTGTTTTTGCCATTGTTTTGACCCTGCCTGTTTTCCACGTCTCTTTAATAAAAGCTTGCATATGGATCCGCATGTCTCACATCTTGTCAGCCCCGTTACAACATCATTGTAAATGCAAGACACAAAAGAAAAATATATATTTTTCTAAAAAATTATTTTTCGACCCTAAATAGAAAAGAAACATATATGTATATATAGATATTATAATAATATAATATTTTGTTATGCAAAAATTAAAAGAGATACAACACCGTGCACACAGGGGCCAAACCCTTTTTTTTTCTTTTTTTTTTTTTTAAAAGCAGTCGTTTAGTCATGCGAACGATACTGTGGTGACTGTTGCTGATAGCGGGTTTGGTGTCCCTCCGTGCCATCCAATGCAGCCATTCAGTTAATCTGCCGTGTTACACATCCCAGTTTAGTAACGCTTGGCTTGGGGAAACCATCCAATGAGTTGATATTTTAATGCGAGCCGTACCGAGCCGTACCATGCTGTGGAAAGCGCTAGAAATTGAGCTGTGCCGTGCATTGGAAAAGAGCCAAAGCAAGCCATAAATGCAGTGGAAAAGTGCCATAACTGCCTCCTAATAAAAAAGCAGCTGAATGGCCGCTTTTCAATCCAGATTGGTTGTTGTCCAGCAGGTTGTTCTGTGAAAAGAAGCAGGACACTTGGTTGAACACAACGCGTTCAAGTGATTTTGCTAAAAGGGAGGAGAGACGCTGGCCCTGTATCTTTCAACAAGTGAGGTGTATAGTGTATGTATTTTAAGCAGTGGGGTTACCTGAGCCTCCTTGAATGCGGTGGGAAAAATGCCTGTGAGAAGAGATGTGTTGATGATGTGTGTGAGTGAAGGCAGAAGTGCAGGGGAAATGGCTTGTAGGAGATGTGAGGGGATTGGGTCTAGAGGGCAGGTGGTAGGGTGGCTGGAGAGGATAAGTTTAGAGACTTCATTTTCTGCAAGCGGTAGTTTTGGCAGCATGAACTTTGGTGGAGAATGAAGATAGCAGTGACTGATACCTGCTGAAATCAGCTGATCCTCGCAGAGGACTTCGGTTAACCTGGGGTTGGAGGGAGTAGCACGTGCTGGTCTGGAGGAAATAGGACAGATATTGTCTAGGCAGATAGTTAGGGTAGAAAACATCATATCTGTGGCATAATTTGCATCTAATGATGAGAAGTGGGTAGGGGTGGGAAGAGAGGATGATACCACAGAGGAAAGTTGAGAAAGAGGAAGAGACCTTAGGCTTCATCTAAACGAAACTGGCAGAGGGTTTGGTGGTGAGGACTAAGGTAGATGTAGATTAAAAGTAATAAGGAAATAATCTGAGACATGCAAGGGTTTGACCAAGATGTTATCTGTGATACAATTGCGTGTGATCGAGTTGGTAACATGATTTATGGGCACCTGTGGTGTTGAGTCGCTGAAGGTCGAAAGAGGCTAAAAGAGAGTGGAAGTCAGCAGCATGTGGCTTCTCAAGGTGGATGTTGAAGTCACCAAAAAGTACCTCAGCGAATGAGGACAGCAGCATATCCAGTTCTTCTAGAAAGTTGCCCAGCTGACCTGGAGGACGTTAAATAACTACAATGTGGATTTTTAGAGGGAGTGTGACTGTAATGGCATGCAATTCAAAGGAAGTATTGTTAAAGTTCTAAGAGCATGTGAAGTATTTCCAGCTTTTGGAAATGAGGAGACCAGTACCCCCACCTCTCCCAAACCTGACGGGGGGGAGTAAAATATGGAAAGATACTACTGTGCCTTGTTGGTGTCGTTGCCCGTTGGAGTCACGCAGGTAAAGTCGGAGAGCTTTACCTCATCTGTCTTCACACGAGGAGGGCTGAACATGACGGCTGAATTTTAATTTTTATCTTTTCACTTCAAAATAAAGTCTATATTTTTTTGACTGACTAAATCTTACAGATGTTGATGTTCAAATTAAATGACAAAATTAAGAAGAGTGTCATTAAATGTGTTGATGAGGTTTATGCTGGTTATGATCAAGAGAAAAATTTAAGGTACCTCGGGGAGCTTCTTACTCTAACTCAAGTATGATTCAGTTCTTTAAATAAAAAGCACGCAAACATGGGTGCGAACACTTACTAACAAGGAAAATAAGTAATCAAAAAGTGAATGGACACATTTTATATAACCTTTATCACTACTCAGCATTTAGTTTAAATATCCTTCACAGTTTCTTTAGTGATTGTGTATTTAGTTGACTGGTTTGCACCAGGCAGTTTGCTTACTTTGCCTGTTGCCAAATTCTGATCCGGATCTGCTCACTGTTTCCTGGGTTTTGCCTTTAGAGTTGAACACCATTAATGTGGCTTTGAACTTTTGAACAGCTTTGATTCTAAAGTATGGCGGCAACCTGCAGTTTCAGCCATTACATATGCAATCGCTTACTTGCATCTAGCTCTGACTGCATATGGCCAGATCACTGCTGCATTAACCATATTAAACTACTCTTATTTTTTGACATTTTTCTGGGTGGGGCTGTATTTCAATGTTTTCTCCAGATCTGCAGGCTGAGACGTGGCAGTGAGATGTAAGACAGTCTGTGTGGCTTGTTGCTAACTGATCAGCTGCTTGCTCAAACACCAGCTCTTTGTTGCTGCACCTCTCATTTGTCAGTTGCTTCATCTTATTGTCTCTCTCCCCTTTCATCTCCGTCTCTTCGTCTCTCTTTCTGCCCTTCCATCTTCATTCAGCACCTTTCTTTGTTTCTCTTTCTCTCTCTCCCCCTCTCTTTTTCGCTTTCAAGCTTTCACTCTTTTGCATACTTCCACTATCACATCTCATTTTCTCTCTAATATTCATTGGTGGACACAGAGCAGAACGTTTCTTGCTTTGATTCCATCTCATAGGCTTATCAAAGGCAGGCCAGCACAATGTCATATCACCACTGAAATACACAAGGGCGAGACACATTACTGCAGGAGGAGAGATGATTGCTCGCTTTTTAAAATGGGTTGAATTTGTGCTTGTTTTTCCGCCTGAGTCACAACAAGCCCTGTGACCATGATACAAATGAAGCAAGACTGTCATTTCATGTTGAACGAAAGGGTTGAATTAAGATGATGTGCCTGTAAACACACCTATTTGGGCTTAGAGGGTGGGGATTCAACTCCTGAACATTTGTCTGTAATGTCGGTGGGTTTTCTTCTGTTTATGAAATACTGTAGATAATCTTTGTAACAAACGTTTGTAGGTCGCGAAGAAGGAGGCGGGAACCGGCGAACATTTAAACAAACTTTAATAATAAAATAAACTCAAAACAGCGCGACAGCCCCTGCGGTACGACTGTTCCCTCTACCCAAAAAACCAAAAAACACAAAATAAATCCAGGCCTGGTCCTCTCTCGTCTTTCCCTGTCGTCACTCCTCCTTTGTATCCTTCCGGAGCTCCTCCATGAGACTCCTCCTCGCTCCGTTCCCACGGCTCTCGGCCCCGCCCCTCTCGTCACAGTCTTAATGTCTAAATACTGCTTGGATTAATCATGTTTGGAGCAACTGTACAACACTAAAAATCACACATCTGTGATAAATATTGCAAGTTTCTGTCTTTCTCAAAAACCACAAAACTCATTTATTTACTTGTTAATAAATACATATTGCATATTAGGGCTGTTATGTTGTCCCATTTTTTCACTGCATGATCACTGTGACCAAAGGAATTCACAATAAAATTATTATATCTATAGAAAGTAAAAATTACTGTCAGTAAAATTTTTTCCATTTGAAAACATTAAAGGGGTCATGTGATGCGATTTCATTTTTTCCTTTCTCTTTGTAGTGTTACAAGTTCTTGGTGCATAAATAAGATCTGTAATGTTGCAAAGACTAAGTCTCAAATCCAAAGAGATATTCCTTATAAAATTAAGAGTCAGCCACGCCTATCTAAAACGGCTCGTTCTAACACGCCCCCACATGTCTTCGTCACGATGTGGGAAGATTTGCATAACGCCTCCCAAATGTATACACAAAGATAGTTTGTTAACTTTTATTCTCGCTGTAGTATTGTTTTCGCCTCCGCCATGTTGTGAAGACGCTGTGTGTTTTTCATTGTGAAAGAGAAACTACATTGTTTTGTCTTCCAAAAGAGGACAATATCTGCTTTGTCATGCCTGGAGCTGACCCGTGCTGGTCGCTGATGAAATACATCAACTTCGCGCTGTGGATCGTTGGATCTGCTTTCACCGTGGACGAAGCTGAGTCCAGTCCGGGGTCGTCACATGTTGTTGTCGCTAGCCCGCCGGCCACTCCTTCGTTGAATTCGCCAGCCGCCGCTCACTCTAGGCCTCCGGCCTCCACTCGCTCAAGCCCGCCGTGTGTAACACTGTGTTTCGTTGTGAAAGCAAAATTACTTTGTTTGGCCTTCCAAAAGAGACACGACTAGAAATCAGTGGTAAAGTCGTGTAACACTGTTCCAGAACAGTTTAACCCAAATATTCAGATGTGTGCAGCACATTTTATGGAGGAATGTTTTCTGATCCTGGTAGAGTAGACTACAATGCCTGCTGTTCTGACTCACAGACTGTAAGTTTTTTATAATTTAAAGGATTTGCTACTGATGATTCAAACGCGAGTTTTTTGTGCAGTGTAGAGTAGTGTTTGTTGTTTGTAATTTCTCCGATCACAATGCAGACATGGTTTTATGTTTACGCGGTGCGATGCAACTCGTAAAAAGACAGTATAAGTCATTATAATCTGTAATTATGTCCCCACTGGATGCAACAAATGGGTTTTAATGTTTTTGTCTCGTTGCTCCGGCCAGACACTTCATCACAGTATGGTAAGGGGTGTAACTTTTCCGTCACACGCTTGAGGTATTCGGCCAATCACAACGCACTGGATAGCTGACTAATCAGAGCACACTTTGCTTTTCAGACCGATGAGCTTTGTGTTTTCAGAAAGGCGGGGCATAGAGGATAAACAATAATGTACATTATGTGAAAATAATGTGTTTTTTTAAACCTTAAACCGCATAACACATTTCATTACACCAAATACACAAACTAATGTTCTTTTTAGCAACGTCATATGACCCCTTTAAACATTGTGTGCACAAAAAAATTTTACAGAAAAAAGCATTTAACGAATGAAAATAAAGCCGGCTGTAGAGAAAATTACTGGTCTTCTCGACTTGCTCGGGTACATCTTTGCCTACCTGCAGTAGTGAATGCAGTGATGTGCCGCTGCTTTTCTTCATTCGACTGGTCATGACATGTTTGTGTTTCATATGATTAATAATTTTAGTGATAACTCAGTTTCACTTGACAAAGTTTGCGTGCTTAGGATTTATCAAGGATTTACCGCATTTACAGCCAGCAAAGCAACATTTTAGTGAAATTTGAATAGTGTTTTTATTTTTCTAATACTTATTGCAGATAGAATATTCGACTATTCGTGCACACCCCTAGTAGAGTGTCATACTTTTGCCTGTCATCTCCTCTGATGTGATTTTGTGCGTCAAGTTGTGGCTACACACTGCATTGTCACAATTTTTTCTTTTTAAAAAAACAGTAACCAGTGTTCAGGTGCAGCACCCCAAACTACTGTGTTGGAGTGTCAACCACATCGTTTCTGGCAATGGATTGGTAGAAAATAGTCAAATGTAGCTATGTGAATATATTCTTAATGCAAATATAACATAGTTGAGTTATGAATATTTTTACTTATTTAAAGGTGTGTATGCTGTAACATTTTATTTGTTGTCAGTATTGTGACATATTGTCTGTTTTTGTGCATTTCCAGTGAGATCAGGCTACACTTTGCTGTTAAGCACTTAAGACCATGCGATTTTACTATGAATAAAAGAACAAAAGTGATAAATCACCGTAACACATAGCCTCTCGTGGCTTGTTGCATAATTTTAATTCACACGATCTGTTTTAATGAGATTTCTTGAATTTCTTGCAAGGATTGTGGTCTACTCCATCCTATGCTGTTCACGTTTAGCATCTGCATTTTTTGCTTATTAACTCCTAGTTGACGAAATTCTGTCTGCTAATTGAATGACATTTGCTAAACATTTTCTGCCCGTCTGCCTGAAAAACAAGCATCCCTCATATATCCCACCTATCTCTCTGTCTCTCTCTTTTTGTTTTTCTCTCATTCTCTGTGATAGATACATATAGACAGGCTTCATATGTGGTGGGCTTGGCATCTGTCATGATGTCTGCTCTAATTCTGGAGTGATTGCTCGATAACTGATATAGCCACGTCGGGCAGGCACTTGTCATCATCTCTTTGCTTGCAGCCATTTTCATTGGCAGCCATGGAGAGGGATGGATTGATTGGGTGAATAGGTGGGAGCAGAGGAACGTGGGTGGTGAGATGAAGATGTGATATTAAAAGATCCATGAGCGCTTTATAGAAAATGCTTTTTTTCTGTCATCCTGAAACGGCGTCATATTTTTCCAAACAGATCGGGGGAAAGACAAGACATGATGGGATGGCCAATGTCTCAATCACTCTTCCTCTCTTCTGTAAAATGAAATAGATGCACACAGGCCTCAGCTCAGTATAGGATGATGATAAACAAATAAAATTCATGTTGCAAAATGTGTTCTTTAAAAAAATATGGTTGCATAAAATTATGATATTATAGTAAATTGCTGTTTGAATGTGCCATCTAGGGCTGGGCGGTATGACAGTATATATCATTACTGCGAAATAAAATGTCTATTGTTAGAGATTTTGCTATATCGTGTATTCCGCGTTATGCAAATATACAGTGGGTACGGAAAGTATTCAGACCCCCTCAAATTTTTCACTCTTTGTTATATTGCAGCCATTTGCTAAAATCATTTAAGTTAATTTTTTTTCCTCATTAATGTACACACAGCACCCCATATTGACAGAATTGTTGACATTTTTGCAGATTTATTAAAAAAGAAAAACTGAAATATCACATGGTCCTAAGTATTCAGACCCTTTGCTGTGACACTCATACATTTACTCAGGTGCTGTCCATTTCTTCTTCATATCACCCACCCCTAATGCCATCAGTATAAAAAACATAGACAACTGTAAATGCTTTCATACTACAACTTGTTTAGTGAAACCTGAACAATTTCACCAAAGTGACCAAAGTTAATTTATCAGACACACACTGTAAATATATTCACAGCCCAGCCTTTATCAGGTCAAATGGTTCTGTTGACTTGTTTGCGTTTTACTGTCATGCTCGACTTTCTGTTTAAAGTGGGCCACAATTTCCAAAAGTCCTTCAGACATCTTGACTTTTGCAGGACAAGCATAGAGAGAGAAGTAGCACTTGTTTCTGATGAGTAGGCACAGGCAAATCAAGCTTGATTCAGAGCCAGTCGAACAGGTTGTCCTTGTTCCCTGTCCAATGAATCTTTGGATATAAATTGTTGTTTACATTTACAACCAAGTTTTGGAACCTACATACCATCACGCAAATGGTATCACCGATAGACCTGTTTCATTTTAACTGTTTAAATTTGTAGAGATGTAAACATTCACACTGGTCTTGGCTTAATATGCCAGAGAGGTTGAGGAAGCCAAACCTCTCACCATAGATAAGGGCTATTTTTTGTGTTTGACAAGATTTTTTTTTTCCCAAACTAAACATTTCAGATTAATTTTAAATGCATTTAAATTGGCTATTTATGTGTTTGAGAGGACTTTCAAAAACTAAATCTATTAGTACAATGGAGGCTTCGGAACAGCTGGAACATTAAGAAATGCGTATCTGGAATAAAACCATAGTGACTGATACAATAGCCAATTAAAGGCAGTTGAAAAACAACTTGAAAATCAAGCCTGACACATGTTTTCATGGGCTGTCTTGAATAATTTGGAAAGTCAAGACAATTTTTTACTGAATAAAATTAGAAATATGCAGCTTCCAGAATATGTGTGTGTGTGAAACAGATTGTAACATAAGTGCACTGAAATGGGCTTATGTTATTTTTTATTTGTCAATATGACAAATGTCATATATGAAATCTGAAGAAAATATGTTTCATTTTTAAAGGCCTCGTTATTTGCTCTCCATGGCAGCTTTGCAAGACCACCACCGCTCATGATTGTTTGGCTGCTATCTTCTGTCATCATCTGTGGACAGATCTTTTCTCTGTTTATCTTTCATTACATTTGAACCTCATCCAAATCCAGCATACAGTCCTAAATGCAACAAATCACAAACCTTTATGAGGCATTTTTTAAAAAGCTGGACATCTTACCCTCATGCAGTCCCTTTCCCCTGAGAAACGCTCAGGCTCCATGACTCTGTCCCCAGCCTTTCATTTACATTTAAAGTGGCTGCAGACAGGCCTGAGTGCAAAGTGGATGGAGGAGGCCTCCACAGTCTCTAAGCTGTAATAAATGGAGACTCTGAGGGGTTCTGGGGATTGGCTGTGACACAAGGTTAGCCTGGGTGCAGTTTCATTCGCAAGAGTGGGTCAAAGCTCAGCGCAGGTGAGAGTGAGATTTAGTCCCTCATGTGTGAATATGCGATGTGAGAAGGCATGTTTGTTAACATGGTTGCATTTGCTCTCATTTAGCATTTCTTCTGTACTCTACGGAGAAAAAGGCATTAACAAATCATGGATAGTGGCACAGTATTTCTTCTTGTATACCATATGTGAATATAGTCTACATTCCTAGGTGTGACACTGAAATATGTATGATTTATTTAGATTACTTTAAATTATTTAACATTATCCGGGTACTTCATTAACAAAAATGGGCCAGTGACATAAGATTGGCCATGATAAAGAAAAGGATATATAAAAAAATCTCCTTTAAAAAATCTAGAAATATACTCTTTGTAGTCATGTTGGTTTCATGTTAAATTTTTAATCACTTTTTTTTTTAATTAATACTTTAAAGATGTCAAGTGGTGAAATGAAAAGATTTTTAAGATGCTTTTTTCAAGATACATTTTTTTAATCATGATTTCATTCATTTTGATTTCAAAAATGACGTAGACATTTTCAAAATAAGATATTGAAAAACCTGAACTTGCCTTGCTTTGCCCAACAAAGGTCAAATTATGTGATATTGTGAGACTTTGACCTTGACACAGTCAATAGTGTCTGCATGGGTCTTCTCCATGTGGCCAGTTCCTGTTTTATGGTTTATTTTTCTGGATTTTGGTTGCATCACATGACTCTTGTTTGGACATTTTTTAATACTCAGTTTAGGGGTGAAGTTATTTATTATTATTATTTAAAAAAAAAAAAAACACTATACCAAACTACCTTGTTTGCCAGCTATTGTATGAATTGCATTTTGTATGTATTTTTGAATTATTTAAGTAGTGTCACATCATAATGTTTTTTGTTGTGTTGCAAAAGCAAAACATTTTCAGCTGGCAAAAATGACCATGTATAAACACCGGAGAGAATATTTGCCATCTCTATTTCCGTGCCTGTACAACAAAACAGTATATATATGGCAGTAATAGATGTTTAGCGAGCTTGGATGATCTCTGTCTCAAGAAGTGATGTTGTGGTGCAGAATAGAAAAAAAAGTGTCTTTCATTTTCTCTCAACCGCAGCAGCTGATAGACACTTTAGTTCACACACTCCCTCATTCTCGTTCTGTCACACACACACATACACCTGTTTATAGAGACCGTGCGTTAATGCTGTCACAGGCGGGAGAGTGGGAGAAGGAGTTCTTTCATGAAAGAAAGAGTGAAAGACAGACAGACGGTGATGTAAGGAGAGATGAGTCGCTTGTTGACTTTTCTGAGGAATCGTGCTTAATCATATGGAATGTAGCATTAAGAGTGTACGGCGAGAGGAATGGGCTTTGATAGATTAAAATTCTAATTAAAGCGTCTCCAGCAGACAAGACCAGCTCCGGAGACCAACTCAGCTGGTGTCATTAGCATAGACGTCATCAGGGGGCACTTAAAGAACTCTTTCTCTCTCTTTTTTTTTTCGCTCAGTCGTTCTGTTCTGTATTTCTTCAGAATGTTTCTTTTTCCCCTTTCTCTTTTCTGTCCAAATTCTTCACCTTGGCTTCCTTGCATTGCCATTTATTTTCACTCTTTTCTTGCCTTATCTTCCCACGGTCTGACGGTCTTTTTTTCTTATATCTTTCTCTCTCTCCACTATCTCAGTGCTGCCTCTTAACCTCGCTCCCTCCGTCTCTCGTTCCTGCTCTGGCAAAGTAAACAAAGTCAATTATAATTTCACACTGTATAATTACTTTCCCTTCTGTGTAATCTGTAAAAAGCCTTTTAATTCACTCTCTCTCTCTAAATGCACTATCAAAGCTGTGCTGGAAAAGAGCAACTTGCCTGAATATCAAAAGTAGGAGAAAGTGTTTCATCTTATATGTTGAGCTTTTTTTTTTTAACTAATGCATTTTGTTTGATTCTATCATCCTAAAATATGCTTCAATCCACATACAGTATTAGTGTACACACACTCTCACGCGTGTGTTGTGCTATCTTCCTTCATGGCTTATAGAACATGGCAGGTAATTGTTCACACATTTAGATCAGTAAATGACTGAGATTATTCCCACCTCTCGTAATGAACATGTCTGCTGGCCTGTTTGTTGCTGAAATCTGTTAATTGTGCAGGTTTTTTTTTGTTTTTGTTTTTGACTACCAGACAGAGCACCGGAAAAGAGGGTAATATGTTTTCCCTCAGTTATTAACTTGGCAATGTTTCAGAGTAATAATTAAAAAATATAGAATTTCAACATTGAAGCTGCTGCCTTTGGTGCCACTAAATGAAAATAGCATCATGACATCAAAGACATCCTTAGGACAAGTAAAAGTTGCATGCTAAAATTGATTTATCCCAGTGGCTAGCTATAATAAAATAAATAAATTAGCATGGCATGATTCAGAAATAATGTTTTTGTGCATGTATTTTTATCTCTAAGCTGGTCATCAGAATCATGTGTTCCAGACAGTCATGGAGTAATGAAAGGAAAGGGTGTTGGTTAGAATGTATAGTAACTTTTGTTGAATTCTTAAAGAATATTTACAACAGTTTATTACCGTGGCTATTTAATGCTTGATTGGTTGATGAACATTCTAAGGTGTGCAATTATTTTCCAGTAAATGCACAGCTACGAAGTAGGTCTAGGTCTGACGACTGACTGTTTCATTTCCATATCACTTCACTAAATTATTAGTTATTTCAAAGGTCCTTCCAGTCTACAACAGCAAATGAATCAAAGACCACTGACCAAGCAAACAAATATGACTTAACAATAGAATAACAAATACAATTTCCATGTTTTTCCAAATAATTACCTTTTATTATCCATGCAAAAACTTTTTTTTTGAAACAGTTAAACATACATTTTCAGTAATAGCAGAGACGCTGCTTATGCACACTGTTTGAGAGATGCACAGACTTTGGTTTGGTTTGGTTTTCAGTTGTGTTAAATCTAACCATTGCTGACCTTCAGGCTGATTTGTTGTGGGTTTGTGTTGAGGAGAGGAGAAACTATTGGGGATGAACACAAATTGTATATGTTAAGTAGTTAAGTAACACGTTGAATTGCTTTGCTGGGGCTGTAAGCAAACTAACATTACTTCAGGCCAAATGTTAAACTGGCCGATATGTAACACATCATGCTGCTTTACTGTTTCTGTCATGCCAGCAGATGCAGCACTTGACATGCCGCTTGAAATGGCTAACCTTATGTATGTGTTTAAGGATTAAACAACGTTATTGAAAGGAACCACTGATTTTAGTGTTCTCAGAAGTTATGAAAGAACAGATATCTCTTTTCATCTGACACAACTGCTCAGTCTCAAACAAATTGTTACCTGCAAATAAATCCCTTTTATTTTTTTCTTCTGACATATAAAGCCCACACAAAGGGTGCCATATTTATGGACCTTTTATTCAATACAAAAGCTCTGAAAGTTTTGGAAATAGTCACATACTGAAAAAAGGTTCAGATTTCTGATCCATCAGCGGTCTAAGTAAATTCAGTTATTGCAACCACACAGTGCTCTTTTTTTAACCACTGCCCCCAGATTCGCACAGTAGGATAAATGTTTGTACTTTCAGGTTTCAGGCTAAAACATATTTTACTTGGTGTATTTTTTGAAGATGTCTGTCTCCCTGGAGCCCTAAACATACTAAAATCCTTTCTTAGTGCTAATAATCCTGAAGAGCATTTTGCACACCCTCTTATCATTTTCCATTGTCCTCAGGCCCTCCTGATTGTTGCTTGCAGATATTTGTCGTTTCATATATATTTCAGTATTTTCAAATATGGAAAGTAATTTTTAAACAACAGACTCCCTAATACTCAGTCAGATGATCTCAAGCACACCTGTCACACACACCTCCATCTCAGCACTGATGACATGCTATATACCTTCTGATGTGCTCTCACTCAGTCACCCTTTTTTCTCTTTTACAGTTGAGCAGAAAGGACAGCTGGAGAAGGAGAGTGGTCTGCAGATTCTTGAGGCTGGACTGAGTGATGTAAGTCAGAGGAAAGGAGTCTTCTTTCTCTCCCCTCTTCCTCCCTCACCAATGATGACATCCTCTTTTCCCAGAGTGCAACCCCTTATTGAACGTGTTTTACTCGCAGAATCTGTGCCTTAACTTAGCATTCAAGAATGCTAAGAATGAAACTCTAGAATGAAATGGCATGGATTAGCAACAGCTACCACCAGCATTAAAGGGATAGTTCCCCCCAAAATGGAAATTCTGTCATTCTGTTATTTACTCGCCCTCGAGTTGTTCCAAACCTGTATGAATTTCTTTCTTCTGCTAAAACACAAAAGAAGATATTTAAAAAAATATATGGGTAGCTAAATAGTTGCTGGTCCCCATTGACTTATATAGTATTTTCTTTTCCATACTATGGAAGTCAGTGGAGACCAGCAACTGCTTGGTTACCCACATTCTTCAAAATAACTTCTTTAGTGTTCAGCAGAAGAAAGAAATTCATACAGGTTTGGAACAACTCAACAAATTATGACACAATTTTCAATTTTGGTGAACTATCCCTTTAAATCGTGAGAAAAGTTCAAACCATGGATTGGAGATCTTATGCTGTTTATATAAATGTCCTTTGAAGTGCTAGTGCTACATTACAGGTAAAGGCAAAATACAGCAAAATCATAGCACTTATGACTAGCAGTCAACTAATAGGAAAAAGTCTTAACGTCCCACGTAAAAGTTTCAGAATTTAAGTCCTGTCATCATTGCAGTTATTTCTTTAAGATTGTTGCAAACTGCCTCTGATACCAAATCATTTGTGGTGCTGAATGGTTGCTATATTCATACTGTATGCTATGACATTTATTGTTATTCTCAAAGTACTTCCAAAAATACTATTACCGTGGTGCATATCCCAAAAATGCATGCTATTACTATAGCATTTTTGGGACACTATTATTAGCCTGCTCGATTCTTGTGAATTAAAAACCAAATCCTAAATTGCATTTATTTTTCGACTTAATATAAAAATGGCCTCCTTTAAGAACTTACACATCTTACACCCGACGGAATGAGGATACATCATTAAACCGCTTTCTGTGATTGTGTGCTATATATTTATATACATGTGTGTGTGTGTGTGTGTGTGTGTGTTTGTGTGTGTGTGTGTGTGTGTGTGTGTGTAGATGTGTGTGTGAGCATGTATGTGTGGTGTATTATCGTGTATTGCCGTTTAAATAGAGCGTTGCAGTAATGCTCTCGAATATTTTCCCTGATTCAATTCGCTGTCTGCTGCAGAGGCAACATGCCAAATATACTCTGTCAATCAAAACGGCCACGCAACAGAGAGAGAGAGAGGATGGAGGGACAGATGGTTATTAGTTATCTCAATCAAATACATGGAAAGAGACGTTTAGAGACTAATGCCTAACACGTAGACATTTGGCAATTTCACTGGATACTTTAAAATAAAATGATTAAAAGTGCTGTTCTGCATGAAACAGAACCATTTAAAACATAAACAATACTGCACAGGTATATACAACAGGGGTTGATTATCTCAGATTGAGGATGGTAAAACCTGTTTTGCTTTTTTTGGGCATAATAATCAGAGAAGATATCCTTGTATTGTTCTCAGAATTTAAGGGAGCACCGAGCGAATGAGACTGTTCTTATGCTGGGACATTTGATCTCACAGCCATTGACCACCTGCCCTTAAGTCTGTGTTGTTTTGGTGGTAGATCTTTAGCGGCCCATTGAGCACTGCTTAACAACTGCATTGATGCAACATCGCCTGTTAGACCACTGGCAGAAAGAGAGGCGTTATGAATACTAGATTTTTGATGATGATTTCATGCTGATTTCAGTAAATTAACATTTATTAAGCTGATATCAATATATGAAACTTTTTTGTGGTATAAAATGAATACACATTTTACTTAATGTGTAAAAAAAAAAGCAATTACATTATCAACATGCTGGATAGGGCTGGTGTAGCTAGCAAACTGTCATAGACTTTTCATTCAATACTTAGTAAAATTGTCAACCACCTTGATCTTTCAGGTGAATATGATTGACCATTTAAACTTGACTCCTGGTTTAATATATTTTAATAGTACACTGTTTGAGTACGGTTGTTGCAGAGTGATGATGTGTCACATACACACTGATTTCTCAGAAAATGTCATGGAGAATTCATACAGTATGTTTGTAAATGATCGAGAATGTGGGATTGCTTTTGTTTTATTTTCATAAAATTGAAACACTGCTCTGTATAGACATATTTGTCAGTGGAGTGCCAGAGACATGGAATTATTTAGTATCCACCTCATGGGGCAGCGATGCCATAATGGTTATAAGAGCCGTACTTGTACCCCTGGGTCGTGGGCTTAGTCCATCGGGAGTGAATGTGGCCTCATCCTCATTCCACCTTCAATACCATTTACATTACATTTAGTCATTTAGCAGACGCTTTTATCCAAAGCGACTTACAAATGAGGATACTATGACTGAGGTGCCCTTGTGCAAGGCACTGAACCCCCAACTGCTCACCGGGGGGGCAGTAAAAATGGCTGCCCGCTGCTCTGGGTTTGTTCACTACTTATGAGTAGTGCTGTGTGTTTGCACTTGGATGGGATAAATGCAGAGCAAAAATTCTGAGTATGGGCAACATACTTGGCCACATGTCACATATTTCTTTTTAATTTTCAGCATTCAAGTCAATCATCTTCCGTTAGGATATGCTAGACTTCTGAATCATTAGCCGCTATTTTACTTTATACTTTTATCCCAAGTGCTTAAAATAGAGGCGGATCTCCCACAAAAAAATCGAGTAAGGAGCTATTGGCTCCTATAAGAAAAAATTTTAGGCACCAAATTATTTTTTTAGGTGCCACAGAATAAACGTGTTTTATTTTTTTTTTTATTTTTTTTTTACATTTCAATCATGCTTTCATGTCGTTATGTTCCTCATCGTGTTTCCCCCTTGATTTATCAGCATTTTAAACATCTTGTAGATAGACCTGGGGAACCTAAGGTTCACTTATCAAGTGGGGAATTACATGGTGTCTTTTCCAAACTTGGACAATATCCAGTCACAAGAACTGTATCATTACACACAATACCGACCCAATATCATGGACCAGAAGCATACACTTGGCCACCAAAAACATGAGTGTCGTTTGGGCTCCTCCGTCAATGCATCCTATAGATGTTGTCATATTCTTTCCACATTCAGTCTGTGTTTTCTTATAGTACACTACCAAATTTTTGTATCGAGAAGTTGAATCATGGGACACTCCAAACCGATCACACAAACCTCATTAACAATCCATGGCGCATAAATATAGCAAAATGCTCTTCTTTATAGTTATTTTTTTTCTAGCTGACTGATGAGCTTATGGACACCGAATGGTTATTCATGAGGTAAATGTATATTACGTTGCAATGTTTAAAAGCTTTACACGTTTTCCGCCATTTGAAACACTGAATAATCTTTTACATGAGACATTTCAGTAAGTTGTACTTTAGGCTCTCTTATAAAATATCCCTCCACCCTTTATGATGTTAATTTCAATGTTCAATTTTGTACTATAGTAGTAAGGAAGTATCAATGGTATGTTCACATTGTCGTTGAACTGATGCGCCTGAAAGCGAGCGCAACCCAGCCTGCTGCATTAAAGAGCGCCAAACTGTTAGTTATTGTTTGAATTTCTGTTATGAAACTATTGACCATAGTAGATTTTTAAAGCTGATACTTTGTTTATTAAAAAGTAACAATGTTTTTTTGTGATTACTGGACGGCAAGTGTGCTTTAAATAATATGAAGTTCACGCATTAACACAACATAGACTATAAGATCTTGATAAGAAGATGCCATATTAGTAATTATTATAAACGAGAATAGTTAACGATATTTCCAATATCCACACAGCTGACAGCTTTACCGGTTGTAGTTTGTTCAAGTTGTGCACGAAATAGACTCTGCTTTTCTGCACTTTTACTTGCACGTCTCCGTCATTTCGATCTCTCTTGCGCTGCACAACTGAGCTGCATTTAAAACACCTGTTGTGTGTCAGCGCTGATGGCTGAGATGGCCTGTTTGAACTCTTTTTTTCCACTAAACTTACTGATGCGCATCGTCCTCCAGTTTAATAGCGTGCAACAATAGTACCATGACAACATATTGCAAAACAATCAGAGAACAAAGGCATTACATGCAGAATTCCTGCAATAAACCATTTACATATATGTAGTCCGCAATGGCGTGACCTCAAGCAAAAACTAAACTCAAGCAATATTTTTAGGTCCGCAGATGCTACGGTTTAGTCGCACAGTCTGGAGCCCCCACTGGAGAGAAACAATAAGCAACTTACGTCACAAACCCCATCTTATTCGTTTGTATACATGGCATTTTATTATAAATCTATTTAGCAACCAGCGAAATAACATAACTAGAAGAAACAGAAGTGCAGTCAAAACTAAGCCTATTTCACATACAAACCCATTGTGTTTACATGATTACAATAATAAATTAAAATAATATTATTCAAATAAATATCAGTTTGCAATATCAAGCAGAATAACTGGCTTTTTTTTGTACAGATAAAATAAATGGAAGCAGCTGACACCGGTAGCCTTGCACTACATTGAAAACAAGGTGCATTCATCCACAGCATTTAGAGTAAAATGTTGTGTTTTAATCATCCACAGCACATGACAGTAAGTGATTTGCAGGAAGCAGTTTAAAAATACTTTCTTGGAATGCATTTGAAAAAATTTTGGAATATTTTTGATGATTTTCATGTGTCGTCAAATGTGAACATTCTCAGTTTTTTTGTGTGTGACTTTGGACAATCATTGAGATAGATGTTTTTAATTTTCAAGTTTCCTTCCCTCTGTGTTTGCCACGACGCTCCTATTACATGAAAACCCAGGCATTGATTGTTTGCTAAGAATTAACGTCAAGCATATTCCTGTTGAAAGCAGCACTTTGATAACCCATCCTCCCACCTCCACAAATTGTTTTCCGATCCACTTAGGGTTGTCTCCATGCCAACATAAGACAAACACAACAATAGAAAGAGGAAAAAAAATAAATAAATAATGGGATGCATGTTTTTTGACACATTAAGCAAGAGATGCAGCCATCTCGCTAAGACAATAACAGGATTAGCTCAAGTGCTGTCAGTCTGTGAGCTGACATAATGCAGCCTTTAATATTCATAAAGAAATTAAGTGAAGAAGGTTTTGAGGGGCAGTGGACGGATGTGATGAAAGGAGAGGGTGCGTGTGCATCTACATCGATAAATATTCATCGAGGCCTCTCAGCGGAGGTGAGAATGTAATCAAGTATGGTATTGATGTGCCGGCAGCCTTTATGAACCTGGTCTAAATGAGCTTTCCAATTGAGAATGAGACCATAAGACCTCAGTATGTGTGCCACAAAAAAGCAAAGAGAATACAGAGAATAAGTCGCAAAACAAGCTGCGCTGCTTCCATCTCATCCATTATCTTTTCATCCTCTGTAACTGCTGGGTTGGTAGTAAAAACTGTCATCGACATTATTATTTGAATTTGACAGGGTCATGAAACAGCTTTTATTCTTTACTGGTGTGAGCGTATTTGAGAACTATGTTTGCAAACTGTTCATGAGTGCATACATTTTGCAGCGCTGACTGACAACATATGTTGTTTATAAAAATGAAGAGTAATTAATGATGAGATTGAGTTGCTGGTCATGTTGAACATCCATATTGACCCTTTTTTAAATCAAATTTTAACAGCAAGGATTTTTGTAGTGAAGTGGAAGTAACTATTTGAACCCAGCACTCTCATTACAGCGCTCTGAAGATAATACTATCCTTTTTTGACCCTCTCTTTCTCATTCTCTCTGCTCACACACCTCTGATAGTCATTTTCACCATGCTGTACGGGTGCAGGGCCGCTGTCTAAAGTTTGACATCTTGGCCAGTTTTGTTGGTAATTAGCCTTAATCACGACTGCTCTGCATGGGTCGGCGGGGTGCAGGACTCTCAGCTGGAAGGGAAAGAGAAATTATCTCAGCTGTTTGAATGTGCTCAGGTAGCACTGAATAAAATAAAAAGCCACGCAGAGCCGTGCATATGACTGTGTGTGTTTCACCTAGCAGAAGTGTGTGAGAGTAGGTGGACTGGCAAAGGTTATAAAAGGCATAAGGAGAAAAAGATGGATATACTTGTAGGAGAGAGGAAAAGGATCATAAGTAGATCTTAAAGGGTTAGTTCACCCAAAAATGAAAATAATCCCAATGACTTTCTCCTTTCAGACGAATACGATCGGAGTTATATTAAAAAACATCCTGGCTCTTCCAAGCTTGAATGGAGTGGACGTATCCCAGAAATTGCACCAAAAATGACCAATCACCTTAGAAAGCAGCCACACCGGCTCTGGAGCGTTAAAAAGGCCTCCCGAAGTGCACGGCTTGCATGTGTGTAAAAAAATATCCAATTCTAACCAACTTTATAAACCTTAATCTCTAGCTTCCGCTAACTGTCGTTCACACATTCACGAAAGAGTGGCCTCCAACGGAAGACGTAGGACGTAGGCGTAGCGTAAGCTCCGGTGAGAATATGCTAGTCTCGCGAGAAACAAGTTTTGTTTACAGCAAAGGAAAACCAGCCTTGGCTTATATCAAAATCCTCTAACATTCTTCTTTACAAATCCTCGGGGGGGGGGGGGGCGGGGGTTTTGGTACTTAACTATTCTGACTGGGGTTTTGTTTTGCTCTCGTCCTCTGCGCTTGTCCACTTCCAACCCCCAAGTGGTTTGCCTACGTCCTACGTCATCTGCTAGACGCGTGTATGACAGTTAGCGGAAGCTAGAGATTAAGGTTTATAAAGTTGTAAGTATGGATATTTTTATAACACAAACGCATCGCTTCACTTCGGGATGCCTTTATTAACCCGCCGTCGGACCGTGTCTGACCCGTTCTTTTATAATGGATTGGTTAAAGTTTTGGACTTCAATTTTTGGGCTAGACCATCCCACGCCCATTCATAAAGCTTGGAAAGCCGATGATGTTTTTTTAATATAGCTCCCGTATTGATTCGCGTGCCAAGAGATGGAAAGTCATATACACCTAGGCTGGCTTGAAAGTGAGTATATCATGGGGTAATTTTTTTTTGGGTGAACTATCCCTTTAAAGTGGCATAACAGATCTAGGAAAAAGAAAAGAAAAGAAAAGCAATAGAAACGAGAAAAAAAAAAAAAAGGAAAGCGCCTTCCCATGGGGGCCAATCAAGTCATAGGATTGCTCTCACCTCACGCATGACTGAAATCTCTCTGTTTCCTTCTGCTAAAGTAATGGCAGAAGTGCTTAGCTAGAGATCTGATATGACAGTGTTGGATGTGACTGTGGTAGATGTAGACTGAGGTAAGGAAATGTCACAGAGATAAGGAGGGAGGATCGATAGGCCTTCCACAGGTCACACCTCCATGTGGGCACATGCAACATTTAAAATGAAGACATTTGATGCGATGTCTGAATGTCATATATAGCTCCTGTGTGTGGAGCTCTGTTGACTTGATATTTGTACCTAGGTTTTTATGCACAAAAGCAATACAAAGGGTGGCAGTTTTTTCATATTAATATATATTGAATATGTGTGAAATCTGGTAGAGGTGAGGGAGACAAAAAAGTGTGTGATGGAAGCAGGGAAGGGGAAGATTTATTTTTTCAGTTGATAGTTGATAAATGTGTTGATTAATGTTTTAATGAACTCATTTGCTGGCCAGTATATCATATCTTTCTCCCTGTTAAAAGATGAACCTCTTTATAGCTCCTTCTCTGATTAAAAGAGAGAGAGAGAGAGAGGAAGGTGTTTAAGGGATGAAGAGACACAGGGTTATGCACAAAGGATGAAAAATAAAAGGGAACGGGAAATAGGGAGAGCAAGACGACCGGGATATGAGAGTGGGAACGTGAAAGATATATACATAGCTCATAAAAGGCAAAAGGAAAAGCATGACCTTTTTTCCTCCTCCTATCACTGCCAGAGGTCACGGGGGCACACAACACCTGGTGATATCACCCGCCCCCTGACCACCTGTATGTCAGTTGGCCCAGTTGTCATAGCGACAGTGACTCTGCCACCCCACGTCAGCTATGATAGGGGTTTCCATAGCGACTAAAACACTCAATGTCAGCTGCACAGGCCTATCGTTAGCTCACAGTCTTTGCCTAGCAGTTGGTGGGAAGTGTGGGAGACATCCAGGTGTAGAGAGGTGATGGAAGGAGAGCTTTAAAAAGAACCGTCCATCATCACCCCCAACCACCATTGTAGGTGTTTGTCTGCACAAAAGCCTCAAGATAATATTTCTGCGGGAACTTAAGGTTCAGTTCGTTAACATTCATTTATGAAAAAGCTAACATGAACTAACAATGAACAAAAATGTTATAGCTTTTATTAATCACTATACATATATTAATTAATTTTTAACATTAAAGTAATACATCAATTATAAATAATTAAATAAATGTAATAAAATATTAGGCAATGAACCCAGTTTACATGAAAGACATGTCTCTATTTATAATTAAAATGAACTAGATATAATTTTGTAAAAGAATAGTCCACTGGTTTAGAATTTTATACTTCACGCGAGGCATTAACTAATGTTAATGAATTTAACCTATTATAAAGTGTTAGCATTTTTGGTTGTGTGGTGATGGATTTTTGAACAACAACTGTTTAAGTTTTCCTAGCAATATATGGGATGGAAAAGATCTGCGTTCCAAATACAAAGAAGAACAGAACAAAATCCTTCATTGTTTTTTGTGGAAACAGAATGTTCTGAACATTTATTGCAAATGTCACATCAAGGAAAAAAAAGTTATATATTTATATAAAAATCAGCGCTTTCTTATATATGAGATATTAGCAACAAAAAAAAAACGACAGAAAATTTAAAGCAGGCTGCTTAGGTTGAGAGGACACAACACAAAAAGAAGAAAGACTGGCCTGTAATTATTGCTATCAGATGGGTCAGAGTTGGAATTTTTTTAGATTTGCAGATTCTGTAGGCTACCTTGATGGGGCATTGGATGGATGCACTTGTTAAGAAACTGTGGATGATTGGGGAAGGTCAAGTGAAGTATTTTAGAGGAAAAGAGATGCGTTTGAGAATGGTGTTCATGTGATGAACATTGAAGTGCTGGAAGAAAAGTTTAGAAGCTTTTTCTAGGAGGGATGGGCTGTGATGGCATCTGGCACAGGTGCAGGAAGTGGGGAGGATGTGTATGAATGAGCCGCTGCTGTTGGCTACTTTATTCTCAAATTAGCAGGAGGCAGATCCTGTCAAATGGTTCATCTGACTGAGTTTGTGAATAAATTGGGGCAGGAATTATTTCAGGTTGTTTATGCATGGATGCAGGCGAA
The DNA here is from genome assembly GCA_018155175.1 of Sinocyclocheilus anophthalmus. Lineage (NCBI taxonomy): Eukaryota > Metazoa > Chordata > Actinopteri > Cypriniformes > Cyprinidae > Sinocyclocheilus > Sinocyclocheilus anophthalmus. Next base: position 453,219 of record JADLZN010008866.1, on the reverse strand, counting down.
AAGGGAATGAGGTGAAGCAGAAGAGCACGACAGAGAGATAGAGCCAGAGTGCAAGAAGAAGCGCTGCATTAGCAGGAGAATTCTCCATGCACCACTTCAACAGATAATGCAGGAAGGAGCAGAAAATCATCTATGACAGGCAGGAATCTCACCTGAGATTTACCTGATGTGTGTGTGTGTGTGTGTGTGTGTGTGTGTTTATGGAGAATATTAAGCATGTCTACATGCCTGTTTTCATAGAATAGTCTTAGTGAAAGGCTTGTAAACCTTGTCTGCTTATTTACTTTCAGTTATTTCCCCTTAATTTAACCAGGTAGGCCATTTAAATGCAAATTCTCATTGTAGAATGGGAGCTTGGCAGGTAACGAGAGAGTTCAACCATAAATACAACAGCAAAAAGTAAATAAATAAATAAAAGATTGGAGACAGAATGCTAAATGAACTGAAACATGAAAAGTCAGTAATTATTAACAGCTGTTATAAAGAATATTTAAACATGTAAATTCATAAAAAGACTTAACATATAGGCACAAATTTATTAAATTAGTTTTTAGGGTACGCATTTCATCAAAACACCACAAAGAGAGAGCGTTAGTGTGTATTTTCATATGTATGCGAGCAAAACCTCAGAGAGCCTTCCCAGACTCTCTCTTCATCCCTGCATTGACTTTCTCTTTCTCTTCCCTTCTCTCCCTCCCCCAAGAGAGTAGAATTTGATGCAGTGGAAATAAACATTAGCATATAATACTGTGACATGCCAAGGAAGGGATTTGCTGTCGAATCACATCTTGCAGGTGAAGAAACAGGACAAGCTTTCTCCAAAAAGTTCACAGATTCAGGCCTTTTCACCAGCCTTGCCCTGCTAGTGTTACACTTCATGTTACATATGTGACATGCTGTCATATGTGCAAATTCAATATGCACCCACATCTCAGTCCGGCAGAAAAAGCTCAGTGTAGCTCAATGGCAATTAATGACTTGTGAACTATTGTGAGCTACAAAAATTCAACTAAATACAGCTTTATGCTATAATTCGGCTTAGTGTTATTCAAGATGTTTTATTGCTGTCCGTTCTGGTCTTGAACAATGTCAGGGTTCTTTCTAATACTGTAATAAAGGCTTTAAACTGAAACCTGGAAATGCCTCACACTTCTAGGCAGCAGTTAATATAACAGCTCTACAGTTGGTGTGTAAGCTGATGTTTTACCGCAGCGCTTGAAGTCTTTGGGGGAACATATTGGTGTTTCTGTGGTGATATGTAAATGGGGTTTCCTTAAAAATCCCCATTCGCACTCATGACTCATTAAGAAGCTTCTCAGAATCACACGTGTGTCAGATATTAGACAGTCAGGAGACTTAGGAATACTAAGAAAAAAAAAGGAATACCAAGCTAGACAAAGGCATTCACGCTCGGTTTGTCTTTTTAGTTATTCTCCCTCATTTTCTGCTTTATTTTATTCAAGCATTTGGGTGTGGTGATGATCTTACAGTAAATTATAGGACAACATTTTTTTAAATAAATTGTTTTTAAACATTTATTGCTCAGAATGTGAAATTCAGAATTGTATTTACATAAAAGGTATTTGCAAGACTGAGCTCGAACTGTGGAATGTGCTGAAATGTACATCAATTTGTATCAAAGGAATATTTGATAAATTCCACCTTGTTCTGCAGTCTTTGCCTGATTAGAAATGACCTTGAAGGTGTTAATCAGCCAGATAGAAAGGAAGAGACAAAATTGAGATCACCATGGCAACACAAATATTTGTTTTATTGAAGGCCAACAAATATGGCCTTTGTGTCCACTGCGCAGTGGCACAAATGAATATCCACTTTACCCCTAATGGTGGCTTTCAGCTTTTGTGCACCCAATACCGCACTATAATGTGGGGCTTCATTAGTGGTTAGATCAGACATCAGTTTGCTTTGTACACTTTACGTGAAGGAGATCACAACTGCACAGATGACAGCCGGCCGTGAAGATCACCTCAATCTAATCAGGTGAATGATCAGATTATTATTGATCCAGGAACAGAAGGTCAAAAGCAGCAGCACAGTAGGCCTGTGTGAGCTTCCATTGTGCAAGAAAAAAAAAGTATCAATATTTACCTAATTATTTCTGGTCTTGCATGTGAATTTATGATGGATGCTTTGCTCAGTTCGAAATTTATGACAAAACATAATTGTGAAACTTCTCACTATTGTTATTTACACAATATGTTTTTGTACATTTAATTGTTCATAATTTATTTAAATATGTGCCAGCTTGAGGAGGAGGTTAGTCTGATTCCTCACAAGGTTTCTTCCTCATCTACTTCAATAGTTTTTCCTTGCTACGATCGCCTTTAACTTGCAAGGCACTAAAGCTGCTTTGGAATGATATGTTTTGTAAAAGGCACTATACAAATTTAAAAATTTTAACCATTTCCTAACAGGCCCACATGGCATTATGCTTAAGTCTGTGATTTATTAAAAGCTAAATATTTTGATGAAAACCTGACGTGGCGTCGTAATGTCTGTAAATATAGTAGACATGTTTATGTATAGTAATCCAGTTACTGGAATTTGTGCATTTCTTACATTGTATAATGTACAGTGAAAGTCAGTGAGGTCCAGTGTTGTATTGAGTTTTATTATATGGACAAAAATTGTTTGCAGAAGAAAATCATACTTGTTTAGAATGACATGAGGATGAGTAAATGATGTCAGAATTTTCATTCTTGAGTGAACTATCCCTTTAAGCCAGGTCATGGTTGTGTCTGTTTTTTTGTTGTTGTTTGGAGCAAACAAATAAAACCGATAGATCATAATTCATGACATGTGTTACCATAAGCACTTTGTTTCAAACTTTAACATGCCGAACTGTCCACTTTGAGCCAGTCTGGACATAATTTAGATTGTTGTGCCAGTCCAGAGATTCTTTACATCTCCACTGCAGAGCCATGATATTTCTGCCTCAGACATCAAAGCAAATGATATTGTTCTCCTAATGCAGAGGAAAGAGAGAGTAACACAAATGAAATGAAATCACAGATAATAAATGTATCCTGAAATACCAAGAGTGCTGCACACAACTTCAAAGCTTAACCCTGTTTCCTCTATTTCCATCTCTTTTCTTTTTTTCCCAGGGCCTTTCAATGGTCTGGAGATGAAAGTCCTCTCTTTTTAGTGCATATTCTTTTTTATATGTGCACATCCTGTTGTGTATGTTTTAAGCATTTAAATGTAATGTGGCTGTGGCATGTTGAACCCTTTATGATAATCTTTATCCAATAGCACCTCAGAATTTTTTCTTAATTGAAATAAACTCAAGGTCTTTTTTTATTATTTTAAAACTACATTGATCAATTGCTGTCTTACCATTCCAGATGTTAATAAAGGGAGGTTATTGTTGTATGAAACAAAACAAAAAACATAGCAATTGCATAGCAATAGATTTTGTAAAGCCATGTTTTATCTTTTATCAGTGTTGTAAATAAGAGGTCAAAGATCCCGTCGCTTGGTTCTTCAAAGCTCAGCTTTGCTATTATTTGCCACACTAACTGACATCATAAACACCTGCACTTGCAACAGATGGAGGGCATCCTAACTTCCTGTGCAAAAAGACTGTGTGTTAACGAGGTGCCGGAGTGCTAATGTGGTGTGTAATGTTCATACTGTGTGAACCTGTCAAATGAAGTGTGTGTGTGTGTGTGTGTGTGCGTGTACGTATGTCTGAGTCTCAATGTTATAACTTTGTTTATGCTGCATTTTTAGAGTCAACCTAATGTGCCGAGATCTGAGCTGCCTGTGATAGAGATTTCAGCAGGCACATCAACCGCCACTAACAACAGCCATGCTGTTAGGAGCCCGGTCTGCCTGCTTGAAAAGTAACTTAAATGTCAGCGGTTGCTGTGGTGGATCCCTGTGTGAAATGTCATATTGGAGCAGCCGCTACAGAGCGGCTCTCTCTCTCCTCTCCCTCATTCTCTCTCCATCTCTTTCATGGGAGCAAGGACTCCAGAGGATGGATGAAAGCAAGGAAAGAGAGGCGAACTCGCAACTCTGGCAACCTTTTACCATGGTCTGACCTTTTGGTCAGGGAAAGAGCATTTGATGGCAGTCTGTGCAGGCACCCCCCTCCCCCACCACCAATCAACCCCTGAAGCAGCTCTCCAAAGCAGTGTGAGAGGCGTTTCTTTTCTTCTTTTTTTTTCATTTATGAGTCTTGAAAGGGAATAGTGAGTAACATGTGGGCACCTGCATCTAGCCCTCATTACACCTCCCTTTCCTTTTCCATTTTAAAAGGTAATGGCTAGGTCGGCCTTAAGCTGATGGGATTCAAACCAGCTGTTTTGACCTTCCACCCTGCAGTCTTTTTACATCAATTGACAGTGACATATGAACCGGTGGTTTTATGACAATTGCAGCTTTTATTTTGTGTTATTTTAAAGTTACATTAAAAGTACTGTAAATGCTGCTGCTGTCATGCCATTAGAGCTTGTCTGACAACAAATGCTTCAAATTAGACATCACTCCCACATACTGCTCTCGTGGCACTGTTTTATTCCTTGAAACCCAAAGACCATTACCTTATGTTATTGTCTCTCTATTGATTGTAACCTCAAGTATCCAACAGAATAATGGCATTTTTTTCCTGAAACATGCCAAACATTTTCCTTACCGTGGCTTATTTAAAACCAGTATTGGGGGAGCATTGGCTACTTTGAAGCTATATCTCACTAAGCTACAAACATAATTTGTAGTAGTTTGTTACACTTCAAGATAGAATCATAAAGTATAAGTACGTTTAGGTAACATAAGGGGCCATATGTTTTTTTATAAATAGAAAAATATAACTTTATGATATGCACTACCATTCAAAATTTTGGGGTTGGTAAGATTTCCTTTAATGTTGCTCAGATAAGTCTCTTATGTTATATTTATTTTTATCAAAAATACAGTAAAAACAGAAATGCTGTGAAATATTATTAAAGTCTAGAATAACTGTTTTCTGTTTTAATGTATTTTTAAATGTATTTATTTATTCCTGTGATGACAAAGCTAAATTTTCAGCAGCCATTACTCCAGTCTTCATTGTGACGTGATCCTTCAGAATCATTCTAATATGCTGATTTGCTGCTCAAAAATATTTTTTATATTTTTGTGGAAAATGTGATGCTTTCTTTCAAAATTATTTGATAAATATAAAGTTCAAAAGAAAAACATTGTGTCAAAAATGTCTTTACTGTCCCTTTAAAAGTAAAAGTAAAAGTAAAGTAATAATTTCTTACAAAAATAAATCTTACTGACTCCAGTCTTTTGAATAGTAATGTAATTTATAGCTTAATCAGAGTTGTATACAATGAAGGCTTTGAAATGTATTAAAAATGTCAATTAGGGTTAAAGTATAAACTTAAACGGGTAAAGTTATACTAAATACATGAAAACCATTTAACACCTTACATAACTGGTCAGAAATATAGTCCAGGACCCGGTTGCGTTTCAGTGTAAACTGACCAAAACGGAGACTTTTGAAAACGATGTCCTGGCTGCCAACATTCGCTCTGCGTATCCTTGATGACTTGTAAACAATACATCCTCTCATTTTTTTATTTTTTTTATACCTGCTGAATGTATGTTACCTGCTTTCGTGTGTGTAGTGGACGAGATCGGTTTCTTAAACGCAAGTGTGACCAAAGAGGATCGTTTTCATTTTAAAACGCCGTTTTAAAACAAAAATGCACTAGTGTAAACAGGGCCTCAGTGAATGGTTTTGGGGAGTCCGTCATTTACATTAATCATCCAAAAAATTAATTCACTAGAATGAATAAAATCTAATTGTTAGATAGGAGGACCATTTAGGATGAATCGACTCACTAGAATCCATCAGAATCCACTAGAATCCGTTCAAAAGTTTGGGATTTGGGATATCAGAAAGACAAATGTCTTGGTATGTGTCACGCTACTGAAAAAAAAAATTTGTTAGTTATGTAGTTAAGTTATTAGTGTCAACACTGGTTAAAAGTCTGTGAATAATTTTGTCTCATAAACCAGTTCCATCCAAAACTGGTTTGAAATGATCAGTCAGCTGTTATTTGAATGATGCACTATTGCCACATGTTAGTCTGGTCTAGCCTTCCTCCCAGCATGTCGTCTCATTTGTGTGTATGTAGAAAAGAGAGTGTGAGAGAAAGAAACCGACAGAGCAAGCACCCTCAGGCACTGTGGGAGGGTGGTGCCAAAAGTGGTCCATCAATGGGGTACGAGAAAAATGCGTGGAATTTAAATTTCAGAGCACGGGGTGCATGAGTGATACAGCCTCAAATCACAACGTGCGCCATTAGTGTGTCGAATATACTATGTCGAGCAGGGTCAACATGCTCCACTTGTGGGGTTGGACGATGAGGCAGAGCAGGTCTGCAACCCAGTGAATGGTCGACTGCTGTTTCTCACGGCAGGCGTCATTTTGTGAATCTAACAGCAGAACACTTTTAGAGACACTGTAATACCAAGTACATTAAAAATACACTGACTTCAGCTCAAACTGTTTAGCTATATCATAGTGTTGCAAATGTGTTAGCAGTTGGTGATTTTCACAGATTGCTGTCTATGCTATAGCAAAAAAGCAGGTGCTTTGATTTGGGTTGGGGGGGGGGGGGGGGGGTTGTTGGACATGCAACACCATGTGATACTTATCATTAAAACTTGAAAAGATGTGATTAAGATTAACTATTAGTGCTGCACTATGTTAAAATCAAAGTGCATTACTGTTGCTAGTGCTATACGTTAGATGGTAGAAGGATTGAGCATTTCACTGCATGGTTTTACTTAAATTACCTGGACTGTGTAAAGAAAAGTAAAAACAAACAATTAATTTGTTTAAATTGGCCAGTAGTCCCAAAAGGTGTCTGTCTATAAAACACTTTTTTTTTTGGTTGGAGATATTTGAAATTCTATGAATTGGATATTTATACATGGGTAAATGTGCTAAGAGTACTTTTAGTTTGTTTGTCCTGAAACATTAACAAATTAGCCATCCAAATAAATAAATATTAAATGAACAAACACACAGGAAAAGAGATGTGTATACTTTGGAATGTGGGCAGAGTTGTCAGAGTTATGCAGGCATAAATTCCACATGCATGTGCTCATTCATAACACTAGATCTGTAGGTACACTACCGCTCAAAAGTTTGGGATTGGTAAGATTTTAAATGACTTTGAAAGAAGTCTCCTATGCTCTTTGACATGTTAAAGAGGTCATTTGATGCTATTTTAAAGATCATTATTTGGTGTATTTGGTGTAACAGAATATGTTGACATGCTTTAATGTTCAAAAAACACTATTTTTCAAATACTGTACATTATATTAGGTCCTCTATGCCCCGCCTCTCTCAAACGCGTAATTTTCAACAAAGCCCCCTCCTTTGACAAGCGCAGTCTGCTCTGATTGGCCAGCTGACCCAGTGCATTGTGATTGGCCGAACACCACAAGCACGCGTCAGAAATTTAACGCCCCTTACCATAATCACAAGCTTCAAGCTTTCAAAGTAAATATCAAGACAGTTAATAATGTCCTTAGTTTTACCATCAATTCAAGAAAGGGCAACAGAGTCGCGTGACAGACACAGTATGATCCGTACACAGCTGACGTGTTATGATTTCTGACAGGCTGTTCACTCTTCTGTGATGTGACCCTGTTTCCCTCACACACACACACACACACACACCGCGGGTACCTCTGCGTTGCGCAAACTCCGCATTTGAACAGTCAATAGCAAACTTAAACTAATAACAAAACATACTTACAGTCACTGATTCAGAAGCGCCAGATTGTAATAGCAAGTCGGAATTTACCCTTTTTTTTTTTTTAGAAAATAGCCTTTGTGCACAGCCAGTCGTCCATAAAATGCGTTGCACAAATTCGAACATCTGGGTTGTGCTGTTCTGTTGTAAATAAATCTTAACCAATGATTCCTAATTGCATCTACTTCCGGAAGGCCAAATAAAGTGCTTTTGCTTTCACACTGAATCACACTGCGTCTCCCTGACATGCTGCATCAACACTGCTGCTGTTCTTGAAACCACGCCTTCTTTCTTAGCGTGCACATTTGGGCGGCTTTATGTTAATAAAAAGCAAACAATATTTCCACATTGTGACTTAGATATGTGGGGGCGTGTTAGAATGAAGCGTTTTAGGTAGGCGTGGCTGACTCTAACTTTTATAAGAATATCTCTTTGGATTTGAGACTTTAGTCTTTGCAACTTTACAGATTTACAGAGAAAGGAAAACTTGAAATCGCATCATATGACCCCTTTAAAGTATAGTGTATGCCAATATCACATTTATTTTTGTCATATGAAATATGGAAATTGGTTATTATTTTGTACTGTACTCTGAGGTCCACTTATAATGTTACCAAGATTTTTACATCAAAAACATCATAATTTAGAAATAATAAGCTATTTTCTGTCCTGTTTTAACCCCCCTCATCAGAACGCTCTCTTTGAATAGGCGTGGCGGATTGTAGACTTGGAAGTAAACGCCCACTGCTTTGATTGGCTAACAGTTGTGTATGTTTGACAGCCAACATTCTTCATAGATGGACGCTGCTGTGATTTAGGTTAAAAAACGTCTCAGGTTACTTATGTAACCATGGTTCCCTGAGTAGGGAACAAGACACTGCATTCTCTAGTGGTCGCTATGGGGAACGCCTCGTCGTTACCCGTGTCTGAAGCATACATTGAAAAAACGCCAACTCGTTAGCCGGCGACAGCCATGACGTCACTACCGGTGCGACTATAGTATAAATATGCGCCGGGATCTACACATCATTCACTTCTTCGTCTGAAGTTTGCGTCCGAAGCATGGCAAGAAACCTATAGGACGCAGTGTCTCGTTCCCTACTCAGGGAACCATGGTTACATAAATAAACTGAGACGTTCCCTTTCAAGGGAACTTAAAACTGCGTCCTCTAGGGGTCGCTATAGGGAACGGTATACCCATGCCACCATGCTGAGGGGAGTGCATGCCAGAACCATGGCGAGCACTAAGAACCAACTCTACCAAAAGCTTTAAGGGAGTTGTTAGACAGCTGTCAGTGACATTATTCCTTACGGCCAAAGGCCTAGGCTACATACCCCAAAATACTTACTTGTTAGGGCCAGACTCCTGGGCCCGTGGGTAGAGCTCAAGACTTGGAATCAGAAATAAATTCCTTTAAGGAAATACGACCAAGAGCCTAGAATCATACTATTCTGGCCTGTCACACGGGGGCTACCGCACGTTTCTCTTTGCATGTGCTGATGGAACTGTCTCAACAGACCCTTAGTAACAACACCCTGTTAAAGTAGGTATCCAGTGGATACATAGGAGGAGTGGTGCCCAAGGCGTAACCGGGGTTTTAAACCACTCAAAAAGCGCACGAAGTCTTGCGCGTAGCTCTTACCATACAGGATTGTGAAAAGTGGGCAAGCATAACGTGCACACGTACCACTTATGTGTTTTTAGAAACGTGGGCAAAGCATAACGTGCACACACATGAATACCATTCTAGGGGTTCTCGTAGCACCCTGAAAAGGCAGCCTATAGATAAAAATAGCATATCCCCAGACGCTATATCTACGGCTATACTGCTGGAGTGGCTAGCAGTAAATCTCTAGCAGAGGGAGCAAACACCCAGCTCTCAATCGAGAGGGAGCTCAACCTACAGCATGTTCCATGTGAACGCATGCAATTATTTAGCGGGAAGCAAGGGAGGTACCCACCCTTTTCTCAATTCGAGAAGGGGCCTCGACCTGCAGCATGTTCCAAAGCTGGAACAGCTATCAATAATTTACTTAGCAGTGGGAGCAACACACCTAATTCTCAGAGAAGGGGGCTCGACCTACAGCATGTTCCAATGCTGGGACGGCTAGCAGTAGTTTACCTAGGCTGAAGGAGCACAAACCCACCTCCCGAGAGGGTGCTTCGACTTGCAGCATGAGCAGAGGCAGAGGAATGGCCTAATCCACCTGATGCTGCTGGTTCCAGGTGCTCTGGAAAAACAGAGAACTCAACTTCTCATGTTAGAGGAGAACTCCGAATTCAGAGGATAATGTTGCTCATTCCAGGTAACCCTTTGAACAAAGGGAGCACTGCTTCAACTACCACGAGCCAGCCCATGGAGCGAGGCATCCACTCCTATAGAGGATTAACACTCGAAGAAAGCACCATCCTCTAATAACGCCTCACTGTGAGGGAGCGATGCTTCCAGCGGTTTGGTCGATTAGAGTGGTCTAAGCCCACTCAGAAAAGGTAATGAGGTCAAAACGCGTAACCCCTCCCTAACAGGATTTTAGAAAGTTTGCAAAGCATAACGTGCACACTTACCCCTTATGTGGATTTGTAGAAAAGTGTTGCACTTATTTTAGAGTTTTCCAAGCATCTGTTTACAGATACCCGGAAGTACTGGGCCAAATGGGAGAGGCAAGCTCAAATACAACCCTCAAAGGTGAGGAGAGCACTGCCCGAGACAGCATTTACAAAGGAAGTTCTCTTAATGCCACCGAATTCCATCCCTCTCGATGCCTCACCAAGAAGGGATTACTGGGGATCAGGAACCCCTCAGCGACCCAGATACGGTAGACCAGCAGGTAGCAGAAAGCGTAACTTCCAACGTCCGGACGTCCAGGAAATTTTGCAGTAACGTGCAGGGGGCCTGATGATCATGAAGGCTCCCGCAGAAGCCTGTGTTATGGCTGCATGATCCAGGAAGTATGAAGCCGAAAACCGGCTTACTTACCATCTGGACATATATCGACGAGTGAAATAAGCACTGCAAGTCGAGAACCCAGTTTCTATGGGGTTGAGATCTGGAGACTGGCTAGGCCACTCCAGGACCTTGAAATGCTTCTTACGAAGCCACTCCTTCGTTGCCGGGCGGTGTGTTTGGGATCATTGTCATGCTGAAAGAACCAGCCACGTTTCATCTTCAATGCCCTTGCTGATTGAAGGAGGTTTTCACTCAAAATCTCACGATACAGGGCCCATTCATTCTTTCGTTTACACGGATCTGTCGTCCTGGTCCCTTTGCAGAAAAACAGCCCCAAAGCATGATGTTTCCACCCCCATGCTTCACAGTAGGTATGGTGTTCTTTGGATGCAACTCAGCATTCTTTCTCCTCCAAACACGACAAGTTGAGTTTTTACCAAAAAGTTCTATTTTGGTTTCATCTGACCATATGACATTCTCCCAATCCTCTTCTGGATCATCCAAATGCTCTCTAGCAAACTTCAGACGGGCCTGGACATGTACTGTCTTAAGCAGGGGGACACGTCTGGCACTGTAGGATTTTAGTCCCTGGCGGCGCAGTGTGTTACTGACGGTAGTTTTTGTTACTTTGGTCCCAGCTCTCTGCAGGTCATTCACTAGGTCCCCCCGTGTGGTTCTGGGATTTTTGCTCACAGTTCTTGTGATCATTTTGACCCCACGGGGTGAGATCTTGCGTGGAGCCCCAGATCGAGGGAGATTATCAGTGGTCTTGTATGTCTTCCATTTTCTAATAATTGCTCCCACAGTTGATTTCTTCACACCAAGCTGCTTACCTATTGCAGATTCTGTCTTCCCAGCCTGGTTCAGGTCTACAATTTTGTTTCTGGTGTTTTTTGACAGCTCTTTGGTCTTGGCCATTGGTGGAGTTTGGAGTGTGACTGTTTGTGGACAGGTGTCTTTTATACTGATATACTTTTTCAAACAGATGCCATTAATACAGGTATCGAGTGGAGGACAGAGGAGCCTCTTATAGAAGAAGTTACAGGTCTGTGAGGGCTAGAAATCTTGCTTGTTTGTAGGTGACGAAATACTTATTTCACCGAGGAATTTACCAATTACATCTTTAAAAATCCTACAATGTGATTTCTGGATTTTTTTTTCTCATTTTTTCTCTCCTAGTTGAGGTATACCTATGATGAAAATTACAGGCCTCTCTCATCTTTTTAAGTGGGAGAAATTTCACAATTGGTGGCTGACTAAATACTTGTTTGCCCCACTGTATTAACATGGATTGTACTCCCCCACCATGGTTCCCGCGTCGGAGCTCTGCCCGGAGAAGCCTCTAGACAGGACCATCAGTAAGATGGTCACTATGAAGCCATAGAACCAACCAAACCTAATAGGTCCAGTATAGGAGACTATAATGCAGGAAATTTCCCACTAACCTCGGTCAGGTGGAGAGATGGTGGTTACAGGGGAATTTAGGAAGGTGAAGATAAGTTTTGGCAGATGTAAGACCCCCGAAGGAAAAGAGTAGATACTGAGGTATCACTCTGATCCGGACAAAAGCACTGACGCCCTGTCTGGATCACATCCCTTAGGTCTTTTACTTACCTTCCTTTGACCCGCGATTCTTCCTACCCCTACCCGCGGGTGGGGGAGGAGCGCAAGCCGCGACACTAGCCTTCTGAGCCAGTCTCTGATCCTCAAACTGAGACGGGCTAGGACCCCTGGGTTGTTCGGGCTCAGACCTGGACTTCTATCCCGGTCTTTCAGCAGGTCAGCCTGATATGCTTGGAGCATCACCATCCTGTGCAATGAAACGACATCCTGACCTGCTGCTGCTGTCTATGCCCTGGCATCCGAGCGAGATGTCCAGGAGGGATTCTTAGAGGACCTCTCACCCATAGAGAGATAGCTGACCAACGTCTCTCTATAGGGGCATCTTCTCATAACCTCGATGTTGGCATAACTCGTATGCTGGAATCGATGGATGCGTGAAGAAAAAACGGCCTCTTCCATTCCTTCTCAATCTTTATATGAAAAACAGGAAGAAAGGAAGGCTCACCTGAGCTGGAGGGTTATGGCCAGAAAAAATAACGTTCATCGAGATATTTCGCAATGTCACTTTCTTCACCCGCTTCACGGCAAATAAAGCCTCGCCGTGGCACGATCCATAATTCCCAAAAGCTCATCATACGCAGGGCAGGAGGATTGGGAAGGCTCAGCCTCAGCTTCTTTGCCCTCTTCAGCTATTTCCTGCTTTTGCTGGGCCGATCCCAGCAGAGCAATGGCCCCTGAGTCAGACAATATTAATGAAATAACATCATCCTCCAGCGGCTCTCTCTCGTGCACAGCCGACGATCGCGAAGGGAAACCCCCCTTCAAACTCATCGTCCAGATCCCTTCCTTGCCTCATCAGCGGCGGGTCCTGGATCGCTAAGCAATGGCTGTCCCTCTTTCCTCGAAATGAGAGACAAACGAGAGCGGAGCTTTTTCCTTGAAAAAACGCTCGCGGTGTACGCCGATTGCCCCCTCGGAGACATCAGTGCGTGCTCTTCGCCCCAAACAAATAACGCATAGATAGTGTGTCATCAGATGTTAAACAACGTCAAAATGGATGCACACATCCTTAAATGTTTTGCTAGTGCTCGCTATAATGAGATGAATAGAGATCGCTCTTACCACGGAAATGCACGCTTCAAACAAAGCGGTCAGTGAAGACGAAGAAGAGAATTATGTGTTCTCCCGGCTTCTATTTATACTATAGTCGCACCGGTATGACGTCATGGCTGTCGCCGGCCAACGAGTTGTTTTTTTTTCAATGTATGCTTCAGACACAAGTCACGACGAAGCATTCCCCATAGCGACCCCTAGAGGAAGCAGTTCGAAGTTCCACGAAAGGGAAACATAGTACTCAGGTTCATATCAGACGATCTGTAATACAGACAAAGCAATAGTGACCACATAATAAAACAGTTACTCACACTTGTGTGGTGAGTTATTACTATCGGATCCAATATAGTCGCAAAGCATCATCTTTTAGTTTTAATCTTTCGGAAAATCCTGCATCGAATTGTGCCTTGTTTGTAAACGAATCCGCGGTAAAATGAAGTGAACAAAGGACCAAGTTCTTACTGACGCAGTCTTGATCTTCATTAAAAATCAAGTTCATCCACTCTTTCCTAATGTTGGGATCAGAAGGAAGGCAATGCAAAGACTATGTTTTTCCACAACTTGGCACTGCACAGCATCTTGTTGTCTTTGGAGCATCTTTATAGTTTGGTTTCTGTGTAGACCTGCGTTTGCCTCTCTCGTTATTCATCTACTACATGTGTGAATCGGTGGGTGGGGCTAAACAGGCAGGGATATAGAAGTTGATTTTCTTCTGCGAAGGAAGGGTTTAGCCACTATTACGTCATAGAGCGGCACATTGCACAAGCTGTCGTTTTGGCAGTTTGGCTTCAATATAAGCTGTTTTTAAACTGACGAGAATTTTTTGAGTTCTGAAATTTACAGGATGTTTTTATAGTATAATGACCTCTTATATGTCAAAAGATCAAGGGAATTTTGATTTCTCCGTTCATGAACCCTTTAATGCATGTCTGCCCCATTCATGCTTTTGCATATGATTGACGCTGTTTTTCTCCACAGCATGTCTTTCATCAATGTTATTCAGCTTAAATGAGGTGCTAATACAAATGCACATTGTGGAAACACTGCAAAATAATCAGGGCTTTTAAACCGCCTCGACATGAGCTGATCATTAAAAGTAATGAAGTAATAATGTGCGCTAATCGAATATGCCGCTGATTGTCTGTGGTGTCTACTCAGTGCATGCTCTTATATACATATATTTTGCTTGATGTCCTGTGAATCTTTTGAAACTGTCTAGAATTTTGTTTCAGTACAGTTTAGCTATGGTTAATGTGCTGTAAACCACCATAACCAACACCTGCTGACTATCTGACTGCTCTAATGATGTGTCTGGTGGTAGAACTAAGCAGAGGAAAAATATAGCCAGACTGTTCCTCATAGCAATTCATGCCAACATACACGCATAGGCATGGGCTTCATTACACATTCACCAGAGCTTGAGTTGTGCTCGGTCTTTTGCCTCGAGGCAAAGAGAGAACAGCTTTCATGTGAACTTAAGACACCGTTAGCTCTGGTCGAAGTCCTTGGGAGTGAACTGAGGGAGAAGCCCAGGCTCCATAGCATCATTAGCAGTTGTGACACTGTGTAAGATTAGCAGTAATTAAGCGTTGAAATCAGAGTGATTGGCATCGAGTCAGGTCTCAGTGTTGGCCTGTCAGGAGGAATTGTGAGGCGATGGATCAAACTGGCCTGGCTCTGTTCCATGCCCTTAACCGTCTCTTACTCTTCAGACACAAGGGGAAAAGGAAAAATAGACAGAGAAGGCAATGCATTTGTCCAACTTACATCCCCACTTCCCAAGAAACTCAGTTGCATGTAGATAGATAGACAGGCAACGCATGTAGAGGATAGACGTCAAGCTGTGTTTCAGTCATGTTGTCATGGCAATGACTAGGCCAAGGGAAACGTCTTCTCCCACTGGTTGCGTTGTAGTAATGCAAATGCTAATGAGAATTTATGTGACCATTATGTTGTCTTTTTTCTTCTCTTTTTTGTCTGTCTTCTGTGCAATGGCACTTGGACCCTCTTTCCTTAATGACTGACCTCTCTTGCAGTCAGTAATGTGTGCTTTGTGAGTCTGTGGTTGAGCGAAGCGGTGGGCCGGGGAAACAAATGAAATGACAAATGAAGTAAACATTTTGGGAGAATTCAGAGCATGTGTCAGCTGTGTGACATCAGCAGCCATTGTTGTTATCTGTGTTTCTGTAGCTCTCCTTTGCTGTATTGTTTTCGTGGCATGGATCTGTGAAATCTAAATGTGTATAATAAGTGTTTGCTGTCTTTAGAAATGGACTTGAGGTTTCAGTGGAGGCTGTGGCAGGATTATTGGTCTAAACCAGAGTCAAAACTCTGCAAATACATAGACTGTCTGAAAATGCACACAGAGCTCTGCATATATGCAGCACCAGCTCTTTTAAAACATGTTTTGTCAGATGACATTTTCTGAATGTATGCTTCAGGAATAGCACATTTAACAATTAAATACGACCTATTGTAAATGTCACAATTTACAAATTATACAAATTATAAATGAGGAATTTTTTAGAGGGATCATAAAAATTGCATGATCTTTATCTTTATTTAGTACTGGCCTGAATAAGCTATTTCAAATTAAATGTAGTTCAAAAGATAAAATAAAAACTTAACTATATACTGTATATACTGTATATATGTATGTGTGTGTGTGTGTGTATATATATACTTGTGAGGACCAAATGTCCTCACTTTTATTGTGACTTGTATTTTTATTTAAATCTAGCATGTTTCTGTGGGGGGTAGGTTTAGGGGTAGGGGTTGGGTTAGCTGATAGAAAATATCATTAACCTGGCATAAAATCAGTGGAAGTCTATGCAATATCCTCACTAACATAGTGAATCAAAAATGTGTGTGTGTGTGTGTAGAAAATATAGTGTCATGTACACCAGAAAGATCAGAAAGATTTTTCTGATGTCTGATATTTTATTAGACATTTTATGCGAATTTTAGAATTATGTAAAGCTGCAGCTGCATATGGAGACGTTTTTTTAAGAAATCCACAGACTTGTTGGAAATTTGGATACAAAGCAAGCAAAGGCTTTGAAATCTTTTTACTTAAAAACTGATAAATTACCAGTAACGATCACTATGCTCTGAAAAAAAATTGGTGTAGAATCAATTTTCACTTAGAAATATAAATATTTATATTAATAAATTAAAATATAAAGTCCCAATTAATTACAAAGAAATGCAAGTAACCCATACATGTGAAATGCCTTAAATGTTACATTTTGAACTAGAAAAACTGAAATAGTATTTTCTTGTAAAACATGCTCCAGTAATATTTGTATTACTTTATAACTTTTTTGTTGTTGTTGTTTTGTTTTTTTTTTTGTATTAGATTGGCACTTTTAAACATGTGTAACTGTTGGATGGACAAACCATTCTTGCCGGATGGCAGAATAGTCAATTAAATATTTTTCATGCATTCAATATTTCCTGGTATACATGACTGCAAAAACAAAACGGGATGCACATTTGACCAATAACTTCAAGCTATCGGTCTGACAGCCAGTGTAATATAAAATATCACAGACAAAGCTGTCATCCCTTTTAGCTCTCTTATTATAATGTCCTCTCTTAAAAATTCTGGGTTGTTTCAACCCCACTTTGGCTCACATATGGACTCACCCAACTTTTGGGGTTAAAATTTTAATTTAAAATTTACCCAACGTTTGGTTAGTCCATATTGCCCCAAAGTTTGGTTAAACACCCCAGAATTTTTTAGAGTGTATGTGCTTCTTTGAAATGCAGTTTTAGGCTGAAAAAAAGTGTATCGCAGTAAAGCTACTATTAAGGAGTTTTACAAGCATCATCAGAAAGCAAGAAAAAATTGCATCTGGCGGGTGTTTTAAGTATGATGCTGAACTTTAAACACTGGCACATTAAAGAGGCATTCACACATAATATTGTACAAAACCTGTTAACAGAAGTGGAGCAATGATCCACAACTTCTGATTAAAGTGTGTTTAAGCATTCATTAAGGATTCATGAAAGAGTATGTGGATAATATAATCTAGAAAATAGTGTTTCCTAGCTGTATCCTAATGAAAATCAGGCCATAGCCATAATTTAACAGAGACATGCAAAATAGATTAAAGGACCTCACCAGCACATGCAATTCTTAGATGGATGATTATACAAAAAAACATGTCTACTCAAACATTTTTAAAGGAAACAAATAAAGCCCAGTGTATGGCTATGGACTGTTCGCCATAATAATAATAATAATAATAACGGTACAATTGTATTGTACTTGTTTGTATTTGTACAAAAGCACTTCCTTCCTTTTCCAAATTACATGCATGCCATCTGTTGATCACAACAGTCTCATGCGATGCTAAAGCTTTTTTGTGAGTTGCTCTGGATAAGAGCATCTGCTACATGTCTTGAATGTAAAAGTTCCCCACATCAGTTTGCCTGCTAGAGGTGTTTCTGACTGTTTTCTTTAGTTTCCAGTCAATGTGCAAAGGATGACCTGATAGCTCTTCGCTATTTTCAAACCCTCACTGTCTTTCTTTATAGTCACAGGCTGCTTTTAAAAATGTCCATTACCAGATCAGGGGAAAAGCAAGCTGTCATGTGTGAATGAGAGTCCTAATCAGCAGCAATGAGACTGCATACAGGAACAAGGTGGCAGATCTGATACTGATGTATGGATGGTGAGTAATGATGTCTGTGGTGATGGTGTAACAATGGAAGCTGTCTCAGAATCCTCAGTTTACTGAGCTCGGATGATTCTAGAAAACATGATGGACTGTCTCGAAAACATTACCCAACTCTTTCTAAGGTTGTTTAATATATGTTTTATTAATTGATATATGTTTAATATATTGCAACTGTAGATATAAGCTCTGCTCCCACACAAGCTCCTAGTTTATTACAGAGTAGCTGTTGCTATATAATTTTTAGATGGAGAGATCTTGGGATCTGTGAATTCTTTGCAGGTCGTTTTAGGATTCTGCTTCAGGAGATGATTGACCATTGAGATCTAATAGATTGACTGGTGGTTTCTATGTGGAAGTGGAATAATAGGATAGCAAGATATAGAACACACACTTAGAAAAGTTTATTGGTATAGTAGAATGCCTACTGATGTTTTTTGTTGCTGTTGTTGTGTGTATTTCATATGAAATAATGTCAGATCTTTAGGCAAAATACAACATAAAACAAAGGCAACCTGGTCAAATGTATAGTTTTTATTTATTTATTGAAGCTAAAAAAAATCTAATTTATCAAGTGAAAAACTAATTCCACTAATCCTTCCACAGCATCTCAATAAGGTTCAAGTCAGGACTTTAACTAGGCTACTTCAAACTTTAATTTTGCTAAATTCAAGCCATTCAGAGGTGGACTTTCTCTTATGCTTTCATAATCCAGTTGCGCTTGAGCTTCAACATACAAACTAAAGACTGGACATCCTCCTTAAGGATTTCCTGGTAGAGAGCAGAATTCATGTTTCCCTCAGTTACTGCAAGTTTCCTAGGTCCTGAAGCAGCAATGCACCACATACCAGCACACTTTTTTTTGTGGAATTTAGTCTTTGGTTTATATCAGATGTAACGGGACCCTATCTTCCAAACATTTCCTCTTTCAGTTCATCAGCTGACAAAACTTGTGTATCTTGGCAAAATTCAGACCAGCCTTACCAGTGGTTTTTGCTTTGCCACTCTTTCATTGATGCAAGAGAGGTCTACGGTTCCTTCAGTGTTGTCCATTCCGACTCTGAATGCACATTTCAAAGTAGAATAACTGGCTATAGCATTGCTTTTTTTGGGGGGGGGGGGTTGTGAAGTATGGGCAAATACATTTTCACACAGGCCCAGTTGGTATTAATTAACTTTTATGCTTCAATAAATATTATCACTTAAAACTGCATTTTGTGTTTACTTTGTTTTATGTTTTATTTTGTTTTAATTTCTGAAAAAAAATACTATGAGATATACATATAAACAGAGGAAATCAAGATGGGAGCAAACATTTTTTCACAACACTGTATATGTGCATTAAGATTTGTTTTCAGTGGAATAGCCAAACCTGTTATTTTCAAGATGTACTTTATACATACTTTTGGACATTTTGCAAATATGACTCAAACTCCAGTGTCTCATTTTTTTTTTAATTCCATGTTATTTATGTATTGGTCAAGGACAAAATATATTTATCAAGCATCACACTGATGTAAATGCGACAGATTTAGCCAATTGCTCATTTTCATCTGCTGTCCCTATGTGCAAATAATACAGCTTTATACAGATGTAAAATGAGTCAGTACTATAGTATATACCTGTGTGAGCTAAGTAGTTCTTCAGGGCAATGTTTTTTTTTTTTCATTCTATAATTTCCTTGTGCACGGGCATAGATGTATTATGGGTCGTAGCCACTAACCACTCACATCTCTTGACTTATCAGCAATGACATCACAGTAATCTTTCTTTTTACACTTTTAGACTTTCAGCGATTGCTTTTAACGTAACTGCAGGACTTGACCCACAAAGCGAAGACATTTCATCTATGGCAACATAATGGCAGTAAAAAAAATAAGTACTGTGAAAAGTCCAAGTTCTTCAGCAGGTAGATCACATTACTTGGGTCACTGGTCTTTTGAGGCTTGAGAGGCAGTGGTGGAGCAGCAGTCTATAATTACTGCATCTGACAGACTCTTAGTGGAGGCAAGACACCTTCAGCAAAAGGCTTCTCTGATTCTGTGCAAGGTTTTTAAAACAGGGCTTTCTCTTTACCCTCAAAAGTAATACTTAAGTTTAAAGTGGTGTTTATCAATTACAGATTGTGTTTTAAATGCAGTTAAAAGTAGGGCACAAATCAGAGAGTGTGGCACCTTATACTCTGTGCGGGGGTGTTTTAAACTGAAGGGATTTCCGTGCTCCAAATACATAATCTGTAAGATTCTTCTTAGGGGACAGATTATAATTGTTTTCTTTTTTGAACTATAATGAAGAATATAAACCTTTTAACCTCACTAACACATTAGTAACCGTGAGATTAAGGCACAACTGAAAAGTAAGGCAAAAAAGAAGCAATAACAAATAACACAAAATTGATTACACGTTTGTACATTTGAGCAGATTCATCATAACCTTGCATCTGATGTTTGAAATGCCAAAATGTGCGGCAATTTCATCATTACAATTAATCATATCTCATTTCAAAGTGGCTTCCAAGCATGTCCTTTAAAAAGCAAGAACTGCTAATAGAGTTCAACATAATAACTATGGCTGAAGGCCCTGAGAGTACAATGTTCCTAATGAAATCCATTACTCTTAAACTTTAAAGGGAGCCTATCAGAAGTATTGATATGGGCATTAAGGGAATATTTTAATTGTTGGCCCTTGCCCCAGCAGCTTCGAGTAAGGTGGACTGAACCGTGAGTCAGCTATTTTCACCGGATCAGCAGGAGTGTGGAACAGTAATTGTGCAGCTTAGAGAGTTTTTTTATGACACGGCACAGAGTAGTAAAATTTGTTGAATAGATGTTTCACACTGGTCCCAGTTGATACCACAGCAGTCTAAGATTTTTAAGGATTGTTAATTGTTTCTTCACTGAAATCATGTGTCTGTTTCAACAATATGTATTTAGTGTTAAACAGCACAGGCAGCACTGATATTCCTTTGACATATCCTACTCACCATATTCCATGAAGTTTTATTCTTAGTAACTGTGTCGCCTCATGGTTTGATTTTCTTTATTGGTTTGCTTTTCAATGTTATTTTGTAGCTAAGTCAGCTGTGTGTGTTGTTGGGTTTTGATCATGCTGAGTCCGTATACACAAGATGACAAGCGTAGCATTTACCTTGATCGCTAGCTTGTTCATAGCTTTGAACCGCCTGGCATGGGTCTAGCTCTACCCTAGATTCAGACAATGAGGGAGCTTATTTTAACAAGCTAATCTACGGCAAAGACTGCAGCGACATGGCCGACACATATCTCTCCCTAAATTAGTCCTTTAAGCCTTATATATGTATGAGACATAGCAAACCAAATGTTAGCGCTCGCCAATTAGTGCAATGGTGTTCACCGTGGATTAGAGATGGGTTGTTTTTTTCCCCATCTTCTCCCCTCCACCAAATCTCTTTCAACCATGAAGCAAATGTAAAGTTAATTCACTCCAAAATGCCCTGAAAATGTCACACGACATCCTGATGTTGGCTCATCAGCGGTGAAGTGGATTCATGTTCTAAAACTAGCCAAAAATACAAAGTGTTTAAAGGTGTCATATGATGCTATTTTAAAGATCATTATTTTGTGTATTTGGTGTAACAGAATATGTTGACATGCTTCAATGTTCAAAAAACACATTATTTTTCAAATACTGTACATTATTGTAGGTCCTCTATGTCCCGTCTCTCTCTAACACGTCGTTTTCAGCAAAGCCCCCTCCTTTGACAAGCGCAGTCTGCTCTGATTGGCCAGCTGACCCAGTGCATTGTGATTGGCCGAACACCACAAGCACGCATCGGAAATGTAACCCCCCTTACCATAATCGCTTCAGCTTTCAAAGTAAATATCAAGACAGTTAATAATGTCCTTAGTTTTACCATCAGTTCAAGCCCGAAAGGGCAACAGAGTCGCGTGACAGACACAGTGATGATGCAGTACACAAGCTGACGTGCTATGATTTCTGATGCAGTTCACTCTCCTGTGATGTGACCCTGTTCCCCTCACACACACACACACAACGCGTTACTCTGCGCTGCGCTAAACTCTGCATTTGAACAGTCAATAGCAAGTACTTAAACTATTAAGAAAAGTAGCTTACAGTCGCTGATTCAGAAGCGCCAGATTGTCATAGCAAAGTCGGAATTTAGCCTTTTTTTTTTTTTTTTTTTTTTAGAAAAGCTTTTAGAAAATGTTACCGCTTTGTGCCAAGTCATTAAAAACGGCCTAAACTGCACATTTGCTGTTCCACAAATTGTTGCTAATGTGACCGCACCTTTATACCATCACAGTCAACACTTTCGTGGCAATTTAATACAGAATGGCAAAATCTTATGATATCAAACGAATTGGATCGTATGAAAGGTATGACTTTAATAGTTGGTTTTCCTATTAAACTGATGGTTAAGTTTAGATTTGGGTTGTATACTTTTAATATGATTTCACCGTCTTTTTCAAATTATGACTCCTCATGAGACCTGCTTGGACTAGCCAGCTCCATTAAACAACAGCATGTTGCTCTTTGTCTTACTTTTGTGAATGAATAAAATGCACAAACCTTGGTAAGGATAGATATCAGGAGTGTACAATATTTACTTTTTCTGTTTTTGCACCTAACACTAAATTAAGCTGTAACATTCTTTCAAGCAACATCAAAAATCAATTACCCTGTTGGGAAATAAATAGTTCTGTCACATTTTTGCTGTGTAGTATTAGATGGGCTTGACAAGTTAATGGGTTTGATTGTTAGATGCATTAAACAAAGAAAAAGCAGAAGGAGAGAAGCATGGAGAATGACACATTTTAACCGGAAAGATGAACAGAACAGAACAAATATCAACAGAATATCCAAATTAAGGTATTTTTGTAGAGCAATCTACAATCATGACACCTTTAAGCATCAGACAATTTGCCACAACCGATTAAAATAAGCAGTCTTGCAAATACACTTCCAACTCTGAAATGACCACCTATGTGAAGCCTACATTCACTATACACTGTTCAAGCATCTACATTTGAGACTGAGGGTTATACCTGAGGAGAGACACTAACAGATGGTGCTGTGGGTATGGTTGGAGGCACAGTTTAGGCAGCCTGACTTCACCCTCTATGCAGATGCTTGTTTAACATCACTCCCTCCTTCTGCAGTCTGTGATTTAGATTGATCAGTACAGCTAAATGAGTACATCAAGTGATGGTACTATTGTTTGTCAGTCACCACAGGACTCTTTACAGCCTGAAGACATGCAGTGCTGTCTCTATATAATGCTGAGTGGCATTGCAGCTCTAGGTTTAGTTACAAGTTAGTGTTAAAGTCCTTGTTGAAAAATGATATTGCATTTTTGGTGACATTAAATGTCTATAATTTCACATATCATTCCTTGAACAGTTGTCTGTATGTGTGTGTGCTTTGAGAAATGGCAGTGAGGTTTTTAGTCATCCAGATTTTGTTCTCTAGAAAATTGCACAAATGGTTGATGCATCATTGCTTGAAGCTGTGAAATAATGATTCAATGCATATTAGGACACAGATGTACCATTCTTGCAGGAATTTATCACACAAACGCATAGACAAAATAGGCATATGGTCATAAAGTGGATAGAGAAAAAAAATTATGGAATAAATGATTGTAAGACTGATTTTCATTTGTTCAATATCGTGTGCATGATGTATTTTTTTTATTTATAGGTTTTTAGTTCAATGTATTTATTTATTTATTTCCCTCATATTTTTAAGATCTATAGAGAATAAATGTTATGTGCTCAGTGTGGTTATCTGAGCATCCTGTGGTTGTGGGCCTGTGCAGTTTGTCCATGTCAAAGATCATATTTTATAGAAGTCAGATTCTCGCAGCAAGAAAGGAAAATAAAGCGAGGTGAGGTTAAAGGTGGAAGTATGTCTGGCCAGTGCTCATGCTGAGGTGTGTATATCTGATCTTGAGATTCTGGAATGGGTGAACCACTTTATTGTTCCTCTCTCATTTCTGCCAACTCCAGCTGTCACGCTGTGGGACAAAGAGGGGTAAGCAGGGGGCAACGGAGGGAGGAGTGCAGCTGAAACCAAAGATAAACTGAAGACCCTTTCGCAAGACTCGTCATCTGCATTTGATGGGACCCCACCCCCAGTTTCTCCAACACACACACACACACACACACAACACAAATACAGCTACTTACACCTCACGGGCACATATTGTATAGCTCTTACACACTCTCCCTCTCTGAGCGCTTGCATTGCTTTCTCTTTCTCTCGCACACACACAAACACTCAAACAAGCCTCCCCCTCCTCTCTTTTCCCTCTCTCTATTCTCTTCGTTAGACTTGGTAATCCCTCTCTGCTCGCTGCAGCTGTTGCCCTCCTCAAACCTCACAATAGTCCCCCAAAATTGTAATTTATATAAAGAACAAAATAAGTTCTATTTTTTTTGCTGATTTAGTCACTTCACTGCATGGGCTTCATCTCACTGACTATAAAGTGTTACCTTGCCCTACAATGAAAAAAAAAATGGTATCCTAAAAATAAAAAAACATCTAAATTCATTGATTCAAATAAAAAATGTTATTTAACATTGCTGAATCAACCCTAATATATTAGGTTACACCAACAAAACTAATTTTAAAGGCCAGATTAGGTAGAAATAGCTCTTTAACATCTTTAACAATTTTTACAGTGTATTTTGTCTATCATAAAACAGTTTTTTTTTAACCGTACTTTTATGCATCGTTTATTATTATTTTATTGTATTATTTAATGCTTTATTTTTGTTATTATAATACCCCCCTGAGCCCAAATCCGACTAAGGAAAGAAAATAAATCTCTATTAGATGTTTAGGTGAACGAGGAAAAAAATTTGAAAGAAACCAAACTCCTCCTCTGGCAATAAACACATAATAAATTTGTGCATGCTACATATTTAGTATCTAGCCTAAGTAGTCTATGTGTAATGCTAGTCATGTGTGCTATATTAAATAAAAAAAAACAAGGTAATATGCAAGACAATGATTAAATAGTATTTGATTTATATTCTTTGAAGTCAATCGTAAAACGTCGGGTTGATATAGGCAGTGGTGTAAGGAAGTAAGCGTCCTTCGCTGTCTGGCTCGTACAGACTAGTTGGCAGTAGGCGTTGCAACATTGGTTAGTTCTGATTGTAATGTAACGGGTTAAAGACGTGGGAGAAAGCTTGGGGAAAATCCAAGCGCGAGCGATTCAGCAGGCACAGAAATCCCGAATAGTTGAACAAATGAGTGACAAGCTCTCCGTCCATTCAAGCTGGCCCTGTACCCCGAGCGCGCTGATTAGCGCCCCGCGCGCTGTGGCCAACATGTGGAGGCATCGCTATAGCAACCAGTGGATGTGACATGTGCTACAGACAGCGACTCGAGTCTAGCTGAATATAAGGAGGGGCTCCGAGGGAAAAAAAAACCCTGGCTTTTCAGTCGCACATGATCATTCAAAGGACAAGACAACCCACTGCAGCTTATAAGTCTTTGGGAAATGTGGCGGACGATTTAGCTCGCCTTTTTTCTCCCGCTCTGCCTCAGTCTTTTTCTTTCAAACTCTTTTTTTTCTCCGTTTC
Source organism: Sinocyclocheilus anophthalmus (assembly GCA_018155175.1). Taxonomy (NCBI): domain Eukaryota; kingdom Metazoa; phylum Chordata; class Actinopteri; order Cypriniformes; family Cyprinidae; genus Sinocyclocheilus; species Sinocyclocheilus anophthalmus. The sequence continues at coordinate 427,534 of JADLZN010008866.1, read as the reverse complement.
TGTTAAAAAAAAGTATTCGAACCGCGACGGTCTTTTGTTGAGGTGGACGCGAACGGGAAGGTTAAAAACTTTTCTTAGCTAGCGGGATTGCGAAAGGAGGCTGCAGTCGCCAGTCGGACGTCTGATGTAAAGAAAGGCGGAATAGGATCTTGAAAAGCGTCCCTCGCGCGCTGTCCGAAAATGGAACTAGGTAACTATCTATTGGACTTGCACTTTTCTGTTGATGCGCATGTATAATGGTCGGTAAATAAATGTAACGAGGCTCTGAAAGCGCCATTGAGCGTCACCTAAAACTTATTGCGCATCCGGATGCATCTGGACTAATAATGAGAGTGACACTGTCCTGCAAGACTTACATGGCGGTGCTCCAGCATGCCACATTTCATCGTGCTTTTCATTTAAAGCGCTTCTGCTGTGCGATTTAATGGCTAAGATGGTTTGCAGATCGTTATGTAATTGATATGGGTCGTGAGTCAATAGAGAGTGGTAGTAAGAACTGAGCAAATGGTACAGAGTACAAACAGAAACATCATTCTGTTTCTTTATAGAGGGAGGAATCGGTGTTTAGCTGTTCGTTTGAGGGAAATCGATCGCACTGGAAGCGGTGTGTTCAGTCTGAGTGGGTCTTTGCTATTTGCAAATGACTTGGAGCCCAATATAAATAATAATATGAGAAAGATGAATAGGTAGGTTGATGGTGGAGAAATAAAGAAAAAAAAACTCCTTGCACTGTTTGGTGGTAATTTATAGTTTATCTCTGAAAATTGTAATTTTTAAAAGATGTTCCATACGTGCTAAAGAATGGAAAGAGTCCTGTGGGGCCATAATGTTGTATAAACTTCAAGGACTTAACAAACTGCAATGATCAGAGATTCATTCTATGCTTATTCCATATAGCCTATTCAGCTTTAATGTTTGACATTTAATGTAAATATTTTTACACATTGGGTGTGTCTAATCTGTAATTTACATTGAAAAGTTAACTTGAGTGAAATAGTTAGTGAAATACAAGATATAATTAAAGTCATAATGTATTTGCGTATATACCCTGATGTACAAATGTACAATGTAACTTTGAATTGATCCAATAGGATGCCTGCATTAATGGGAATGCGATTTAGACTATCTTTCTATATATAGTAAAACAAGAATATTGTTCTCACTTAATACAAATTTAGTGTAGTTTTGTGGTGTGCAAAAATATAAGAACTAGGAGTGCAAATGGCAAAGATTGTAAGACTGATTTTCATTTGTTCAATATCGTGTGCATGATGTATTTTTTTTATTTATAGGTTTTTAGTTCAATGTATTTATTTATTTATTTCCCTCATATTTTTAAGATCTATAGAGCTGAGATGGAGTGGATGGTTATAAAGTAGAGTGATTATTGTGTGTAATAGTGAAAGGATATATGGGCGGCCCTTGTCTCAACCTTTCACCCGTCACAGTCTCTCCTCCACCCAACCCTTCCCTCAATGATTTAAATCAGCCGGAGCATCCCAAATCCATCTCCCTTTTGTCTTTTTTTAATCTTTTGGATTATCTTCTATCCTTTTTAGAGTGAAAAAAGAGAGGGTAAAAAAACCTTTATAAAAATCAAAAGTCTATACATACAGATTGCTTAAAGTTAATTGCTATCGGTGATATATGTCTGGCCGCACATTGATCTTTTTGTTAGGTGTTAAGTTTATGTTTTACCTTGGATTGGACAGTAGTCCTGGATTGAAATGTTATTTAATATGGACACTGAATCACTGTTTTACAAATGGTGTTGTTATTTAATCACTCATTATAAAAATGTACATTTATCAGGATTTCTGGTAAAGTTTCAGTCGAAGAAGCATTCAGTAGCTGAAAAATGAGGGATAATATCAAGGGACACATCAACCCAGTAACATAGTTTTCCTCTTCTTGTTTGCTCTGTCTTGCTTTTCATTTTTTGGTGTATTTTATGTTTATCATATTATCCATTTTTCTAAAAAAAAAAAATTAAAATTCCTCCCATCATCGTCTCTTATTCAGATTTAAAAAATGAAAAAGTAAATAGTTTTGTTTTATTTTTACTTTTTATTATATATTTGAATAAAGAAAACATTTCTTCCCTGAAACAAATTTATGTGGAATTCTAGATACTTTATAGATTTATATGCACAGCATTTTTCGTATTTCTACTTCAAATGAGGATCTGAGATTTTTTTTTTATGGAGAGAAAGCTTTATTCAAACATCTTTTTTTTCAGTAGACTCTGTAAATTTAGAAATTTGCAAGTCCAATTTTATTCCCTACAGAAGAACAAAAGCATAAAGGATTCTGTCTCTCCCTCCCTTTTTTCCTTTTTCCTGTCTCTTTTTTCCCCTTGTTTCAGTTTTCTTCTTTGCTTTTACGTAAACTGTGTCTTTGTGGGTTTTCTACTATCAGACTAAATGTGTTGCAGGATGTGAGAGGATTTGACACATTATTTCAATTGAAATAATCAGCAGATATTTTTTCTTCAATAAAGATCTCTTTTTGTTTTTTTGAGAGTAAAGATATAGGTAATTCCACACAACATACCATGTAGAGTCTGCATTGTATTTCTACATATTTCCTGTCCTCTTATAATAAGAGAAGGCATGTCATAGACTGGTTATTTCTTTCTCTTATTATTTTTATTATAATTCCTCAGCGACATTGAGTCCCCCCCCCCCATATTTTTATTATTATTTATTTATTTTTGCACCAAAAGAATATGTGTAAATCATTTAGAACCATTTTTGTATGTATATACAAATATGCTGTAGGATTCATTTTCATAGTCATCATTAATTTCATATATACTGTAATCTGCGGTTAACTTGGGAATAGACTATATCAGGACAACATTTTTCAATTTTTCTTTTATATCTTCTCTCATTTTTACATCCATTTTCCAGTCCCTTGCTCAAATGCCTAATGCATGTATTCTATTTAGTTATAATTAATTGCGGACATTATTTAGCCAAGCACAATTTTCTTTTCAGAGCCAGCTTTTCATGTTAGAGATCTTTTCATGTAATTCGATTGAGAGCACTAAGCCTGTAGAGGGATGGAGGGAAGGAGAGAGGGGGGATTCTATTCCAGCTGAAGGCGCCCTCCTCTCTACACACTCTCCATGCAACGTTTGAGGGGTGGAAAGCAAATCATTTCTGCACCAACAAAAGCTCACACAGTAGAAACTAATCCTTAGAAACTACTAAACCTCACATTTAAGTGCTAATATTTTCAGCAACATGTAGCCAGTGTATGGGGGATTTCAGCTTGTGATTAAATGGAGTGGCATATGTAATTAAAGCTTGATTTAAATATTTTGTGCTTCTCAAATTTGCATTGTTATACAAGGTGTAGCAGTCCTAAATGTTATGTTTTAAGAAAAATAATACTGCAATAAAGAATGTGAAGTAGATTACGAGTATTCACGAAACAGAAAATTGTCACCGTTTCTAAAATAACGATCAGAAAAATCAATCGCAGGATGGCATCTCGTTTGCTCGCATGCCTTATAGTTCTGTGATCAGTCAGTTGGTATGATAGCACTGAATGCGAATAGAGGCAGATTAAAAAAATGCTGAACCCCATTCTAAAGGCCTCGGTCTATTCAGCATCACAAGGCATTTGGAAACAATACGCCACCAATCCCCCAGCAGCTTAGCCCCGGCTGTCAGCCCTCCCCCCAAGGGGCTAACAATCCTGACAACCCCCTCTACAGTGGAACGTTAGTGGGGCTCGGACCTTTTAGGTACTCCCCCTCGGCTTAGCCCCTCTCCCATTTTATTAACTTGGAGGTCTGAGCCAATTCCCCCATCCTGACCAAACCCAAGACTTGGTGGCTAATTAGCAGCAAGCTGGTACAGTGAGGACCGACCCTAATTGCTCTGTGGTGGTATGCTTCAACCTGCCAAGACAAGAATGGAGCGGGCCTTCGCTTCCCAAGTGTCGGCCTGAGGTGTATCTACATCAGTGTGTAATAATTATAAGCAATATATAAGCTTCTTGCCACCTTATTTAAAGTATTATATCAAAACACCAAGTGGACATTATACTATGATCAGCTGAGTGATAGTTATATAGGTATATCTAAAATACATCCTCTATATGTCTTATATATATCTTACATTTTGAAATATTTAAACTGTTTAATTTTTTTATTTATTTTAGATGTAACATATTCCTGTCATTACTGAAGTCTTCAGTGTCACATGATCCTTCAGAAATCATTTTAATATGCTGATTTGCTGCTCTAGAAACATTTCTTATTATTATTATCAGTGTTGAAAACAGTTGTTCTTCTTAATGCTTTGGTATATTTTATATATAATGTGTGTCTGTATTATCTTGTTTTCAGTTCACAATGTTTATCAGAGTTTGTCTCTCTTCTTTGCTCTAATTTCAGAGGGGCAAACTGAACCACATCCCCGTTGTCAAACAGAGTCAAGTGGAGCCAGGCAACTTTTTGATTCTGGTGGTGGTTTCCATGGTTTTTATTGTCATGGTGCTGGGGATGTCAGGGGCTCTGTACTGCTTGCGCTATCGCTCCCACCATAAGCTGAAGGAAAAGCTCACTGGTTTGGGAAGCTACACAGGCCACGATGCCACAACAGCCTATCAGGTAGGTGCAGGCAGATTATTTCAGCCAATCATGTTTTTTCTGACATTCATCCGTGCAGATTCATATGAATTACAGTAAGCATCTCTGATTTTCAGATATCCTCAACCAAGGTTATTTTTACCTCCCATTCAGCAAACCTTTTCTGAGTAACACTCCCCTTGTTTGCGATCATCACCAGGTGTATAATGGTTCCAAAGTTATTGTAGCTCATTTACAAAAAGGCAATGAAATTCATTTAGAGCTTCTTTTCCTTAATTGTGACCCATTGGAGCAGGCGCAGATGTCCTTGCACGACGAGTGTTTAATATGAATCCTAATTGAGGCAGAGCCCTTTTTAGCAGGGAAATGAGTTTGTTGTCTGACCTTTCTTTCACGGCTCCTGGAGGGAGGGCTTGCGGTGAAGGCTTATTGATTTTGTGTTGGGCTCAGCTGTACTCAATGAGACGGGATCGCAGGGTGCAAGTGCTTGGCTTCCTCCCCCACCTTCAATATTTAATAAACCTCTCACACTTTGTCGAGAAGTCCCTTCCATAAACGTCGGCCCTATCAGTGTGGCAAAATAATCGGTGATATTATTACGGTGCTGTCACACGTTAATATCTCGACACCTTTGTAATGTTTTCATTTCAGATTTTAATTACCTTGTATTGATTTTAATTTGTGTGTAATGTTGTCGTATCGTGGTTTATTGTGAGTCCTTTCAGCCCTTTAGATCTGCCAGGTTGCTTAGGTTTTTCTTTTTTTAAACGAATAAGATTAAAGGCGTAGACAGGGCTCTTACTGTGTAGTTGTAAGGGATTTCCCAACTGCTGCAGCTGGAATGAATGCAGCCTTGTGCACAGGGACTCTTACAGTGAAACATGCAATTAGAATCAGTTCTGCCGCAATGGTTCTGTAGCAGATAAAAACACACACACACCATCGCCACCCACCTACTCTCTCTCTCTTGTTCACACACACACACCCTCTCACATTATTACACTTTTATTTTTATTCCTTCATCAAACACACTCACGCACATTCACACTTGTTTGTTCTCCCTGCTAATACCTTATTATGTGATAAATTTCTTAATCTAAGATTTTTTCCTTTTGTAATAAAGTATAGCAAAGATAATTTTTGGTTTTGTTTCTACTCTTCTGACTTATTTTGTTATTTTTATAAATTTTATTTTTACTTATATTTTAGTCAAAGGTGGAACAGGCTTAAACAGTTACTATTTGAAGCTATTAAAATTAAGTCATTCATTTGTATCTTGCCTGCAATTTAATTCCAAAATCTGGAAAAGATCAGTGTTATGAGACCAACGGTAGTTTTTCAATTCTATTGATGTTTCTTAAATACAATTCATGATCCTATTTATATCCGTCACATTCTAACCATACTTATAAAATCCAATATCTACCAGGAAGTTTTCATTATGGAAAGGTAGTTACATTTGTGTTACCATGCATTCTTTAATAAAGATTTTGTTCAGGGCGTATATGATGTTGCTAAAAAGAGCATTATTTTGTGTATTTGGTGTAATTAAATGTTTATGCAGTTTAAGGTTAAAAAAAAAAACATTATTTTACACATACTGTACATTATTTTTTCTCCACTATGCCCCGCCTTTCTGAAACACGTAGATTTTTACAAACTCACGCTCTGAAAAGTGAGGTGTTCTCTGATTGGCCAGCTATTCTCAGTGCATTGTGATTGGCCGAATAACTCAAAGTTGTGACGGAAATGTTACACCCCTTACCGTACTGTGATGCCATGTCCCAGCGCGACAAGACAAAACCAACAAAACGCATTACAAATGAGGCATTTGTAGCATCCAATGGGGACATAATTACTGATTATAATGACATATTGTCTTTATGTGTTGCTGGCGTGGCGGTAAACATAAAACATGTCTGCATTGGTATCGAGAAATGGCAAACAAACAAGCAACTACTCTCCCCTCCCCCCAACACTGCTCAAAACTTGCGTTTGAATTGTCAGTGTCAAATTCTTTAAATATAAAAAATTTATTTACAGTCTTTGAGTCAGAACAGCCGGGATTGTAGTCTACTCTACCAGGATCAGGAAACAATCCTCCAAAAAATGCGCTGCACACATCTGAATATTTGGGTTGAACTGTTCTGGAACAGTGTTGTAAATACAACTTAACCACTGATTTCTAAATGTGTCCTCTTTTGGAAGGCCAAACAAAAAAGTTTCGCTTTCACAACAAAACACACAGCGTCACACATGGCGGGCTAGAGTGAGCGGAGGTGGGTGGGCTTGAGAACGGCACGGCCGGCGGGCTTGTTGCAACCACATGTGACGACCCCGGGCTGGACTCCGCTCGTCCACGGTGAAAGCCGATCCGGCAAAAACAGGGCAAAGTTGTAGTATTTCCTCAGCAACCAGCACAGATCAGCTCCAGACATGACGAAGAGGATATCGTCCTCTTTTTGGTTTTTTGTTTTTTTAGTGAAGTGAAGTGACGTTTGGCCAAGTATGGTGACCCATACTTGGCATTAGTGCTCTGCATTTAACCCATCCAAAGTGCACAAACACAGCAGTGAACACACACACCGTGAACACACACCAGAGCAGTGGGCAGCCATTTTTTGCTGCGGCGCCCGGGGAGCAGTTGGGTGTTCTGTACCTTGCTCAAGGGCACCTCAGTCATAAGAATCGAGGATGGAAGAAAGCGCTGTACATTCACTCACCCCACCTACAATCCCATGCCGGTACGAGACTCGAACCCGCAACCTTGGGTTATGAGTCCGACTCTCTAACCATGAGGCCACGACTTCCCAGAAGACTTTTGGAAGAACAAACAATGTAGTTTCACTTTCACAACTAAACACACAGCGCCTTCACGACATTGCGGCGGCAGCAACAATACTACAGCGAGAATAAAAGTTATGCCTTCGTTCTTTGCGTGAACATTTGGGCGGCGGTTATGCAAATCTTCCCACATAGTGAAATAGACATGTGGGGGCGTGTTAGAACAAACCGTTTTAGGTAGGCGTGGCTGACTCTTAACTTTTTTTATAAAGAATATCTCTTTGGATTGAGACTTTAGTCTTGCAACTTTTCAGATCTTCTTTATGCACAAAGAGCTTATAACACTCCAAAGAAAAATTTTAATCGCATCATATGACACCTTTAAGACCATAACCTTATCTAGGAAGGTTATAGTTACGTGCATGACTTACGTCCCAATCTGGGTTCAGTACGACTTTTTTCTTAAGAATTAGACATTAAAGGATCAAATAATTTTTGAGCTTGCTTATGGACTCGTGCCGGCTGTAGCCCAGCCCTTGGTTCAGTCTTTTTCTATTGTAGAGTAGAGTCTCCCAGGATGAGTGTGTCCAATCATGAAAACCACAACGATATGCTATTGTTGTACACTCTTATTATTGGGTTGCAAGTGACCCTTTCGCTACAAAGCACGGAAGCCAATATTGCACATAAATGTTTAATTTGGTAAATTGGTCTCATATGCACATGCCATTGCATTATTTACTTTTAGTTTTTTACCTTTACCTACAGCTTCCCAGTACCCCTCCTTGATGCGCGCGCCCACAAATGGAGCCCTGACTCTTCCCAACTTTTCCTCAGACACAGACAAGCCTTACGCAGTTACGGTCAAAACACACCAACCATCATAATAGGACCCGACCAAGTCCTCAATGAGCATTCAAATCTTCAACTGTTCTTGCACTTTTCTCTGTCATTGGGTTTCACTTTATTTACAGTTCCAGCCTGGTTTTTTTTTCTGATCAGTTTTGGAAATTACTTTAGATGAATATGGTTGGTAAATGATTAAATGCAAATGCTAAATGATTTTGATACTTATTGGTTTACTGATTATAAGAGAAGCAAATGTATGCGTTAATTTGTGCTGGCTGACATGAACATGATTTTATCAGGAAGTGTGCACTACAAGTTGGCTCATATTTTTGCAATTTTACTTATTTTAAGTCAGAATGACTCATGATGATGGACATCAGCTCAGGTATTAATGTTAAGGGTGGACCCCATCCTCTAATCTGTGACTGGGTTTAAAGCTCTGTGGCCTCTGTTTAGCCCCCACAAGCTTCCCTCCTGGTTTCTCTCACTGGGGAGCTCCATTAGTGAGACGCACTAAACTTCCACCTCCAACCCCCACACTCCCTCACCATCCTCAAAGGAACCCCTATGTCAGCTCACTAGCTTCTCTGAATTGTTCTCTTTGGTATCGGATTGCCTTTTTATACCTGCTTGAAACTTTCTGGCATCCTAAGATGAGCGGTAATATTTTGCCTCGACGGCGCTAGCCTATATCTCCCTGCACTTCAAAACAAAGAAGGGATACTGGGGAGGTTCCCTGTTTCACCAAAGGAAAAAGAGAAATAATCACAATCGGGAACAATGCGTGGAAGGCTTTTCACTCAATAAAAGTGAAGCTTTTAAAATGGCTTTAAAATGTTACACAATGCTGTTGTGTCATACCAAAAAGCCTAGATGCTATTTGCCTGAAAATGCACATAGCTGCTTGAAGCTTTTCAGAATGGATTTAATTTCTTGTAAATCGTTTTAAACATTATAGAGTGCATGTAGTCAGAATTGTTTTGTTAACAGTGCTGTAAGCGATGTTAGCCATTTCACTATCTTCCGCCACTGGCTTAGACTGCCCTCCTCCCTTTTCAAAATCCCTCCCCCAAAGATCAATCCTGATCTCACCGAACCAAACAGGCAAAATGACTGACAGGCAGAGAGCATCCCATCGTCTTCTGATTGGCTTAAACAATAGCGTCCTGCAGCCGAATACATTTTTTCTGTTAACAGACATATTATCTCAGCTCTCCTATTTCAGCTATATCTAGTGCAGACATTTTCTGTGTGCTCTTCCATGAATAATTGCCCACAGCAATTATATGTTGAGAGCCAGGTTAGCAGGGATCTAATGACACATCTGTGAGAGATTTCAGCTTCTACATTGAAACATTCATCTGATATCCTCATAGAGTGACTGATCCTTGGGAAGGTGATTTGAAAAATCACCAGCAAACAGCAAAGGGCTGTTTGTTTTTACTTTTGTTCTTTCAGTCTGCTGCTTTGTTTCATTTGGATGAAGTGATAAATGGTAGATAAAAGCTTGGAATTCTAATTCCTGAATGATGCGAGTGATGTGACGGAAATGTAGTCACTTGTGAATATAGCAGTAAACACAATTTTTTTGCAGTTCAGGGCTTGCAAAATCGCTAGCCCGACGTCCCGGGCTATTGTGTTTTCCAGTCGGGCTACCAAAATGTTTCACCACCCTGCCCGACGGGCTATCTTGAACAGTGATATAAAATTCCTTCCTTGATTTGCGTTGTTCACTAGCTTGTAGGGTTAAAATGGACCGTAGTTGATCGTTTGCATGTGTTTCTAAGTCTTGCGGATTTAAACATTCAAGTGTTTAAAACATTCACGTGCATTCGGAGCTACGTGCACTCATTCATAGCGCGCACAGAGAGCCGCGTTTCAAACAATGCGCATACACAGAATTGATTCCTCTTTCGCGTATCCTTGCATCTGAATGAACACATACACAAAAATGATCTCAAAATAACTGTCTCGGCAAGTATTCTCGTAAAAACAGTCGGTTATGTCTTAAATGAACGTAAACAGCTGAGAAAAATGTGTATCATTATATTGGATCCGTGCAGTTGGTCTTAAAGGGGCAGCAGCCTATAAACACCTGCTGAGCCATAAGAGCACATCTGTCAGAGAGTGGCCTTTGAGGTCTCATTCACTAAAGCTAATCAACCCATTCTGTTTTTGCTTTTCAAATTTCAAAATCTACATCTAATTGCCCCCCCAATCTAAATAACAGTTATTTAGCGTCTTTTTGATCGTGATTTAAAATGCAAGTGGTTGCCTCTGATTTTAAATGGAAAAAGCACAGACAAAGCATTAGTTTTGTTATAGGAGCGATTTATTTTATTTGTTATTTAATTATTTGATTTGGGATTTGTTTTAAAATTTCAAGTTAGTTTTATTATTTGACATATTTCAATTTCAACAAAAAGAATTGCGCAGTATTTTGTTTGAAGACATAATAAAAGGACACCTTCATTTAAAATTTGTCATTTAAATACATTTGTTCAAAAAAGAAAAATAGTGAGAAAATTGTATTGTGAAATCGGTATCGCATCGCGAGTTGAGTGAATCGTTACATCCCTATATGCTACTAGTTTTTGCTGTGGTATCAAATAAGTATTCTGTTATTTAAATAATAAAGAACCATATTTTTTTGCTCATCTGCAAAACGACCCGATCTGTTACTCAAAATCTGATATGATAATGCAATATAATCAGAGCCGTGGGTTTTGTGATCCGTTGCACCCCTACTCTCTTGACTTGTTATTTGAAGAAAACTAAAGTTTTTAATCATGATGATTTGTCTGCAGTGAGGTACAGCCGATGTCTTTTTTTTTTCAGGCTACTTAAATTCATTTTGGGCTACTAAAATCTGAAGAATGTCTGCCCGAAGGGCTACCAGCGATTTTGAAATTTTGCGAGCCCTGCAGTTGGTTAATAAATGCAGTGGCTTTGTTCTGAGAGAGAGTTAGCTGTATTTTCTAGTCAGTTCCATTGATTTTGTAAATTAATTGCTAAATCAGAATGTCCTTGGTGGCATTTTATTAAGAATTTAGTCATAAACTGTCTAAATATATATGCATGCTTATGATTTATTAAATATGTAAATGTATTATTTTTGAGGATGAACGCTTACCTATGAACCTTGTGTTTAAATATGACTGGTAGCATATAGTAATTATTTGCTCCACTGGTGAGTCGTGAGTTTATGCAGATGATAGATTTCATCTGGTAGAGCAGACAGTGACGTAATGTGTTGTAGGCTGTATCATGAGATGCAAAATGGAGATAAACGAAATAGAGTTTATTTGATCCAGAATGCTGATGCGGAATCAGTTTGTATTTATATGATTTTCTTATATAAATACCTTTTATAATATTCTAAGCATAATAACCAGTGCTTTGATGTTGTATTTTGTGTGATTGACCATTTTACTCTTTAGAACAGTTTTATTTTGCCCCAGATAATGTCTTCACAGATAAGACTAATGTTCGTCCACTTTCTCGATAGGATCTCTGTCGTCAGCGCATGGCGGTGCAGACATCAGAGCGTGGAGACCGATCAGAGGTGTTTCACCCATCGCACACGTCACGCATTAACAGCGTGTCCTCACAGTTCAGCGATGGACCGATGCAGAGTCCCTCCACCCGCAGCAGCACATCCTCCTGGAGTGAAGAGCCTTCCCAAACCAACATGGACATCTCCACTGGACACATGATACTGGTAAACAGTTTAATATACTGTATGCTTATGTGAACTCAGGACAGAGACTATTAAACACAGTGCCTTAAACTACTCACACTCTCCATACACAGCCTGCGTCATTGCAGTCATAATCAGTATGAACATAAATACACTTTATAGATATCCAAACACGTGCCTCTTTCTTTGTTTTTCCTTCACCTCTGTCTCACATCAGTCACTTATTTCAGATTTTGGGTTTGTTTTTGCTCTGAAAGAGACTGCAGGGCTCCATGGACACTGGCTTTTCTGACACAATGGATTGTTTTAATTTCGCCCCAACCTTTGTTTTATTCATGTCAGCACAGCTTCGACAGGAAAGACTGATAGGTGCCTGGTAGCGTTGTGTTCATTACCGAGCAGGGAATCTATCATACATCCAGCAGTGGAGCAAAAGACAGCCACTGAGTTGATTCATTTAGCGTATTGTGTTTTCCTGTAATGGATGTCCCTTACTGAGATTGTTTAAGGTTTTTTTTCAGCAGCTAATGAAACCATGTCCAATACCGAAACCATGTCAATGTTATGATGCATAAATGTGCATTGCGCTCTGAACGGTGCAATAGTTATTACATGTAGTAGTTGATATTTACCAGTTTATCACCATCAGCCGATCAGCAGCGTGTCTTTTATTTTGACAGCTCCCAGACTTTTATTTAGATGCACAGAAACTCCCATTCTTTGTCTTCATTAATTTGCTGTATATATTTAACTGTCCAATTTAATAAATTATTAGACAGTAATGTTAAACAAAATAGTAAACAATAAAAAATAGGACTATTATTAGTGCTGCCGAACGCTATTATACTTGTATATCATCAGCATTCAATAAATATGCATTTATGTCATTTAAACAAGTCTTTGAGGATCTAATAAATATTTACTATTTGGTGTTTACTTCCTTTTTAGTCATTTAAATGTTTTTTTATTTGTAAAAAAAAATATAATAGTATTTCAGAATCAAGAAGTTGCTGTTTAAATTTTAAATCAGGTTAAACATTTCAGTGAAGTTTATAATCAAATAATAAAAAAAAAATCCATGTTATTCTTAATTTAGTAAATATTATGTGAATAAATATGTTTAATTGCAGCATGTTTTAAATATTTAAATTAAATAGTGTGATATCCTATGTTGGCTTTATATCAACCATCGGCCACACTGCTCTCAACATCTCAAAAAAAAAATCTAAATTGGTCGATGTGCTACAAAAAACTTCAAAATCACATCTCTAAGCAATGACTGCAATACCAGCTAGTGCAATGTACTATCAGAGGTTACTGCTTGTACACTATCCATCTCTCAATGGGTGCAATCAAAGATGGGTTGTGATATAATAACTATTCTGATAGCGTAATCCTTCAGTATGTCAGGCTGCTATCAGGCATATGTTTTCATCCTTCCTCAAGGATAAGAGCAAAGCTAGAGAAAGCATTCTCCATAGCCCAGCCTCATATGGAGCTGCCCAGACTTATAATGGCCCCCAGTTTTGCCATCATATTTTGATTGACAATCCTACAGCTTTTTTCTTTGGTTTAATATATAGCCTACTATGCATTTGATTTCTCATGAAATATCATGAAAATACAGCTAATTATTTAAATACAATATTACAGATGTTGTTTCTGTACATTTAAATGGGTCAGATATGCATGTCTTTTTGTGCATAAAATGTGAGGCTTAAATCAGATATTATGACGTATCATAGGTTTAATTTTATGCAAAAAACGTTGTCCAAATGTCCAAATTAGGGCTGAAACAATTCCTCGAATACCTTGAGTAACTCGAATACAAAAAATCGTCCATTTACTGTAACGACACACAGAACACCGTCTGTCCCAAAAGCATTATACTGACGCCACAACAACCCGATAACGCTGGAACCAGACCAATAGACCAGTAGAACTGTATAAAACGGGACCAGTTCTTTTAAAACTAACAGCGCTCGGACATATGTAGACCGTAAATCATATGGTGGCTAGTTAGAATTCCCACATTAGCTGTTTGTGAAAGGACCTAAAACGCGATTGTGCATAAAAATACCACAGAAAGAAAGTTAGTTAATATCACACGAAGAGTGACAGTTTTCACCTCTAAAATCAGCATGAAAAATGATTACAAATGTGATTTTATTCAAAAGTTCAATAAACAAGAAGGTAATATTAAGAGAATTACGTTTTAGACACCATATTGCCTGCTTTTGCTCTATTTCGCCAACAAAAAAATTCCAAATACAGCCACAGCGCTGTTTTGTGTCTCTGAGCAGCATGACGGTGTTTCGTTCCTGAATGAATCAAGCGTTTAAATTATTCGGGTTCAATCGCAGTGACTCACTTATTAACAGTGACTTGCTGCCACCTGCTGGCGGTTTTAATTTCACATTTTAAAGAACCTTTTTATATATTTGTACATCATTTCAAATATAAGTATTCAACGTTTTATGTTTAAAATAACAAAATATTAATTATGCATTTGTAACTGCAGGTTAAATGCATTTCATGTCCCTCTGTGTGGGAACAACATTCATTACCAGCAGCTTCTGTGTTTCCTCTGCGTTGCAAAGATTAATTTTGTTGATACTATTTCATTTGTTTGGTAACAGCCCAAATGCCTTTTATTCTAATTGAATGATTAAATGTAAGAATTTGACTCAAAAAATAATGAACACTTTTAGAAAAAATGGCTTTATAAATGTAAAAATGCCCATAAATGTAAAATCAATTTAAACTTATTGGAAAATATTAATTTCTATCACTGCTTTGAACTGACCCACACACAGAATATGAAGGATATCAAAAACAAGTTTCTCTCTCTCCACACACAACACACACACACACACAACAGTACGTATAGGGACATTTAAGAGGGTTTATTCTCCAAATAATTCTAATTTCAAGTTGCAGAAAAATGTGTTTAAAAATTGTGCATGATCTCTTGTTCTTGTTCCAAGTTACCTTCCTGTCCACTGATTTTTGCCTCTCATAAAAGCCACAAAGCCTTCCAAGAAGACAGTAAAGGTTTATGTCATGCTTGAGCTTTAGTTAGGCTGAAACTTGAAAGTTAATTTGCACGACGTAAATGCAATGTTTAGGTATTATTATTATTTTTATTTCTATTATTTTGATTTATGCCTTAGTTTTAGTTTGTACTGTTTACCTTTTTTACAGTAATGTGAAATAGATTTTTGTATTTTTATTTATTAAATTTTTTATTGATGTATTTGCATTTTGAATGCAATTTGGCAATTAAATACATTAAATGGGTTTAGTTTTCACGGTTATTAATGTATGCAATTTAATAAAAATGTAAATTTTTCTAAAAATGAAAACAAATTAGTTGTTTCTTTTAAGAGATCTATCTTATTATCTCTTGCGTATTTAGTATTGCTCTTTAATAAAGAAAAATTACTTATCCGATTAATCGATGGAATAATCTGTAGAGTACTCGATTACTAAAATAATCGATAGCTACAGCCCTAGTCCAAATACAAAGTATTCAAAAAGCAGTAGACGAAAAGTACCCAGATGACCTACTACTTATGGCGAGATTCTAAAGGGTGCATTCGATGGACACTTTACTATCCCATGAGGCCACAGAAGAGGATTTGTGATTGGCAGTGACACTACTGACGCTGTAGGTCAGCATCACCAGAATTTGGTTCATACTACATAGAGCATACTTTTTTACTGGTTGCGTAGAAAGTCTGAGTAGTATTTACTCAGACAGAATGCGATTTCGGACACACTGTGAGATTTAGCGCAGATATCTGACCTTCTTATTATATATAGCTACTGCAGGATCATGAAGAACTAATTCAGAACCTTGGACAGCGCCACAGTTCACTGCTGTTGCTCCACTGCACTCTGTGTTTATTATTCCACGTGCAGCATAGACATGGTGAAAGATAATGCGGGAGA
This sequence comes from Sinocyclocheilus anophthalmus, assembly GCA_018155175.1. Classification (NCBI taxonomy): domain Eukaryota; kingdom Metazoa; phylum Chordata; class Actinopteri; order Cypriniformes; family Cyprinidae; genus Sinocyclocheilus; species Sinocyclocheilus anophthalmus. Next base: position 411,644 of record JADLZN010008866.1, on the reverse strand, counting down.
GAGAGAGAGCTTTTTTTTTTTGAGTTGAGCAACAAGTCCTTGACATGTTCAGTATTAAATGTGTGTGTGCATTTGAAAGCCATCAATACCCTGTAGTATTTAGTGCTTATTTGACATTGCTTAAAGAAGAGGTGGTGTGTTTTTTTTTCAGTGTGAATGGAGAGAAAAGGTGTCTGCTGTCTGTCAGGGAGAAGTACCTCAGTGATTAAATGGTTGGCTAGTTGCCAAATCCCTCTGTCTCTGATTAAATCATGCATCTTGCTAATAGAGGAGGTATTAGAGAAGGCAAATAGAGAGAGTTACTGTTACATATGGTCTCAGAAACACACACACATAGGCAGATGCTCCATCAACCATCTGTAACATAAAAACAAGAAAAACTAAAGGAGAAAATAATGAAAAACTTCTGTCCAGAAGGTCAGATGTATGTTCAAGAAGAGCAAATTGTCCTCATAACAGCCATATGTGGCCACTTACAGTGGCCGTTTGTCCATTCATGGCATTCAGGCAGATGCAGAACTGGAGAAGTAAACTGATTGCTGGGTAATTTGATTCTCTTGTGATATCTAACTTGAAGGATGATAACATTTTAAGCGCAACTGCCTGTCACGGTTTACACTGGTAAAATGGTAGTGGTTTTGTGGAAAAGTGCTTTGGTTAGTTAAGTTAAGTTAGAATAGAGATCAGTAGAGATCATGACTTAGTATGATTGTTGTGCAGGAGATTTTTAATTATTCTTGTGCATTATTATTCATGTATTTACAGTACTGTTCAAACAATTGGAGTAAATTAAGGAAATTAATATAATACTTTTATTCAACAAGGACACATTAAATGGTCCCACTTTATTTTGTGGCCCCGATACCTGTGTACTTACATAGTAAATAGATGTGTACATAGTATGTAACCACAATGTAAGTACACATTAGTACATAGTGTCTAGAGCTGTAATGTTTGTGTAACTACACACATGTAACAACCCACTGAATGGTTTGTGTAAGTACAAATGTGTAACAGGACATTGGTAACAACACTTTTTTTTCGCTTCACTAAGTACTCCTATAACAGGACATATATAACTACATTTTGTAACAACAATATGTATACGAGTAATTGGAACAATTTGATCCAAGGGGTGGAGATGGGTAGGTTTAGGGATATGTAAAGTGGGAGGAGTTGGATCTCAAGTTGGTGCACCACTGTAATACCAGTGTACTTACATGGTAACTCCTCAGGAAATGTCCACTTAATATAAAGTGTAACATTCTGGACACCAACCACAATTTATATTTAAAGACTGCTGCTGTGTAACATCAGAGTAATTACATGGTAAATCAGTATTAATTTTCTACTTAATATAAAGTGTAACACTTTCTTTACCAAAAAGTGCCGTTAGTCCTGTTACACATTTGTACTTTCATTACCAAAAAGTGTTGTTACCAATGTCCTGTTACACATTTGTACTTACACAAACCATTCAGTGGGTTGTTACATGTGTGTAGTTACACAAACATTACAGCTGTAGATACTATGTACCAATGTGTACTTACACTGTTGTTACATACTATGTACACATCTAGTTACTAAGTAAGTACACAGTTATTAGGGCCTCTAATATAAAGTGAGAACCATATTAAATTGATCAAAAGTGAAAAAGACTTTTACATTGTTATAAAACATTTTTATTTCAAATAAGAAATGTGATCTTTCTATTCATCAAAGAATCCTATCCTGGTTTCCACAAAAAAAATATTAAGCAGCACAATGTTTTTAACATTGATAATACGAAATGTTTCTTGAGCACCAAATCAGCATATTAGAGTGATTTATGATGGATCACGTGACACTGATGGCTGGCGTAATGACAGCTAAAAATTCAGCTTCACCAATACAGGAATAAATTATATTTTAAAATATGTTTGAGTATAAAACAGTTTTTTTTTTATCTTACCGACCCCAAACCTAGTACTGTAGCTGTTATGGAAAATTTGAGTAATAGCTGTGCTCTAAAATTATAGCAATGGTATTTGTGTCTTTAAACTAAAAGGAAAGCCTTCAGACACCTAGATTTTCTTTTTTTCATTTTCCATTTTTTCTCCTCTTTAAGTTAATCTTATTACAGTGGCATTTAATAAGTCTTTTCTCCTTCACCAAATCATTAATTCCATATGAACCATAATGTCTTTAATTAAGCGACTTGTCACACGGTTCATCATCTCTTAAAACAAGGTCTCACACACACATGCCCACTGTTCAGAGGAGTGCAAAATGCTAGTCAAATAAGAAAAAAATACATATAAGAGAATGCATATATAGCAGTGATATTGGTGTACATGAAGATATTGATGTACTATAAATTATATATTTAAAATGTTTTAAAAGGGCACTTTTGGCATGCAGGAACATTGTGTGTCAAAGCCCTCTGAGATTACAGATTGTTGTCTGTGTACAGGCCAAGAGGATTCTTGACATTAGGTTATGAGTGTGTAATTTGTTTTCACACAATAAACTCATAAAGACACATTCACATGCCCACATGCACAAGGTAAACCCCTTCTTGTGGGTTAACAATGGGAGGCCAGAAATAAGCAGCCAAAAAACAAGACACCAACCGCCAAACAACACTTACGCTCTTACACTCTGGCCAGCAACACAGTCCTCTGAGCTCTCTGTCTGTCTCTCTCTCTTTCTCTCGCTCTCTCTCTCTCTCTGTCTCTGTCTGTGTCTCTCTCTCCCTCCACTCCCCTTTGTCTCAGTTGAATTCAATTTGGGCTTTTGGAAGCAGAGTGAAGCAGTTTAGCCAATCTTATCAGCATGTGTGCAAGCAGTGAAAAGGAGTGATGGAAGCAGGCTGAAGGAGGCGGCACTGGCGTGACCAGGCCTTTCAGGAGTCTTAATTGCATGTGTGATTGTCAGGACAAGCCCCCTCCCTGCAACCCCCCTTTCTCTACCTCTCTCTCTCTCTCTCTCTCTCCCTCCTTTGTGGTGCGTGTTTAGGATTACTGTCTACGATTCCCGTGCTGAGCGGGTTTGGGCTCTTTTCTGTCTGAAGGTGGATAGGTGAGTGATTGTATTGTTGGATAGAAAGAAAGCACAGAAAGCGATAGGTTGGCCTTGGAGGTAAAGCTGGATTATAGCATACGAATGGAAACTTGCTATGGAGCTTTTTTACTCACCGGATTTAGGGGAGGGACAGAGACTTAATTCAAAAACATTTGCACGGAAAGGCAAATGGCACATGAAATGCATAAGCACAAGAAATATGGTTCATGCTCTTGTATACGTTGTATAAACAACAAATGTAACCCTGCATTGAACTGAAATCCTCTGCTATATATGTGCGCCATTCTTTTATATGCTGTCTGGGCTGGAATGCATGTTACAGGAAATATTTTATTCTCTATAACATCATTAGGACCTTTCATGCAACTTTTGTCTCTATGTCTTTCTCCCATGTGCAGTCGTATATGGAGGATCACCTGCAGAATAAAGATCGTTTGGATAAGGAGTGGGAGGCTCTCTGTAGTTACCAGGCTGAGCCAGCATCATGTGCGGTGGGTCAGGAGGAACAGAATGTCCAGCGCAACCGCCCACATGGCGTCCTTGTGTGTGAGTGCTTCGCAAATTGTATCTGCCTCGAGTTAATTTGTATTTGTCTCTATGCCATAGGATGGCAGCACAGCCTGTCACAGGCTAATATGTTCTGTTTTGATTAATTAAAAAGTCAGGGGCCTCTTCTAATCATACACTGATCAGAACTTTGTATCTTTTTCATTTTTATAAAAACGTGCATTCTCTACTAAAGGATTGATCACATGTTTAAGAGAAGTGTGTTATTGAATTGTTGATGCTCTAGTAGTTACGTCATCATCGGCCTGCCTGTCTCTGAATACTGTAGATGATCACTCCAGGGTCATGCTGAAGCTGGAGAATAACCAATCCAGATCTGATTACATCAACGCCAGTCCCATTGTAAGTAGCCACACTCGTTATTTACATATTTAAGCATCATGTCCATTAATGGGAGTGAAAACACCTCTCACAGGTTGTTCACATTACTCTTTTTGAAATACAGTGTTTATGTCTGTTTGTGCCAATTGTTTGGACTATGCCAGGTCTATTTTAACCTCTCCTTTGAAATTGGAGGCTTGCTGTTATATTTTATTTATTTGCTCATAGACATGTTCCTCCTTTCTGCTTCCCTTCTTTACTCTGTTGATCAACACTGACCTTTCTCAGACTGTTAAATATGCTCTTTTATGTATATGTAGAAGCACAGAGACTGAGAAAACGCAAAGAAAAAAAAACTCATGAAAGTAGGTTCAAATAGTCAATCATTCATTTCTAGAACAAAAATAAGGCTTGTCTATCAATGTAAGCTTTTTATGTGCGTAACATAAGACACAGAGCACATGAAGAATGCTTTAAAAACAAACACAGTGATTTCATCTCTATCACAGACACAATAATTTTTGTTTTGGCCCCTTAATCAGTACATACACATAATGTTAATCAGTGTAATACCTGTGCAGCAATATCACACTGAGAAAGTCAAACTGAGTCATATTTACATGCTGTTATTTTTGAACTCCAACTCGTCAAAAGATGAAACAAAAGGCACAAGAGAGTCAGCCCTCCCTCCTCGAGCGTTTCGCGCTGAAGTCGGGGTTGGGTGCACTGATCTGCTGGTGCAGAGACAAATGCATGGAGGCGCGGTAATTAAAGCGCAGCAGGGATTTGGCAATGTGTGTTTCAAAAACTGTGATAATTATGTCTGTCAATGTTTGTAGCTTCTTTCTCATTAGCTGCAAGAAAGAAAAAGGCCTCAAAGTAAATCATTTGTGATATTTTTCACAACCTCCTCACACCAACACCCTTTCTTTTGGATTTGGTGACTGTTTGGGGTTATGCTCTGGATCTGGAGTTATGCTCTGGATCTCTATTTCTCTATCTTTCAGTCATACAAACACAAAAAAGGTATGAGTAGTGCAGATAAAGCTTTTTGGATTATATTTAGAAACGCTTCATTCCTTTCAGTAATACTGACTAAATTAAACCAGGTGAACAATATTACATTCTTTGTTTTGTTCCATCAATCTTGACTCCTAATAATTTTGTTTTGCTATAAATAATATTTCACATATCAAGGTAATGTATCATGTGAACAAATCATACTTTGCCCTAATCTTCTTCTTTCTTAGATTTTTTTCCCTTACTGAGCATCAGAGGATGCTGAATTTACTGATAAACTGCTAAAACTCTCTGATCTCTTAAAGTAATTAGACTTTAAGATTATGATAATCTCTTGTGTGAAATGACAGATCGACTATAATAACACCCTTTATAGAGAGCGGGTAGTCAAAAAACAGGTTCATATAGACTGCCGGCATTAGCCAGCTTATGTATATATAATTGTTCTACCCTTAAATTGCTCTTGCCAACAATTAAGGTTGTGCAAAGCAATTATATCCATTTTCTGCCATGCTAATGGGTGTGCGTGTCATTCACTGTAACCATGGGGTTTGAATCTGTCTCTCTCATTCAGTGGTGTTTGATCTTTTTGTGAAGCTATTGAGAAATTAGTGCAGAAGTACTGAACCATGCAATTACTTTAGCAAAAGTTTTGAAAGGCTTTGTGATCGGCTTTTGTGCTTTAAAGTCATATGTACTCCCAAACGCACTCACAAAGACAGACATGCACACTATCAAGCACACACTCACACAGACAGCTGTAGCATTTGATCGATGTGGTGAAATATTCATAAAATCAGAACTTTTTGGATGTGAAAAATGGCCACATTTATCAGAAGGACTATACTTTTTAAGTGACCTTAGCTTGAAGCTTCAAGGACACACACATACACATACACATGAAAGAGCAGCAGAAAATCTAGAAGTGTTTGGAGCTTGTGTTACAGTCTCGTCCACTCTCTCCTTCCTTCATTTAATAAGCCCAGGTCTGGCACCCTAACAAGACTGCATACCTTACCCCCTTACAGCAAACACGCTTTTGTTACAGCTCAAAATTAGCACATTCCAATCTGATGACAGCTTTCACTTCTTTTTGTAAGGAGGCATTTCATTTCAGGTCAGGAGGATGTTCTCTGGTAATGCATGAGTGCGGACAGGATGTTGTAATCAGTGATTAATTTATTAATTTTTTTTTGCTTCTTTTTTTCTTTTAGACCTGAAGAATAATGTGTTGATGTTCTTTGTGGACTAATGGTCAGAGTGAAAGACCGGATGCCATACATCAGACACAGATAATAAGAGCTAAATTCTGAATTGTGGTCATCACAGCTTGTAGACACGGATTAATAAATAAGAATTGATCAATAGCATGCCCCATTCTGACCATTCTCCTGTACTGCATAAATCAGTAATTGCCAATTGAGTTTACGTGTACCCAAGAATATATGTGTGAATTCTTGGGCTTGTTTTCCATCTACAGTAGATTCAAGATTAGCTTTTTATTTGGCAAGTACACAGTTACATACAGAATACAACCTGCAGTGAAATGTAAATCTGATTTGCTCCAAAGACTGTGCATAAAATATATAAAGATAAACAGAGAAAAAATAACGAAAAACAAAAGTAAACATGAAGCAAAGACGGTATACATCAAAACTGACAAAACAATAAAAAGTATAAATTTTTTATGTTAATGTTATATTGTTAACGTGGGGAAGTTGTGGCCTAATGGTTAGAGAGTCGGACTCGTAACCCAAAGGTTGCGGGTTCGAGTCTTGTACCGGCAGGGATTGTTGGTGGGGGGAGTGAATGTACAGTGCTCTCTCCCACCTTCAGTACCATGACTGAGGTGCCCTTGAGCAAGGCACTGTTCCCCGGGCGCCGCTGCAAAAAAATAGCTGCCCACTGCTCTGGGTGTGTGTTCACGGTGTGTGTGTGTTCACTGCTGTGTGTGTGCACTTTGGATGGGATAAATGCAGAGCACTAATTCCAAGTATGGGTCACCATACTTGGCCACATGTCACATCACTTAAATTAAATTTGTAATAATGCAAAATTAAATTCAGTATGATATTATTTAAAAAATAGTAATAAGGTAATATGAAGTATTAGTATGAACAGAACAGAATGTTAAATCTAAGAATGTTCTTCATTTGGTAAAATCTAAATTAATTGGTTTTATGCAAGTCAAAAACGTATCAATGTAAATACATGGGATTATACAAAACTACATTTAAGGGTTAGATCAGGTAGAGACAGCTCCTTATGGTAACAATTAAAGATACCACTTTTAACAGTGAACACATTCTGGTTTGTGTCAGTGAAGAGATACTTGAGTCTTACTGATGGAAAAAAGCTGACATAGTTTGACAGTTTGCAAACCTATTAGATTAAATAAGTTAAAAGAGGTGGATTGTCCCTTTGCGGCGGTTTAAAATCTACTGTTGCTTATTATGGTTTTGCTGCTGATTAGCTGAAGTGCTGGTGAAGCTCTTGCCTGTCATTATTTAATCGTGGCTGGTGCATTATGAATGTCATAGTCCATATCCATATCAAGTTGTTTTTTTTCTTTCCATCATTAGCTTTTTTCCCATCAGAACAGCTTTCACTCAGACAGACACACAATTACACGCAGACACCCTCCTCCGGCCACTGAGCTTCTCATCAATAAATGCGTTTGATTAGAGAGATGCCTTGCTTTACTCCCAGAGCCGGCTTTAATCAGAGGTATTAAAGAATGCACATGCTCGGAGAGGACAGACAGGGGAGAGAGAGGAAGAAGGGGTGACTGGAGATGTTAGAACGATATAGAAATGGAAGAGAGAGTGGATGTGGAGTAGATAAAAATGAGACAGACAGGAGAGAGGGGTCTGGAGAGGGGAGGTGGTCGTGAGAGAGACAACTCTGCTCTCATTAGTGACAGACCTCTGTGCCTTCTCCTTATTTGATTTGCTTTTCCTTTTTTTTCTCTCAAGCTTTTTAACTCCAAACAGAAATCGTGGACATTCTGTTTCTCTTGGCAGCAAGTTTGTTTACCCCTTCCCCAAAGATCGGAGCGGTCCGAAGAAATGCTCAGTAAGCAAATAAATAAGATAAATGAAACAGTGCAGTTTACATAGAGGCTTCATGTCAGAGGAGAGCACCATAGAAACTTGCGTCCTTTCCAACATGCAGCTATATTGTGTTTGATCTTGTGTAGAGTAGATATATTGTATCAACAGACTGCTAAGTGTTTAATTTTCAGTATTAATTGAAAATGTTAGTTTCATGAATATTCATGAAATATTTACTCTGTCTTTCCACTTTTAAGATGGACCATGACCCCCGAAACCCAGCCTATATCAGCGCTCAAGGTCCTCTTCCCTCCACAGTGGCAGACTTCTGGCAGGTAAGATACTCAGTGTTGTCGCAAGAATGAAAATGTTAGGTTTAGTAATGATTCAATATTCAAAACCACTATTCTGAGTAGATAGATGCTTTTTACCATTTTAGACTTAGGCAAACCCATTAGCAAGAATTGCTTTTGCGTTCATATTGGTTTCAATATCTATCTGTAAAAGCAAATTGAGAACTTGAAATATATTGTGAAAGCATCTGTGCACCATATGAACTCTCAAATAAGGCAAAACTGGGCCTATTTTGGTAATGTTAAGGGCAAAAAGGACACTTTCCATCTGCACTCAGAAAGCTGCTTCACGAACATCACCATATTACCTTAATTAGGAGAGCCAAAGGTCCCATAAGGTTTGGGATTCCTCACTGCACAGCGTCAGTGCTGAAAATACAAGTGAGGATCTAGGGGCGTATTACAGAAAGTTTCTTATCTTAGGTCTTAACTTAAGATGTGATATGTTAAATTAGGATTTTTCCGAAATTCGTATTACAGAAGCAAATCTTAACTTTATTTGGGATTCTTATCCTATCTTACAAAATCGTATCTTATTTCTAGTTAGGAAATCTTAAATTGCATTATCAAGCTCAACAATCCACTCTCAGGTCTGTTACCAAGCAACCAGGGGCGTGTCTACGTGGTGGCCAGGGGTGGCGCCGGCCCCCCCCTGAAATTTGGCTGGCCACCCCAGGTGCCCCCCCTATCAGATGTCTTGCGATAGGCTTGTTTTTAGTAAATTTCTAACTGCATCTGGCAGTGGCGGATCCTGGCATGTGTAGGCAGCTGCCTAGGGCCGCTTTCTTCTCTTCTTTATACTTAATTTTAGGCGGTTTCTATAGTGTGATCTTAATGACAATGTCGAGAGCGCATAATGTTACGCGATCCATGTGCGCGAGGACGAATCTCTCCACTCCCAAGCGGATTTCCTTCACTCACACAAAACTGGACGTGTGCTTTTAAATATTGTTCTTTTATAAATTGGCTGTGCTCTCGCTCAGATATTGCGTGTACACGCTCAAACGTTGTCTTCGCGTCACTGAACACCAGAAGAGTTTTTTTTTTAATTCAGGTGAGGAGTAGGCTTATCTCACTAAATGGAAGCAAGCTGATTATAGTCCGCCTTCTCTAGTTATTTATTTTATTAATAGCCTACTTATTTTAGTTAAGTGCTTAAATTGTAAATATGCATTTATTCAATTATTTTATTTAGTGCATTTGTATTTTGTTGTTTTTGTATATAGTTTTGCAATAAAAGCGTATCAACCAGGTTCCAGAAATAATCACTGAGGGTGCTTCTGAAATAAGTGAGGGTGCTCTAGTCTTAATGCACATTTTCACATATTTTGTCTCGTCTGTTGCTATGGTTATTACTATGTCAATCACTGCTTCTTCGAGAGTGAATCCCGCATAAATATACTGACGTCATTCCCGAAACTTTGCAACGTGTGTGTGTGTGCGTGGCCGAAAAACAAAGTTCTAGGCTACATTTTAAATGGATTAAATGGATTAATGCATAACCACTAAAAAGCTGTCACTCTTTGTTTAGTGAGTGTACACGATGTATTATAACATACATCGTTCCGCAAACGATGTCCCCACTCCCCCCCGTCCACCCTCTTTTGAGCCAGTGCCCCTGACTGGCCCCCCCATTAAAATCTCTAGACACGCCCCTTCAAGCAACCAACACTATGGCCGCGAGCTGCTGAGACAGGTAAACAAAATACTAGAAGCTACTTCACTTTGAAAATCGCCTTTTGCAAAAAAATGTAAGGCATCAGTCTTTGAACTATAACCGTTAATGCTCCTTGACGCTTTGTTAGTCTCTGTAATGCTGGTTGCAGTTCCTGTGCCAACTGTAATATCATGGCAGTATTACTTATAATGTTTTTGTCATCAAATGTCACACATCTTCATGGTCCTCCAAGAGGAGTCTTTCTACCATTTCCACTCCGTTCTTCATTTTCATTACTTAAATGTAATACCATTGTTGGACAGCACAATTGTAAGCGGTTTGTCCGTTATCTTTCAAATAATTTTGAAGTTAGGACAGCTGTGGGGTTGTCCTAAAGTTAAGACAGTTTTTAGGATTTTTTGGCGAGTTAGGATGTTTCTGTAATACCCACTTCCAATCTGTAGTTAAGATAAGAAAACACACTTAGGAAACGCTGTTCTGTAATAGCTTTTGTCCTAAATGTGGTCCTAACAGAAATGACCATGGTTACCAAACAGATAAGATAAGATTTTAAAGCTAGGATCTTTCTGTAATACGTCCAAGCTTTTTCTGCTTTGAATGAGAAAGTCTCTCACTATAATAGTTTTGATTATAACAAATAGATTTTAGTGCTTTTATTTGTTTGTTTGCATATTAGAATCAGTGTTAATTGCTCAGTTGATTTTAAGAAACACCTAAATGCTTTTTGCTGGCATGTGTAGGATGTTTTTAACTCAATTAATATTTTCCAACCAGCAGATAGCAGCAGCTTTGAACGTGTTTTCTCTTTGTTTCATGTTTGTGCTTTTGTGCTTGTTTTGTTGTTGTTGTTGTTTTTTTGAAGGTTTGATAAGTAGTTGGTGTTACAGACAAACCATAATCTACATTTTAATAAATTGACTGTGGTAATGTGTCGCTGTCACCTGACCCTCTATAATCACAAAGCTGTGTTTACTAACAGATGTGGGTGTACACTAATTGATGTTATTGGTTGTTTGAATATGTCATTTTGTCAATTACTGGCAGAAAATTAATGATCTAAATTGATTTAATTCCATGCAGATGAATTATAGACAGTCAGACCAGTTCTGAATCCAAAAAAGGCCATTAAAAGTTCTATTTAAATTAAATCTGAGTACATTAATCCCTGTCAATTAATGTAGTGGTGTCATTGTCTCTGTTTCTTCTTATTAATGAAAAGATGATTCATAGCTATAAGTTGTCTCCTTAATAAAGGGCACGTATATACATGCATATGTACTTATATGTTAAGTGCAAACCTTTTCCTTCATTAGGCATGGCTTGAGGTTGTAAGACTTTCTCTTATTTGTCATTCACAAAAAAAAATAGAAACAGTGTTAATTAGTGATAAGCATTCATGTTGTTCACAGTTCTGAAGTCATTCATTAAAAATTTGCTGGTCTACATCCAAACAGAAACTAATGATTAAAGAGATTATTATAAAACTGTAGTTTAACAAAACTGAATATGACATATTGGTGTTTTAGGTCTTTTTAGATGTACTTCTCTGGAAACATTTATTTCTACTGAACTCCTAAAGACAAGTGATGATTCGCTTTAGGTCCACGTTACAACAGGATGTTTTAATATGAATGTCAGAATTGGAGATTTGTCCATGTCACAAAAGATCGTTTTTGTTTTTTTATCTTTGCATAATGTTATGAAAAGTTTTCCTCAGATGGGGAAGGAACTTCTACATCTTTCAAGTTTTATTCACAGAATATTCAGTTGTCGCTTTGTGCAATTTTTATTCAGAATTCTGACCAAGCACAGAGCACTCATTCCTGTTCTGTGCAGAGTTTCCAGAAGCATGTTTGTTGGTTTTGTTTGACCTTTTCTCCATATTGCACTGCAAAGCTCAAACTCAACAATATTTGATCACCTGGTCTGGAACATTAGTGCAAGCTCTTCCAATGACCTTCAGTTCCCACTTCTGTATTAAAGAATCAAGTGTTGTGATCTTTGTATATGAGCTCCTCAGTCAGAAAATTTTAAACTACACAAGAAATGTTTTTTTTATAATGCTGAATAACATCATTTGACTTTTAATGTATACCGTGATAAGCATCTAAACACATTTCTGTCTTTATTCCTGTAGTTAATAATGTAAGCTAAAAAAAAATGATTAAATACTAAATTCAATGAAAGCTACTTTGTATCGCCACCATTCTCTCATATTTTTCAGCAATTTCATCTCCAGTGTTTTGTGAGATTAAAAATGATAACATATTCATAATGATAACTTTATATTGCTTTTTGAACCACTTTTACCATGGTGTAATGTCTCTACATTTCTCTGTTAATGACTCTGTGGGGACATGTGGCACATGAGTTTGATTATTTTATGAGCAGGATCATTGTATTTTATTGCTACCATAAAAGTCAGTGTTTTCCCTTATTGTCCTAATGGCCGCAGTGGGCCTTTCCGTGATTGAAGGACACAGTAAAAGTGTGATTAGGGGAAATGGAGCAAGGCTGAGGAGGTTCCGTATACAAGGAAGGAGAAGGGGAGATCGAGAGATAAAGAGGTGGGCTGGAAGACTAAACTAAACCTCGATTACAGTGACGAGTGGGGTTGAGTTATTAAGACCAATTATGTTTAACGTGAGCTCCACTGAAAAGCTTAACTCTCTGAATCCAGTCTTTCCATAAAGGAGGGAATTTTTTTGTCTTGAGAATTTATTTTTGGCTGCCCTCCCCTGTCTATATTGTAACATTGATTTAGCATTTTCTGCTCTATTGTGTAGATGGTTTGGGAGAGTGGCTGTGTGGTTATTGTCATGCTGACACCTCTTGCTGAAAACGGGATCAAACAGTGTCAACAGTATTGGCCTGATGAAGGCTCAGACCTCTACCACATATATGAGGTAAAGCTCCTGTGGACACTGTGGTTTTATGTTTTTGAGTGATGATTTTTTTATTATTATCATTTCAGGAATTGAATATACCTTAACTAAATATAAAGACAGTGGACCCTTTTCAAAGACTGTGATGATGCATTTCCACAGTTTATTAACCTTATAATGTATATTATATAGTATATATATATATATATAATAGATATATATATAGGTATATAATATATATCTGTGTGTGTGTGTAGTAGTTATATACACAATACTTCTAAATAGTTTGGTCTTTATATTACCTGGCATTAAAATTCAGAAAATTATTAAATGCTGCTGTGTGAGTTTCTAATAAAAGTGAGTGAGTGACAGGGATTAACAGCAAATTTGACATCTCTCTTCTAACTACCGTAATTAATCTAAGGGGGGGGGTTTTTTCCTCTCTTTTGGAAAATCTTAGAAATGCTATCTTGGATTTTTCCTTTTGCTGTTGGAGTAAATGGGATCTCAAAAATATATTTGTTGTAGTTTCCATTTACCATTAGAGAAGTTCACCAACTATGACAACTTCTACTTCTGAGAGCCCTGGAAGTGTGAAAAGGTTCCATAATTACCCTATTAGTTGTGCCAAAATAACAGTCTTTCCTACAAGCTTTGTCTGTGTTTGTTAGCACTATACATGCTGAATCTAAATAATCTTAAATTCGATTTTGAACCTTGACAACGTCATGCCTATTATATTACAGGATGTTCCAGTGATAGTGTAAAAGCACACTCTCCTTATGTTCTTGAAGGTAAATCTGGTCTCTGAGCATATCTGGTGTGATGATTTCCTGGTGCGCAGTTTCTACCTGAAGAACGTCCAGACTAATGAGACCCGCACAGTCACTCAGTTCCACTTCTTGTCCTGGATGGACCAGAATGTTCCAGAGTCAGCTAGAACCTTGCTGGACTTCCGCAGGTATGTGTCCAGCTGCTGTATGAATGCTTACCTATGCAGTTTCCGTCTTAATCAAGGTTTGGGCCAATGTACTTACTGTATTTTCCTTACAAGTTTTTGTTCATTTACCTTCAGCCTGTAGGTTTAGAAAGAACAGAGAGTATGTTTTTGAAGAAATAAAATCTAGCCCTTTAGTTCAAATACTTTTTTGTATTCCAGGTCCTTAGATGTGTGCATGGTAGTCCCTACACAATAATCTCTATTAAATTAAACACTCCAATTGAATGTGAAATGTTCAGCCGTAAAACAGTAGTGAAAGGAAAGCCAACGGCAGTATATGCCTACCTCATTTTTCACCTGCTGTGAGCGTTCTGAAGAAATGCAATAGGCCTCTGGGGTAAAACCTTCAAGAAATTTAACAACCCTGGCACAGGCGGATATATACCTGCAATAGGATGATCCATTTTGGTCTTCCAGTTTCATTGTTCATGCTCAAGCAGGGTTAACCAATTTTAGCAGATGTTCTGCTGTGCTGTTACATTTAGTTTATTAATCCCACTACTTCACCACAGAATGTAGGGAAATTATGTTGGCATGTTACATTTCAGACTGTCTGCTTTGTACTTTTAGAGCTTTGTGTGTAATCTTTTGGAGAATTTCCTGTTGTTGACTCAGAGCTCTGTGCAGCTCACTCTGATTTGCTTACATTCATGAATTATGGTATATCCATCATTTATGTAACCATTTTACAGATAGAGGGGGGAGCAGTATGCTTTCGGTTTCAAATGGTTCTCCTTATAGCTACTATACACAGTGTATTCTTTGGGCAAATGTCTTATTTTTTGTATGTGCAGGTGAATTAAGAGTTACCTGTCATATGAGATTAAAATGTATGTGCTGACATTTCTAAAGCGTCAGATTTGGAGTGCTGATTCTGTTGTTGGAATCATGGGGAGACTGTTGGATCATGCACTAAGCATTTAGATCTTGTGCCCTAATAAATAATAGGGTGATAAATGTGCCCTGATAAATGAATAGGGTGGGTCTGATCTGCTATCAGCAGTCCCGCTGATGATTGACATATTATCCTTGATTCTGATTTATCACTCCCATTCTGAGACCCAAAGTGTTCTGAATATTCTTTTCACTGTAGAAAAAAAAAATCTCCCAAAGTTTCAATGACACCTTGAGCATTGAGGCTTTGGTGAGATGGTTTTAACCCCGGTGCTTCTCTTTACTTGCTCTGGTTTCTGTTGCCATTCTGAGTATCTCCTTAAAGGCCTGTGACACAGTCTTGTCTCATACACTTCCATGACTCACACAGAATCTGTCAAATGCTGCTCACTCACCTCGCTTGTTTTTTCGTTGGCCAGCTAATTAGCGGTTGCCAGTGTCATTTTTGTGATGTTGCAGCTAGTTATATGAGCCCAGTTGCATAGTCACAAAAGTGATCATTGGAAACTGTATCTCCTCTTCCAGGCCCTTGATTTTTCCTTGCCTCCCCACCTGTATCTCAAACTCACCAGATGTCCCTGTTTCTCGCACTCACCCACCCTTTTTCTCTGCCCCTCTGTTTACCCCAAAAAACACACTGCTGCCCTAATGCCCAATGCATGATGGTCCCCTCTGCACTCTTTCAGATCTGCCCCATCTTTTAAAAAAACTGATAGTTGCATAGAAGCAAATATTTAAAGTGCTTTTATTACACATTTCTTGTGGAGGAAACATCAGACTTTATTTTATATTTATTTCAAGGTTTCAAGGTCCAAAATGATTTTTTTATTAAAACCATTTATTTCCCTCATGCTTTTTTAAAAATGAATATTACAATCAAGGAATGTTTCATATTTGTGTTGCTAAAAGAAAAAGAAAACTTTAGGCATCCGTCTCATGGTAATTTTTCCACAGAATTAAAAGTCTGTAGATGATATGTGAGTAATGAGATTTTTATTTTCTTTAATAGTTTTTGTTTCTTTGATTTTAATTGAGCATGTCACTTACATCAGTGTAGGTAAGATAACCATTCATATACTTTGACTTCAACCATGTAACCTGTTGTAGTTCCTTATAAAGTTAAAGTTAATCATTTCTGTTTTATAAACTCACCAAAGCCAATTGTTTTTGCATTTGGTTCTTGACGAGTGTTAATTTCGTACACTGTTGTCTTTAAATAACATTATATAAATGTGTGCATCGGTCTTTAGAATTGAAAGTCATCCCATGAGCGTTTAGATCTGATCTTAAAAACTCCTTTTTACGGAAGTTCTAAGCGGCCATGCATTATTATTTTTTTTCCTTCTTGTTTTCTCGTTATAACGACTTATTTTCTCGTTATCTCGACATAACAAAAATTGTTTTCTTGTTATCACGACTTAATATTTTCTCGTTATATCGACATAACGAGAGTTGTTTTCTCGTTATAACGACTTAATTTTCTCGTTATATCGACATAACGAGAGTTGTTTTCTCGTTATAACGACTTAATTTTCTTGTTATATCGACATAACGAGAGTTGTTTTCTCGTTATAACGACTTAATTTCTCGTGATCTCTACATAAAAAAGTTGTTCTCTAAGTTACAAAACTGCGCCAACAGGTGGCACTATTGACCTGAATATAACTGATGGGGTGTTGTAGGCTATACTGTATGTCCACTTTTCTGTACGCGTTTGGGATAGAATAGGACCTACCTCGTGATCGCTATAATTTGTACAGGATTGTTCATTAGGCTACTGACATTTAATTCATTCATAAATGTTAAGTGCTTGAATCAATACGACTATTTTGTGTATTAAGTTCTTGCTAGATGCATGAGTTTCACCAACGCGTTCTGTGTCACAAAATAACTGCTTATTAAAACCAAGGTTGACGTCACTGTATTCTGTTTGCACCTATATCTTTATTTGTGCTTCCTTGAGGTACATTATTGTTAGTTAATAAGCGGGGGTGTTCTGTTTATCTACAGTAGGACAGGCTTCAACGACGTAGGCTATTTGTAATGTGCCTCTTTTCCTTATTATTAATCTTTATTGTTAATCATTAAATGTATATTGATAAGAAATGTGATTTATATGTAAAGTGTATAGGCTAATTTAATTCAGTGATGTTCTACAGTGTGGTAATCTTTTGTGTTTTCTACATTTCTTGGGAAAACCCACACACACACATATATACACATATAGCTACACATGAACGCTCTTTTCAGACAGAAGCTTGTAACGCACATGATATGTCACAGCATATAATGACTACTAAAATTACAAATTATATATAATTTTCTCTCAAATAAAAGGAAATTGAAAGTGAGTTGAATCCAAGCAACTCTAAAAGATTTTAGAATAGTTCTGCATACTGAAGACACTCCGCCTGTGTTTGCGGTGTTGCTTTAACCTTAAACATGGTAATTACACAAACACATGTTTAGCGTACCGTCTCTGGAAATATCAACCGTGATTGATCAGCCTTTATTTTTGTATTGTAGACGTTATTACTAGGCGAAGCTAAATTTGCTGAAATATCCACGACCTAGGCTACAGTAAGAGCGCATTGTTTATATGTCCATCAGATTGAGTTCGTTACTATAACAACAGTAGATCAAAAAATCATTGTACAAAAAAAAAAAAACTTTGTCGAGATCATGAGAAAATTAAGTCGTGATAACGAGAAAACAAACTCTGTTATGTCGGATTAACGAGAAAATTAAAGTCGTTTTTAACGAGGGGGGGGAAAAAACTTCGTTTTTTCTGTCGATTATATTTTGATTAACGAGAAAATTAAGTCGTTATAAACGAGAAAACAACTCTCGTTATGTCGATATAACGAGAAAATAAGTCGTTATAACGAGAAAACGAGAAGGAAAAAAATAATAATGCATGGCCGCTTAGAACTTCCATACCTTTTGGTATCTCTTGAGAAATCAACCTTGAGGTATGCACAAAGCAGGGTTTTTGGGGTGTGTGGGGGGGGGGTGGGGTTGTAAGCGAAACAATATGAGTTAACACAGTAAGCCCATTTCATGGCAAAAAAAAAACGAGCCGAAGAGTGCCTTAAATTTTTGCAAGGCCTTATGGTTTTGAAGGCGTTATAATTGTGCAAGGTTAATGTGTTTTGGATGACACCTAACCACACATCATTTACTTAATGACTTGTCACAATGTGGTGGATTTAACAACCTCTCCATTTGTTTTATTTGTTTGACATTGACCTTTTGGTTTATTATGATTTTGATAGACACATGTTAGAAAGTCCTCTGGTTTGACAGTAACGTGTTTGATATTAAGCAATGTCATATGTTTATATGTGCTCATATTTATAAGAGTTTCTAAAATGGCAATTGAATAAATTCGTGATCTACTTATTTGCACTTCCAATATTAATGACCTCTTTTTTTCTGTCATTACAGAAAGGTTAACAAGTGCTACCGGGGCAGATCTTGTCCAATAATTGTTCATTGCAGGCAAGTACAACAATAATATAAAAAATGCATTTATAAGCTAGTTGCATCAGTCTTAAATACTATGACACTATACTAATACTAATGTGTGTGTGTATGTGTGACTAAATTATCAGTGATCTTAATTATCTCTCAGATTCTGGTAGAAAAGATCCACTGGTAAAATAAATGGAGTATTCAGTGAATATCTACATGGCTGATGGATGGCCTTTACGCTCAGTGTGAATCTGAGGAATGTGAGAGTCTGTGTATACTAAAATAGTGGCCAAATGATCTTTAACACCAGGGGTTAATGACCAACATGTTGTGCATTGTGGGGAAGACAGGCTTCACAGCTGTCATGCATATTTGAATAATTCAGAATGATATCAGGGGAGAGGGAAGAGTTTCCCTAAAGAGTTCTCATTTCCCAAACCTCCCACTTGAATGTGTTGTGTGTGTGTGTGTGTGCTTAATCCTGAGCAACCTCAGAAAGTGGCATACACACACATTTATTCAGTAATACACTCATAATATTCAGCTGCATGTCTTGAAAAGTAACCTTGATTTCAAATCAGATTGCAGTTTACCATCCAACTGCGTCTGAGTTTGGCTGGTTCTCACAATTTAGTAGATTGTGCAGAAGGTAAAACAAGTTTTAAAATGCTTTTGCAAGTCACTTCAAATTCCCACTGTGTTCAGACGCTTTGTTTTTGCTCTTAAAAGAGCTGTGTTGTGTTATTAAATTTTTTTGCAAATACAGTTTAGTTCTGCAAAGAACAGGAAAACCAGACAGCAGACATCTTTGACAGAATTATTGTGAATGCTGAAGGATGATGCAACAGCAAACAATGCAGCTGAAACACAACAGAGAAACGAACGCTTTGTTTTTGTTTCAGCAGGCACACTTGAATGTTCATTCAGACAGGTCTGGTCTTTTCTCAGAAGTGATAACGAGTTTCTGTCTTCATTTGCAGCGATGGCGCTGGAAGGAGTGGAACTTACATCCTGATTGACATGGTTCTAAATAAAATGGCCAAAGGTAAGAGCACATGGCACAGATGAGGAGGTGCTGTCATAACACACAACGTTTCGCACAAGGAAGGTCTCGTCATGCATTAGGGGATGATTGAGGTCTTTAATGAATGGCCAAGGTTCTCAAAAGGCTAATGTGAAGGACAGAGAAAGCGTGTATGTGATTTTTGCAGCTCGTGTCATACCACATGTCTCCTTGTGTTTGCAACTGTGAGGGTTTTAGCTTGGCTTACTACAGTTGACTTTTTCACATGCAAGTATTAAACGTTCAGTGCTGCATAGAGTTTAACAAGTCATGTGAATCCAGCCACGGAGACAGAAGGTGCCTTCATAACCTGTCCAATCATTTCTCCATTCTTCCTGACCCCATCTGGTGAGGTCACCCATGCATTTGCCTCCCCCCATCCTTCTCTATTCTGGTCACCAGTCCATCCCTACTCCTGACCCGACCATGGTCCGTAGCGTTTTCCATAATGAGGAATCAAAGGCCAGATGCAAGGGAGAGTGTCTCCGCATTTGTTCCTCTTTCCCATGCTGTCAGGGGCCCAGAGCCTTGGTGGCCCCCTCCATCTCCCTTTTGTCTGCCCTCTGGGAAGGAGGAGGGGCTCCCAGGTTTCCCACTTTTCAGTGCTCACTTGTGTGATCAAAGCCACAGAAAGTCCTAAACAACAGAAATCTCCCTCTTCCATTCCCCTTTTCTCTCTCCTGTTCTTCATGTCTTCCTCCTCTCTCTCTCTCGCTCCCTTTTTTCTCAAACACCCCGTCGTATTTTTCTTTCGCTTTTCTTCATCTCTAGGAATGAATTGTAAATTAGTGAAGAATGCTGTTTTAATTCCAAAGCCTTTTCTTGTTAGATGCCCCCTCCTTTGCTCGCTCTCTGTCTTTCCCCCTAAACTTCGGAATCTTGCACTTCTTAAGACATGAAAGTGTTGGAGCACTTTTGAGGCTGGAACCCCAGCTGCACTCGCTCCCTTTCAGAAAGCGTCTGTAAGGATTCCCGCTTTTTTCTTTCCTTCGCCCTCAAACTCTCTCGCTCTCTCTCTCTATCAATCTGTGCAGAAGGGAGGGGGTAGTCTTTCTTTTCTTTTTGAAGAATGAATGAATGAATGAGAAATAAGGCCTTGTTAGACCTCGACTGCTCTCCGCTCATTTATGTGGAGAAATAACAATGGACCTGTAGAAAAAGTCATTCAAGCTAAAGGTGAAAGGGGGATTTCTCCTAATCAGCCTTTTCACTCTTACTGCCATGTGAAAAATGTCATATTCACTTACAGTTTTGGTTCAGAAAGTAGTGCAGATGTAAATTTGTATTGACAAAAACAACAGCTCTACATGAGTGCAGCCTTATGTAAACTGTGTGCAGGTTCAGTATCTGTGTTTTCATGAGCTCTACTGGTATTAACCACTGTCTCAGAATCTCTTATTTTAGGTGATTATTCATGGTAGAATTAAAATTATCTACAGGTCTTGGCTAAATCTGCCGAATATAAACTAAGTATAAAAGACTGTAAAAACAGGTGACCTGCAAAATCTAAATGAATGGCTTTATTCAAGTCAAAAAATATTATGTAATATAACTGAATCAATCTGACTAGGTTGTTACACCAAGAAAATGTATTTTAAGAGTCAGATTGGGTAGAAAAAACTCAAAGCACCTCACATTTTCTGTGCTTTTTTAGGCATGTACAATTACTGTTTTTATAGATTAGATTTTTATCACTGCTATTATTGTATTTTTTTTTTTTAAGTGACTTATTTTCTTCTAGAATAAGCTATGAAGTTATTAACTAAAACAAGGCTAGCTAAAATCAAGGTAGAGACACAGTCTATAAGCTTTGTCCAACATTGTAAAGGGAATGTAATTCCACAGAAAAAGCGGTCGCTAAAGAGAGAGTGCAAGATGATCTATGATTATGGAGTACTTTGAACTCATGTTATGTGGCTCTGTTGCAGGTGCTAAGGAGATTGATATTGCTGCTACCCTGGAGCACCTGAGGGACCAGAGATCAGGCATGGTACAGACCAAGGTAAGACACCATGTAAAACTCTGCTTGAACGGTGTGGAAGTCCGAGATGATGGGCAGGTATTTAGGGTCTCTGTTAAAGATTAAATAAATCTTTAAAAAAAAAAAATTTTTATTTAGAAATTAAAGATTTCTTCTGTGAGAAAACTAAATCTAATCTTAAAATCTAAATGCAGGCTTTTTCTGTAGCACTGCTGTTATTGCTTTGAAATGTTCTCTCATGGAGATGTCTGTTCAAGGCAGATTAATCCTTGTATTTGGTGCATTTTTAGCATTTTAACAATAATTCAATATTAATGGCAATATTATTATTCAATTTAATACAGTGAAAAGTTAATCATCAGAAGGGAAGGTTCAGTCAGCTACCCTTTAAACGACTGAGTATAAGTGCAATTCCACCTGCACACATGGTCCCGAGACGTCCTGTACAATACGACCATAACCACACTGCTACAGTTAACATCGATTTGTAATCTAAAACCACATAGTCAATAAAGTACCAAAAGCCAGGCTCAGAAAATTAACTTGTAATTAATCACTTCCTCCATGACCAATATGTCGTGTTGATGCCGCAAGCAACAATGTTTTGAACATCAGCCAGAAGGGCCTAGAGAGTCTGATACAAGATCAATTTTTTTTATAAACTATGCTAAAGAAACATATATTTAGCATTCTACTGTTTGGAGATAACAAGATGAGCAAATGACAGTCCCCTCCTCAGAGCCACACTGCATTACATTAGCTGCTGTTTATAAAAGATAAAGACCTGACTACCTGGTTAGCCACTGTAAACTGAGATATTAAGCCTCCATGGATTATGTTGAAAAGATGCCAATCTATTCAGAGAATACTGAAAATAGTGAATCTATAAGAGGTATTATAAAAGTAGTAAATATCAGTAGAATTTTAGCTTCCTCTGTGTTAGGTTATTTTTATAAATGTTTCATATATTCAGGTTAGTGAATACATTTTGTTGGAGCAATCAACCTACTTTACAGAATAATCAGCTATTCATTTTTTGTTCATTTATCATGGTGTGCAACAAATTCCTAATATTTGAGTCGTTTCCTCAGCCAGCAGTAAATTTAATGGTTTCTAAAGTAACTGCAAGTTTACAAAATCTACCAACAACTGTCAGAATGAAAAAGATGTTTTTAAAAAGTCATGATGGAAAAAATGACTGCTATTATTTCCTGAGCAAGTCCTCATCTTCCTTATCAGTTCCTAGTCACATTGTAGTTAGCCTGTGACTGTAACTCTGTGATGTAATGCCTGACTCACCAATAAGGATGTTTGGATCTTTCTGTTTTGTTTCCACTTATTTATGAGCAAAATATTATTAGTGTTACTAATATAATTATAATCATGTCATTTAAATGAATGAGAAATCCTTTTTAATCACTTTTAAAATTAACCATGAAACTTTTCATTAGAAAAAATTTATATATTTAAAGGGGTCATATGATGTTGCTAAAAAGAACATTATTTTGTGTATTTAGTGTAATGAAATTTGCTTTTATGCGGTTTAAGGTTCAAAACACATTATTTTCCACATACTTTACATTATTGTTTCTCCTCTATGTCTCCCGCCTTTCTGAAACGCGTCGATTTTTACAAAGCTCATCGTTCTGAAAAGCGAGGTGTGCTGTGAGTGCCAGCTATCAGTGCGTTGTGATTGGCCGAATACCCAAGCGTGTGACGGAAATGTTACGCCCCTCACATACTGTGATGCCCTGTCCAGCCGGAGCGACGAGACAAAAACATTCAAACCCATTATAAACGAAGCATTTGTTGCATCCAGTGGGGACATAATTACGGATTATAATGATTTATACTGTCTTTTTACGTGTTGCGTTGCATTGCGCCGCGTAAACATAAAACCATGTCTGCATTTGTGATCGGACAAATGACAAACAACAAGCGCTACTCTACACTGCTCAAAACTCACAAAACACATCTGAATATTTGGGTTAAAATGTTCTGGAACAGTGTTGTAAATACAACTTAACCACTGATTTCTAGTTGTGTCCTCTTTTGGAAGGCCAAACAAAGTATTTTCGCTTTTGCAACGAAACACACAGTGTCTCCACGACATGGCGGCAGCGGCGGCGGCAACAATACTACAGCGAGAATCAAAGTTACGCCTTCTTTCTTTGTGTGAACATTTGGGCGGTGTTATGCAAATCTTCCCACACAGTGAC
This sequence comes from Sinocyclocheilus anophthalmus, assembly GCA_018155175.1. Classification (NCBI taxonomy): domain Eukaryota; kingdom Metazoa; phylum Chordata; class Actinopteri; order Cypriniformes; family Cyprinidae; genus Sinocyclocheilus; species Sinocyclocheilus anophthalmus. Next base: position 388,073 of record JADLZN010008866.1, on the reverse strand, counting down.
GTAGACATGTGGGAGTGTGTTTAAATGAGGCCTTTTAGGAGGCCGTGGACGAGTCTTAACTTTTATAAAGAATATCTCTTTGGGATTGAGACTTTAGTCTTTGCAATTTTATAGATCTTCTTTATGCACCAAAAGCTTTTAACACTCCAAAGAGAACGGACAACTTGAAATCGCATCATATGACCCCTTTAAGTATTTACCTTAACCTAACAGGTTGCTCTCAAGCTCTGTTGTTTGTTAGTTCTGCCAGTTTCTGGATTGTACAGTACAGTATTTGTGATTTTACTGTTCTGGCCTGCTCAGTTAGTATTTCAGCTCTGTGTTGCTCCAAAAAGCAACATATGTCCAAAGGATGTCCCCTCGCCCTGCACGTTTAGAACACTCTCAAAGCAGGTGCTTGTGTGTTAAATTGGTCTGCCTACTAAAATCCATTCTACCCTCTCCATTCCTGGCCCAGAATAGGAATGTTTTGTGCATTAGCAGCTCCATGAGCTCTCCGGCTTTTGTTTACCTTGGAAGAGAAGCTCATAAACAGCTTGACTGGTCAGATAAATATCCACAGCCATACTTCATCGTGTCTTGAGAACATTGAGGCATTAATGTGACACCATCTAGTGGCAAAATGGTCACATTTACACTTTTACTCCGCAGTCGCCTTTTTTCTTCCAAATCGCCTTTTATATGACAGTGAATGATAATTGTGAAAATGATCAAGTCCTTCTCATGCATTTATGGTCATTTGTATGCATTAGGTGGTCTATGTCTCCAGCACAAGCTATTACCGCTACAAAGTAAAATGCTAAAATAGTATATTTATTCAAGCTGTTTCGTTTTTGTACTGACATCAAAACCTTTACCTTCACTTACTACATACTACATTATTTGAGAGACTAATTTATGTTGGTTCAAAATACAGAAAAGTGCATTTTAAGTTAATTCAAGAGGAATTTTTATCCGTTTCTTGTTTTGTGAAGCTTTGTATCTGACTCAATGCCCACTTTAGCTTGGTTTATTCCATGGCCTGCAGTGGGAGGCTTTGGTTTCAAACGTTAGTTTTGAGGGTCGCTCTTCAGACAATGATCGATCTTCACAGGGTGCCCCTCAGGGAAGAGACAGATTTTGAGTCATAGTTTGAACAGAGCACATTGAGTCACACATTCTCTGCAGCTTTAAATACACACATCTACACAAGGAGTACACGTACATTTTGTATGTACTTTCCAGCAACTTGTTACGTCGTCTTCTGACTGCTTTTTTATGATTCTCTTTAGGTCCATTTTTCCTTTATAACAAGATATATCACATATGCCTTTGTGCTTAGTGTAAGATGTTGGTGTTTTTCAAGTACTTGGCTGAGTTTCTTCCACTTTCTCTTCTTCTGTCTTCAGGAACAGTTTGAGTTTGCATTGACTGCTGTAGCAGAAGAGGTGAACGCCATCCTGAAAGCTCTGCCTCAGTGAAGGAGACTTTCACAAACACTTCCAACCTATATTCTTTTTTGTGTAACCTGGATAATTATGAAAATTGACACAATTTTAAGCTCTATCCAAATTCAGACGCATTATTGCATAAGACATTTCCTTGTACTAAGTGTGTAAAATTCTAAAGCATTGAAGTAAAAAAATCAACTAGCCAACTAGGCATGCAATCATAGATTGTCTTTGCTGCTCGGATTGGTGTTTACATACACACTAGTTGTGCATATGAAATATCTGAAGTATATGTGTTTGTGTGAAGCAGATGTGATCTTAGCGGTGTTGTATTACACTGTATTAGTTCACTGCAGTTATGTTCTCATACAGTGACTTCATGTGACTACACAAAGTTATGGATGAGCAATACTAATGCGACAATGAGAAATACTACAGTATATTAGAGTTCTGCAGTTGTGATCTCCTTAGCATCAACTTTCATTGTTGTGATATATTGTTTCTAGATCAACTAATAAACAGATTGTATTACATATAGATAAATTGATTATGCATACAAAATGAACAATGTGATAAAAAATGGTCTGCCAAAATGTAATTGTACATATTTTTGTGTGCGCGATATAAAAGTAACATAATAAATCTCAAAATACTGAAGCTTGAGTGATAATTGCATTTATGAATCATTTTGTGTATAATGAAGGAAAAAAGACTGAATGAGAGAGATTGTACCAACAGTTATCCTCACGTGAATTGTTGCTCAGTTTTCTAAAATCTGTTCTGGTGAGTTGAACAAGAACAGAAAAAAGGACAGTTTTAAGTTTTGCTCATCCTTGAATAACTTATATAGACTAATGTACAAATAATAAAAATTTATTATTGTTCAAAATTATTTGGAAACATTTCACTTAGGTGCATACATAAATATTCACACCTCTTAATTTCCTATTATTGACAGCACTTATGGCGTCCATGTGCCTTCCTGCTATTTCTGTATGATGATTTGCATTCCATTTGCATATTTATCTGTCGCTTAACCTGCGTCTTATCAGTATGCAGCCAATCTGAATGCAAGGAGGGCATGCTAATCATCTCATGAATAACTATATGGTAACCATAATTGTGCATGTTTAATTGGTCGTCATCAGAGGGATACAAGTTTATTAGAAAAAAATTATGGATGGTAATTGCTTCCTGCAGCAACTAGAGTATTATGCAGGATTGTGATATATTGTCGTCTCCCGTTCAGGGAATTCATATTTCCTGGTATCGTTCAGCACTGCTAACACGATTAATTATTGCGTTTGACGACAACTAGTTTAACTCAAGCTGATTTTTTAATTAACTTAGTTTTACTATCATTCTTTTTCAAATTCATCCATTTAGATTGACCTTGATCATTTGCATTGTGATTATTCTCGTCTGTTCCAAGTTGCTTAATTCAAAATGTCATTATCCATTTTCTTTTCTCTCTCACATGAAGATATCTAATTTTTACCACCACAATGTCTGTGTCAAAGAGGAGGTATTACTGTTAGTACTATTAGTCCTAAATTATTCAATTTCATTACATTCACTGACACACTAGAACTGCAAATAATGGCCTATTTGCATGGTTTTCTTGAATTTGTCAGCTCAAGACCTCAAGTGACCCAAAAACTTCCAAAAGTTCCCAAAACTTAGTTTGCAAGTCATGGAGGTTGATGTTCGATGTCACAAGCATAAAAAAAATTCAAAGCTTGGTATCCTTAGGATTACATAACTCGCATGTATGATTAAATGGAAGATACAGATTCAAACTGAAAGATGTGCCTTGCGAATGATCACTAAATCGAACAAGTACCATCTGAAATGCCGTCTTATGGGATATATTAAAAGCAGAGCGCTTAAAACATTGTAAACACCAGTTAAATCAGTACATAAGAATTTTACTGTTAAAGGATACTCCACCCCAAAATGAAAATTTTGTCATTGATCACTTACCCCATGTCGTTCCAAACCCGTAAAAGCTTCTTTCATCTTCAGAACACTATTTAAGATATTTTGGATGAAAACCGGGAGGCTTGTGACTGTCCCATTGACTGCCAAGTAAATTCAAGGTCCAGAAAAGTATGAAAGACATCGTCAGAATAGTCCATCTGCCATCAGTAGTTCAACTGTAACGTTATGAAGCGACGAGAATACTTTTTGTATGCGAAGAAAACAAAAATAACAACTTTATTCAACAATTCGTCTCCTCTGTGTCTCTCCACATCACTGTAGCGACATTTTGGAGAATATACGCTACAAAAAGTATTCTCGTCGCTTCATAACGTTACGGTTGAACCACTGATGGCAGATGGACTATTTTGAAGATGTCTTTCATACTTTTCTGGACCTGGACAGTGTAATTTGCTAGGCAGTCAGTGGGACAGTCACAAGCCTCCTGGTTTCATCCAAAATATCTTAACTGGTGTTCCGAAGACAAACAAAGCTTTTAGGGGTTTTGGAACGACATGGGGGTAAGTGATAAATGACAAAATTTTCATTTTGGGGTTGAGTAACCCTTTAATGATCACAAATGACCTTGAGGGCTTCTGTACTACGTAAGAGATTTACTTCTACCTGCCACTGCGTTAAAGGATACAAAGCAAGCTGGTGCAAATATACAGAAAGACATAAAGCTACACAGAACGCCCCCACCCCCTTAGTAGAAATGGCGGTCCTGGATCACACAGAAAGGGTACCTAGATCACACCAAAAGGGCACTTTCGCGCCGGCGATTAAAGGGGCAGTGGCTTCAGCTCACCCCCCCCCCCCCCCCCCCCCCCCCCCCCCCCCCCCCTCCCCCCCCCCCCCCCCCCCCCCCCCCACCCACACCCCCCCCCCCACCACCCCCCCACCCCCCCCCCCCCGTGCATGCCACTGATTTTTGATTGTGAAAGTTTATCCAATTTCTTCAGGAATTTAAATTTCGGTAAGTTCGGTGGAGGCTGTGCAATTATGAGGCATCTTCAAACTCATTGATTTTTATTGTGAGTGACGACATATTGACCGTTCCAATATGGCAGACGCGTCGATGTGCCTGGAGCGGTCGAATGTGGAATCTACTTATACTTATCTATAGTTGTCATTAGTCTGATTGTTCCCACCTGTGTCTAGTTAGTCTTGTTTACACTTGTGTATTTAAACCCTTCTGTTTCCTGTGTTCATTGTCTGGGGTTGTTTCTTTTTGGATGTTCCATCAGCATTCTCATTCTATTTCCTTGTGTTTCTTGTTGTTTTGTATTTTTGTTGTTATTATTATTTGAGTTAATTGGTGTTACAGATATTATGAGCATCGTCACCCCATCTCATCTGTAAGGGTTCCCACAATATTCTGATAGTACTTACTGATGTGAAGAAAATGAGATTTCCCAGGTCTGAATTTTTCACTTTGAATGGACTAAAAGTTACGATTAGAAGTCCTCAAGAGTATGACTCAATCAGAGCCCTGTAGTGAAGCTCACTTAGAAACCCAATTACCTTTCCATATTATGCCCAAGTTCCCTCTGACAATCACTGGCCCAGTATCCCAGCTCTTTAAGAGGGGCCTTTTCAATAGGAGATTCCCTTCAATAGTACTTCAAGCTCAGTTCCAATCCAGCTCATAATCATGTCTTTGCACCCGTTGCCCTCCTAAGAAATAGGCTGAGTCAATCCAAAAAAGATGACAAAGAGAATCTCATGTTTAAAAGCAGTTTGTATTTACTCTGAAATCAAAGCGTATTCAAACCTACTATGGAAAAACTTAAGCAGTGGATAATTGCATTTGATTTTAATATTTAAACAACATCCCACTAACATATAATGGCATAACAGCTATATTACAGTATGTGCTCCTATAGCTTTAAGATATATTCAGAGAGCCAGTTGGATCTGTCTGAGCCCGTTTTACCCCTAAAAAACAGTGGTGAACCCTAATGCTGTTTGGCTTGGGTGACTTCCAGAAGAGCCATGTGGGAAGTGATCCAGGTCTCCTTGAGACGGCTGACTGAAGCCGGGCTTGTTTTCTCCCATCTGAATGTGCAGGGCTGTAATGAGAGGGGAGCAGATTGCAGCAGTAGCGTCTCATGTCTGGCCAAGACCCCTGCTTGCTTTGATTTTCAATAAAACACAAACAAGCTTTTTAAACATGGTGCTACAAGGCAGGGACTCTCACCATGTTCTCCAATGCAATGGACCCAATGAACAGAGAAAACATGAATAGGAGTTTACACACATACATACACAAGCGTTCCCATTCTAACCCATTGCCTTGATATGCTGGTATATGGATGGAGCTCTTTATAGAGCATCTTTCATGCCCTCACCAACTTATAACCAGGCTCTTTTACAGACAATGTATTACATAGAAAATAGGTTGATTTATTAATAAAATAAAAATAATAACAAACATAGCACGATTTATATATATAAAAAACATATATATAATATTTACATCCAAATTAAAATGTTTTGAGTAGTGTTGACTTCGTTTTTTCTTTTTTTAAAGAGATGAATAATTTTATTCAGCAAGGATGCACTAAATTGATCAAAAGTGACAGGAAAGACATTTATAATGTTACAAAAGATTTCTGTTTCAAATAATGCTGTTCTTTGAACTTTTAGTCATGCAGACAATATAAGAAAAACCTACCGTGGTTTCCACAACAATATTAAGCAGCACAACTGTCTTCAACATTGATAATTATAAGTAATGTTTCTTGAGCACCAAATCAAGATTCGATTTTTTTCTGAAGGATCATGTGACACTGAATTCAGGTTTGACATCACATGAATAAATTACATTTGAAAATATTTTAAAAATAGAAAACCGTTATTTAAATTATAATAATGAGCAAACAAATGCTGCCTTCTGATCAAATAAAGGTAGCTTGATGAACGAAAGAGACTTTCAAAATGTTTAAAAAATCTTACCAGCGCCAAACTTTTGAACAGTGCATTTCGTATATTCAATATAACATTTAATTCGATATAACATGAATTCTGTCAAAACAACTCTCGGAGGGATTGGCATGGTAATGTACATGACAATGTTAATGTATTTGGTCTTGGCGGAATAGATTGAACTGCTGCTGCTGCGTGCAGAGCAAGTAGTGAGACTTGCTAATGCCAAACCATCCAACAAGAGCTCTGTCAAGCATGTAAGAAATACTGCTGCTGCACATACAGTATATATGAAATAACCTACATATGTAACATACATTAAATCACCCCGTAGCAGAACTATACAGGTGGAGCTGGGGAAGGTGGAGGGTTTCTGAAATGCGCTGCCAGCTGCTACAGCAAACAAAAGCCAGGTTTTTGAATATTGAGCAGTAAGCTCATTGGCTACCTATACAGGAGAGAACCAATCAGCTGCCATGTGACTGATGTCGCCAGGTCAGATTGAGCTAGACCTATCGGACTGCGCCATCTAGAGTTTCATGCCAGAACTCTGTATTTCATGCATATGTATACAGTATACATTTGGCTAAGCCGGATGATTTAACACCCAAGGTGACTTGCACATGTTGAGGAAGTGAGTGTTAGATAAGGGAAATCTCCTGATCTGAATAAGAATCTCCTCTCATTACACCTCATGCTCTCGCACGGTTATTAACCATAGAGGAAGCACAAGGAGGGGCTGACAACATGAACAAGGAGAAAAAAACAGACTGACATTTCACAAGCTTTCATCCCTGTCCCATCATGCATCAGGGGACACTTCTGGCATTTTGTCTCCTCTTTTTTCCTCGTTTTCATCAGTGTCGTTGACGGAGGTCAACTCCGCGACCCCAATATTGCAAACTGTCACTCAGAGTAAGTGAGTTTATCAACACACATCTAATCGGCCAGCCTCTCCGCAGGGACTTTAACCATCTGCATACTGAGATTGGCTTTTCCCTCCCTTTCCTGCTCGGAGTCGAGGAGGTGTCGTCCGTGCTCGCATAATTATCAACAATAAAGAGCGGCGCTAACAAGTATGTCATGGTATATTAGTGTCACAGACGTATTTAGACACCTAAATGATATAGATTCTGCAGTTGGAAGTCAGAGGTCAATAATGATAAGGGAGGCTTAAGAGGTTATTTACAATTCTGAAACTTAACGAAGGATCATAAATGTTAAGATTAAGTTAAAATTATGCATTTAGCAGATGCTTTTAACCAAAGTGACTTACAGTGCATTCAGGCTATACATTTTTTATCAGTATGTGTGTTCCCTGGGAATTGAACCCACAACCTTGGCGCTGCTTATGTAATGCTCTACCACTGAGCCATAGGAACATGATCTGTGACACAGAAACGCCAAACAAGCAGTGATGCATATAAAAGCCTAAAGAACTCAAAACACAGTCTTACTCGAAAATCCTGACAAGAATTATGTAGAATAACCAAAGACTAATGATGTCTAATTTAGGCAAATTATGTTCATGTAGCCTTTTTTCCGCACGTGTCACCACTTGATTCAATATGGGGCTGTATTCTAGATAACTGCTAGGTTTAACAATACGCCACTGACTTATTCTCCCCCCTTCAATGCAAGTGAGCTCACTTTTTTTGTAAGCTTTTTTTTTGTGAGACCATGTGCTGTCACTGTGTAGGTGTATGTGCATGTGCATGTGTTTCTGTGTTTGTGACATTGAAACAGCAGGCTCCATGTTGTCCTTCATTTGTTTATGGTAATTATGGCTTTTATACCTTCTCAGCACAGGAGGCTAGTCGGCCCAATTCCGTATGAAAGGTTCAAATGGTTTATAGGGGAACAGCTGCACTAGAAAAAAAAAACCTGTGTATCAAGCATCTGTGTTGTTTTTGTCTTATATAAAGGATGAAATAGCATGCACTTGTCACTGCAAAATCCCTCCCAATGTTCATTGTGCGAAAAATCAATAACGTGTTATTAAAAATGCTCGCAGCCATTGTAAAGACAACCCGCACATTTAGACTGAGATGGAGAGCTGATTATGCATTTTAATGAGACTGTGATTCACAGTTGCAAGAAAAAGGTGAATAAAAGACTGAAAAACAAAATGTGCCATGCAGAACAATAAGCTGCAACAACTGAGTCTGCATTCTGACAAAGTAATATAAAACACTCGAAAGGGTTACTCAGACTCTATGTAGACAGACATTTCGGTATCCTCTAGTGTTTTGCTAAATGAAACCTTTCTTTTCATTGCAGCCAAAGTGGTCCAATAAGGGTCTCATCCCATTTCACATTTGCTGTTACATAGGCACATCCTTCTCTCCTCTCATACAGATGTTTTTTTTCTTTTCATCTCATTTCATCCCTATTCCTCTCCAACTTTCCTCTAGATCTCTCCTGTCTGACCTTCCCGCTACGGTGCTCTCTATTCCTCTCTCAGTGTCTTGTCACTCATCAGTGGCTAATCTCTTAGGTTAGCAGAGGTCAGGTAAGATCAAGAGGTCAACTCCCTGGTGCTCCTGCTGAACAAATAACAGATAGTGAACTCTGAACCTCGCCTCTGCATGAGAATCAACATCATTTTTCAGCAGCTGGTTACCACAGCAACCAGGACTCTGCCAAACGCCTGCCCTAGGGTTTCAGACACCCCCCTCTTTCTCCCCCTCCCCTCTCTCTCTCTCTTTCTCTCTCACTTCTCTCTCATCTGCATCACAGATGAGTCCCCTCTCTACTCTGCACAAAAAAAGAAAAGAAAAAAAAAAAAATTCATCCATAATTCATTGTGTGTGTCCCACCCCCCTTCCGGCACGACAGCCCACCCTAGTAACAGGAACCTAGCAACAGCAACAACTCTCCACTAGGCTTTCAGCCTATAGGGAACTTTCAAGTCTCATCAAATTCAACCAATAGGGTGGGCGCGGAGAGGAGGGACAGGGAGAATAGTGTTTTTCTAGACAACTGGGAAACACAGGCAGGGTGTGTTCCAATCGTCCAATAGTGCCCTGCAAAGTGAATTTACAGTTCTATTTGGCCATCTTAAGTGAGTATAAAACATGTGACAATTACAGTTCATTCACCGTGGGTTACAGTTAAAAAGACACAACACATTTGTTTTTGTATTAAAATTGCAACATTTTCTTGTTTTGTATAAATGGGTGTATACATGAGATGTAATTACTATATATGGGGTAAGATGGGGGAAGAAGCCTCCCTTAAGAACAATGTCCATATACTGAAAAAATGTAACACATTTACATCAGTTTAGAATGTAGAGGATCGTAATGCATCACCCAACATACTATTATGGCCATCAAATGGAAACAATTGACAATTTAGTTGTAATGGCACAAAAATGAAAATTATGCACAATATAGCAACAGTAACCATGCAGTGAGACTGAATTATTCCACTCAGTTTTAGGTTATGATGACTTATGAAGTTTACAGTATTGTTCTTAGGCTGGGGAATTATTAAAATAACAACAACATAAAAGTTATTTGCAAAAAGAAAAACAAACAAACAAACAAAAACAATATTTGTATTATGAAACAGTTTACACCCTGTAACATCTGGGGGACATTTCCAATAGACGACTTCTGTTTTTATACTGAGCTAATTATACTATATCTGTACCCTTAACCCTCACAGAAAATTTTATGTAATTTTATATTTTTATTAACATTTTTACAAATGAGGATGTCCCTGGATGTCCCCCCAATTTTGTTTTTTTTCGGGTTTAGCTGTCTACCAAATTTATCCCCAATTTGTACACACACACACACCACACTAACCTACCCCCAAAAATATTTTCTCCAAGACACTTCATCCTGAACTGGAGGTCAGCTAAGTAATGAGCCCAATTGCACTCACAGCTCTCTTTCACTTGTATAACATTTTCAAGTGACTAAGATTTTGGGGAAAGATGTAACCAGGGGCATTACCCCAAGGCTACAACTTTTAACCTTTTCAATTCAGAAAAGAAAAAAAGAAGAAAAGAAAAAAAAAAAATCTATTATATATCTATATATATTTCCTCAGATATATGTTAATTATTGTAACCTTAATGTCCACAGTGAACAAATTACATACAAACTTTTCATATTCAATCGAAATGGCAAACATGAATTAGTGCACATGCGATTATAATATGCGGAAGTGAGTTGTGTAACCATCTGTGGTCAAGAAGAAACATTAAAAGTCATTTCTTACCTATATAATATATATTACAGTGGGTACGGAAATTATGTCAGACCCCCTTGAAATTTTTAATCGTTGTTATCATTGCAGCCATTTGCCTAAAATAATTAGCTAATTTTTTTTCCTCATTCAATGTACACACAGACCCCATATTACAGAAAAAACACCCAGAATGTTTGACATTTTTGCAGATTTATTAAAAAAGAAAAATTTTAATATCACATGGTCCTAAGTATTCAGTCCCTTTGCTCGGTATTTAGTAGAAGCAACTTTTTGATCTAATACAGCCATGAGTATTTTTGGGAAAGGTGCAACAAGTTTTTCACACATGGATTTGGGGATCCTCTGCCATTCCTCCTTGCAGATCCACTCCAGTTCTGTCAGGTTGGATGGTAAACTTTGGTGGACAGTCATTTTTAGGTCTCGCCAGAGATGCTCAATTGGGTTTAAGTCAGGGCTCTGGCTGGGCCATACAAGAACAGTCACAGAGTTGTTGTGACGCCACTCCTTCATTATTTATTATTTTATTATTTAAGCGGATGTGCTTAGGGTCATTGTCTTGTGGGAAGGTAAACCTTCGGCCCAGTTTGAGGTCCTGAGCACTCTGGAGAAGTTTTTCGTCCAGGATATCCCTGTGCTTGGTCGCATTCATCTTTCCCTCGATTGCAACCAGTCGTCCTGTCCCTGCAGCTGAAAAACACCCCCACAGCATGATGCTGCCACCACCATGCTTCACTGTTGGGACTGTATTGGACAGGTGATGAGCAGTGCCTTGTTTTCTCCACACATACCGCTTAGACTTAAGGCCAAAAAGTTCTATCTTGTTATCATCAGACCAGAGAATCTTATTTTCTCACCATCTTGGAGTCCTTCAGACGTTTTTTAGCAAACTCCATGCGGGCTATCATGTGTCTTGCACTGAAGAGAAGCTTCCGTCGGGCCACTCTGCCATAAAACCCCGACTGGTGGAGGGCTGCAGTGATGGTTGACTTTCTCCAACTTTCTCCCATCTCCCGACTGCAACTCTGGAGCTCAGCCACAGTGATCTATGGGTTCTTCTTTACCTCTCTCACCAAGGGGCCTTTCTTTTTTTTTTTTTCTGTTCCCCCCCCGATAGATGCACGTTTGGGCCGGATGGTCAGCTCTAGGAAGGGTTCTGGTCGTCCCAAATGCCTTCCATTTAAGGATTATGGAGGCCACTGTGCTCTAGGAACCTTAAGTGCAGCAGAAATTATTTTTGTAACCTTGGCCAGATCTGTGACTTGCCACAATTCTGTCTCTGAGCTCTTCAGGCACAGTTCCTTTGACCTCATGATTCTCATTTGCTCTGACATGAACTGTGAGCTGTAAGGTCTTATATAGACAGGTGTGTGGCTTTCCTAATCAAGTCCAGTCAGTATAATCAAACACAGCTGGACTCAAATGAAGGTGTAGAACCATCTCAAGGATGATCAGAAGAAATGGACAGCACCTGAGTTAAATATATGTAGCGTCTGGACCAATCAAACACACAATATATATTGTGTTAGCTATATTTAACAAATACTCTATAACACCCATCAGTTAACAAGCCATATGAGGACCCAAGAACCCTTCCCCCCGAAATGCGTAACACACCAGGAAGCCGAACAGGCACCTGGTTGCATGTCAACCAACGCTGATATCACTGGGTTTACTGGCCAAAAGTATGTAAAGCAGGGAAAATCCCGGCATGTCCCAGGGCAAGAGGCAGTGTAAAAATGAACTTTTCTACCAATTAATTCATAGGAAAACCTTTCTTAGAACGAACACACATATTCGTCAGCCCATTGTGTATATTATTGCTGTCTTGAATTAATCTGTTGTATTATAGACTATTTTTATTCATGATTACGATAAACCACTCATTCATATAAAGAACTCTACCATGCTTAGATCTTGAATGTATTCGGATGATCTAATGGAGAAATGTAATTGTCTGTTAAACCACGCACTATTAGTTTCTAAAGAGTCTTTTAAAATTGGTACACAGATTCATACCACAAAGTACGATGCTTCAACAAAGCGGCCATAAAAAAAAAAAAACGCCCGGGTATATCAGAACCCCCACTTGAGGTTCCGGACTTCCTCATTGGACAAGCCCATTGAGAGGCGGGGATCTTCTCCGACCCTAAAAGGCCCTGCTCCAGGGACCCGCCCAGTCGGTGGTTCGGTCAGATGCAGATGAAGATGTGAGAAAAACGCTTCAAGATACCAAAGCATCTGTGCCAGGCCTCTCTTCGGCCTAGTCCTTTCCATTCATAAAGTGACACTGACTCAAACTGGTTCTTCTCATCAACTAATTTCAGCAAGATCTTGGGCCTTAAGATTGCATCAGGAATCTACTTCAGACAGACGAGACTTGCAAGTATAAAACTTAGTCTTATTAATTAATACATTAAATATCAGTTACACCTTTTTAAAAAGGTGTGTTTGAACTAAGAATCTGACGCTTCCCTCAGGTGTAGATCTGCTGAATATGCAAATGGTTTCATAAATTCCATTCCTTATGTCTCTTCTCTGTACTTAGTTAAGCTTTAACCCTTTCCTACACCAACTGTATGTGTGTGTTACGGGTTGTGTAGGTGAGGACCAGCTTATGTTGGGGGGCTATGTAGGATGTTAGACACAGTTATGGGTTTAGTAGTATGTGAGACAGTTTAAGGGTGTTTCATGTAGTTACTAAAAAGACCTTACTGGTATCCCACTTGACGTGTTCATGTGTTCATAAACGGAGGCAATATCATGCAGATTTTTGCTATATGCTCTGTGTAATATTGTACAGTAAGAAAGGTATTTCCCTTAACCAGGAAATTAACGTTCTTTAATTGACAGACAGTTGGCCCTGAGAGGTCAAGTAAATATCTACAGCGGATCTAAAAATATGAATAGTTAATCATAACTAGATATGGTTAATTATTCATATTTCCTGTCATGAAGCTGATTCGTTAAATATATGAGTGTCACAGCAAAGGGGCTGAATACTTAGGACCATGTGATATTTCAGTTTTCAGTTTTTCTTTTTTAATAAATCAAAAATGTCAACAATTCTGTGTTTTTCTGTCAATTATGGGGTGCTGTGTGTACATTAATGAGGAAAAAATTTACTAAAATGATTTTAGCAAATGGGACTCTGCAATAACAAAGAGTGAAAAAAATTTAAGGGGGTCTGAATACTTTCCGTACCCATTGTATATACAAACACAATTCCAAAAAAAGTTTGGGACAGTACAAAAAATTGTGAGTAAAAAAGAATGGAATAATTTACAAATCTCATAAACTTTTATTTTATTCACAATAGAATATAGATTAACATATCAAATGTTGAAAGTGAGATTTTTGAAATGTCATGCCAAATATTGGTTCTTTTTGGATTTCATGAGAGCTACACTTTCCAAAATAGTTGGGACAGGTAGCAATAAGAGGCGGGAAAAGTTAAATGTACATATAAGGAAAAGCCGGAGGACCAATTTGCAACTTATTAGGACAATTGGCAACATGATTGGGTATAAAAAAAGCCTCTCAGATTGGCAGTGTCTCTCAAAAGTCAAGATGGGCAGAGGATCACCAAATCCACCAATGCTGCGGCGAAAAATAGTGGAGCAATATCAGAAAGGAGTTTCTCAGAGAAAAAATTGCAAAGAGTTTGAAGTTATAATCATCTACAGTGCATAATATCATCCAAAGATTCAGAGAATCTGGAACAATCTCTGTGCGTAAGGGTCAAGGCCGGAAAACCATACTGGATGCCCGTGATCTTCGGGCACTTAGACGGCACTGCATCACATACAGAAATACTACTGTAATGGAAATCACAACATGGACTCAGGAATACTTCCAGAAAACATTGACGGTGAACACAATCCACCGTGCCATTAGCCGTTGCCGGCTAAAACTCTATAGGTCAAAAAAAGAGCCATATCTAAGCATGATCCAGAAGCGCAGGAGTTTTCTCTGGGCCAAGGCTCATTTAAAATGGACTGTGGCAAAGTGGGAAAACTGTTCTGTGGTCAGACGAATCAAAATTTGAAGTTCTTTTTGGAAAACTGGGACGCCATGTTATCCGGACTAAAGAGGACAAGGACAACCCAAGTTGTTATCAGCGCTCAGTTCAGAAGGCTGCATCTCTGATGGTATGGGGTTGCATGAATGTGTGTGTGTGGCATGGGCAGCTTACACATCTGGAAAGGCATAATCAATGCTGAAAGGTATATCCAAGTTCTAGAAAAACATATGCTCCCATCCAGACGTCGTCTCTTTCAGGGAAGACCTTGAATTTTCCAACATGACAATGCCAGACCAAATACTGCATCAATTACAACATCATGGATGCGTAGAAGAAGGATCCGGGTACTGAAATGGCCAGCCTGCAGTCCAGATCTTTCACCCATAGAAAACATTTGGCGCATCATAAAGAGGAAGATGCGACAAAGAAGACCTAAGACAGTTGAGCAACTAGAAGCCTGTATTAGACAAGAATGGGAAAACATTCCTATTCCTAAACTTAAGCAACTTCTCTCCTCAGTCCCCAGACGTTTGCACACTGTTATAAAAAGAAGAGGGGATGCCACACAGTGGTAAACATGGCCTTGTCCCAACTTTTTTGAGATGTGTTGATGCCATGAAATTTAAAATCAACTTATTTTCACCTTAAAATGGTACATTTTCTCAGTTTAAACATTTGAAATGTCATCTATGTTGTATTCTGAATAAATATTGAAATTTGAAACTTCCACAACATTGCATTCTGTTTTTATTCACAAATTGTACAGTGTCCCAACTTTTTTGGAATCTGGTTTGTATATATATATATAGTATAGTAATATAGTATATAATAATGTATATACTGTGTGTGCATATACATATAAGTATAATAGTTATTTGTAGTATATGATGCCATTTTACTTAAAAACACTCATCTGCAGCGCTGTCAGTGTTTGATGATGTTTCAGGACATTCCAAACTAATAAACTATTTCAGCTGCTATTTTAAGCGCAATCATTGCTTTGGCAGTGTAAAGCCTTTTGCCATGCTGAAAAAGCTACTGGAATCTGAATCTGTCAATCACTGACAGCAATGTGGAGTTTTTCAAATGACTCGACCACAGACCACATCTCTGTGATACGTAAACACTCAGTAATATATTTTGGAGTATCACCCTGAGTCAATATTTATTCTGATTACTTTCATGTGACTGATCAAGCTATTATATGAAGCAAGAATGCGTTCCATGTGTGTTCAGGATTGACTGTAATAATAATGCAAAACCTGACACGCAAATGTTAACTAAATGTCAACTTTTACAAACAGTAGTCTTTAATAGTCTAAATACTGTATATATCCAAAAACATAATCTAATACAAGTAATTATGTTTGAAAGCATGTGCCAGTAAATATCTAGGAAAATGTTAGTACCGAAAATCACAAAATACAAAAATGTTCGAGACAAAAATTGATTGAAAAAATATAGATATACTATATATATATCCTATAGATATATATATAGATATATATACTGTATTACACACACACACCAACATACATACATTATATATAATATACACATACATATCTATATGTCAGAGCAATAAACTTGCCCCACCCCAGTGATTTCGGCCACTGCCTCTCAAAATGTCTGTGCACAGCCCTGCAGTCACACCTATCTTGTCTGTCTGCAGGTGGTAAAGTGAAGTGCACAGATGTTGCAGTGTACACAACTCCATCAGCCAGGACATACATGGAGTATCTTGTTCAGTTTATATTTTTCAGGGGCAACCACACATCTAAACAACAGTGTAACTTTGGTCAAATTTGATCTATGCTGTTTTTGGCAACCAGCTTTTCCACTGCGTGGTACGACTCGGCTCGGCACGGCACGGCTCGGTTCGGCTCGGTTTGCGTTTCCATTGCAGTTTAGTATCGCTTTAGAGTGGGAGGGATTATTCACATGTCGTTATAGTTACTACTACCACGACTCCTAAAAAAAACTTTTTCATTCCACATCGCCCCATCAAGCTCTCGCTGGATCCGCTCCTCTGCTATCAACGAGAGGAATGTCTGTTCTTCTGCAACAGACAACAAAACTTTTTGGTTGTTAAAAAAAGGTGCGCTCATTCAAAACAGTTGCGTTTGATCCTTTGCTGGCTGACGATTCTCTCCGGCCAATCAGTGATCAGCAGAGTTTACACGTCACATTTTGGTAATGGTACGGTTCACTTTGAACCTCAACCGAGGTGGTACTAAAAAAGTACCAGGTACTAGGTACTGTACACAGTGGAAAACCCACCAAAAGTGAGCCGTACCGAGCCGTACCATGCAGTGGAAAAACGCCATTAGTTTACTCCCAAAAAGTCAGGTAGTGACAGCATAGTTTGTAGGCTGTGAGAAGTCAAAACATTGCCATTGTTATCATGTCATCCAACAGTCATCATGAGTGACTCGTGTTCTGTACATACACGGCCGATAATTGACTCAATGCAAGAGCGCATCTGCATTTACTCTTAGTGGCCACTACAGTCTTGAGGAAGTGTGACACAAGAGGACAAAGCTAAATTTATGCAGTCCACCTTTATGCTAAAGGTATTTAAAGCTTCTGGAACTCATTGTTTTAGATATAAGACTTCTGAACTGTTTATGTATATATATATATATATAATACAATTATAATACAATTAGTTGTTATCTGCTCTTAGTAGAAATATGGCAACAAAAAAAAGTTTGCAGTTTGCCCTTGCATGTACATCTGATTCTATTATCAGTGCTCTATTTGAAAAAAGTAAAATAGCAGACATCAGAGCTGACGTTCTGGTGACAAACTTTTGTGTTTGGCGATTTTACATATTTGTTTTCCTAAACCAATTTTAAGGAAATCTATGACATTGTAGCGAATCAGCCTTCATGGGGAAATATGAATATTAACCTAACTAGTTATAATTATTTATGAATATTTTAGATCCGCTGTAGTTATTTAGCTGACCACTCAGGGTCAACTGTCTTGTCAATTCTAAGAACGTTAATTTCCTGGTTAAGGGAAATAACTTTCTTACTGTACAATTCTATAAGCTTGTAACGTAAATCTGCATGATTATTGACTCCGGTTATGAGCAAACAATGAACACGTCAAGTGTGATACAAGTAAGGTTTTATTAACTACATAAACACTTAAACTAGTCTAACATACTACATAAACACATAAACTGGTCTAACATCCTACATACACACATAAACTGGTCTAACATGCACATACACACACACACACACACCATACAGTTGGTATAGGAAAGGGTTAAAGTTTAACTCAGCACAGAAAGAGGCATAAAGAATGAATTTTATGGAACACTTTTGCATATTCAGCCGATCTAAGCCTGAGGGAAAACGTCAGATTCTTAGTTCAAACACACCTTTGTAAAAAGGTGTAACTGATACTTAATGTATCAATTAATAAGACTAAGTTTGATACTTGCTAGTCTCAGCGGTCTGAAAGAGATTCCTGATGCAAATCTTAAGGTCCAAGATCTTGCTGAAATTACTTGATGAAAAAAACAGTTTTGAGTCAGAGGATCTTGATGAATGGAAAGGACTAGGCCGAAGAAAGGCCTGGCACACTGCTTTGGTATCCTGAAGCGTTTTCTCACATCATCTTAGCTTCGACCGAACCACCGACTGGGGCGGGTCACATGGAGTGTGGCCTTTTAAAACCTGCAGAGATTCACGCCTCTCAAGATGGGTTTGTCCAATGAGGAAGGCTGAAATCCCAAGCGGGAGGTTGGAAATACTGGGGAGTTTTATGACTCTTTGTCTGTAAGCATGGTATTTTGCATATGTAATTCGCTTGGGTGTTGAGGCACAAATTAGTAAAAATTCTTAGAACATCAATATGTTGCATAGGTATCAGCATATAATATACACGCTTGTTTCGATCATAAGAAGGCGAATTCATAGATCCTAGACATGGTAATTTACTTTATCTTAATGAGTGGTTTATCGTAAGCATGAATATAAATAGTCTATAATACAACAGATTAATACAACACAGCAATAATACACACAATGGCCTGAAAAAAATGTGTGTTCATTCAAAGAAAAGATTTTCCTATGAATTAATTAGTAGAAAAAAGTCATTTCTCCGTGCATGTGCCCCTTGTGTTTTCTGGAGAATGCGCTAAGAGTCGGCTCGCATTCCACAAGGTTGTAAATGTATCGGGTTACCATGAAACTAGGGTCCTGTTCGGCGTCCTGGGGTGTTACAAAGTATTTGTGAAATCTAGCTAACAAAATATATATTGTGTGTTGGAGTGGTCCAGACGCTACAACATACTGTATGTTTTAGAACCAATAATTTAATTTGTATTCAATGAAGGGAAGAACTGCAGTCAGGTCATCAGACAGATCTTTATAACCGCTCCTTCTAATGCTGTAACACACAACAGAGCTCCACAATCCTGCACAATGAGTTAAATGTTTAAAGTTATTTTTATCTTTTTAGATAACGTTTTATCTTTAAATATTTCATTCTCCCTGAAGCATACAGTATATTATTGAGAAATGAGTTTGAGAGCTCTGAGTTGAGTCACAGATCAGACTTCCCAAAGCAGTGTGGCGCTCTAGCTGTTACTTCACATTGTGAATTTAGCTGTGGATACATAAAACAGCAAGCTAATTACTGTGCTAAGCCCATTCATAAATCATGTCTGCTCATATTGAACTAATGCCACATGAGATGCTGTGTCAACGTTTTCTTTTGCACAAGTGTGATTACTGGACATGCAAAAGCAAATTAATGCATTGCTTGCTATTAAGGGTCAGTAAATAAAAGCATAATTGAAGGCGCAAGCACAGATTTTTTAGGGCCTTTATTTCATGAGTTGGCTTAATGACGTTGAACATTATAATGTGGTATTTTGGGTACAATCTTAATACTGGTAATAGGGGAAATGACGATACAAACCACCCAAGTTCACCCAAAAATAAAAATTCTAACATTGTTCACCCTCAAGTTGTTCCAAATCTGTATGAGTTTCTTTCTGTTGTTGAACACAAAAGAAAACAGGCCGGCCTCCATTGACTGCCATTGTATGGAAAAAATGGATGTCAGTGGCTACCAGCAACTCTTTGGTTACCAACATTCTTCAAAATATCTTCTTTTGTGTTCAACAGCAGAAACAAAATCTCATACAGGTTTGGAACAACTTGAGGGTGAGTAAATGATGACAGAATTTTAATTTTTGTCTGAACTATCCCTTTAGTCTTAGGTAAAAGAAAAATGTGTGCATCCAGTGAATCTATAAGAGTGGATATTTGTGGCAGGTACAATGAAGTAACCAGACCCTGGTAGTACAGACCACTGTAGGCCAGACCTGTTACAGTATGACTGAGCTAATCAGAGACAGATAGAGAAGGTAATAAAAGCAGTTTCACATGGAAATCATCATGTGAAGTCTCTATGCTAAATAGATCTCTGAAGCTGATTCAAACCAATTGGGGCTAATGTAGAAACATATTGTCCTCAGGCAGAGACCAAAGAAAGGTGGGGAGAAAAGAGGCATAAGGGAAAAAAAGAGAAAAGCCTCAGGAGGACAGGAGGAGATGGAGGGAAAGCGGAGTAAGAGGGAAAGATCTCACAGGGGAGCTGTGTGTTAGAGCATTGTTTACCTGAGATGGGTCGATGTGTGGGTGGTGAGGGGGCAGACTACTCTCTGAAATCTGTCTTTCCTTCATTCTCCATCTCACAAAGACAATGTTTGTTTGTTTTTAACATTGCAAGCCTACGGCAGTGATTGCTATCCGCTGACCAAGACGGTCTTAGTCATCACCCAGTATACAACAGGACATAATTCTAAATCATTTTTCACATTGTGCCAAATGCCTGTGGGTATACTTTAAGTGGAGCAGAATATTTCTCTATAGTGTACAGAAAACATTTGTGAAAACTTTTATTCACATTTTAATTATCTGCAGTACTATATGGTCTTAATTGCTGCAACTGACCAACCACAGTCATGCATTCAAGAGAGTCGTGATAAAGCAATAAGTCATGTGAGGCAGTGTTTAATGAAACTGTAAGAAAATATTCTTCCTCACAGAAGCTGTTCAACTGTTCAGCTATAAAACATGAAACAATTATTTGAGAGATCTCAGGAAACCACAGGAGTGTCTCACATTAAGTATTGTCAGTGATCATGAATTCACAAAATAAACACTACATGAAAAATGAGGTAAATCATTAACCCTAGCCCTATAACCCTAACCTTAAACAAATAAAGGAATCATGTCAGTACTATTTCACCAATTGTTGTAAAATACTGAACACCGAATACTACAAGTAACACTTGAATAAATATTAGCAAAATGATGCTAGGTGAACAAGCTTACAGTTCCAGTTCCCGATTCTGAATTGAATCTGATTTGAGGAAGCAAGCAGGATGCAAAGTTGCAATTTGAATTTAAAATGATTTGATTCGAATACATTTTAACTAGAAAAACAAGTTTGTCAAGACAAAATTTGAATGTGGGCTTGGCAATGCTTTGTTTAAAACTTTAGATAGATCTATCTCAAGTCAAGTCCTAACATTATTGCAGCCCTCTTATTCTTTTTATTGCCTAAATCCATCTTAAAGGTCCCATATTGTCAAAACTGAAATTTCCTGGCTTTTTTCACGATTACTGAGGTAGGTGCTATGTAACTACCATAAAGTTTCAAAACAGTCAGTCCACAGTAAAATTCACACAGCCTGCTTAAAGTAGCTGTGATTTTTCCCGAACCGTTGTGACTTCCGTAAAAAGTTGACGTCAGAACTACACAGTCACCGCCTTCAGTCACCACCCCAAGCACCGCCCACCGTCCCACTCTCCTTTTGCCAAACCCCCTGACAACATCGCGTCCATGCCACTGCTGAGCAGCGACAACACGGAAACATGTCGAAAAGGTTAACTTTAACCATGAAACCAGATCGGCCGACCTGTAACGTTACACTCTCACTCAAAGGATGGACGATCTGACAGGATTGTTACTATGAGATGGATCACATCTAACGTGTATAGTAAAGACAAACTCCGTGTCTATCTAATCATGATGAAGATATATATACATTTTAATTTCAGCAGGCAACTGTTTTTACAGCTACACTATTGTTCCAGCCACAATTAATCACAACAATGTATATACAATTACAAATGATTATATATAAATCGTCAGTTTGTTGTTTTACACACATGCACACAGACATTATTTCATACACGACATAGTCGTGAGATGCAAGAAACATAGACATATGGCAAGAAATCTGTAGACGCGTCCATAACAACAAAAGACAATACTTTATTTAACCTTTTCTGATAAGAAGTGTGCGCTACAAATGCGAGCATTTTTGACGATAATTTCTGTCCAGTCTGCTCGTTTTATCGCGTTTAACCACAGCTGTCGTCGGTTTTTTGTCTGGCAGTGGCAGCAGATATGCGATCAAATTTCTAATTTGAGGCTATTACGTCGATTCTGTCACCCAACATCACAACAAGATGATGGTTTGAATGGGCCACCTCCAGTTTCCCCTTTGTTTTGCTGCCTCCAGTTAGCGCTGTGACGTCGCTGACCCTAGTTACCTGTGGTTGGCCTGGCCGTGCGTCACTCAGAAAACAACAGGCCAATCAGAAGAGAGGCTCATGAATATTAATTAGACAGACCAAAATCAACCTGTTCTCAGAAGAGCTCCTGAGAAAGGAGGTTTAAAAAAATATTGAGATGGTTTTTGGTACTTATACCGCAAATATATATTCTTAAGGACATCAAAACCTAAAATAAAACTCCAGAAAGGTGTAAAATATGGGACCTTTAAATCCAGAAGTCTGGATAATATTTTAGGTCAAATTAAAACAGGATTACAGATCATTCTAAAAGATAACACCACATAAGTGTTTCCTTCTTTGCTGTACTGACAAACATCTCCACCTAGTGTTACTTCACAGACCTCCATTTACTACAGATATGCTAATTGTGATTATATGAAAGCAGTATGAAACTATTAAGGTCAGTTGTAGCTGTATAAGTGTTTCTGAGCTCTTTGGATAAACTCTTTGCAATGTTATATTTGATAGTTTCACCTCTGAGGCATGATTTTGATTTGCCACTGTTGGTTTGACAAATCTTAGAAATTAAAAATCAGAGATCATGCTAATAATAACTGAACCAAGTGTATGCATCAAGATAGCAAGAATTTGGAGTATTACTGTAAAATATGACAACACCTTCTTCAAAGATCCATACATGCCACATTTATAAACAGTGCATTTAATTTTGGGAGGACAGCACTGACATTTTCTTTTCTCAATCAGCAAGAACCTCCTGATTTTGAAGCGTTCCTTCCCATCAGGATCTACAGTATGTTAATCTGAGTTAAGACAGGTTGCAAATTGAAAGCAATGGAGAGAAGGTGAGCCACCGATATGACTGCCGCTGTGCTGTATCTAATTAAGCCCTGTGAGACTTCAGTCAACCAAACAAGACCCAAATTACTCTACAGGTCATGCGCACATACCTTGCCATGAATAATACTGTACTCCACAAGCAGCATTGGCAATTATATGTAATACACAAAAAAATGTTTTTTTGTTTGTGTGTTGTTTTTTTTTTACAAATTATTGATAATACATTCACAGAACATACCAGAATGTACAACTTTCAGGCTTTATTGGTGTATGTTTAAAAAAAGGAAGAAATAACTATACATACACGCTTCAGAAATAAGCTTTTTTTGGCCAATATTACAAAGAAAAACCTTCACAACTGTAAGTAAACAACAAGCCATTGTCTAGTATGGTTAAAATGTTTTGTGTTGAGTGTTTTTCCCCCAAAACACAATTTATTAGTTGTTGCTGTAGAGCATGAACAGCCGTTCATGGCTTTGAAAATAACAGTACTTGACTAAAACTGCCTCAGTTCACACCACTACCAATTAACAGCTTAAATTTTGTATCAACAAATAATACATAAAGCATCAGCAAAAATTGGCTATAACACATCAGAGTAGAAACTTTTTCATGTGTATTACTAAAAATATGTCTTTGTGGGGCTTCATTTTTATTTCTCTTTTTAATCTTTCCACAGATTTGAGTCTCTGTTTCATATCGAAAAACAAAACGAAACATACATCCAGTAGTCGGGGTAAAATTAAAGCCATGCTCCCAGTTCTGAAAGGACATACCACATCTGGAGTTTTCTCTGAAA
This sequence comes from Sinocyclocheilus anophthalmus, assembly GCA_018155175.1. NCBI lineage: Eukaryota > Metazoa > Chordata > Actinopteri > Cypriniformes > Cyprinidae > Sinocyclocheilus > Sinocyclocheilus anophthalmus. Next base: position 364,277 of record JADLZN010008866.1, on the reverse strand, counting down.
TATTGATACAGTGCTTAAGACTGGATCAAAAGGCAGACTGGTGAAAATGTGTTCTCTCACATTGGTGAATGAATAATTAAAAAGTCTTTTCCCCCTCTTTTTCTCCCTGGTCCTTCTTTCTTTCCTATCTCAGTGCAGCAGTCCGACCTGTTCTATATTCCCCCATCAAGCTATCTTTTATTTGTCACTTCCATATTTTTGCTTTCAAGTATTTTACATGTCATTCCTGAGTTTGTGCTCCATCATTTAATACAAAATGTATAAAGCGCCAAATGTATGGCAAACACACAAACTTTAAAGTGCCCCACTTTTATGTTTATAATGAATTATTTTCTTCATCAAAAATATATCAAAGTGTTGAAAACAGACTTGTTAGTAACCTGAACATCATTTTAAAGAATAATGAAGAGATCTATTAGTGTTTTAAAACATGAATAAATGTATTTCAGTTGGGTTTAATTATCCATGAGTGATGTGTTTAGGCTCTCTCTCTCTCTCGGATTGCCTGTTTTCAATTCCACAGCAATGCAGGGGAATGTCCCACAATATGCTTAAAAACCATGAATAAAGTAAGTACAACAGTGAGTGTGATTGCTTTTTACACATTAAATCGGGATAATGAAAGATCATTTGCATTACATGCATGGTGATGGATCACCAGATGATTAAATCATATGGTTGGTTAAATGCAATTTGTTTTGAACTTTATCCTAAAAAATAGAATGGAGAAAATAGTTACAATGAGCTGATGTGACTGCGACTGGGTCATACTGACTTTGACAACGCTAGATGAATGCAACATATAAAAGCAGAACATTGAGAAATAAGCTTTCTATGTATGCTATTTAAAAAGAATAATTTGAGCATGTTTGACAGTATTTAATAGGCATGTCTTTATATATCCCCTCAGTTTCTAGAAAATGAACAGTATAGACAACACAAATATATGTATATATATTGTAAAAATTGTTAAAACCACACCCCAATCCGAGGAGCCATTCTTGGCATCCGGTTCTTTTTGGTGTCTGATTCCTTCAACAATAGTTTCTTTCTCCTGGTGTCATAAATCCCTACAAAAAATGAAAGTGATTTGCTATGAGAAAATCTGATGAGTTTTGACTTTCATTAATACCATAAAACAACAGAAAATAACCAAAACAACTTGACTAATATTTGAAAACATCCTTCTAATTGTTATAGACATTAACTGTGGTTCACAGAAGAGAAGAATTCAATCACTTTAAATCATCAACTCCACTGGAATGTCTTTGTTGGAGCCCATTTGGTATTTCCAGATACTGTTGAGTGCTTGAAGCAGTCAATAGCAAGTTGTTTTAGCTATAAAAGTTGCCTGCTGAAATACATTTCATGATCAAGTAGATGCCATCTCCACCACGCTGACAAATCATATCTTTTAATTTCTGACTCGCTCATGCAACCTTGAAAAATACAAAACTGAACATCTTTATGAATCAACACTGCATGAAACTGCTCTGCTCCTCTGATCCTGACCTTTATCCTACAGGCACAGCATCCAACTGGGACACAAACCTCTGGCAAGTCCCAGATTCTGCAGGCCTCTGTCCTCCTCCTCCTCCTCCTGAAAGTCCTGTGCCACCTTTCGGAGTACTGTTGTGTGGGCCCCCCCCCCCCCAGTGCATGAGGGTATTCGGTCTGCGGCTTTCCTCCAATGCATTGTCATCAGAAATACCTGTGAGCAAGACCAGACACAGATCAGATGAATTTGCATGAAATGTTATTATAATTTCACTTTTGCAGATTTGTGCATGTGCTTCGAATGCACACTCTAATATAATTCAGTCTTTAGAGTATTTATTTATTTATTTTTTTTACCTTTTCATCTTTAGAATACTGGTGAGTATTTTTATTTTTTGGAGTATGACAATGTGACGATTGGGGTGGGTAAATGATAATGAGTAAATGATAATGAGTGACACCTGCACCACCGCACCGTTCTCGAGTCCCCCGCCCACTCGTCACAGACAACATTTCCTCTTCATGTCAATAAAAGTACTCTGAACACTCATTCCCTGTCCACAGAACCGTTATTTTTTACACCGCAGCTTTTTCTAAAACCCGCGGACTTGCAACACTTTGGCCCATGGTGAAGATTTTCAAAACTCGGTTGCGTGTTTATCACCCTGCGTTCCATTCGGAAGGGCTCATCCCTATGCCCTAATCCCTTCAAAGGGTTTACATCTGCCAAGTGGAGAGTTTCGGAAGGTGAAGGGTGTAGGGGACCAAACATCTGTTTCTTGAAGTGCCCTTCTGCGTAATCATCACGTGCCCACACGGAGGTGCCATCATCATGAAAAGAATCGGCGCAAAGGATCATGGGAGCCCGAAGCGTCCATCAGTCCCTTGAAGTGCCAGTTTTGAGAACTTCGGTTTGAACGCACACTCTTCACTATTGCGGCCCTTATTGTTTTCACTCTGAAGTACCCTTTTTTTTTTTTGAGTTTTATAAAAATAACCCATTTAGTGTACATGGCCCTCATCTCTTTGCACTCTAGGCCTCTCCTTGTTTTATACATATTTCGTTTTTTTTAACCATGGTTTTCCATTCAGTTGGTTCTGTCAGATGGTTTCTCATTTTTTTATTTTTTTCAATTTAATTTGCGATTTCTTTTCAAACAAATTATCAAGAACAACAAAAACCTCCTGTACACTTCTATACACTGGAGAAAAACATGGATTATCATAGGTTTACTTTCGAATTTTTTTTTGAGAGAAGTATTATTTTTCCCATTTTTACCCAAAATAGGATGAATTGGCCATTATTCAGACATTAACACATGGAAGCCGGAGGCGCACAGAAATTCCACATACAGTATCCATCACAGTTGTAATAGAACTGATGACTTTACAGGAAATCCCTAACATGGACAAAGGCATCCAGCTATCTCTGTAACTGAATAAAAAGATAGAAACATTTTGAATGATGAAACATGAAGACAATAAACACTCGACTGTGATATAGTTTATCTTTGTTCTTCAAGCCATCTCGGGTGTTTTCATAATATTCAAGTATATTTACTATCCATTGCTAATCAACAGCCTTTTTTATAGTAGCTATAGAATATATTTTCTACCTCATTCTGTGATAAGAAGCCACATCATAACAAAAGGGAGTTATTTCAAACATTCGATTGATGTTGTGAAGTAAAAACATGTTATAATGTTCTCGTTTGTTGGACAACAGGTTTCTAAACACTTCTCACTACAAGTCATTACAGCAGAAGATATTTGGCTGTGCTGCTTTTTTAAAGGCACGTTATAAGCAGGGAGACGTTTCCTCATCTCAGCACGCACAGAAAATATTTAAACACAAAACCGAAAAACACAATTCAGAGTTACACAATTAGTAGTACAAACAAACCCAAACAGAAGGAAGCTTGATGTTGTGTTTGCTGGAACGCAGTGTTTATGTAAGCACAGGCTCTGCCATGATCTTTGGGCAATTATTTATTTCAAATCTGACATCATCCAGTTTGCTTCAGGGCATGAATTCTTTCTCATATTTTTCTGCATTGCTTTTGAGAAAGAGTAAACACAAATAGAAAAACAATTTTTGTATGACATCAGTGTACCAACACACAATCTCTGCAAAGTCTACTCCATTTTAATAATCTGTGATGATCATATTCAATGCACAATCAATCATTTAGTCAACCTTCATGAATTATGTTAATTTAATCACTGCAACTTATTGTACCACATAAAACAGACAAATGATATGGAACATTAGCAGTCTATAATAAATAAATTGAGTTTAAATGTTTCATTCATGTCAAATATTTGTCAATGCTCACCTAGAACCATAAAACAAACATGATCAGGTTGGTTATTATTTAATTTCCTGAAATGTCCCAAAAGCATACACATCAGGAATATTGCTTGTTTTAGAAAGACACAATCAGTATAATCTATATAATAGTGCTTTAACGTTCCTTCCTCCTGAAAGCTTGTTTAATGTCAGACTACCTCCATTCAGGATACTGAATTGATTGCATTTATGTATTCTGCTTGAACAGCTTCTGCTTCTAGTCAAAAGTTATGAGATTTAAACTAAAAGTCTGTCATTTCAGCTGACCTCCTTGCCTTGCCACTTCAATGCTTAATTCCCCAAATTACGTTATTGAACAATTTTTTTCAAAAGTTGTTTCCGGTTGTTTTGTATAATACAGTATTAAGTTTGTTTTATATTGGATTTACCCTGAATTAATTCCTTTTGATTTTACAAAGATTTGGACTGAGTAGTTTTCCATTTCTGTTCAAAGTTACCAAAATGTGTTCATCATTTCCCTGATAATACTCCTGTGCATTGTGTTTCTATTATTATTATTATTACTTTTCACAAAATCCTCCTTTTCAGTTTGTTCTCATTTAGTCTCGCAGAAGGAGAACTTTTGACTATCATTATAAAGTCTGGCAGGGCTGTGCAGTGTGCACAGAAATTTTGAGGGGCAGTGGCCGAAATCACTGGGGGTGGGGCAGTTATTGCGCAGCCGTATATATGTATGTATGTATGTATGTATTGTGTGTGTATATATATATATATATTAGATCTAGCGATTTGTTCAATCATATTTTGTCCTCTCAGATTTGTATTTTAAGGGGATTTTTCGGTACTAAATGTTTACTAGATATTTACTCTAAATTATGCACCATGGTGTAACCACATGGCTGCACAGCCGTACATGTGTATTCCATCTTGCTGGGAACATTGTTTTCAAGTTATTACTTTACTGTGTATTTGTTTTTTTTTGGATATAGTCGATATTTTCAGACATTATTAAAGACTACGTTTTGTAAAAGTTAACATTTAAAGGTTGATTTGAAGTGTCAGTTTTTGCATTATTATTACAGTCAAATCTGAACATGCATTTTGTTACTCATACTAGCTACATATAATAGCTTGATCAGTCACACGAAAGTAATCAGAATAAATATTGACTCAGCCAGGGTGATATTCCAAAATATATTACTGAGTGTTTACGTACCAAATGAACTGAGACGTGGTCGTTTGAAAAACTCCACATTGCTGTCAGTGATTGACAGATTCAGATTCCAGTAGCTTTTTTTAGCATGGCAAAAGGCTTTACACTGCTAAAGCAATGATAGTGCTCTGATCCAGAGCTGTTGAGCATTATCAAATTTACAGGCAACAATGGGCAAAGAATCAGGCAGTGATTGACAACGCTCTGATCCAATGGCATTAGACATTGTCAGATTAACAGTACTCTAGCCCAATAATGTTGGGTGGTCCAGTGGGGCCAATCATTTCCGTGGGGGGTGGGTGTGCTGGGGGGTCTCAAGAGGGCAACTTCAGCCCTAAAGGGCAGAGGGGAAGGTCTCTACCACCGGGCCACCCCTCTGTGCATGGCCCTGAAGTCTGGTCACATTTGAAGTTTATTCTGGTCAGGATTCATCGGGTAGACAGACAGTCTGGCTGATAAATGAAGTGATCATTCACCATTTGTTTTGCTTTTATCTACCACTTACAAGCAGTTAGAACTGACATAGATGATACAATAATAACAGCTCTATTATTATTTACAAAAACACACATGGAAATAAGCTGAAAATGTATTGCTGTAATAAAATTGTGATAAAAATTTAAATTCTAAAAACTAATAGGTACTGATTATTTCATAGATAAAAAATAAAGCAGAATCAGAGATTTCTATGTATATATCAGGTTTACTTTCAGTTAACTGTTTACTTTCAAACTCTGATCTCCTTTAAAGACTTGAATCAATGAACCTCAAATACTTCTGCAAATCCAGTGATTAACTGTTGGTGTTGCAGCTCAGATATCAGTTCAACCAGGAATTAAGTTCTGACAGTATTTTATCTGCTTTTTGTTCCAACTTAATGAACATTGCCATTTAGCAAGGTGACATTTTCATTCAGTATTAAGAATCAGAACGGGTAAAGCTACCATTGTGACCTCTCAGTTACTTTGGGTTATATTCACCTGATATTATATTCACTATTGTAAGTGTTGTCCCCAATGATACTAACAGTTTTAAACATTTATTTATAACACATTTAACCTGCCATTTACAGACACTTGTGCATCACCCCACAAACGTGTATGAGAAAACTGTAAAAGAAAAAAAGTTTCAATAGCTCCTAAAGCACTCCTTGCCTGACACCCACCACCCCCTTTTCCCCATAATTGTGATGCATTCATTCATATTTCATGTGGAACGCATTTATTGTGATTAGTCATGTAAATAGATTGAGATTTCTTTATTCTTTTTGCGTGTTAATTTACATTTATATTGAATTAGCGTACGGAATAGGGGTTCGGAAGAGAGAAAAGAGAGGCTGATTATGCTTGCAGATTATGGGCACATCTCGTGGCTATTGTGTTGTGTAATTAAAGGGGAGAGAGGAGAAGAAAAGGGACAGATGCTGCTTCTCAAACTACCGGACCTTTTTTCATCTCCGGAAAAGGCCTGCGTCTGCTGCAACACCCTCCTCCACCTACCAACAAACCACCCCCCCCACACAAAGAAAAGATGACAAATAGAATACATTTAGAAGACAAGCCACAAGCCTTTACCACTTCTCTTGTTGTCTGGCGGATCCTCTTATTTGAGCTTGGAGAAAGGAATCACCGTGACCCGAACACGACAGCAGCTGCAGGTGACACTGGGAAATGTCACTGTTTGTACTATGGATTCTCTAAAAGCTTTTAACATCAACAAGTTAACTGCTTTAAGTGATAACATACTCAGAACAATATATGCCCCCCCGATCAAAATGTATTTATGTTAACTATACTATACGTTTTTTTTTAGCAAGATACACATACACAACATATAGAGTGCCCTAAAAATCGTAATTACGACTGGGAACATCTGAGATTATTTTGATAATCTTGTATGATTACCATTCAATGTGGTAGAAAAGACGACGGTTACAGTAAGCCAGTTGGTTGCTAAATATTAATTATTCTAAATATAGTTAGCCTACCTTGTTAGTTGTTGCCGTTTCAGGCACACAGCCTACAATTATGTGTATCTGTAAATGTCTGTAATACAGTGTTTTAGGCTACACAGAGAAAAGTTCATGTGTTGGATAATATATACATCATAGACAAGATGGCTAGTTTCTTATTGTCAAAAAACTTCACATATTCCTAAATATGACAGGAACTTCCAACAAGCATGTGAGCAAAGAACCTCCTAGACTTTCTAGTATAGCCAACTAATCAAAACCAATAGAAATTTGCTCATGTATCTCTAAACTTTTTTCATCCCTGGCATAAAAAAGAAAGAAACAGATAAAGGATCAGTAGAAGAGGAAATGGCAAAAGAGAATGACACATAAAATGAAAGATGAAGGAAGTGATAGGCCTATAGATAAGAGAACATGACAGTGAAAAAAAGGATAGAAGAGGCCCAATCGTTGGCACAAAGCGTAACGAGCCTGGTCACAGAAGCCTGCGCGTATGATTGGACGTCACATGTGATTACCACGAGGTAGCCGCCGGCGACCCCGTAAATTCATAGTCTAGCCTATTACCGAAGGCACACTACAAACACGCATTCAGACGTTTTTCCGAAATGCATCCGAGGAAATGCATGTGTGCCTGAACCTCAGGCTCTGTCCACACGAAAGCGGGTATTTTTAAAACCACAGCTTTTTCTACACGGTTAGGCCCTTCGTCCACACGCAAACGCAGCACCAGTTCACTGAAACCAAACATTTTTGAAAACGCATGCCAGGGTGAAGATTTTTAAAAACTCCGGTTGCAGTGTTGTCGTGTAGACAGCGAAACCGGCGTTTTTGGCTTGTGATGTCGGCGCCTGTTCTGTTATCTCCACCTACTGGAGACTTTTTCAGGCTTCTGATTGGCCAACATGGCTTTACGGTTGAGATTATATCGCCACCTGTTGGTTTGGGCATGCTCTTGACAGTGCTTCATAGCATGCGTTTGCATTTTCAAGTGGACGGAGATTTTTTTTAAAGCGAAGAAGGAAAAACTCAGTTTGTAAAAATACCCATGTACGTGTGGACATGGCCTCAGTCAGGGATTATACGTGGAAAATATAAAGTGTCCCTCACTAGCTCTCAGCGGAGTAAAACCCTTGGCGTTAAGGTTTCTCTTTCTCGTCGCACTTTGAATAACAAGCAGCATATTCGTCCATGAAAGGCAGCAGGAGCGATCATATCTTGCTTTTTAAATATGGAGGGGAAATAAATGAAAGAGAGGCTTTCTCAAGCCTGGTGTATTCAAGAAGGAGGGGGATTCAAGGTGGTGTTTTTATTGTTTGAAAGCGTCCTTGCTTTGAGATCAGTATTTTACGCTATTATATGGCGGTTACAGACAGGAAATGTTCTAATCCATTATCATTTAATTACTTTCAGTGGCGAAATAAATATTTTGGCTGGAAACAACTACAAACTGTAACAAATGCAATATTTTAATAGACTTACCTATTAAGCATTTTTCCCCAGTTGCAATCGCAGTTTTTCTTTAATTGCATGATACGTTTAATGGTGTGTTTCACAGAACATGTGCTTTGTTCGAGCTGCAAATCCCATAAACTTTCATGTGTTTGAGGTTTGTTATGGTTACCATATGGTTACCAAAAAGGTGCACTCAGTATTTTTCCTCATTAAAAAGGTTTTATACATTAAGAAATGAGTAGTATTTTATATATAGTGAGTAGAATATATAAATATAATTAGTAGGCGGCCTATTTTTATGTAGGCCTAGCCTATATATAAAAAGTTTGTGTATACACACACAAGGATAAAGACCCCACCTATTTTAAAGTTGTTCTATTTTACAGCAGGTCTCTTTATGGGGACTGCCATGTTTAAGTCACATGGCCAGCTGAATACTACTACTTTATCTTGGTATCCTGAAGTTACTGGACGCTGTTGCTTACAGAATTAATAATGGCTGACTGTGAATAGAGCATGTTTTCAGTGGCTGAAAAAAAATGCTACATCCAGATGTCATGTGAATATTTAAGTGACATGAAAAACAAACAACAACAACAACAAAATGGATGGCCATCACTGAGAAATTAGACAGGATCTCTTCCATCTATTCTGTCTTACCTAGAATCATTCACACAGCCAGGAAAGTGAGCATCCCCATCTTTAAATGAGGCCAAAGTCAACAGCAAACACTTCCCACTGTTCTGACATTCTGATAGCATCGGAGCAGGCACTAACAGAAACCCAGGGCTGGCCTCATGTTTTCCTCTTCCGTCACTCCTATCTTTACCATCTTTCATAAGCCTTGGGAGGACAGCAGTAAAACACAAGGGAAAACACTCTTCATCAGGTTTAGGATGTTTTCAGCTTCCGGTTTCATCACAGTTGTGGATCATTTTGATTAAATTTGGATCATTCATCAAAGAAAGAGACGAGGAGGAAAAAATGGAGGAAGGAAATGAAAGTCTATTTTTGTCTACATAGACTTGTCTGTCCATAGTCTATATTCGTTGCCTGCTTTCATTATCAGCTACAGTCTTGGTTTGTTTTCTTACTGGGCTGGCTTTGAAAAATCATCATTTCAAAATGTACATATTACATTTGGTGTCACAAACGCTTTGTGATATATTTAAGCAATAAGGTACAAAATAGCCTATTGTAAACATGTTCACAGCTAAAGGGCGTTATGCTTAACATTCAGCATTGAGGACAGGAACTATCAATTTTATAATAGTTATGTTATCATGTTCTTAAAAAAAATTAAGTCATTTGTGTTACAAAAAGTTTTGTTAATTCATCTTTCTAAACATATTGCACACCAAAAACGTTTTGATATCACTGAAGAAATGGCGCCCTCTAGCGCTGTAATGTTATTAGACACTACCTTTGCGTTTCAGTGGACAATACGCGGTGGAAATTACACCGTTCCAGAAAAGGTTAACAGCCCTTGAAAGGACATTCATCATTAGCAAATGTCAAGTCTATTTTGCTATTACTAAAGGTAAAAGACAAGGCAAGACTGACTGGAAATGGAAGAGGGTGTTTGTGTAACATTTAGACTACAGGAGGCGCCAGTGGACAACAAATACAACTCTGCACAGCTTTCTACTTCAGACATCTTTAGTCACGATATGAATCTGCTTCCTGTCGGAAAATGCCCTCGCAAAAATAGGCTACCGTCCAAAAGTTTTGGCTAAATCCCCCCAACCCCAACATAATAATGTGATGATAATAATAACAAGGATAATGTGACATTGAAGACTGTATTGCTGCTGAAAATTCAGCTTTGCCGTCACAAGAATAAATTAGATTTCAAAACAAATTTGAATAGAAACGCAATAATAAACAATATTACTGTTGTACTGTACTAACCGTAAAAGACTTCTTTTGAACATTTTTAAAAACATTAATGACCTTATCTTTTAATATTTATTAGTTTAGGGAAAATATTTTATCTTATTTTCTGATTTTGAATGTAATTCTACAGATCAATTACATCAAAATACAAAAGAAACCTTTCTTTTGTATTTTGATGCAGGTTTTGCAGAAATTAATATCTGCTCATGTTCAGCACACCTTTGAATTGCCTTAATGAAGGCATAAAAATCACCATACACACACACACTCATACACTAGAGAGGACATGTAAAATTTCCTAACATAATTATATTTCATTATATAAGTGAGGCCCTCACAAGTACGTTTCACTGTAATTACATTTCAGAAGAATCATTAGCTTTATTTAAAATAGTGAGGTTTGTATTTATTACATCTTTTAAGTTAGTTTATAATTACTGCGGATTACATCCAAGACCAGTGTCAAAGAGTGTCATTCATATAATTAATTCATTATGGGTTAATGCTAGCTTCTGTGTTCACAATCTTGAGGATTATTGAAGCTATGCACATCAATATGAAAAGCACAAGGTTTAGATGAATGAACATCTGCTGAGGTTTTTTGAGGCTCAATCACATCTGGCTGTCCAAGACTGCAGGAGCAAGTGATCTTATATATAATATATATATCTATATATATATTATATATATATATGTGCATTTAATCAGGTGAAATTTTGCCTTGGTGTCCTGGAATCACAATGCAGAACCACCACATAAAAACCACTGAATCTGTGCACATGCTGTGTGGGATATTTTAAGAGGCTAGTGGAAACAATAAGGTGATGTAACAGCAGATGAAATCAATGTTTACTCATTTTCATTTTTGTAAGTGATGGGATGAGCGCATACTCATCCAAGCAAAACGACACATACACACAAATTAGTGTTAAGTTTGTTTTCTAAAAAAACACCGCAAAGTAACTGTGAGTGTAACATTCCAAATAGGTGAAAGTGAGATTTATTGAACCTGAAACTTTGTCCATATTTGCTTTTTGTCTTACAAAGAACAAAATGTCCAGCATATAAAGTCACACAATATTTCTTCGTAATATTGCAAGGTCTCAGGTTATACAACAGTTAGGTGTGAATCTATGATAACCTATTTAATCAACAACTATATATAAACAAATGGTGCTACTACATTGGTTAATCATATTAATATTTCAAAGTGGAGGTCGGTTTCCGACTTTCAACATTTGAACAGTGTGGGCTCTACAGCAGAATGCAAACAACTGTTAAGCTCCAGTTTCGATCAGGCAATGAGCGCTTGTGGAAGAAAGAACAGCCATCAGCTGGCAGAAAAGAATGAATTGCTCGTTCCTGCGGGTATCCTTTTTTTGGGGAGGTAATCCCTGGCCCTCCCCCCCCCCCAAAAAAAAAAAAAAAAAAAAATTATCTCTATAAGATCTTTACTTTAGTATATATTTTACTAAAATAACAAAAATAATGGGAAAAAAACGCTTATATTGGAATGATCGTTCACCCTGTTTACGTCTGCGATTCACTGCACAGAGGGCAAGAGCACCACCTAAAAGCTCACATCGCATGGATGCGTCACATGTGACCTACTCTTGGTTTGCCGACTAGTGGAGAGCAGGTGTTTTGTTTGCCATCAGCCTGGTTAGGAGGGTTGGTTAGGAATGTTTGGGTTTAAATGTTTTGAATGTTCTTCTGCAGAGTTCAGAGATCACTTGTTGTCCAGTCGGAGAAGCTGCTCCTTACCATTGACTGTGAGAGATTTGAGCTGACCATCCTCCTCTACCTCCACTCTCTCTTGACCATTCTCTACAATACTGTAATGACACAAAAGTTAGCTTAGAGTGAGTTGACATTAACTGTACAATTATTACCATAGACAGTAATAAAGGCTTAGTCAATAAGCATCAGTTTATGAGCAATTTGCATAGATATGTATAGTGGGACAAAACAACTTTATGCAAAAATGGTATTGCGTAACATGCTTGAAGTTGTGAATCACTATTTAAACAGAGGCAATTACAGAATGTTCTTTGGTACCGTTTGGTGGTGATCCTCTTTCCATTGATGAATTTGGTGGATGTAGAGACAGAGCGGAAGTTACCCATCCCGCCACCACCAAATGAGGAGGAGGACAATGAGGTGAAGCCACCCCCACCCATTGGGCCAAACGAGGTGAAACCTACAGAAATGATGATGATGATGACGATGATGATGTTCAAATACACAAGTATACCAGTCATACCCAGAAGGACTTCTTTTTTTTTTTTTTTTTTTTTTTTTTTGTGTTTGTTTTTTTTTGTTTTTGTAATTTTCACTACCTACACACAGATTAACATACCTGTGTCAAACCCAGAAAAGGGGGAACCAAATGGAGAAAATCCAGGAAAGAATGAACCTGTCGTTCTGCTCCTGCTAACACCCCTATGACGCTGCCCACCACCAAAGAAATCTTCAAAGGGGTCATCAGCTAAATCAAAAGAAATAAAGAGCTTAGTGAAAAACAATGGCATAGCTTTACATGTAAGATGTTACAATAACAATTGAGCCATGTAACAACCTGAACCATTCACCAACAGCACAATATTGTATTACAGAACTAAAGAAACCATTTACAGCATCTAAATATGGACACCGTGAGGGAAAAAAAAAAAAAAACTTTTTTGAAATCTACCATTAAAAACAGGACAAAAAGTGTAACACAAATAAATGTCTGACATTAACTGACAAACATAGCTTACCACCACAAGCACTCACAAATCAAGCAACCAGCTTGACAATTTACACACGCAATCATATTACAGACAACATTTTGGTAAAACCCCAACACATCTCTGATAATTTCTTTATAACATTTGTGTGCCACCAAGCCCTCTATCGTTTACTTTTAGGCAAAACCTACACTCCCTTTCACCCTCCCATTTTTCCTCTGTAGTGTCTTCCTCTCTTCCCTCACCCACCTATTTCTCATCTCTGGATATGAATGCAACAACTGACACTATGCTCCACTTTAACTTCTTGTCTAGACAATATGTCCTCTCTCCTCCCGGCCAGCATGTGCTACCCCTTCTAACCCCTGGTTATCTTTCTCTGCTGAAGTCCATACTGCCAAATCTTTAGATTTCCACAACAAGATCAACAGTGCTTTGGACACCCGTAATCTGTTCAAATCATTCAATTCTCTACTCTGTCCCTCTCCACCACCTCTTTAACAGCAAATTATTTTGCCACATTCTTCTCAGACTAAAACCATCAGCAGTCAGTTCGCAGCTCCACACACACAGGAACTCAAACCAACCACATCCACTACTAAAACTACCCTCTCCTCCTTCTGTCCCCTCACTGAGGCAGAAGTATCAGAACTTCTCTCCAGCCATCCTACAACCTGGCCTCTAGACCCAATCCCCTCACACCTTCTCCAAGCAATCTCTCCTACACTCTTACCAGCACTCACACATAACATCAACACATCTCTTCTCACAGGCATTTTGCCCACTGCATTCAAGCAAGCTAGGGTAACCCCACTGTTTAAAAAAATCTACATTAAACACTTCACTTGTAAATAGCTACAGACTTGTCTCTATCCTTCCATTCATAGCGAAAACACTTGAACAAATTGGTATCATAATTTTTTCATAGAATAACCAGCTGGATGTTAACCGGTCAGGTTTTAGAAGTGGCCATTCAACTGAGACCGCATTACTGTCAGTCACTGAAGCCTTGCGGATTGCGAAAGCTGATTCCAAATCAGTTCTCATTCTGCTCGATATATCTGCCGCTTTTGACATTGTGAATCATCAGATCCTCCTGTCCACCCTCTCCTCACTAGGCATCTATCGCTCTCTCTCTCTCTCGCCTCTCTCTCTCCCTCTCTCCTATCTCACAGGTAGGTCTTTCAGGGTGGCCTGGGGAGGGGAGGTATCCTAAGCACATCAACTGGTCACTGGGGTTCCTCAGGGATCAGTTCTTGGACCCCTCCCTCTTCTCCATATACAGTACATCACTGGAATCCATCATACAGGCACATAATTTCTCCTACCACTGCTATGCTGATGACACACAGCTCTATCTCTCATTCAACCAGATGATCCAATGGTAGCTGCACGGATCTCAGGCTGTCTGGTGGACATCTCGGCATGGATGAACATCACCTACAGCTCAACCTGGCAAAGACTGAGCTTCTCGTCTTCCCTGCCTCTCCAACTCTACAGTATGATTTTTCCTTCCAGCTAGGTTCATCAACAATTACCCCATCAAGTTTGGTCAGAAATCTTGGTGTAATCTTTGATGACCAGCTGACTTTCAAAGACCACATTGCAAAAATCACTCAATCTTGCAGGTTTACATTGCACAACATCAGAAAGATCAGGCCCTTCCTAACGAAGCATGCTGCACAACTTCTTGTCCAGGCCCTTGACATTTCTAGGCTGGACTACTGCAAAAGCTCTTCTGGCTGGACTTCCATCATGAACAATCAAACCTCTTCAAATGATTCAAAATGCAGCAGCACGACTGGTCTTCACTACCAAAAAAGTGCCCCATCACACCTCCCACCTCTCTTTATCTCCCTGCACTGGCTACCGGTTGTAGCTCGCATCAAGTTCAAGACATTAATGCTTGCATATAGAACAGCCACAGGCTCAGCACCCTCCTACTTCCACTCACTCTTACGTATCTACATCCCCTCCAGAAGCCGGAGATCTACAAATGAGTGACGCCCTTTCGTTCACCATTCCAGGCTGGTGTAATGATCTTCCCACCCCCATCCGAAATGCTGAATCCCTGAAAATGTTCAACCAACAGCTGAAAACTCATCTCTTTTGTTGCTAGCATTTGACTACATCCTAGAAAGAAAGAAAAAAAAATTGCTTTCTCTTTCCTTAATCCACCCGGTCTAGTACTTGTACTAATCTGAACCATGTCTGAAACTTTGTATTACGAGCACTACCTGTGATGATGTCATAATTACAGCAGAAATACCATAGGAAACATCATAGCTAATATGGGAGGCCTTTGAATGTGGTGTTGGACAATAAGGGGCTTTTTGAGTCAAAAAGGTTGAAAACCACTGGCTTGGCTAAAAAAGGTCACCAGTTTGATCTATCTGCTTGTTTTAGACACAAAATACCATCTATTGACCAACTCTGGCCTTCTGCCACTCAGAGTAAGGAAACTGTGTTTCAAGAGAGCTAGATTACCATCTCATGAAAAAACAGATTGCCTATGCCCTTTTAAATAAAGGTAATTAATTACCATACCATGTATTACAATGAAGCTGAAACACACCTTAGAGCTGATAAATGTATGATGCATTGTGACAATTTGTCTAAAGAAAGTTGTGAATATACAGTGGCTGTCAAACAATTAAGTCTTAAGAGTAAATGCTTCTATCCGAAGTGACTTACAATACAGGTCTTATAAGGGGGAGAATCTCCCTGGAGCTACGTGCATTGCTCATGTCTCACTGGTCCTTTCATGCAGAAATCAAACCCACAAGTATTCGGTTTCGAGCTTTTATTAAATTTCCTTTTTTTTTTTCTTCTCTGTTAATGGAAATACTGGTTGATGGGGGCTGCAAAGGTCTATTTTTATTCATCCTCAATTTTGGGAGCAGTGTTGCAATTTATGCCTGCTGAAACAAGTCTAGATCAATGCTTCTCCATTTTCAGGCACTCGGCACCTTCATATGAACTTTTCCCCATCTCCTTTAAGCAGTTTGATTTGGCAAACAGAACCACGCCTGATATCTTCATATGCACGCACACAAACACATACACAGTTATTCTAACCCACCCCCAACCTTGTCATGGCTACATAAACACAAATAAACCCCAATGATCTTCTACCATCAAGGATGGACCTCCTGAAACATTCCAATTTGAAACAATTCTCAGTACATTGACATTTCTCACAGATAAACATATATATGCACACATACATGTTGAACACATGCACTCATTTTCTCTCTCATAGCGGCCTAGAGCTATTAGCCATTCCCTTTCTCTTGCTGCTCTTTTATTCGGAAGCTATTTCTGAGAACATTCCTAGTGGATGATGCATGGTCTCTTCTCGTCCCACTTGCCTCGCCATATTTAGAGTGCCTGTATATTTTATACACATGCCGCTCAGCCATTTGCTCCCAGCAGTTAGAGTCAGTGGGCATGGGGTAGCACTTTAGTGTTTAACAGATGTCTAATATGTCTTATCTATGATCATTTCAACAACACTGAGTTTTCGGTTTAAGCTGATTTGAGTTTGTTCATCCAACTCAGAGTTAAGCACATGCACCATGACTATAAAAAGCCATGAGCAATGGTGCTCTGATATTATGAATCTGCAACAGCACCTGGAGAGAAAAATTAAAAAAAAAGAGAGATCCACATACTTTTCCCCAGTAAAACTGGAAGTGCTACTGCAAGCAATCAGAGACTGAGCATATATTTTTGAAAACAAAAATTAAAAATTAAAACAATACGTCTGCAGTGGTGAGAGAGTTGGCATGAAAATTGCTGCTTAAATCAATGCGTAAGTTTAATTTTTAAATCACTGTTATAATATCAGAGGAGAAAACTAGCAGAAGGGCAAGTTACTGAACCTAATGTTCATTTGACACATTAAAGGGGTCATACGATGTTGCTAAAAAAGAACATTATTGTGTGTATTTGGTGTAATGAAATGTGTTTATGCGGTTTAATGTTCAAAAAACATTATTTTCCACATACTGTACATTATTGTTTCTCCTCTATGCCCCGACTTTTTGAAACACGTTGATTTTTACAAAGCTCATTGATCTGAAAAGCAAGGTGTGCTCTGATTGGCCGGCTATCCAGTGCGTTGTGATTGGCCGAATACCTCAAGCGTGTGACGGAAATGTCATGCCCCTTACCATACTGTGATGCTGTGTCCCGGCGTGACAAGACAAAAACAATAAAACCCATTATAAACTAGGCATTTGTTGCATCCAGTGGGGACATAATTACTGATTATAATGACTTGTACGGTCTTTTTACATGTTGTGTTGCATCGCGCCGCGTAAATATAAAACCATTTCTGCATTTGTGATCGGTGAAATGACAAACAACAAACGGTACTCTACACTGCCCAAAAAATTCGCGTTTTAATCGTCAGTGGCAAATCCTTTAAATTTAAAAAACTTACTTGTAGTCTGTGAGTCAGAACAGCCGGCTTTGTTGTCTACTCTACCAGGATCAGGAAACATCCTCCATAAAATGCACTGCACACAAATTAATATTTGGGTTGAACTGTTCTAGAACAGTGTTGTAAATACCACTTTAACCACTGATTTCTAGTTGTGTCCTTTTTTGGAAGGCCAAACAAAGTAGTTTAGTTTTCACAACGAAACACAGTGTCTCCACGACATGGCGGTGGCGGCAGCAACAATACTACAGCGAGAAGCAAAGTTACGCCTTCTTTCTTTGCATAAACATTTGGGCATTGTTATGCAAATCTTCCCATATAGTGATGTAGATATGTGGGGGTGTTTTTAAACGAGGCATTTTAGGAGGGAGTGGACCAGTCTTAACTTTTATAAAGATATCTCTTTGGGTTTGAGACTTTAAGTCTTTGCAACTTTTGGGGATCTTATCTTTGCACGAACAGCTTGTAACACTCCAAAGAGAACGGAAAACTTGAAATCGCATCAAATGACCCCTTTAAAAAAAAACTAAAGCAGCAGCTTTTCCCACATAGATCTAATGAGGTTTTCACCAATAATGACATTACCTTTGATACTACTCAGCCAACAAAAGAAGGCAAAGGCTCACAAAGGGGATGACATGCACCACCTCTGACAATGCGAGGAGATGCCCTGACATGAACACTGGAAGGCCATTTGGTAATTCCGGAGGAAGTCATGATGTTTCGTAAAATGCCAGGGTTTGAAATCCTGTAAGAACTACATGATTTAACCTCATGCTTTTGTGTCTTTTTCGTTAACCGGTTTAAGGGTTTTATATATCATCTTCACATATGCATCCTAGAAAAAAAACCAATAAATAAATTATTTGTAAAAGGTTTGCAATGAATGAATGAGTATTTTAAAACCCAACTGCTTCTGCCTTTAAAAAGGGGGAGGAGACTGAAAGTAACTTTGGGATTACTGAAGAAAACCTGCTCCCGACCAGGTTAAGTTCACAGAGTAAGTTACCATGGTATAAATTACCTCTCTTTCAGAAACGGGCTCGACTTACCCCGCTTTCTAGGGTTTTAGATAACACCTCGTTCTGAAACAGAAAAAGCCCATAGAGTCCTCTTTCAGAGTTTAACATACCCAGTTTCCACTAAACCGAATTTCCAAAATTGGCCCACGTCAGGTGTGAAATTATTGTATTTATGTGTACAGACATATAAAAGAAAACAGCCCTTTCAGTAATGTGAGAAAAATGTTCCAATAATACACACCCAAGTTAAGAGCACATTTTGAGAGAGTATTTTTAGTGAACAATATCGTTATGGTAGATTAACAGAAAACTAATCATCAAATGAACCCAAGCTCCAATAATTTTCATGTCAAACTAATACCTATATAACTCAACCCTCATTACTGTCAACGGACACTGTGAGAGATTAAATGACCTTCATTTCCTCTCTTTGGGAATTTTGTTCTAATTTTTAATACTGCTGTTTTCACTGACAAGAACCACTTTATTCCATGAATGAATGAATGAAATTATGCATGGTTAACCCTTTTTTTTGCTATTAAATATTCTACACGTCCTCTTTTTCTATTCCATGTGTATTTTTGTTATTTATTCAATATAAATTACACATGCACCTACCAAAGAAATCTGCAAAAGGATCTCGGCATCCAAAGAATTCCCTGAAGACATCGTCTGGATTTCGGAATGTGAATCCGCCCATGAAATCCTCGTCATAATGGCCTCCTTTTCCAACAAGTAATAGAGGAAAACCACATTTTCAAAAACAGGTAAATGTCAAAATATAACAAATCAGGAATAACTTTACTTACCTCTATGAGATAGGCCTTCTTTACCATATCTATCATACTGTCTCCGTTTGTTTTCTGTATGAAAGAATGCTGCTTTTAGTTTCACTCAAATCAGACACAGAATAATGTTTTATATTAATTACGCACTCCTCCCACCACACCTTCACCTAATATTTGTAGCTTTTAACAAACAAAAAAAAAATTTAACGGACAACCTCATACTGAGAGGACAACATCTGAGCCAGTAAAGGGTGCTGTTCTGTGCCAAAACTATCGTTTATATAACATGTGTTAAGTAGATCGTTACTACTAAAACCACTCTAGGAGGGACAAACGTAACTGGCCATTTTTGAACAGAAATTTTGGCTTGTAAATCCACAGTGTGACTGATATTTGTGCCAAATGCCATCCTATTCTGAGGACAGGCACCATGCCTCAACAAGTTTAAAACATTCATGAAATCAAACATTTCAAGCTCATTCTGGGTACAGTTCTTTATGCTTTATGCCGTTTTTACCAGTATAAAGTGAATATCTCATGGGACATTCATTCCATAACAATTCTTTAATATAATAAGTTAGTGTTGTATTTTAAAATATATTAATTCTCAAAAATTACATGGAATCATATTTAAAAAATAAATAAAATCTAAATGGCAATACCATCTGACAGGACTTCATATGCCTCAGAGATCTCTTTGAACATTTTTTCAGCTTGTTCTTTGTTGTTTGGGTTTTTATCTGGATGCCACTTTAGTGCTTCTTTTCTGTACCTGTAAAACACACAAACCCAAACCCTTATTAAAACAAGACTACTTAAGGGTGAAAGGACAACATAAAAGAGGTTCATTAAATAAAATCCAGTTTATATAAGATACACTTTAAACTAAAATCTGCAGACAGATAGATAGAGTATGAAATGCAGTTAAATATTAAAACCATTAAATATTTTTGGGATGAGAATCAATTTCTTTAATGAAATAGTGACCAGTTAAAAGACCCAAGGTATATGCTTTGACCATAAATGTGCAGACATAAAATCACAATAAGCTTTGTGCTTTGTTACTATTGATATTAAATAAAGTCTCAGAATTCAAATTCAGTCCATTTTATTACAATATTCAAACAGTAAATGCAGTTTTGGCGCCGTTTAATGTGGTGACAGATTGCTACAGCGTCTCAGTTCAAGAGAAGCGGCTGGCTCGTACCTCTGCTTTAATAGCAGTTACAGCACGAAATGAACATGAATGAACATCCGAAGGCGTTAAAAGAAAGAGTACAACTTACCGAAATCCATATCCGTCTCATGTTATCGTTCAATCAGTGTTTCAATGTCAATATAACAGCTTTGGAAACCTCAGGGTGGCATTCGCAATAAATTAGAATGTCGTGGAAAAGTTCATTTATTTTTTTTTTTTTTTTTTTTTTTTTTTTTTTTTTTTTTTTTTGTTTGTTTTTTTGTTTTTTTTTTTTTTTTTTTTTTTTTTACAGTAATTCAAATCAAATTGTGAAAAAAAAAAAAAAAAAAAAAAAAAAAAAAAAAAAAAAAAAAAAAAAAAAAAAAAAAAATAAAAATAAAAAAAAAAAAAAAAAAAAAAAAAAAAAAAAAAAAAAAAAAAATTCGTGTAGTACTAAATTCAATGCACCCAGACTGAAGTAGTTTAAGTCTTTGGTTCTTTTAATTGTGGTGATTTTGGCTCAAATTTAACAAAAAACCCACAAATTCACTATCTCAAAAAATTAGAATATGGTGACATGCCAATCAGCTAATCAACTCAAAACACAATAAAAACAAAAAAAAACAATTTTTTAAGTGAATGGTGGAATTCGGAAAGTATGTTCATTTACTTACATGTACTCAATACTTGGTAGGGGCTCAATACTTTGCTTTAATTACTGCCTCAATTCGGTGTGGCATGGAGGTGGTCAGTTTGTGGCGCTGCTGAGGTGGTTTGGAAGCCCAGGTTTATTTGACAGTGGCATTCAGCTCATCTGCATTTTTTGATCTATTTTTTCTCATTTTCCTCTTGACAATACAAAAAGATTCTCTATGGGGTTCAGGTTATGGGGAGTTTGCAGGCCAATCAAGCACAGTAACACTATGGTTATTGAACCAGCTTTTGGTGCTTTGGCAGTGTGGGCAGGTGCCAAATCTTGCTGGAAAATGAAATCAGCATCTTCAAAAAGCTGGTCAGCAGGAAGGAAGCATGAAGTGCTCCAAAATATATTGGTAAACTGGTGCAGTGACGTTGGTTTTCAAAAAACAATGGATCAACACCAGCAGATGACATTGCACCCGAAATCATCACAGTCTGTGGAAACTTAACACTGGACTTCAAGCAACTAGGGCTATGAGCTTCTCCACCCTTCCTTCAGACTCTAGGACCTTGGTTTCCAAATGAAAATACAAAACTTGCTCTCATCTGAAAAGGAGGACTTTGGACCACTGGGCAACAGTCCAGTTCTTCTTTCCCTTAGCCCAGATAAGACACCTCTGACGTTGTCTGTGGATCAGGAATGGCTTAACAAGAGGAATACAACAACAGTAGCCAAATTCCTTGACACATCTGTATGTGTGGTGGCTCTTGATGCCTTGAAACCAGCCTCAGTCCATTCCTTGTGAATTCACTCAAATTCTTGAATCGATTTTGCTCGACAATCCTCATAAGGCTGCGGTTCTCTCGGTTGACTGTGCATCTTTTTCTTCCACACTTTTCCTTCCACTCAACTTTCTATGAAAATGCTTGGATACAGCACTCTGTGAGGTAGCGTCTCGAACAATCTGACACAAATTTTTATTTGATTTACAAATCAATTATTCATTAGATTAACAAATCGTCAAAGTCCCCTCACTCAATAAACTGGATGTCAGGATTTCTGCTGAACACCATCCCCCCTTGGTCCCCATGACAACTAATCATGATATCACTGATTTTATGACCCCCCCAGGAATGTGAGTAGGATAACCCACTCTTTGTCCCCATAGGAGAGGCTGAGCAGAAATTGACTTTTCTACTAATAAATTCATAGGAAAACCTTCTTTGAATAAACACCCATTTTCTTCAGGCCATTGTGTATATTATTGTCATCGTGTATTTTGTCTTTGATATTTTTAGATTATTTTAGTATGCTTGTGAGGGAACCCGTTCCTGATCATCCCTTTTCACTATATTTAATCTTACCTTGTTTAGTATCTATGCATTTGCCTTCTTATGATCGAAACAAGCGTGGATATTTATGGTGATACCTATGCAACATATTGATGTTATAAGAATCTTTACTAATTTGTGCATCAACACCCAAGCAAATTACATTTTTTTTTTTTTTTATGCGAAATACCATGCTTAGAAACAAAGGGCCATAAAAACGCAGAACTCCCACTTTAGATTCCGGACTTCATCATTGGACAAGCCCATCTTGAGAGGAATGAATCTTTGCAGGCTTTAAAGGCCACACATCATGTGACCCGCCCCAGTCGGTGGTTTGGTTGAATTCTGAGATGAAGATGTGAGCTAAAACGCTCCAGGACATCCTAAGTTTTGTGCCAGGCTTCGGCCTTGACTTTTTTATTCACCAAGATTCTCTGACTCAAATGGTTCTTTTTCATCAACCAACTTCAGCAAAATATTGGGCCTTAAGATTGCATCAGGAATCTCTTTCAGACCGCCGAGACTTGCAAGTATCAAACTTAGTCGTTTTAATTTATGCATTAAGTATCAGTTACACTTTTTTACAAAGGTGTGTTTGAACTCAGAATCTGACGTATCCCGGAAGGCTTTGATCTGTTGAATATACATGCAAAGTGGTCCATAAAGTCATTCATTATGTCTCTGCTTAGTGTTAAATTGAAACCCGTTCCCTACCCAATGTTTGTGTATGTGTATGTTAGACCAGTTTTATGTGTTTATGTAGTATGTTAGACTAGTTCAAGTGTTTATGTAGTTAATAAAACCTAACTTGTATCACACTTGACGTGTTCATAGTTTACTCATAACCGGAGTCAATAATAATGCAGATTTACGTTACAAACTTATAGAATGGTACAGTAAGAAAGTTATTTCCCTTAAACCAGGAAATTAACGTTCTTAGAATAGACAAGACAGTTGACCCTGAGTGGTCAGCTAAATATCTACAGCGAATCTAAAATATGAATAGTTAATTATAAACTAGTTATGGTTAATTATTCATATTTCCTGTTGTGAGCTAACCCGCTACAGTGAACAGCCAGCTTCTTTGGCAATGAATGTTTGTGGCTTACCCTCCTTGTGAAGGGCGTCAATGATTGTCTTCTGGACAACTGTCAGATCAGCAGTCTTCCCCATGATTGTGTAGCCTAGTGAACCAAACTGAGAGACCATTCTGAAGGCTCAGGAAACCTTTGCAGGTGTTTTGAGTTGATTAGCTGATTGGCATGTCACCATATTCTAATTTGTTGAGATAGTGAATTGGTGGGTTTTGTTAAATGTGAGCCAAAATCATCATAATTAAAATAACCAAAGACTTAAACTTCTTCAGTCGGTGTGCATTGAATTTATTTAATACACGAGTTTCACAATTTCAGTTGAATTACTGAAATAAATGAACTTTTCCACGACATTCTAAATTTATTGAGATGCACCTGTATGTCACGTAACGGCACATTTACCTCAGAAAAAAACATATTCGGTGACCATAAACTCGGCTAGAAAAACGAACTCTAGAGGAGCATTTCGCTAAATATATGTACCATATAACATTCATTATAATTTTTACTGTTCTTCAATATTTAATTTATCTTTAATAAATCCGTTAAGTTATGAAATATTAAATGTTTATTTTTCAAAAAACGAATTGGAGTAGAAATATAATTATGTAAATGTAAAGTTAGTATTATAATTATTATTATTATTATAAAAACCTTGAGTGTAATTTAAGCATTTTTTATACAAATCAGTTCATTTTAATCTTCAATATTATAGTAATGTAGTACCAACTGACTATCATGTATATTTTATAGTTGAGAGATTTTTTTCCTTGAGAAAATTTCCCATGTACTGTACCTGATATATATACAAAATAATCTATTTTGAATCAGAATTTAATCGAATCAAGCGTGTTAATCGAAATCGAATTGAATCGTGGAAATTGGTGTCAATACCCAGCCCTAGTAAACAGCCTGGTCATGCCTACACAAAAAGAACATTTGCTAAAATATTTCATTCAGGATTGGGTTGACTTCATTTAACTTCTTATTAACACAGTTGTCCCATTCCATTTGCCAGTTTTGGTATATATACATAAGTTTAGTACAGGTTTGACATCTGATGAAGGAATTTGGCATTCTGTAATTCTCAAGAGTGCTATTTAGTGTAAAAATAACAACTTTACACGCATATAGTATGGACTTAAATTGATTTTGTTATGGGTTAAACATAACAGTTTTAAGACGTATGTAAATCAATTTCATAAAATTTTTCATTGTAAAGTACTCCAGGGTCCTTATTTATGATGCTTACACATCACTGCATTACAAAGTCATGCACCTCTTAACAACTACTTTCAATGCAGGTCATGCTGCACAATACGACTTCAGTAGGTGTGACAACAGGTCAGCATCTCTACACACTAGGCCTGAGTCAGCAATACACACCCAGCCAGCAGAACACAGCAGGGTCAATGGCCTAAACCAAACACTCCATACACTAGGGGATTTGTCATTTGCACATCTTTTAATAGTGTTTGCCCTCCATAGCTCTGTGCTTTAGAAATTCCCCCCTTAACCATCAGCAAATTCAGTGACCTACAGAATCAGTATTCAATGGGTGTTTGCTCACCTGACAAACAAAGGACAAAACACCCTTTCCAGGGAGGTAGTAGATGAATAAGGCATGGATAAGGCATGGGGCACAATGTGTCTAAACACCACTAAAAGCTGTATGCTCCCCATCTATCCACACACTCGATTCCCTTTATTCCTTGTTATTAATATAGAGGGCTGATGTTTTTTTTGTTTTGTTCTTTAAATAGAGAACATCAGAAGCGAGGAATTGAGACAAACACACATTAATAGTTCTCACATGGACAGTATCAACTAACCCCTGTGCTGCACAGTCACTGTTATCATTACTGCTCTACTATGTCCCGTGTGTAAAAATAGATGCCCATGACAGGACACGGAGTACTTACGCTTTCTTTATATCATCATGGGATGCATTTTTCATCACACCCAGGATCTTGTAATAATCCCCCATGGCTCAAGTTTTGGGTTTCCACTCCTCTGGATGAGGATAAATTTTCAGCAGTGGCCCTGGAAGAAAAAGAGAGTGAGAAATCTAGTTGAAGAAGACATAAAAGAGGGGACAACAAACAGAGGGTGTGTTTTGGTAGCTATGTGGGTGGGTGGCTACTGTGACGGACAACCTCGAAACACTCGACATGTGAAAGCATGTTCTACTTTACATTTCATCCATAAAAGCATTTATCAGATTCATGATTGTATTTATCCATATAACGTTTCAGTTTCCTATACTGTATTGTACTGTACACTGAATATCTTCTTATTGACATACTCTAGCCTTTTCTGGCTCAAGCTCAATAAAATAAAAACATGACAAATACAGTAAATAAATAAAATATTAATCAAAGCAGTTTACAGATGTTCTCACATTTACAGTATATAACCCATTTACTACACCTAACACCTACAAGCATAATTAAAACCGGTCAACTCGAAAAACATCTTATCACGAAGAACAAAATGTCAACTGCTTCCAAACAATCAGGGACCAAATGGCCAATTCCAGTAGCTTTCCAGCTGGATCTCATTGGTGTTATTTATATCTGCAGTGTCCTTCAGGACAGGCCCAGAGGTGATCATAGCACAGCACTGGCTTTCCTCTGCATTGTCCATGTAATAGCTGTAATAAACTATTTAGTTCACCCAAAAATAAAAATTTCCTGAAAACATATTTACTCTCATGCTGTCCAAGATGTAAATGAGTTTGTTTATTACAGATTTGGAGAAATGTATCATTACATCACTTGCTCACCAACAGTGTTGGGCAAGTTACTCAAAAAAAAATGTAATCAAATTACTGATTACTCCTTTTAAAAGTAATCACAGTTACTGTTGTGATTACTTTATTTCAAAAGTAATTAGTTACATGACAGTTCGTTACTTTTTTCTCCATGAAATTGATGAAAATACCAGAATACAGACTCCCGATAAATATTTGTTATTAAAACATCAACATTCAGAGAACACATATTTTTAACTAAAGCAAGCGTCTGCTGCATTGCCACATAGGTTTGGCAAGGGGCGAATGCCAGGAAAGCGAGCATTATAATCTCTAAAAGACATCTCAGTTCATCACAATCTCACAAATCTGTGTTATAACACAATAAATATAAGATAAGAGTCGTTCATCATTCTAAAATTCGTGTGTTATAATAGAGGGTTGTGAGCACGCACATTTCAAACTGCCATTGCTCACGATGCAAACACGGTTATAGCCTAAATAGAAATTGCCTACGCTGCACCTGTTAATATTTATATAGTCATGTTGCTGTGCAATAGAGAATAAAAATTATTGTTATTTAGATATTTTAAATTTAGATATTTCTATTGGCGGGAGTCCTGGAAAATTTTATTCTCCCGTCATCGTGAGTGTCTATAGACACTCATGGTGTGCCGGGATGTGGGAGAAAAAAAAAATAGTGGTTTGAAAAGGTTTTTGCCCCCTTCCTGTATTTTTTGCATAGGTCTATTTGTCACACTTAAAAGATTCAGATGATCAAACTAATTTTAATATTACACACAGATAATGCAAGTAGATACAAAATGTAGTTTTTAAATGATAATTTCATTTGTTATGGGAAAAAAGCTGTCCAAACCTGCCTTGCACTACGTGAAAAAGTAATTGCCCCCTAAAAATCTAATAACTGGTTGTGCCACACTTCGCAGCAACAACTGCAATCAAGTGTTTACGATAACTGGCAATGAGTCTTTCACAGGAATTTTGTCCCACTCTTCTTTGCAGAATTGTTTTAATTCAGCCACATTGGAGGGTTTTTCGAGCATGAATGGATTGTTTAAGCATCTCAATCGGATTTAATCGGACTTTGATTTGGCCACTCCAAAACCTTAATTTGTTTTTCTTGAGCCATTCAGAGGTAAACTTGCTGGTGTGTTTGGGATCATTGACCTGCTACATAACCCAAGTGCGCTTGAGCTTGAAGTCACAAACTGACGGCTGGACATTCTCCTTCAGGATTTTCTGATAAGCGAGCGCAGAATTCATGGTTCCATCAATTATGGCAAGTCATCCAAGGCAAAGCAGCCCCAGACCATCACACTACAACCACCATGTTTGACTGTTGGTATGATGCCCTTTTTATGAAATGCTGTGTTGGTTTTACGACAGATGTAATGGGACACACACCTTCCAAAAGTTCAACTTTTGTCGCATCAGTCAACAGAATATTTGCCCAAAAATCTTGGGGATAAACAAGATATTATTTTGGCAAATGTGAGACAAGCCTTTATGTTCTTTTTGCACAGCAGTGGTTTTCGTCTTGGAACTCATTTTTGCCCAGTCTCTTTCTTATAGTTGAATCATGAACACTGACCTCAACTGAGGCAAGTGAGGCCTGCAGTTCTTAGATGTGGTTCTGGGTTCTTTATGACTCGGGATGAGTCTTCGTGGGGCTCCATGGAGTTATTTGGTAGGCTGGCCACTCTCTGGGCGTTCACCACTGTTCAAGCTTTCCATTGTGGCTAATGTTGGACCATGGTTCGCTGGAGTCCCAAAGCCTTAGTAAATGGCTTTATAACCCTTTCCAGACAGATACATGTCAACAATTTTTTCTCATCTTTTCTTGAATTTCTTTAGATCGCGGCATATTGTGTTGTTATTTAAGCATGCTTCACTTTGTCAGAAAGGTTCTTTTTAAGTGATTTCTTGATTCAACAGGTATGGCAGTGATCAGGCCTGCGTGTGGCTAGTGAAATTAAACTCAGCTTTCTAAAATAATGTGGTCAATCACAGTTCTTTAATGATTTAACAGGAGGGGGCAATTAACTTTTCACGTAGGGCCAGGTAGGTTTGGACAGTTTTTTCCCTTAATAAATGAAATCATCATTTAATATTATTTTTTTGTATTTACTTGCATTATCTTTGGGTAAAATTAAAATTGGTTTGATGATCTGAATCTTTTAAGTGAGACAAATATGCCAAAATATAAAAAAAACAGGAAGGGGGCAAAAACTTTTTCACACAACGGGTGTGGGTGTGTATAGATAATTATATATATATGTTATATACACCCACCACAATACATGACATCACATAAACACACACACACACACACACACACACTGCCCAAATTGCCAGTGATATGGGTGCCATCAGAATGAGAGTTCAAACTAGGCATGGGCCAGTAGGAGATTTTCACGGTATGATAACCTTAAAGGGGTCATATGATGCAATTAACATTTTTCCTTGGAGTGGTACAAGATCAGTGTATCCACCTTTTTCTTCAATGCGGAAGTAAGCCTATGGGTGAGACTTTCGGTTCATTAGCCGCTATAAGGAAATAACGAGAAGAATAACAACGTGCAGTAAACGTTAAAACTGTTTGCACTACAAACCAGTGTGTTCATAATTAAGAGAATACATTAAAATAATATGATAAGACACACCAACTTTCAATATCAAGCAGCAAAACGAACTGTTTTGCTCAGCTAAAAATAGCTGGATGGAGTGGACGCAGATGAGACCGGAAGCCAGACCCATATATTTTCCAAATGGCCGCGCCCATTTTTACAACAAGAAAAAGGGGATAAAGAAGATCTTTAAATTTGCAAAGACTAAAGTCTCAACTCCAAAGAGATATTCTTTATAAAGTCAGAGTCGCCCCTCTGTCTTTCAGATCAGCCACGCCTACCTAAAACGGCGCGTTCTAACACGCCCCCACATACCTACGGCACTATCTGGGAAGATTTGCATAACACCGCCAAAATGTCACGCAAAAAGGCGGCGGAACTTGTATTCTCACTGTTCGATGTGTTGCCGCGCGCCACATGTAATCGAAGTGCTGGGTTTGTTGTGAAGCGAACACTTGTTTGTCATTCCAAAATGGACACGATAGAAATCAGTGTTAAGTTTGTTATTACCACACTGTTCCAAAAACACTCAAACCCAAATATTTCAGATGTGTGCAGCCTATTTTATGGAGGACCGTTTCTGATCCTGGAGAGTTAGATACAATGCCGGCGTTATGATCACGTGACTCAAAGTACGTTCTGTGATATTGAAAGAGTTTATATATTTAAAGTGAGTTTTTTGGCAGTGTAGAGTAGCGCTTGTTTGTCATTTACACCTTGTTGTTTGTCATACATACACCTTCGATAACGATATAAAAAAAATTTTCGATATAGTGCACGATATAGGCACGTGCTATGAGTGACGCAGACAGCACACATGAACATGAGTGCTGTGCCTGCCTGTGATGAGGAGATTGTAAATTGTGACGTTGTAGTTTAATGTTTTGTTAGTCTAGCCCAAGAGACACGCCGCTGCTGTGTTATTCGTTCAAAATATTAGAGAAATACAGAAGCTCAAAGCAGAGAAGATCTTGATTAGGTTAAAAAAACGAAACCAAGCCATCCGTCACAGTGGTTATATTCAGCGCAGTATAGCCGGACAAAATAGACTGATGCACCGTGTCACCAAGAGAGTATTGTAGAAAGCCAGCAAAGTTTTAAAACAGTTTAAACTTTTAGAATAAACACGTCATGATTTGTGGAGGGTTTTACTTCCTTTCACTGCGTCTAAATATGTTTTTAAAGGCAATCTGTGTGAGGGGTGGATTCAGCTATTTGTAGTTTAAGCACAGGCACCTAAATACAGATGCCGTTTTGTTTCAGAAGGGTTATGCAATTTAAAAATTATATTTGTTTATAGGAGTTAATTTAGATGAAAGGCAATTTTTTGTTATTACGACGGTTCTTTCTTGCGTTGACAAGTTTAAGGTGCGATTTGCTAATTGCGCCCGCCTTGTGGCCTCGAGGAAACAAGCCAAAAGTTTAACCTATTTAATCAGCATATAAAACATAAGAAATTAGATATTTGTTTAATTTTTATTGTTTGATCTCTGTTTTATGAGGACAAAAAGTTTTGTTGTTTGTCTCAATAAATTGAGTTCATTTAAAAACACAGTGGTTACTAGTAAACATTTTTTTCTATTGCTCTTTGTTTTAAAAAAGGTTATTAAAAAAAAAAAAGTGTCAATAATTATCGAAACCGAACAATACGAAACATTATATCGTTGATACATTTTTAGCTATATCGCCCAGCCCTATGATTATTTTTAAGCAACACAGAACAGTATTATTCATTTCTTTCCTTTGATTTGTTTCCCCCTCAAATGTTTCTGAATTGCGGGGCTGTTCATGCAGCGTTTGATGTGGAGGATTGATTTGGTAGAGCTAATGCTGCCATTAAAAAGAAGAAAAATAAAGACTGGCATCTTAATTTAACCTAAATCTGTAAATACAGTTTAATATTAGTTTATCTTTTAATTAAAGTACTCTTGCAAAATATGGCGTTTTGAGGCCTTCAGAATCAACAGTGCAGGTGTCTGTTAGTTTAAATCAATGGCAATGAAACCGTTGCTTTATCCAATCAGATTTCGAGTTGGCAGCACAAGGGCCATCTAGCTGGCTAACGATAAAGTCAGCATTTCCTCCTCCTTTGATTGGATGGTCAGCAAACTAGCTAGCAAACAGCATCACTGTAAACCATTTTATTAAAACTTAGTAAAACTTTTATTACTGTTCCTCAGGTTTAGATTTTCAGTTCATTTTGAAAAAATATTTGCCTACTATATTTATTCAATCTAAAAACAGTAGTCCTAATAGCTGCGAAAAACAACCACAAACCTCCTCGGCACCGGCTCTGTGAAAGACTCGTGAAGATGAAAAACCACTAGAGAATGGTAGGTTCATTTTCATTTACTTTTTTTAATCGCTTGATGCGTTGTATTCTGATGTTATTTGCGCGATATAAAGCCAGGTTTAAGTTTCCGTAAGAATATCTCAGTTTCCCGAGTGGAGCTGTATTAACCGGTCTTTTCCTCCGGCCTCAGCGCCGCTGGCAGACCAGTGGGGAGATGAGAGTCACAGAGGTACACTTTTCTTCATCGTCTTGTGTGAATTATTTTAATGTTACTTGCTCACTTTCCTAGTAAAGCTGTACTAACCAGTATTTTCCTCCCGCAGTGCGCTGGCAGACCGGCGGGGAGACTCGTGAAGACGAAATAAAGCAGTAAGAGAACATTAAATTGTTCACATCCTTCGGTCTTCCTACACACAGCTGACTGACTGCTCACACCAACAGGATGGGGAGGGGTCATACACTTTCAGTCTTAAACAGAGACATGAAAAACAGCATACACCAGGAACGGCAACAGGTCAATAAGTGACATTTTCAAATCACGATATATACCTTGAAACCGGTAATTGGCCTATGCCTATGGGGCAAAAGTTGTGTAGGCTAATGTATTCCAGTCTTAAAATACAACTTAATTTTATGTACAATAAAAAAATAACCCAGTCATGTAATGCTCTGTTTGCATTTATTTTCCTTTAACTGAATATAAGATAAAATCTTATATTTGTTCAAAAGAATAAGTCCATTGTTTAATGGCACTCCTAAAAGAGATAAATAATAGTTATCAAGGCTCATCCAGGCACTGAAAAACACATGACGGTATTGCTAATATTTAAACAATGAAGCTTAACCACAGAAGGATTATATCATATCTGCAGGACCCAAGCATGCTCAAATTTCACAACAATGTTTGGCAATGTTTAGTCTGTAAAAACACCTACTGTACGAATGGCACACACACACACAAAGAAATAAAAAATAAACATTGA
The DNA here is from genome assembly GCA_018155175.1 of Sinocyclocheilus anophthalmus. Classification (NCBI taxonomy): domain Eukaryota; kingdom Metazoa; phylum Chordata; class Actinopteri; order Cypriniformes; family Cyprinidae; genus Sinocyclocheilus; species Sinocyclocheilus anophthalmus. Next base: position 332,029 of record JADLZN010008866.1, on the reverse strand, counting down.
ACTAGGGCTGTGCGATATTTAAGAAAAATGTGATATGCGATATTCGATATGCGATACGATAATGCGGTTGCCGAGTCTGTTCTGTGAACTTCTATAACTATCGGGTCATATATATATATGGTTATTTGTATGCATGTATGTACCAATCAAGAGTTCCTGTAAAACCACAACAAATTGTGTTTGCGCACACTTAAGTGGTGAATAAAGCTCATTCTGATTCTAATAAGAAAGCACCCCTACAACAACTTCTGAAAGTGAACGGTATGTGTTTTACTCGAGCATTACATAAAAATGTCATTTTAACATTAGTGTAATCATTTTAACATGATATTGCGATATGTACATTTGCGATATTTCGATAATTTCGATATATTGCACAGCCCTACATTGAACATTAATTAACCATTAAAACAATTTAAGTCTGAAATTCTGTTACTGCAAAAAAATAAATAAAATAAAAATCACAAAATAGGATTGTAATTTCTTTCCTTCTTTACAATTTATGTGTTGATTTTAGGGTATAACCTGAAGAATGGACTTAAATTTGGAAACCTGTGTTAAGAGGAGAACACTAAAGCACAATCAAATTAGAAAACTTATCTACTAAAACAGAACAAAAGGACAGTAGATATGTAGAATTTTGTCAATGATTGATGGTCCAGCTTCTGCAGATGCAACTTTTTTTTGGGCTGGGTAACAGGACATAATCGTAATACTCACAATACACCCCCACTACTTCATCTGTTCTCTTTAACCACCACTTGATCATTAAGTGCTTTTATTTTAAACCACACCTTCTGCCCCACAGCCAACATTCCGGACTCACAGCTCCATTCAATCGGAGACGGCCTCTTCATGAAAACACACTTTTAAGAAACAGTGCTCTCTTCATAATTATCATCTTTCCTCTGTCCTATCTTCTTCCAAGTCTCTGTTGAACATTCCTTAGCTACTTGTCATGAAAAAGCAGTCAGGGCAAGCTCACAAATGTGTGAACAGATGAGCTTTGTTTTCTGGCTACTCATAGTGGCACTAAGAGGAGGCTGTCAGCTCAGCTCAAAGCAGATCACTTGACTGCAATAACTTACGCCAAACCTGACCACACCTCAGCCAGTTTTTGTTAGTGGAAACTGGTTCAGTGGTTTGAAAGGCTAAATTAGACTTTTACATGTGAAAGGCAAAGAGGTACACAACAGGAACATCCCTAAAAATAAGCCAGTATGATAGGATGGGGATGTATGTGAGTTTACAGGAATGCTTGGAGGAAAGATCAGATCAGCAGATTAAATAGCTGGGTTTGTTGGCCAGGTGTTGCAATTATAATTGCAATACAATCTGCCAGTGTGCCCATTTGCTTCCTTTTATTTTTCCTTCTATGAGAATTTAGGAAGAGCGATTATTTGAGTGAGCATGTGTTTGTCAATGTGATAGATAGTTGAGGCACTGCTATCTAGGACAATAGAAATCATTATTTGGCAAAGGTGTGACAGACTGAACCAGAGGACAGCTCAGAGGTTTATGGCCAACTGATTCAAGTTTCTGACTGCGTTACAAAGAAACTTAAGAAAATGATGTTTCTCTTTCTATCTTTGAACAAGTACAGTGACATTTGTTGTGTACATTTCTAGAACGAAGACACACTTCCTTAGTAGCTGGCTGGCAACCAAAGACTTTTTTCCAAGAGTAACTTGTTTGTCCAAAAGAGAGACTGTAGCACAAAAAGACAGGAGTATACTTCCTGTAAAATCTGGTAATTTACATTTGATTTGACATTTGACCATTAAAATCTGTTTTTAAGTACTATGCAATAACTGCAGGCACTAAACCATTGTGTTTAGGATAATACCTATGATTTAAAATAATACATTGTCTGTCAGCCACATCAAGCAACATACACTCTAAAAAATGCTGGGTTAAAAAGGGACAAACCCAGCTATTGGGTTGTTTTGACCCAGCGGTTGGATTGCTTTTAACCCAACCGCTGGGTCAAAACAACCCAATCGCTGGGTCAAAACAACCCAACCGCTGGGTCAAAACAACCCAATAGCTGGGTTTGTCCCTTTTTAACCCAGCACTGGGTTATATTTAACACAGCATTTTTTAGAGTGTAGTTAATTGTTTTTACAGCTAAAATAACTAGAAGTTGTTGACTGGAAGCCATAAAAAGTTTCAAATAAACTCTGCCTCTTCTTACATTGAAATCAAGGTGGATAGTGATACAGCCATCAACAGAGTGAAATGTACACTGGTACCACCTCAAAGGCAAAACCTACACTGGGCACCTTTGAAAGCATTGATCTCTCAAGAGACACATTGACACCGCACTGAGAACTAAAGGGACATTTTGTTGGTTCACTTGATAATGAAGGCTGTCACATCTTATGCCGTTTTATAGCATTGTCAAACTGGCTTACACTACCCCAGTTATCCATTTTACCCCTTAGGAAGGTGAAAAGATTTGAACAGCTTTTCTCCAACTTAAAATGACCTACTACACTTCAAAATTAGTAAAAATCATTAAACTATAGTCCTTAATGGACTACACTCCACTCCACTGAAATGTAAAACTTATGTAAGAGACCTTATTAAGCATACCTAAATATGAAAATGTGTTAGTTTGAAATTGCAGACAAAAACCTTACTTTAGTACTTCCTACTAAAAGCTTGATGACTTCAGGTACTTTCTGCCAAACACAGGTGTCCCATCGCCATGCATGAACAGTCTTCAGCTCATTTTCTAGATTTTTTCCCTGTCCTTATGTTGTTCTACAGAGTGAAGAGTGGTTGAAGAGCAATGTGATCCCTTTAAGTTTGTGCACAATTTCTATAAACACCATCAGACAGCACTAATCGTGGAAACAATGTCCATCACGTCTCAGGTTCAGATGACATTTCAATGCAACAAGCTGTGATCAGACGCGAAAAGTTCTAGAAAGTCAAGCCACAATTTGCCAGGTTCAAATCGTGTCAGTTTACACATAAATAAAAGACACTACCTGATATTTACATGTAACACTGATCATCATGCCATCCTACTGTCGCTGCTATTGAACTTAGTGGGCGAAACGCGCCAAGGATGTTGTCTGGTTAGCTCACTAGATAGACTGCAACGTTAAATGTTTTTCATCTCCTTTCCATAGCAAATCCGAAAACCATCATCATATCTCAACTTTAAACTCACCAATCTTATGTAACGGATACAGATGCCCTTATCCCGCTGCTTTATTCGGACCTCCGCTGTGTGTCCCAATGATGATGAGGTCGAGTTACTTTATTTGTACTACTACCCCTGAATTCTTCTGTTTGGTCCGAAGTCTGTTCGTTTATAAAATAGTCTCAAGTGATCAGAATAAGTTCCCTGTGTGAAAGACAAGGATGAGCAGACGTGTGACTCTTTATCCCTGATATTGGGATGTCGCTAATGTTCTAGTGCAGTTTCGTCACTTCCTGTACTCAACAGCTGAAGGAGATTGTGCGATGTGTCAGCTAATGATTTTGTAATATGGGGGAAAATGTCATAAGACTTCTTGAGGGAAACGGATTCATTTGATATAAGTTTCAGCAGATTTGTGAATTAGCCTATAGAAAGAAGGCAAATATTTAGCCTACATAATCCATTACTGAATTGATTGATTGACTGATTGATTGATTGTTTGATTGATTGATTGGTTGATTGATTGATTGTAAACTAATATCTATCTACATATAATCAATAAAGTGGTCCTGTGGAGTGGAAAGTGAAAGTGCAGCTATGGCAAGCCGTTTTATCTTAAAATATTCCCAGCATTAGGGGGCGTGTGCACAAGTTCTTACCCGGTTCCGGTAAGTTGTAACACATGTGGTTTAAATATTTCCTCACATGCTAGCATAACCAAATTTACTGTATTTACTAGTTGCCATGTCAACACTATATAGAGAAAAAACTGTGCCAAAATTCAAAAGTCTTTTGGAGATATCGCTGAACATTTATTTTTACCATAGTAAAATTATATTTCTGGCTTAAGTAAATTTTTCATCTCAGTTTTTATTACAGTTTTTATAAAATTAGACAAATCTGCTATTATTTTAATCTCCAGTCTGATATTTATCAGTTTAAATAATTTTTTAATGCTTCGCTAACTATCAGAAGACAGTAACCAGTTTTAAATTCCAGTTGCGCTGATGGGGTATGTTGTAACTGCGTTACAATATGCCCTGCCGTGCTATTCTATGACATTAGCGATGTAATTCACACTATTTACTTCAATACATTTTAATGATAAACAACGAGAAACAGGTGAATAAAGGCTGACAGTCAATGTTTAATGTTTAGACATTATTATTTCAAGACATGTAAAGCGTTTTTGCTCGTTTATGTGGGCCGTCCCAAGAATGGTTGCAATGTGTTCATTTGTCAAACTCCAAAATCAGATTATTTTTAATTCTTAAAAAATGCCATTATTTTATTTGAAATAAATTTTTATTTTATTTTATTGACAAAATATTTTAGTTTGTCTTGTATATTTTTTTCATTCGATCAGATAACATTTTAAGCTGTTATATGGTCATGTTACAACGTGCCCCTCAGATGTTACAATGTACCCCACCTACTGGGCATGTTGTCACATTTCACTTCCAATTTTTGAGAGTAAATAAAGAAAAACGTATACACTGTAATCATGAAACAAAGCGACATATTTGTACTAGACAAGTGTGAAATTACCGTGGATAAAATAATGATACTCTGAACCCCATGTGGATTTACACAAACTGAGAAAGTCAAAAAGTGTTACTTTGTGTCCCCTACTTGTGGTAATTGCATTTTTACTCATAACAATTTTACTAGAAAGAACTGAAGTATAGAGCTATGTAATTTAATTCTTACTAGTAAAAAATGCTATTACAACAAGTAACGCTGGGAACATTTTAAAATAAAACAGCTTGCCATATGCAGCTTCACCTTTGTAGGTGGAGCAAAGGGTGAGGCCAGTAGAGGTGTGACCTGTGACTGGCTGCTGTCACTGGGTGTGTGTCTGAAGCCAGATCTCTCAATGCCCAGACAGTCACCATAACTCCATGTTTAATGAGCTAGGTTCTAGAACAAATCCATATGAGCTTTAGTGATAACAATGCAAATTATTTAGTGACTGCAATGTGTATTTGCAGTCCTTCAAACGCAATTTTTATTTTTCCCAGAACTATGAAATATTATAGGCACAGGCGGATATGTTTACATGTCCTTCAGAATTCATCCAAATGATTGCATGTTAGTAGACAGGACATGATGCATGCATTGAATTCAGATGTTGCCTTGTCCCCTCCTGCTGCCTGTGAAGGTAGGATTCTCGATTCAACGACGGCTGGAGGTTGAAGATAAGGATGATTATTCATGAGACAGTGACTCCTGTGGAAACCATGCGGAAGGGATTTTTGGGATTGAACCACAATCTCTTTAGCAAAACCCATTTTAATACATCATTCTTTAAATTGTCTCAAAGTTTGGTTTTGTTTTTCTCTCTCAAAAAAGCGTGTGCTGAAATGTTCTTGATTCACACATTTTGGCAGGAAGCACATATGAGATGGCGAATTGCTCTTGTCCACTCCCCGTGAGTCCATGTTAGAACTGGTTAAGAGAGCATTATGCTATTTCAGACAGATGTCTGAAGTAAATAGTCAGAAGAATGTGTTGGAAAAACATCTCGCAAGGCTGCATTCTATAAAAGAATGTTAGGGAGTGAAATTGCAGCAGAATCCTGTTGGTTACATTCTGTTCCCCTGAGTATTGTACTAATTAAATGGCTTAAAATAATTAGATAACTATTTTTATTCTTATTTGAAATGCTTTATTATGTTAATTGATCTTATTACGCTATACTTGTGGAAACACTTATAAATCTAATAACATTTCATATTTGAACAGGGGCTTAACATACAGTACAAACAATAAAAATTACAAAATCTCCAAGCTGCATAGGAATCTGCAAGAGTGAATAAAGCATTCAACTATCGTGACAGTGTAATGTAAAACCTGTAGGTGTTCCAGCTACAGCTTTAAAGCTGTAAGCTATTGGCCAGCAGAGTGTGAAATTTCTTTCTTTCTTGATCATGCATTCAGTGTCCATTTAACCACGCTATTAGAATCACTGATAACCATTAGGCCACGGGAAGTCGTGGCCTAATGGTTAGAGCGTCGGACCCAAAGGCTGTGGGTTCGAGTCTCGTACCAGCAGGGATTGTAGGGGGGAGTGAATGACCAGCGCTCTCCTCCACCCTCAATACCACGACTGAGATGACCCTTGAGCAAGGCACCGAACCCAACTGCTCCCCGGGCGCCGCAGCAAAATAATGTCTGCCCACTGCTCCGGGTGTGTGTTCACAGTGTCTGCACTTGGATGGGTAAATGCAGAGCACTAATTCCGAGTATGGGTCACCATACTTGGCCACATGTCACATGTCACTTCACTTATTGGAAAAAGGCACTATTGTTTTTTTTTTTTTTTTTTCGTTTTTTTTTTTGTTTATCGAGCGGTTAATAGTGCACTTAATAATACCAATATGTGCCTTTTTCCAATAAGTGCACTATTAACCAGCGAGATAATACCAATATGTGCCCTTTTCCAATCTCAAGATTCAATTTTAGATTGTATTGCCTTGTTTGTTGCGGGGTAATAACAGAGGTCTTGGTTTATAAATGCTGCATATCAAAACTTTTACAAAATCATTTATTTTTAGTTGTGTCAAAAAACCTCCACAGGGAGGCACCCTTGGTCTTCTAATGATGTAGTAAACGAATTTCTCTGTTCATCTTTATATGCTTTATATGTTTGATACATTAGAAATTATGTTAACAGTAATCATCTTGCTTTCATCTTTTTGAACAAACTGTACAACTAAAAAGTTAATATATAATCAATCCAGGTTATATGTTATTTATATTTGTGACTGTATTATATATTTGCATACATTTACAGAAAAACAATCTGAACACTGGATAAAGCTCGGTTCATATTTCTTGTTTATTTGTAGACATATTAGAGTCAAAGGTTTTTGCAGAGGGGATTTAGGATATCCCTTTTATCACTCCATAAATCAGAAAATACTGTCACCTCCAGAATAAAATAAGTATATTTCCACCACTTTTATGAATGAGATGTATAATTATATATATGAGCAAACCCATCTGTAAAAACCTTCAGAATATGGATAGGAATAAAACTGTAAAGTTTATGTAAATGCTACTGAGTCCGGGGGGTTTTCTCATCGACAAAGAACACTATATATTTAATTAAATTATATATTTAATACGTTTTACAAAATTTCTTTAACACAATTCATGACAATCTACATTCAAATTTTTCCCTCCCTTTAAAAGAAGCAATCAGACGCTGTAAAACGTAAAGGGTTTTATAAAACCCATTAATTATTCCTAATGAATTCTCTGAAATGAAATCTTTAAGCTTTCATATTCTGGTGTGAAATGACTTGACCCTAAGAGCAATAATAACATTTCTAAAAGCTATATAAAATACCTTTGGTATATCTTCGCACGTGGATGTGATTGATGGTCAGAGGCATTAAGTTTGAGCTATAATCCATTATGAGGTAATATGCCCAAATAAATCTTCCCATAATTAAGGCCAATCCTTCATAGCTATAGGACAAGTTGGTTTTTTAAGACCCAATTACCCCCGTCTGAGATTGCTGTTAAAATGCTGGAGATTTGGTCAGAGATGGAGGAGTTTAGAGGAGGAGGGTGAGACCGAGGCTGGGAGAAAATATGGAGATGATCCAAAGAGGAATAAAAAGTTCCCCCTGCTCTCCAGCCATCTCTTGCTCTCATAGCAGGACCCCATTAGATTTATGTCAAATGCACACACCAGTAATTTATGTTCTACCGATAATGCATCTGTGGTCCCGATTAGCCTCCTTTCTTGTTCCATCACTGGATGTTTCTTTAATTATATGTCAAAGGCCATAAAACTCCAAATGAAAATCTCATCCCAGTTTTTTCTTAAATATTCAATTTCAACAAAAGATGCTGATATCTCCAGTGCAAATAAAAACTCAAAACATATTTAATCATTGCCATACACTCTGATACTTAGACTGAACACCTGTCAAAAATCATTCAGGGCACATACACTTAAAGTAGGTAAATATACATCTTTACACAAACTTTGCTTGTCCTTTCTCATCATCAACATCAAGACAAACTCTACACATCAGTGTTTGTAAACAATCAGATATTCAGCACCTGTGTGAAGTCATATATTCTCATTTAACAGATGTTGGGAGACAGGTTATTACTGACAAGGTGAAGACAAGAGAAATTAAAAGTCTTGTACAAATGCTGTGAACATTAAAAGATGTAGACATATACATATTCACATATCCATCATCATCAGCTCTCTGCCAGCCAACCATCATGTCCTTACAGCCATGCTGAACCTAGAAAAGTCGCAGCAAAAAAAGGATGCTGACAGGAAATACTTCAATCCTCTTCAGTTTACTGAATTGTTCTGAGCTACAGCAGATGTTGGAGTAGTGTCCAGTACACAGGCCTTGGCTTTGAAGTCACACTCTTCCTTCATTGATCAATTTTGTTTGACTTAAAAATCTCCCCTTGAACTACTGATCTAAAAACAACCTAAAAGTCCATTTTTATTTTATTGCACAAATGTAAGCATCATTATCCTTCGCTATAATGCCAAGGCTCAATGTGTGGGAAACATATATTTATATATTTATGTAAAACAGTGGACACATAAACCTTGAGGCCTGAAATCTCATCAACAGGCCAGTTGCAGCTGGGCACTATTGTATTTTCAAAGTCAATCATTTATTTTCCAAGTGTACTGTAACTTCGTTCTATAGGTAAATGTGTACCGGTATCAGCCAATTTAAGTCATCATTACTAGATGATTAAAACAAGATGACTACACACCATTTTCTGTGCTACTGTTCTACCCCCCCTGTTAACCTCACACATCCTGCCATGACTCTAATCTATTAAACTCTTTTGTTGGTGGCACATTAGCCATAAAATCATTTTTAGCCTGGACAATTTATAGCTCAAGAGTTTTCAGCAAATGCTACACCGTTATCAAGCCCTGGATCAAGGCGGGCACATTTGTATAGTCGAAGCGGTGTGACCTAAAACCAAGCCAACTCTTTAGTATACTGTACTGAAGAAGTTTCAGGCATGCTGTTATATTGGAGAAGCTTGTTTAGCTTGTTCTTGAGTTAGCGAGGCTAATGCATGCATTTTATTGGTAGACACATTTAAGTTGTGCTGCACTATGGTGACAGAGCAGTTGAAACCGTAAAATGACATGGTCTTAAAACATCCACTGTGATGTTAGCAACGCAAAACCAAGGAAAATCTACAAGTAAATTTTGCCTTGCCATTTTATTCCTTCGGTATCTCCAACATTTAGATTTTCCTGTTTAATGTTAGTGCTTTTGATCAATGGACGCCTTCTGGGAATTTGCTTTGAAATTATAAATGCATTATTTACAAGTTTACGCTCATTGAAGTAAAAATAAAACTGAGCATATATTTGTCCGTGCCACAACTTTTTGTTTTTTATGTCCACCTTCTGCAAATCACTGTAGAGCCACAGCAGACACGCTGTCTGTCCATTCTGATCATTTCCTATCTGGTCACCACGACAAAAGACAATTACTCTTGTCTGGGTTTCAAGGCCATCAAGTAGATGAAGTATTTCTCAGCTGAGCTCAAAGCCAGCAGAGGATTCAATAGCATAGAGTAACTTGTTCCTCATTTGCTGAGGGTCACAGAACTCTGGCAGCTTGAGAAGGTTCATGCAAGTGCTAGCGGTAGGGAGACGCTCCAGGTCAGCGCCTCCGTTATGGATGCAAAAGGCTGGGTACAGCTCCTACAGACAAAGAGAAAGCAGAGAGCCTCATAAACATCAATGACAACATAAAACAATACTCTACAAACACATTTGATCATATACATGGAAGAAATAAGGGGTAGAGGAAAGAAGAAAAAAAAACTTTTTCCAAACTAAATCATATTTTAGTCAAGTGGTGAATGTGAGATTGCAATCTGTAGTAAATGTGAAGATTAAAAAATAATAATAATCATAAAAAATACATGCCTTTCTATTGAGTTGAGTTTTGTGGGCAGCAAGCAAAACAAAACATACAGCGTGACCAGTGTTGTCCAATTCACAAGTCACTTTTTTTGAATCAGTTATTTTAATGAATTGGTCAAAAACACTCAGACATTACTGGGTTAAATCAGTCTGACACATCTTTCACAGAAAGAACTCATTGAATCACTCAGGGCGGATACTGAATCAACATCTGACTCACTGAAACTGCAAGTTATTATTAATTTAATTAATGACTGTCTAGATATACTTGTATAGTTGTCCTAAAAATGAACATTTTGCTTAAAATTTACTGGCCTTCAGGCAAACTCAAGATGTAGTTGAGTTTGTTTATTCATATGAACAGATTTGGAGAATTGTAGCATTACATCACTTGCTCACCAATGAATCCACTGCAGTGAATGGGTGCCGTCAGAATGAGAGTTCAAACAGATGATAAAAACATCACAATAACTCCGGTCCTGGAGAGCCGCAGCCCTGCAGAGTTCAGCTCCAACCCTAATTAAAACTCACCTGCCTGTAGCTTTCTAGTAACCTTTCAGACCTTGATTAGCTTGCTCAGGTGTATTTGATTAGGGTTGAAGCAAAACTCTGCAGGGCTGCGGCTCTCCAGGACCGACGTTCGCCACCCTTGCTCTAGTCCATCAATTAATGTCTTGAGAAGACAAAAGTTGAGTGTTTGAAATAAACAAATATAGGTCTGTCATGATTCCTCGATTTAATTCGAGTACTGGATTATAAATAATCCTCGACTGTATTTAGCCAGTGTCGATTAACCGGCAAAATATTAGAAGGGCGATTCCGGGACGAGAAGCCTGAAAGAAATTATGGACCCGTTTTTTCTAGGCTGCACAAACAGCACGTTCTGAACTTGTGTGTGCTCATACCAGCAATCTCGTTCTGTGTTCACATAGAGCACATTACTGGTAGTGTTACAACTTACAACCGGTAAATTGCCGGGTATTTTTGAAAAGGTCCTGTTCACACATGATCTCTTAATGGTAATTTACCAGTAAAGACTGGATGTGTGAAAGGGGCTATTGTGTCTACACTGGTCACAACTACAGCTTAAAACTGAAAGTTTCAAATTCATTTGTACTTTTGTTAGAAGTAGCGCAAACACGTGAAGAAGGCATCAGTGAACCACTGATTACAACAAGTCCTCTTTGATTATGTCAAGTCACTTGTTTCTGGTGTAGACACAGTGTAGATACTGACTGGTTGTTTAGTAATAAATACATTTAAATGAAAAAAATAATAATAAAAATACTAATACACATTTTAAATGGGCAGCATCTGTGCAGATAAACAACAACACCCTGATATCTGATGCAAACTCCAAGCTTACAACTTTTCAGATCTGTGAAAGATTACTGGAAGAACAACAAGATAGGCCTAATGAAAAAATTCTCCACGTGGCTGCAAGGCTCAACCCCAAAATGAACCTGATTAAACCTGCTTTAACAGGCCAATTTTTCTAACAATTAAGGTATTAAAGTATCGTTGCTTATCGAGAAAGTGTCACGATGGGAGCCATCATTTTGAAAAAAGCGTATCCATCATCTTTTTTAAATAGCTCTCTGTGACAGGGCTATTTCTCCCCTAATGAATTCTGGGGTGTTTAACGGCACCTAATTAAGGCTGAGCTGGCTAAAGAGGCAGATGAGGTGGGAGGCCACCTCCCCTTGATCTGTCTCTCTTCGTCTTTTTCCTCTTACTCCTCCTTTCCACCCGTTCCTCAGAGCGTCTACACCAAAGTCAAATTCATTAAACAGCCCCACTTTCATTTTGGCAGTAACGCATATCTGCGGAATTGCTCAGAAGCCATGATTGTTCCCCCTCCCAATTTCCCAAATTCATACTCGCTAAAGTAATCCGCTTTAAACTGATGACAGCTATTAAAATATGTAATAAAGTCAATGAAATGACAATTACTGTCCTTGGTTAGTCTAAGTAAGGCATAAAAACACATTTATTGATGTTTCTGTTCTCCAGATTTTGCTGAGTGTAATAAGCACAACTGACATACTTAAGATTACATTCCTAGAGACTGAGACAATACTAATCCTGTTAAATAAGAAAACTGTTAGTAGATGAAGTCTGCAGAATAATTTGAAAGCTGTCAGATGCCATTCTCTCATACGCATTTTTTTTTGCCTGTGGTTACACGCTAGATAGTCAACATTAAGTGAGAGCCATTTAAAGTTCAACAGGGCATTTATAAGTTTTTATCAGATTTTACACACCCAGTGGCACTTGGCAAAGCCTCAAATAACATTACAATGCTAAGGGTCACAACCTCTCTAGCACAAATAGAGGCCAAGATAAGGCCTATCCTGATAGCTGTTATAATGTAAAAATGATTTGTTACAATGAGCCTGTTTGCTCATACACCCTTGTGTAAATTAATGACGATATACTACGACAAAACATAATCCGTTCACTTCATTATTTCTCCGTTAAGGCAGCACACCTTGCAGGGAGTAGAATTATTTGCGGTAGGGATCCTGATAACTTTATTGAATAAAAATGTAGAAAATGGGACAAAATCATCAGCAGGTGTGAGCTGGTGTGAACTTCAGCTGAACTCCATATGTGATAACAGATGCTAGTCATATCGATGCAGCTGAGTCGGGTCATGTCTGTACATTTCACTTTTCCTGTGAACCCATCTAAGGCACCATACAATCTCAGATGAATTATTAACTCATATTTAAAGAGTTCAGACACAACAGATCAGAACCTCAGACGTCTTTCACATGCCAAAAGTTCATTAAAATCATATTTTCAGAGGGTTTTGGTCAATCTCACTGACCTTGAAGCCTAAGAGCGGAGGCCGTGAGCAGCTTGTAACAAACTTTAGCAGCTTGCGTTTCTCCTCATCGCTGAAGCTCTCCACCACGTCCCAGAAAATGTTGATCACTGGATGATTTGCTGTATAACCACCTGAGTAATGCAGCAACAGTTAAGAAAAACAATAAATTCTCTGCCATGTGCTTTACTTCAAAACTTAAATTTTTTTTTTACACTATATCCTGTTCAATAGAGGAAAAGTTGAGTCATTCGAGTTAAAACTTAAGGCTGGAATACACTAGACAACTTTTAAAATACCAGGCATCATAAACTTGCTGCCTTTGAAAATGGTTTCAGGAAAAAAAAAAATTTAGGCATCATACAGTAAACAACTGAGGATCACATCACACAGAGCAGACTGTTAAGTCGTTCTAAACACAACAGACTCATGCAGAAACATCCGGCTCATAGCTAGGAGATAAACGTGAAAAGAAAACAATGTGTTCTAAAATTGGTGCAAAATATCAAACATGCTTGGGGGAAGAAAAAAAAAAACCTCTTTGTGCCCAACATAAACTACATGATTTTCTGTGAAATCTGTCAAGGGCTCAAAATCTACAGACTGACTTGAGCTTCCGGCAACTAACAGACTCCTCCACACTGCAAATCAAGCACAAATCTGGGTAAAAGTTGTGTAGTGTAATTCCGCCTTTATGGTCGGTACCAAATAAAAACAATATAAATCAAATAAACAAATCCACTACTAAGCTTTATTACTAATTAATAAACAACAAATTCACATTTGACCTATGCGTGTTTTTGCTCTCCATTACTAATAAATACAGAATATATAAAATAGCAACCTGACCTCTCTGGAAGAAAAGAAGCAAAGGCTCTTAAATCAAGCTCAATCTAAGATGAAGTGACTAATAAAAAGTCTTATGGGTGTTCTTGTAGTACCTGAGTAGTTAGTAAATCTCTTCAGGTCTTCCAGACAGATGGGCACATGCGCACCAGAAATCAGTACCTGAAAAAATAGATGGACTTCAGTTGTTTACATTTAATTAATGACCACAAATAGGAGTGTTTAAAGTAGGGAGCAAAGAAAAGACAGTGTGATAATTTCTGCTGATCTTATTTTTACTAATCTTTTCTGATACATGATTGATTGGTTTGTGTCTAGACAGGTGCCTTTTCTCACATTTTCAGTGTAAATCTAAGTATGTGTGTGTGCACACAGGTAAGCTGCTACCTGAATTTCCTGCTGATCAAACATGCGCAGCCACTCCAGGTTGACCACGTTGGCCAGACCCTGTCGAAAGGCCAGGCAGTGTGCTCGGATTTGTTTGTTCAGACGGTAATCGGCCACTAAATGGATGTAGGCTATACTGTTAGCTGTGGTTACCGGGATGTCCTTTCCACCTGGTTTGAGCTCGACCACCTGGAAAAAGACACAAATCGATGGAAGTGTGACAGGCACCATCACCCTGGGTTCAGTGAGGATTTAATTCCATGTTGAAAGTGGAACAGTACAGCTGCAGAGGAAAGTGCTGAAGGCAACTGAGGAACATAGAGGAAATGAGTGCACATGGACACCCTTTACCTCGCTAATGAAGGGGAAAGTAAATGAAGGTTTACTTTTACTAGGTTACCCCAGTTATTAGTTATCAGTAAGGGAATGGGAAACATAAGTTTATTAATAACAATTATCATTTGAGTGACTATTTAGGCTAAATCTTCCAATCTGCTACCCATTCTGGCATAGTTTGTAATAAAACATTTTAATCAATAGTTTTTTTCAGAATTGTATTCTTTTTTTTATATTTTATAAAATGTATACATTGGTCTATATAATTACATTATTATTTAATAATAATTAATCAACATTTTCTAAATGCCAAAGAAAACTTGAAACAAATGTAGAGAGCACATAAAACTTCCCTACACACACCACAAGCTGAGGTGGGGTATTTTTTTTTAATTGTTTTTGTATTTTTTGGTGGTAAGGAGTGGCAATGCTAGATATCATGCTGAATGATTAGCTCTAATACTATGCTACCCAGCAGGTATGTTTCTGGTCAACAGAAAAGTTCTTTCAGAGAGATCTAGACAGAGACGTGCTTTATCTCCTTCAGTCAAGACTAACAACAGTTAGATCAATCATTAACATTGCAAGAGAGGGAGAGAGGAGACACAAAAGACAATCAAAAGAGCATAAAAGCAGGGGGAAAAAAGACATGTTGTTCACCTGGGCCTCCCCAAGATCATTGTTGACCACAGTGAAGTTAAGTCCAAGGTCTTCCACATCGCCTTCATAGCTCTTGAGGAAAAGCAGGTTTCGGTACATCTCTGGGTCCAGAGAGGCCAGATGGTGGATGTCCACCTCTGCACTGGTGCCTAAGAGCTTGGACAGGAAGAAACTTGCAAATGGCAATTCCACTAGCATGTTTTCATACAGCGCCTGGGGGACAGAAGAAAGAGAGAGATATTTAACTAAAGACGGCGTCCAGGAGTGCAGTATCTTCATCCTGTGGGCTAATCTGTCCCAAATACTGTCACTTTAAACCGAAGAAGCTCAAACTTTAAAAACATCAATCCTGTTGTTCCATTAAGGATGGGGAGTCATAAAAGCTAAAAGTATTGCAATAGTTCTAAAAAGACCATATCTGAGGGCATTAAAATATACAGGCCTTGAATAAATGATTGCACTAAAATACCTCGACCACATAAGCTACATGGATTATAAATTTCCCAAATCTCCATAATGCATGCATCGAAAACACACACGGGCTGTAAATCAGAGCATTTTTTAAACACAGGTTAATTGTGCGACTTCAAACATGGGACATTGTTTATGCAAAATAATCCACTTAGCAACATTCTTCCCACAAGCCCTGTTGTGGGAACATATGTGCTGCGCCCTCCTGAAACCTATCAATAATGTCGCTCCCGGGAAGAAACCGCAATAAGGATATGGAGGCACGGCTCAGACTATTTTTCAAACCTTCAAGTTATTTATGGGTGTTTATTGCCAGAAATTGTGCCAAAATGACTTGGGATAAAAAGGATTAATGTATGGCTGGGCCTTTTAATATAAGTGAGTGCAGTGGCAACGCAATTAATGCAAATTGTGGCACCATCAGGAGAGTAAACGCCAACAACTTAGCAGCTGCCTTCTGTATCTGCCAAATAAATTTGTAAATTTACAGCATTAAGAATCAATAAAAAATTTAACACACTTGCCATCAATCAGGAGTTCTGACCTTCTCTTTCCTCTCTGTTGCCCTTTGGAGAGGGACAGTTAAGCACTGCTTGTTGAACTGCAGAACACGTGGTATTTGTGTGTGTGTTTGTATTTGAGGGCATGAGTAGACTGTAGAAGTATTCGTGTGAAAATAATTCAACAGGAGGTAATTTTAAACAAGTGGCTTCAAAACTTCAATTGAATGGCTGTAGCATGTCTCAATACCTTAATAAAGCTCTTTATTTTCGAAGTATCCACTTTCAATATTGTGAAAACACGCTTTTCTTCTACATCATGATCTATAAATGCACCCAGCCCATGCGGTCTACATGCTAATATGCAATAGCAATTCTGCATATTCAGATTCAAGATTTTATGTGTCACATATACAGTCATATACAGAATACAACTTGCAGTGAAATGTAAACCTGTTAAACATCGTAGACTGCATATTAAATATATAAATAGTAAGCTAAAAATGGTAATATAAGCATCATAAAAACAATCATGAAAAAATAATGAAACAAAGTAAATAATAAAACAAAACAGCAAAAAAAGTAAGAATAAAAATAGAATGGAAAACTAGGATGTAAAATAGAATTGTATGTTAAATGGAGCTGAGAGTAGAGGTCTACACGGAGGACCCGAGGCCCGAGGACCCGGAACTATATTTTAAATGGTCAGCCGGGTCCGGGTTGGGTCCCAATCTATTACTTCGGGTCCCGGGTCTGTTTAATATTGTGTGTAATACCCGAGTCGACCGGACTCGGAGAACACCCGGCCATGATCAGAGTCAGTCAGCGCTGTGCGTGTGTTGTTTTGTAACTTTCAACTTAGGAACTGAGCGGTAATTTGAAGATAAGTGATAAAAAAAAAACTAAAAAAACACGAGCGACGTCATCAGAAGCAGGGTGGGCGGAGTTAATGCACATGCACGGTGATAATGGATACCTTCATGGGTGATGTCAATGATTGATTTTTTTTTTTAAATAATATTATGAATGAACCGTCTTGTAGTTATATCTAAAATTTTTGCTCAGACTCGGCTCAGAGAGCACAGAGATGATAGCAAATAAGTAAAGCTAACGTCAGCAGCCATGGCACTGGACGAGCAATCGTTATTATAATCCAAATGGGCAAACAGTCTAAATTATTATGCAAGTTGACTCAAGATACAAAAAATGCAAAACTGCAAAGTCGCATTTGTCATCCGTCACCGTGACAGCAAGAGGACTTTTGAAACTGGAATAATGAGTGGATTAGGCATTTCAATTGGCAAGAGAGGAATAACACGGATGGAACTTTCTTGGCAAGGAGGATTGTGTGCATCACAGTCAGGTACAAGGGAGAAGGCTTCTTACATTAGGTAAGACAAAAAGTTACATTTTTGCAACTCGTTTATCGACTTGTTAATAGCAATTTGCTGTGGAATATGTGCCGATCGGGTCCAGTCAGGTCTGTGTCTTCCCGGCCGGGTTTGGGTCCATCTTTCACATAATTGACAGTCCGCGTCGGTTCCGGATAGTACATTTTTGACATTTCTCGGTTCTGCACGGGTCCAACTTTCAAAATAATAGACGGGTCCGGGTTGGTTCAGTGTAGCACATTTACGGGTCTCTACTAATTTTTGGACCCGTGTAGACCTCTAGCTGAGAGTACTACACTTCTTAATGGTATCTGAAAGTAAAATCAAATTAGCCAAAATATTTAATATTGCAAATATGGCAAAGTGATGATGTGTCAATGTGTGTGAATGACTGGAGCTCTAATTCTGTGTAAAGCACTGATTATCGGGTCCACCCAAAAACAAAAAAAATGATGCCTAAACTCTATTAAATGAGCAAGAAGTGCAGATTTCCCAAATTTAAACTGTATCAAATCTGTATTTTCTTCACTGACTCCACAACCAAAAAAGATTTTCTTTTGTCAGAAATATTTATAGTTTTAATTCAATCTTTCACATTAAAACTTTTCTTAAACGTTTTTAAGAATGCTATAATTTCACAAACACATAAAATATAAAACACTACTGACAGGTTGAGACAAAATCTTCGACCAAAGCCAGCAATATAACATTACCTCTGTGACAAATCGGCACAATTCGCAAAAATAAAGAAAGAAAGAAATAAAAAAGGGGCACTACATCACAGAAATGATCAACAGTTTTTCTGTGCTTCTGTGTGTGTCTTTGGTGGGCCCAGCCAAACTGCAACAGTGACGCAATTGTAATCTATACAGGTCGTCTTTATAACAGCACTAAACAAATATCAATATCCCACTCAGTCTGCCACTCCTTCATATATTTATGGAGAGAGAAGAAGGGTTAATTGAAAGTCAAATTCAAATTAATCTCGTCACCTTAATTGCTTTGCCCATTACTAAGGAGAGGGGGCAATTGAATGGAATAAGATCAGGAAAGTAGGGGGGCGGGGCCAGCCATTCCTCAGGGCAGGAGCTCAGTTATGTCCCTTCCATCGCACAAGGTGTGCGTATGTGTGTGTGTGTTCATTATAGCTCTCTAATAAGTGGCCTGAATTGCCTCTTCACAAGTGGTGTTGATGCCCGTGACTGTAAAACTGATCAAAACTCTATTACCAGCGGCACGGAGCCTGTTATTTATGGTGCTAGCTGATTTAGCGACCATGGCCAAATGCGATGGCTACACAAACAGAGATGGGGAATCATGGGCTAATGGAGTAGCCTAATTGAGCAGCGAGCTTCTTGGCATGAGGTAATTCATCTACCCTTCCCCCAGTCAATGTGCTTTGCGATAAACAATCCTGGGAATACGCATTAATGAAACTTTAAAAACATTAGCGGCTAATAAATACCAGCTAGCGGACACACAAAAGAGATAGCCAAAACAATAGCGACAATAAATTGTGGCTCAAGGTGTAGCCATTAAAAGAAAACACAGGGCAAAATTAGGATAATCAGAAAAGTTATCAAAATGGCTTATTGTAAGACATTTTCCACTAATTATTAACCCTTTTAATTAACTACACACTGGTACTATGTGTACAGATTCTGGAAATGCTTGGAAACACTGGATTGTAATTTTTGAAGCTAAATTAAAGTAACTAAACAAGCCAAATTTACATGCAGCCAAACATTTCTTATGTTTTGATGGAGGTTTCTTGCATGTCATTTTCAAAATGATCTTACAAAAATAAACCTAGATAAAGGAAAAATTATTTGGATCAAAAGGCCACAAATAAACTTGATTTTAAACTGCGGTGGCCTCATAAATCAAATGGAAAGGATTTATAATGGTAGCCAAGCTACTCAGCCTGAGACCACTGATTGAACCTGAACTTTGACCTTCAGCATTGATCTAAATCACCCTTTTTGTGTTTGAGAGTGTATGAAAGTGAAAGACAAATGAAACAGGACAAGCCACGGCAAGAGTTTTCAAATAATTAATTTACAGTCAAATAATTTAAACAAATAGTGAACCGGTATAGCAGGTTAGATTAAACCGATTCTGTGATGCTCTGTCCTCTCTGAAGAGATACACATTTTACAGTGTAGTGCAATGCATCATGTGATCCTCATCTTACCTTTCCCAGTATCCTGCCAAGGAAGTAGTAATGCCAGGTGAAGGATTCTCCCACAAGCATCTCTGCAGTGGGACTCGGATAGAGAAGACCTTCATTAGTCGTCTTGAAGAACCCTTGGTTCGGATTAAAGCCCGACTTCAACAGCTCATTCAAGAACTCTCTGAATATTCCTCCTCCATCAATGCCAGCTTCATCCAGCCCATGTGCATTGAGCAAATGAACCCTGAACCTCTTCTTAAGATCAGGCTCTGAAATGGAGATAAACAAATGTATTTAGCATGTTCCACATGGCCCCTCTTCAAAATCAGTAAAAGCCATTACGTCTTTGTGGGGTGGACTACAGTACAGGGAATAATATTATGAGAAAACAATGCATTTATGAGGTAAAACTAGACAATCATATTTTCAATGAAACTATTTACATGTCACTTAAACCCACAATGATATAAAAAGCAAGTCGATCTGCACGTTAATCCAAATAAATGAAGAGGTGAACTGTTTTGACCTCATCATTTTTAATTAAACAATGTCATCATAACTCAATCTTCTGTAAAGCATCAGACTTCTCTCTGGTTTCATTCATCATTTATTCCACTTAAACCCCCCCATTTCTTACAACTGACTGCAAGCTCGCATTTGCATCCAATCAACAACCAATGAATAGAACACCAAATCCTCACACTACATTTTTTCTTTTTCGATACTTCATTTCACTTGGATGTACGTCACAGCACAGAGGGGATGTTCTGACACTACCTCTGTTACATCACAACTTTAAAGACTTACCACTAACCTGACCTACGGTCAGAAAAAAAAAAACATTTGCCAAAAAAGATTTAGACGGAGGTTTAAAAATAAAATAATCACTAAAATGGCAAACTTTTCCATCTCATCTATAAAAGTCTGACGCTACACAACTAAAGAGACTTTCTAAGAGACTCAAGAGGTGAGTTCTTACACTCAAGACGCCTTGCCCTAGATCATCTAAACAGCTTTTGTTCCAGCTACTATTAATTATTGTGTCTAATTCCTAAGCAAGGTTAATGTCTTTTTCCCTCAGTGTCTAAGAATGCCACATTCATTGTGCTAACTGCTTTTTATTAGGAGAGTTTATAACACGTTTGAAGGGGTAGGTTTGCCTTGTTTACCATTCTCGGGGGATAATTTGTCGTAAGCATCTTCATAGATGTAGTTCCTTCGAATGGTGACATTTACTCCATCCAAAAAAGGGCCCTCTCCTTGCACTTCACGCTTATCAGCATAGATCAACTTCTGGAAGATCTAAAGGCAGAATGAACAAAGTTTAGTTAATTAACATCATTTAACACCTCAGAATCTGAGCATGTGTTCATTTGGATTTTCACTTGTGTTTCATATCTAAAGCATAAAACACAATGTCATCACATAATTACAACTTTTACCCTTCTTTTTAATTCACAGATCACTGAATTTTTGACCAGTGTTGTGCACAAAACATACTCCATACCATACCAGTGATGGCTGTCTTACCTTCACTCTCTCCTCAAAGGGCACAACAAACGGAAGTTCGGTGAGGATTGCCAAATGTCTCTCCTCTGATACTGACAATGGTGGAGGCTCCAGTCCAACTATGAGGGGGAAAAAACATTTCTGTAAACCTTTGTTCTTTAAGTCATCTTTAACAAATATATCTTTACAAAAATACAAATAAAAACATCTCTCTAAAGCCAAATATCTTCAACAAAATTCTACTAATATGTTCAAATTATGGCTGTGGCTCTTCAATGCTTGTGATACGAGATAAAATCCATCTTGCGTCATTTGCCGATCTTGTTTTCCGATATCCTTGTCACTTATTGCCCTCTCTCTACACCTGCATGTAATGAAAACGGCAAAAATAAAATAAACATCTACAAATACAATGAAAACACCCAATACTGTGTTGTTTCACCTTTAGAAATCTATCCAATAATTTATCATTCTGCTCTTTAATATACATGGGGACAACAAAAGACAAAACACTGACCAGCAATTCACTCGATAAGCACAGAACTCATCTGGCTGTTAAAGCCTCCATCTTCATCTATCCTGTTGACAATCAGTCTCTAAAGCTCTCTATTCATCATCCAGACAAATATACTACCAGTCAACCCAAAATTCTTCCTCACCTACATTAGCACTCTAATTAAAAAATATACACTAACTTTTAAAAGTTCGGGGTCAGTAAAATTTGTAACCAGATAGTAATACTTTTATTCATAAAGGACGCATTAAAAGTGACAGTAAAGCCATTTATAATATTATAAAAGATTTCAGCACTTTTGCATTACTCCGAATGGGTACTGAAAAACTATACTCACGTTTCACTAAAAAAAGACCCAGTGTTGACACTGAAGACTGGAGTAATGACTGCTGAAAATTCAGCTTCACCACAGGAAAAAATTACATTTGAAAATCCATTCAAACAGAAATCAGTTATTCTAAATAGCAATGGCATTTCACAATATTACCATTATTTTCTGCATTCTTGTGTACAAATCAGTGGGTCCTTGGTAAACAACAAGGAAACTGGAGTCTGTGGCAAGACCTACTTCATATTGCATCTGTACACTTGCCACCCTTGAGCGAGGTTCTACTACCAGCCTTGCTGAAGCAGTATGTACAGAGCATCCATTAAACATCACTCACATCCCCATCGGTTTTCCTGCCACACACTTTTAATAACTCAGCAGCGATTGCCCATTTCAAACTGTCTCTCCCCTCCATTACAGGGGAAGTGTGTTTTGTATTAAAAACTAGTCCCTACAACCGTTTGTGGACCGAGGAAAAAAAAACCTGCCTAGCAGCGGAATGAGAAGGGTCATTCATCTAAACATTGCTTGCAGGTGGAATGATTCTAATAAATTAGAAGTTACTCTCTCTCTCTCTCTCTCTACCTCTCTACAAACCAGCATCAAGGGGCCATCTTGGTTGGAGGAATATTGCGCAGCATGGTCAATACACGGAGCCATTCGTCAATACCTCGAAAGTCCCATTTAGGGAAATGAAAGGCCGGACCAACAGGCAGCCAGAAGTGTCCAGCCTTAGGCTAATTGAATTTTTAAGCACATATGCTCCAGGGTGGCATGGAAAAGACCAGAAACACCTGGGGACAGTTTGTGGTTAACACTCTTGAGTATTCTTACGTGTTTTGGAAATGAAAGTGCGTGGATGGCTGTGTATTAATTACTTCCTGTATGTTTGTGTGTGTGTGTGTGTGTTGCACAACACTTCAGTTGTGGTTGGTCTCCATGGATAAGTCTTACCATCTAAATTAGACTGAAGCGGTCCAATACGTCCCATTCTCCTGGTTCTCCACACATGTCTTGCAGAGGGCACATAGAGCTGAGTCACCTACACACAAATATCAATATACAAAGCCAGTTAGATCACTAAAAGCTATAAGTGATTACACACATACACATTTGAACTTATTTGTTTAGAAATACATCTATGTTTAAAACAATTTAATCATTATACTATCATAATAAAATGTATTTATTCTGGGAGTGCACAATTAATCAAATTTCTAATCATGATTACAATTATGGATGCCACAATTACATAATCATACAAAGTGGTAATTAATCATTCAAAGTCCCCTATGTATTTGAGGCGGAGTGCTTCCACTTATGTCTTTTTTTTCTCCATTATTTTAATTTACATAATACCATGCATAATTTTTAATTAGTAGTATTATTTAAAGAAGAAACCAATCCAATATATAGTTGACGTCTGAGGCTTAATACTATAGAAAAGCAATACATTTTTTTAGTTTGAGTGTTTTCAGCTTGTTTATTTTCATATAAAAATATGGCATGCAGTTGCTTCAAACAATGG
Organism: Sinocyclocheilus anophthalmus; assembly: GCA_018155175.1. Lineage (NCBI taxonomy): Eukaryota > Metazoa > Chordata > Actinopteri > Cypriniformes > Cyprinidae > Sinocyclocheilus > Sinocyclocheilus anophthalmus. Next base: position 308,453 of record JADLZN010008866.1, on the reverse strand, counting down.
TATAAACATCATTCAATATAAATTGTGATAATCCTAATAATCACAATTTCAAGGGAATAATCGACTATTCTAATCGATTTTTGTCATAATTGTGCAGCCCTAATTCATTCTTTTAAATGAAAATGCTTTACATTATACAGCAAAATTGTCTAGTTTTCATTGTATCTTTACTGTTTATCAATCAAAAATATTGCTGTCACTTGAATCTTTGATTGATCAGACAGCAAAACTAGTCATTCTGTTTAGTAGGTTGTAATCATATGATTAGACAAATTAATTTGACCTTGTCTGCTCTGATGTTGACCTCATCAGACAGCCAGTGACCTGATGGACAGAATGGTCTTCGAATATCTCGGGCTTTCAGCATTTTCACAAGGTTGGTAATCACCTTTTTTTTTTTAAAAACAAAAAAAACAAATGTGTTAAAAAAGAAACATAAATTCACACATATAAATAATTTCAATCTTAAAAGCAATTTAAAACACTAAGCTTCCAAAAAACATTAGCAAAAAGCATTATGATTAAGTCACAAACAGTTGTGCAAGCAGATAAAACTATGTGCCCCATGTAATCCCATTTCTTAATAGGTATATTGACAATAGCTATAATGGGAAAGGAGCAGAAAGAGTATAACTTTTCATTGTTAGCCCAGCACAAACTAGAAGTATGTGATTGATGAAACCAAATATACAGATATCACTTGTGCCGAAAATACAGGTGCATCTCAATAAATTAGAATGTCGTGGAAAAGTTCATTTATTTCAGTAATTCAAATCAAATTGTGAAACTCGTGTATTAAATAAATTCAATGCACACAGACTGAAGTAGTTTAATTCACTATCTCAACAAATTAGAACGCTTCATAAGACCAATAAAAAAAAACATTTTTAGTGAATTGTTGGCCTCCTGGAAAGTATGTTAATTTACTGTACATGTACTCAATACTTGGTAGGGGCTCCTTTTGCTTTAATTACTGCCTCAATTCGGTGTGGCTTGGAGGTGATCAGTTTGTGGCACTGCACTGCTATGAGGTGGTGTAGAAGCCCAGGTTTCTTTGACAGTGGCCTTCAGCTCATCTGCTTTTTTGGTCTCTTGTTTCTCATTTTACTCTTAACAATACCGGGGTTTCAGGTTGGTTTGAGTTTGCCAGGCAGCAAGCCAACACCACCATGGTCATTTAACCAACTTTTTTGGTGCTTTTGGCAGTGTGGGCAAGGTGCCAAATCCTGCTGGAAAATGATATCAGCATCTCCATAAAGCTTGTCAGTAGAAGGAAGCATGAAGTGCTCTAAAAATGTATTGGTAAACGGGTGCAGTTACGTTGGTTTTCAAAAAACACAATGACCAACACCAGCAGATACATTGCACCCCAAATCATCACAGACAGTGGAAACTTAACACTGGACTTCTAGCAACTTGGGCTATGAGCTTCTCCACCCTTACTCCAGACTCTAGGACATTGGTTTCCAAATGAAATACAAAACTTTTGCTCTCATCTGAAAAGAGGACTTTTTGGACACTGGGCAACAGTCCAGTTCTTCTTCTCATTAGCCCAGGTAAGACGCCTCTGATGGTGTCTGTGGTTCAGGAGTGGCTTAACAAAATGAATACGAAAACTGTAGCCATATTCCTTGACACGTATGTGTGTGGTGCCTCTTGATGCCTTGACCCCAGCCTCAGTCCATTCCTTGTGAAGTTCACTCAAATTATTGAATCGATTTTGCTTCCACACTTTTTCCTTCCACTCAACTTTCTATTAATATGCTTGGATACAGCATTCTGTGAACAGCCAGTTTTTTTTGGTAATGAATGTTTGTGGCTTACCATCCTTGTGAACGGGTGTCAGTGCTTGTCTTCTGGACAACTGTCAGATCAGCAGTCTTCCCCATGATTGTGTAGCCTAGTGAACCAAACTGAGAGACCATTTTGAAGGCTCAGGAAACCTTTGCAGGTGTTTTGAGTTGATTAGTAGATTTAGCATGTCACCATATTCTTAATTTGTTGTTGGAGAGGGAATGGTGGGCTTTGGTTAAATGGAGCCAAAATCATCCCTCAATAAAGAACCAAAGACTAAACCTACTTCAGTACTGTGTGCAGTGAATTATTTAATAAACGAGTTTCACAATTTGAGTTGATTTACTGAAATAAATGAACTTTTCCACAACATTCTAATTTATTGAGATGCACCTGTATATGAATACTACAATTCACCAAATGTCTTTTCTGTCTTCATTCTCTTTAAACACTGGGTAATTCACGTATAAAGTCAGTCGACTTCATCCAAATTAATTTATCTACACTTCTCTTTAATAAGCTTATTCTTCTCCAATTACAGTGTCAAACAAACGTCTGGCTGGCAATTTCTAGAGAATGCCTATCAATCTCTGACCAAGACATGCTAACACCAGAGAGTTTGAAATAATGGCAAGTGCAAAACTCTGATACTAGTGGGTTTGTGGTGCAGGGGGTCTGAAGGCTCTTCCTGTCTAAGTGGAATGAATAAGCATTGGTTAATTAGCCCATCGGGTTAAGTGCAGGCCTTAATGGGTCTCTCCAAAACTCCTGCAGTAACATCCCTCTCCAAACACAGCCAAGAAGAACGTTCCATTAGCAATATTAATACAAGCTTAGTTGATCATTTTCATTCAATTAACTTCTTTCAATTAAATAGATAGCTCGACAATAGGAGTGATAAAACATCCGGAGGGACGGCCCATGGCTGGAGGCAAACATTAGTGTGTGAGGGGTCAACAGCGTTAGAGCTGACTGTAAATTGCACATTCAATTTGGGAAATGCATTTCTCCTGCTTGTACTTCTTTAATGGGTCGTTTTAGCTGACAAAAGGCGTTTTCCGCCATCTTTAGTGGAACATTTTCAGAGCCTTTTGTATGCCGTACTGATTCGACTAGAGGAACCCAAACAATGAGCGGTCACTTGAAGTGTTCAACTCAGAAGCTTGCTAGAATAGTACAAACTCACAAATTAAAAGCAGAAACACCACTGAAATGCTATTGGTCACTGTCCTTTGTAAAGGTGTTTTCAGACCTTTACAATGTTTGAAGTGTCCCGAAACAGGGATATTGTTACAATGTTGCATTTCCTTGGGTTGGTTCACTTTAACCAAGGCAAAATTTCAAAGTGCTACAAAATGTGTTTATGCTAGCTGCATGTGAGTAACACTGCCTTCTCATTGGTCAGAGTTCAACTGTTTATGTTCTGGGATTCCACTCACAGTGGTCATACATCAAGATGGACTGACAAGTTAGCTCCACGGACTAGCTGTTGCTACACACACACACACACACAAATGTATATAAGTCACATATAATTTATTAAAGCGAGAATCAAGGCTTCATTGGAAAAGCATTCTTGCAATTCACTTGGGCCTCTTCAGTTTTCAACTGCAATAATTAATGTGCTCTCACACAGAATTAGACTTGTTTTTTTCATGTTATGAATTATGATACAGCTTGGTTTGTTGGTCTGTGGGGTCAGACTCCTTTCTCACCACAACAGAAGTGATCCAAGAGTTTGTATTCTATCTCAGACCGATTATTATCAACTAATGGAGAATATGTGTCAGGTTCCAAAACAAATGCTCTAAACAAGCCAGATGTGAACAAATGTGCATATGTACTATCAACAAGGTTTTTTTTTTTTTTATATTACATTTTTCTCTCAGTTCATTTTACACATTTATCCAAACTTAGATCAATGATCTCAACAATTATCAGCCACATGAACCTAAACACTAAGTCTGAAAATGTATTGTGTAGTCTGTATACTTGTGTGTGTACATTGCTGAATACAATTATATAGTCAATAGTGGAAAAATCTATTGGTTTTTATTAGGACTGCACGATAAATCGCATGCAATATTTAACACGCATCTTATCAGTAAGATGCGCATTAAATATCGCATGCGATTTATCGTGCAGCCCTAGTTGTTATGTTTTGAAGTCTCATGCTGGACAGCGGGTGTGAACGGGTTGAGTGCACTGAGAGGACGTGTTTCAGACGGCGTGCGAACAACGAGTTGATTAGTCTTTGCATTCTCTCATGTTGACAGACAATAACACAGAATTATGTCAATAGTACCCGTCTCGACAATTATTCTCGTAAACGCAGCAAGTTATGTTTTAAATGAATGTAAACAAGCTAAGAAAGAAATCGGATGTGGTATCCATATCCTGGATCCGGCAGCGGATAACGGGGACTAGCAGCCTATAAATACGTGCTGCTGAATATGTCACTATGTCAATATGTCACATGTTAACATGTTAATCTAAATTGAATCCATACAGTGAACACAATGCAGTGTTATATTACACTTAAATATTAACATTCAGTTACCTGACTACTCCGGTTTATTGGATCTATGCTTGTAAATTGTGAGTTTTTTTCCTTTTTCTTTCTTGTGTTGCCTTTACTGACTGTTCACTTGCCTAATCTGTTTGAACTTCTCAGACTATTAGTTTTTTGCTGTGGTATATGAAGAGTACGTAAAGTGTTGGAAAGCAACGTTAAATGATATAAAAAATAGTGTCATATTTTTGTTGTTGCATGTTCACACCTGTTTAAAACATTACATTTTTTGTGACATTACTTTTTATGTAATGCTATAACACTGCTGTTCACTTTCAGAAGTTGTAGTGATTCTTCCTTTTCCAAGAAAGAATGTGAAACAAAATGGTTATATAATTTTTAATTTTAAATATTTTGACATATAATTGAAATTGATTTACACACTTATAAGCAATATCGTATCGCATTTCGCATTTTAACAAGGTATCGCATATCTCTTCAATATCGCACAGCCCTACTTCACATTAATTTTATAATGTGTCAATCACTGAGATACATATTTATAAATTATGACATTTAATTTTTAACCGTCAATGTTGAAAAGCTCTACAAGTCTAATGATTTTTAGTTAAATGAAAGGACAAAAGTAGGTCAATGAGCTGTCAACAGCAAGCAGGAGATCTGGTCATCCCACACCCATAAATAATAAGGAAGACGACGAGGAAGAGGATGATGGAGGAAGACAGAGAGTGAAGACAGCTGACTAAAATCCTAATGCCGTTGTTCAGCTCACTTAGTCTTGGCAAACAACCTATTAATTTCCTGAGTGAGTGGTCTTCCTGCCTGGCTGATCAGCACTGATGGCTCTAACAGATGCTGAGACTATTCGCCTCATTAATTGTAAGCTCATTTAATTAGGTCATCAAAGACATTGTTAGCACTGGTAATACAACGACCGGTTAAAAGTAACACCCACCATCTACTGCAGATATTATCAGCGCTAACGAATGTGGAATTAATACTAGTGAGAATCTTCTCAATACTGGTAATGTTTAATCTTTTTCAACTACATCACATCATGACAGTGAATTCGGCAATAATATCAGCTAGGAAATAAGAGTGTGAGATGTAGATATAGAGTGAATCACCTTAAAGAGTTGGACCCATCGTTTCTGCTGAGCTTGAATGCGCTGCTGTACTTGGCTGTTAGTTTTCACCCCGACACTGCGAAATGCCGCTACATACTCCTCTTTGTGCTCTGTCTTGGTCTCAGGATAGGCCAGCTTAATGATTCCCAGGCACGCGTCCCGCAAACATCGAGACAATGTCACCAACTCTGCCAGAGAGAAGGGCATCATCGACGACTGGCTCTGACCTGCCGAGCAATGAGAAACATTCATTTGTAACATTCAATTTTCCAAAAAAGTTAGCAATGAAGAACTAAAATTTCAAGAGTGCTGTAGAATTTACAAAGACCACAATAAAAAGAAGGTGAAAGAACAAAATGACCTGATGTGTTTTAATGTTTTTTTATAAAATACTTCAATATATTCTGATACAGTAATTTGTACTTCTTTGCAGAATACATGTTAATACCATCTGCTGAGCCAAAGAACTCGCTGTCGTGCACAGAGATGAGTGAATGACTGAAGAGTGAACTGAAGAGATAGAAGAGAGGGATGATCCTGTTGGCGTCCTCCAGAGACATTGGAGAACCTCTAGACATCACCTGCAACAAGAGAACCATAGAGCTACACAAAAGAGAGGGAGAATAAAAAGAGGACAAAAGAAAAATGGAATCGTTAATATTATATTCAAGATGAACACATTAGAAAATCACTGTAGAAAACTCACCCTGTGATCATTTTAGTCTTCATAGATGTGATTAAATGCCATAGGTGTCTAAGAAAGCGAGCATTGAAGGCTAAACTGTACAAAAGCCTGAAAAACACAAAAAAAGAGAAATAAAGATCTTGAAGTAAAATAGCTGATACCACCAAACATTATGTAGACTAATAAACACACAATACCCTTACTGAACATTATTCACCAAGGTGCTACAGGAACTATGCTCATCACTAAATGTTCAAATAACCACATCTCCTGCCCATAAAACCCAAACTTCACAAATTTCCAGCGGGACTCATAAAGTAGAAAATAATATAAACAACCCAGTGAGCTGGAATTTCTAGTCTTTGTATGTGACCACAGGAAAGATTAAATGAGCCATTAAGCTTTATTTAGCTGAGGCACCTTCCATTAGTAAACTAGCAGTCTGCTTCAGGGTCGTAAACAGACCAATGGTTCCTGTGGGGGCTCCATTTAAGCTAATGACAGCCAGAGAGACAATGTAGCACGGCCACAATTGCCTGACCGTAGAAGCAGTGTTGCGATCACAAATTAGATACTGTGCTTAGGTCGCCCAAATCATTAAACCTAACAGCTGTCACACCAGGGTGTGAGAAATCACTCTGGTGGTTACTGCATGCTTATTTTGTGTCAAGGGGCGAAAGAATAAATAAAGCATAATTGGAAGTAATTAAAGGAGAAAATAAGTTAAAACTGAGGTTAAAGGCACAATATGTAAGATTTTTTTATAAAAATATCCAAAAACCACTAGAACAGTGTTATATATTTTGCTGACTTGTGTACTTACATTATCCCAAATGTTTCAAAGAATGTTTAAATCCAGAGAAATAAGCAATTTTAACTAGTGACATCGTGTCGCCTGCCAATGACGTCATAACCCCTCGATTTCTGGTTTTGTTTTGTAGAAAACATGGAAACACCAAAGACGCTTTAATATGTTGTGCGTTTTATTAGACCGGTGACGATCGCACAGAGTAGCATTATAACAGAACATTCAAATGTATCTAGTATGATAAAACAGTGCTGCTTCACCACACTTAGCCAAGACCGCGGAATGCAGGAGCGGAAAGCGCGTTGACTTGTGTGTGCACTATAATAAAAGCTCCGCTGCTTGAGAGCGTGTGTAAAGCTCGTTTCCGCGATCGTTCGGCCTCACACGGCTTCAGCCTCACCGCTTCACTCGCTTTACACGTTAATAAATTAATTTAGCTCATCCATGACCCATGTTTGTGCCTCGCACGTCCTAGGATGGCACCGGCTGTGCTGAAGGGAGCCGACGACAACTCCCATGATTCCACATGGCGAAAACTACATATTGTGCCTTTAAGGTAAGAATATGTACATCCACCTCACACACACACACACAAAGCACTTCTGTTTAAAATTGTATAGACCTTTCCCCCCAATATGTTATATTAATGTCAGACAGCACTTTAACAATAAAATAACAAAACAATTGCAAAACTCTCACTGAGAAATGTATGAAACACTGAAATATGTAGACCAAATGTTAAAAAAAATTAAATAATAAAATAGACACACAATGCAAAATGCTATCAAGCCTTAATTTTCTCAATATAATACAGTAACAAAAAATGCATACATTACAAAATTGTTTCAATTTAAATCAAGGACCAAAAACAGTAAAGCTAATTGCATCTCAGCACCTAATTGCATGCTAGCTAGATGCTAATTGCATCTTAGGTGGGTACAATTAAATTAAACTGGGAGTTTAGCAGCACTTATAAGCTTTAGAAAGCATGTGTTTGACTGAAATATAATCAAAGCTACATATACTGGACCTCACACAAACACTCAATTTCACTGCTCTAATCTTTTATTAACAGGAATAATGTGACAATGTTTTTTCTTTCTTTTAACTTTGTTCTTTGCATCTTCATAGTGTCTTTAAATAGCCAAAACAAATACAGCAGGCTTAACATTAATGAGACCTTTCCATGGACAAGAACCAAGTGCGCTATTTACACTAACACAGTTTTGATACTATAATGACCTTGTTTAGTGTGAAATACAGCCATACTCTTCACTTTAAAATATGATCATGTTTAAAAGGCGACCAGGTTTGCGCACTCACTGGGCGCTTCTTTAAAGGTTGTAAATCAGGGCCAGCTGTTATACCTCTTGTAAAACTATCCCATCCACTCCTGCAGGAATTAATCTTCCTAGGCCAGCTAATTATTTTGTACAGATATCCGATAATGATAAAGTAGTGAAGGCAGTATTTATGTTAAAAGCCTTCTTTTCTGGACGGAGCTATAAAATATAAAAATACCACCAAATAAAAAAAAATGGAGGAGAAAACAGGATGAAGAAAGGATATGCAGGAAAACATAATGGAAATTCAAACGTTTTATTTAATATATGAAAGAAAGCAGAACTTGCAAAACATGTTAAATATGTCAGAGGAGCAAAATTATAAAAGGAAGTCTAAAGTGTCTTACAGAAACAATGTTAAGCTACATCAACTTTGAAATGTGTTTTATAGGATGTTATATTTTTCATTTATTTCATTTCAGATTACTCTATATTTCCATGGAACAATTAAAAATATTAAACAGTATTAGAAAGAGTTCATTTTGGCATATAATGTTTGTCTTTGAAAATATCATTTTAATTAGACAATAACACGCAAAATGACAAAAATGTGTTAAACAGACTAAACTTTATAAAAGTATTTTTCCCACGTTAAAACATTTTAATTTAAAATGTTAACATAACACAATAAATTAATACATATTTGTAGAGAAATAATCAGTAATTGTAGAGAAAATCTAAGCTCCTAAAATAATTTGGTATTAATAAATTTATATATTATTTTTTTGGAAATTACTAGTTTTTTACATCAATGCTTATAAAAAACTCTCCTACTAAAAAAGAAATGTGAAAAGTTTTTTCCAGACTACATAAAAACAAAGGTAATTTTTTTTCAAAGTGGTCTTTTTTTTTTTAAGATTTAAGAGACTTGACTGCCTGCCTCCCTCCTTGTGAAGATGCTTTCTGATAAGATTTTAATACAACATTTTTAATTCTCTGATATTGAGAACATAAAAGGTATAGACTAGGGTGGACAATGCCTGCGTGGAAACTTTAAACTAGTTCTGATTAGTTGATTGACACCACCTTTTAGAGCTCAGTGGCTTTATCTGATATCTCTCTCCCTCCCACATTAAACAGACATTCTACTTTTCCCTGTTTTTCATGCCACATCTGTCCATCACTTTACTTCTTTCTGCTGAAATCCAGCTCTCATTTTGTTAGCATTGCAGAACCAGAAGTAGATAAAGCAAAGGTGATTGAGAGAAGAGCTCATTACACTTCATGAGGGGTGCCAAACCTCTACGGGCATCGACTGTCCTGCAAGTTTAGCTCAACTTAATCAAACACACTGCTTTAATTTTTAAAGGGATCCTGAAGACCCTAATAGTCTTCATGTGTGTTTGATTATTGTTGGAGCTAAACTTTGCAGGACAGTCGATCGCCAGGAGCAGGGTTGGGCACCCCTGCACTAATTGATGAGTGACAGCAACTAAAACTGCCCTGGTAATAAAAAACAATAAAACACAGTAAGATGAGACTTAACACCTGATGTTCATTAGCGCAATGTTCTGCTTACTTTAAAAAAAAAAAAAAAAAAAAAAAAGTGGAAAAAAGAAGCAAAGACAACCTGCTCACAGACTGGACAGTTTGATGTTTGGGAATCTTTTTTATACACAATTCTCATCTGATTGTAGCTCTTTCTTGACTGTATCTCTTTTTATTATTTGGAGTGGTACAGAATGCCTAACTTATCTTGAAGTAAGAGAGTGATAGAACACAAGTGTGCACTGTGCAGTGAGTCTGGTTATATTTGCTATCCTTAATGTTGTGTTGAAGAAAATGATGGGTGATTCATTTTTTTGGGATGGTTTGTTGGATGACTAACCTGACTCTGGGCACCATCATACGATGTTGCACCATCAGCGTGTGACAGATGGAGGCCATCATGGTGAAGATGTCTTCACTTGCTGTGTCTCTCCAAACTAATGTTAGCAGAGCGTTAGTCTGCTGCTTGGTGTCCAACTTCTGTACACATTCCTGTGTTATATAATGCACTGATATCCAACTGCCATCCTTTAAAAAAAAAAAGACACAAAATGATATTCATCTTTTTTAGATCAAAATGATATTACTGTGGTGCTCTCTGAATATTTTAGTGCAAAGATGTGGATAAGAGAGAATGTGTGCACCTGTGCAGCAGGAGGCTGTACGGTCATTTCTTCTTCATCTTCTGAATCACTGTTGATGTCAGCTCTACTGCTGCACTCCGTCACTGGCAACAACGGCAACAGAGTCTGGAGCGCATTCAAGTACAACAGCAACCCTTCTTCGGAGAGTGAACCTATACAAACCAAATGGACAAAATAATTGTATTCACTGATCGGTCACCTCAGAAACGCCCAGTATATTAGTGATGCTGTAAAGTGCTATTAAGCACACTACTTACCCAGTCCTGATTCTCCAACTGTTAGCACAAAGTAAAAGAGCCAGGGAGCCTGAGCTCTGGCCTGGGGAGAGGAGGCTATGGTGGCCTGAAGTGACCAAAGGAAGTTCTGAAATGGGAAAGCTAGTTTTGGGTCTGACAAAGCTGGCACGAAGAAATGATAGATTTGTTCAGTGAAAGGCGCTGAAATGAACTCCTCAGTGAAGGCCGTAAAAACAAACTGCCTGTGAATGAAAGAAGAAAAAAAAAAGGTTGAGAACCTGTGAATTTTGTATTATATATTGTAATTGTACTGTATGTTTCAGTCTGCAGGAAGGACATTACCTAATTTATTTTTCTAAATACCATACTATGCAGTATATCCTTTTCAATACTAATATACTTCCCTATATGTCCACACATTTAAACACACTTTTGGCTATTTGTGTATCTACAAGACAACAAAATTCACAATCTTTGTTTGCCAACAGGAGAGTTTGACCTAAAATAACCTTGTTAGTTCTCATTAACACACATATTTTTCTAAAGTGACAGCACAGTAATTCTAAATGGATGTATTTTGCCTTTGCTTTACAGACAAAACGTTCAAATAGAAGTGGCACGGCCACAATACAATTTATCCACACTAGAATAAAACCACCCCAATTAACAAAATAATTAATACTCTCAAAATGTTGGGAAGGTAAGATTATTAAATGTTTTTTTAAAGCAGTCTCTTATGCTCAACAAGGCTGCATTTATTTGATCAATAACAGTTAAAACAGAAATATTGTAAATATTACTCCAATTTAAGAAAAGAGAGCTTTCCATTTTAATATTTTCAAAATATACATTTCATTTTTGTGATGGCAAACGAATTGTTAGCAGTCATTACCCCGTCTTCAGTGTCAAATGTTCTTGTATTAATTTCTTTAAAAATAATCTACTGACCCAATTCTGAACAGTAGTGTACATTATTCATTATTATTATAGTATTATTATTATAGTAAAATGTGAAAATGTTCATTTAAAGCAAAAGAACCACAAGGAAACACAATCGGCAAAAAAACATCTAGCTGGTTTGCTGGGTACAAGCCTCTGTGTATGTGTGTGTAAGAGAGCAAGAGAGAGGACAAACACGAGACTGTATGCACAAGCTTCTTCTCTCGCGCTTTTGTCGTTCATCAGAGAGAAAAGAAAAGAAAACAGCAGTGTTCATCACTCAGAGTGTTAGAATGGAGGGTAAATGTTGTGTAAACATTACATGTTGAGTCAATGAGTCTGTCTGGATTTTACTACTCTCTGTAAACACAGCAGTGAGAGAATTACTGTCCATTGGTCTCCTGGAAGGATAAAGCTAACGGTCTGCAATAAAGGGTCAGTGTGCAGCCTTTTACTGGTGGAACCCTTGCATCACACACACCAAAAGAAAGACATTCCTCTAACAGCTTGAACTGAATGCTCTCCATGGCGTGTGTAGCATAAAAGGCTACGAATAATTTTTCTCCAGTATGCACCTATGTGAATATGTACCTGGTATCTGGGGGGCAAGAGCTGTATGAAAAGTGCAGAGGCTTGAGTGTGTGTTCCAGTAGCGTTTGTGCCAGTGGAATGGAAGGGGCATCACTGTACTCTAGACTCGATGGCAACTTGTGATTCACCAAAACATACAGAGATCTGTAGTATCCTAAAAGAAAGAAAAAAAATATGATCACAACAGGTAACAGATGCAAACTTTGGCTAAATTAAAAACAGAATCTTTATCAATATCTTTATTTATAAGAGAATCCGGGCAGGGACACCGGCAAAGGATAAGTATCCTTTACTTAGGATATAGTAAAATCCTTCAGTATATATACATGTTATTAATAGCGATAAGTATAACTACTAACAATATATATATATATATAATATATATATTTTATATATATATAAGTATTTTAGAGTGTTAGCCTTTTGTTTTAATTACTGTTTCTTTATTTGAGTCGCTGTGATAAAAGGTTGCTACATGACTAAAAGTAAAGTAAAGAATCTTGTGTTACTCTCTGAGTGAATATAGTCATATATTGTCTTAATAAATGATAAAGATAAAGGATGGGGGCAAAACTTTGTACCTTTCTCTACCATATAGTGCAATATTTGCTCAATAAGTGCAGCGACATAGTTTTCATCCTGTAGAAAGGGCAAGTAGGTTCTCTCAGATGAAAACACCTCCAGCATCCTCATTGGGATGGCCACATTCAGACTGTCATCTTCACATGCTTGCAATAACCTTAAACAGATGGAGAAAATGCTTAGCAACCAACCAACGAGAAGATCTAAAGATTTACATGTGACTGTGACAGACGGATTTATTTTAGGTATACTGCTACACAAATCAGTATCTGAGGAACATCTCATTTTACCTGCAACAGTGCCCCAGTATCCTCTTGATCTGAAACAGGCAGCTCTGTCTTTCTGGCCCCGTCAGCAGCTTGACGAACTGAGCATGATGCTTTACCAAACTCTGACACATCCAGATCTACACAGTTAAGACATTAACACCCATAAATGCAATGGAGGTAAGTCAGTGACAGCATAACAATATCAATCTGTCCAACTTCTTTTTCATCAATCCACATTAAAATGGCAAAGAACAAATCTTCACTGAGCCTCATATGGCAATAATATCTACTTAGACAGGCACTCCTTACCATTCTGTGTCTGTCTTCACGTAGTCTGTAAAAAAAGAGAAGCTGGCGAACAAGTTGACTGAGTATGGCACTGTCTGTAAGTTGAGGGCCAGAGCCTGACTGGCACTGACGCGCACAGCGGTCAAAGCAGCCCCTCTGAATGGCATACTAAATGAAAAAGAGAGAATACTTAGAATTTAACAATCTGTCTATCAACTACAAGAATACAGACAGGTTTTCTGTTTAAAGAAACCCTTCAACACTTGTAGAGTTTAAACCGCTTCCACATACTTGCTGTTTTCTGTCTTGGTATCCTCTTATGTAAGACTGAATGATGATTGCATTTTTTAGTCTTTTCCTCTCATCCTGTGAAAAATTCAAAGATGAGCAAATCCATATATGAAGGACAAGGTCGTTATCTCCTATTTGTTCACAACTTTAAGTTTCACATCCTTATTTCTGGCTCTAAATAGATAATGCAGAAATACTGTACACCTCATGGGTAATTAGGTTATACACTGGCAGCAAAAAGTATGTGGACTCTCAAGATACACTTGAAAATGTGTGAATGTCATTGCATTGGATCAATTAGTCAAACCAAGCTTTTTTTTTTTTTTTTTTTTTTTTTTTAGAACTAACATCACTTTTACATTTGCATTTATTTATTTAGCAGACGCTTTTATCTAAAGCTACTTACAAATGAGGAATACAACAAGCGATTCATCATTACAAAGCAAATAAACACGAGAAGTGCTCATAATACAAAGTTTCAGACATTATTTAGAACATTTCTGTCCTATTTTTACAATAAAACACATAGCGCTTTAAAATACCATAAAAGGCCAATGCTCACCTCCCTTTTCCTTCTTTCTTCTTGTGTTCGATGTAGAAGTGATGCTTTCTCCTCCTGTACAAAACACATATGTGAGACATATCAAAATAGATCCAATATCAAAACCATTATAAAACAATTTTTGCCAGATTCATGTAGTCCATATATGGAAATCATTTACGCCAATTATTCACAAACATACCATATCATCAGTTTCCAAGTAATAATCGTTGTAGACAAATGTAGCGATGCACAGAATTAGACACATTTGTGTGAACAAAGTATTCAGAATTTCAGACAATTTGATAATTTAGCCATCATATCATATGGAAAACTTACTTTTCTGCTAGCACCCCCAAGGGACACCTTGGGTGTTCTCCTGAAATCTCCCTCAAAACTGAACATGGTTACACTTTTCCCATCGAGCAGCGATCAATGCAAGTACTCTGTGTGCAGAGCAACAAAGTGCTGTCTGTGCCTACAAGACAGAGAAAAAAACAAAAAGCTCATGAGACTGGTGTCAAGCCTATGAACTAATCATAATAAAAACAGAATTGATGTGTGCTTCTAATAATAAACACTGGTCAAGAAGCTGAAAATACCTGCATGTTAACATACTGCTGCGAATAAAGCAGGCTGTTATGATGAAGATATTTAAAACAACTTTATCCTTGTGGTAGATTACTGAAGAGGTATAGAAGTTTACAGTGGGACTGAATGGAAACGGTCATTATAGCAGACACTAATCTGGCACTTAAGCAGGTGTGATCAACACGAAAAAGAAACCAAAAATGTCAACCAAAAAACCGTAGAAATATTGCTTCAACTTTTTGTATACATTAAAAGCCAGGAAATATACCTTAGATTCATACAAATATCTGTGTGCACAAAAATTGCCTCGCCATGCAGCCTCATCTGAGCGAGACATGTTGTAGAAAAGGGCTGTTTCATAAGAGGCAAATACATTAGTTATGTCTCCAGCCAGGCTAGTTAGCTTGCTAACCTACAGAACCAGCAAAGAATCACAATACCAGAAGTTCATCATCATATATGAACGTGTTGTCAGCAGTTTTCGGACTAAAGGAGCACTCGCGCTGTAGAAGACACAGAGTTCAGGTGTTTTTTCTTCAGTCAGATCCACTGAACTTCTCTGTTAGCCTTTTGGCTAAAGGTTCTTTGACTAGCTAGCTAATGACTCAGCAGCAGGTCAATTGCCTTTCGCCTCGACAATTCCCAATTTCCCAGTAATTTGCACGTATACCTATATGTTATTGGAGTATGTCAAGACTTAGCGAGAATTAAGGCATTCATTTGGAAACATGAGTGCTACACTGTTCTGACATGATAGTTCAGCTTGACACAAACTTCAGTCATCTGTCGCTCTGGTCGCTTCTAGAGTCATCTACTGATTTCAGTGATGTTTTGCAGCTTTTCTACTGATGAGTCGTATTAATAGATGAAATGCGAATTGTTTACCTGGTTTTATTGAATGAACAGCCGAACGATAGTTCAGCGACTGGAAATCAGAGAAAACAAAACCGAAATCGCTGCTCTTGCTGTACTAAACAAACCCAACACAGAGAACAGCCCGCCTACCCAGTAACACGGTGAAATGTGATTGGACAACATAAAGTTTTCTTCCAACCGATTGGTTAAAGACGGGGTCAATAACATGAAACAAGTCACAATTACTTCCTGGATGAATCCCAGCAATAAAAGGAAACCAGTTGCGGTGCAAGGGGTCTAATCTCCGGGAAACGTTACTAAATCATATTCTATAGATCTTCTTTAAAGATTTATTATAAAATGCCATTCTTTATTGGTTTGTTTATAAGTGATGTAAATTAGGAGTCCATCCAATGGACCTACTGTTTTTTATACAGTCTATGGCTCTGAAAAAAATCTATGGCTATTTTTTACAACATTTTTATACAAAATCTTTTATATAGATATTATACGATATTATTATAATATAATATATATATATCTATATATATATAGATATGGCTTGAAATAAGACGTTTGTTTATATTTCAAGATTTAAATCTAAGTCAGAATGTAAATACATCTTACATTTACAAACATGTTACAAATCCCTTTAGGATAAATCGTTGTAATTAATCTATTCTATAATATATTTTCTTATAATGATAGCATATCATGAATTGTCACAACACATAGCAAAAACAAAAACTCAACAATCTAAGTTAATGTATATATATATATATATATATTATATATAATTATATAGATATATATATATATATCATATACAGTGGGTACGGAAGATTTCAGACCCCCTTAAATTTTCCACTCTGTTATATTGCAGCCATTTGCTAAAATCATTTAAGTTATTTTTTTTTTCCTCAATGTACACACAACACACCATATTGACAGAAAAACACAGAAATTGTTGACATTTTTGCAGATTTACTAAAAAAAGAAAAACTGAAATATCACATGGTCAAGTATTCAGACCCTTTGCTCAGTATTAGTAGAAGCACCCTTTTGATCTAAAACAGCCATGATTCTTTTTGGGAAAGATGCAACAAGTTATTCACACCTGGATGGGGGCTCCTCTGCCATTCATCCTTGCAGATCCTCTCCAGTTCTGTCAGGTTGGATGTAAATGTTGGTGGACAGCCATTTTTTAGGTCTCTCCAGAGATGCTCAATTGGGTTTAAGTCAGGGCTCTGGTTGGCCATTCAAGAACAGTCCCAGCGTTGTTGTGAAGCCACTCCTTCGTTATTTTAGCGGTGTGCTTAGGGTCATTGTCTTGTTGAAAGATAAACCTTCGGCCCAGTATGAGGTCCTGAGCACTCTGGAGAAAGTTTTCATCCAGGATATCCCTGCACTTGGCCGCATTCATCTTTCCCTCAATTGCAACCAGTCGTACTGTCCCTGCAGCTGAAAAACACCCCCACATCATGATGCTGCCACCACCATGCTTCAATGTTGGGACTGTATTGGTGATGAGCAGTGCCTGGTTTTCTCAATCATACCGCTTAGAATTAAGGCCAAAAAGTTCTATATTGGTCTCATCAGACCAGATAATCTTAATTCTCACCATTCACAATCCATGCGGGCTTTCAGTGTTTTGCACTGAGAAAGAGGCGTACGTTGGGCCTCTGGCAATAAAGCCCGATGGTGGAGGGCTGCAGTGTTTATGGTTGACTTTCTACAATTTCTCCCATGTCCGAAGGCATCTCTGGAGCTCAGTACAACAGTGATCTTTGGGTTCTTCTTACCTCTCTCACCAAGGCTCTTCTCACCCAATAGCTCAGTTTGGCCGGACGGACAGCTCTAAGAAGGGTCTGGGAGTCCAAACGTCTGCCATTTAAGGATTAGGAGGACACTGTGCTCGTAGCGAAAACCTTAAATGCCAAGCAGAAATAGAAAGGAAAATTGTTTTTTGAACCTTGGCCAGATCTGTGGGCTGCCTCAATTCTGTCGTTTGAGCTCTCAGGCAGTTCCGTGGGATCCTCTATTGTGAGTTAAGTGTTGTTCTGACATGTATGCAGCAGATGTTGTGATTTGCTGTAAGGTCTTGTTTGTTGGTTGGGTCGGTTAGATCTAGGTGTTTTGGGCGTTCGTATAGGCAAGTCCAATAAGTATAAATCAAAACACAGCTGGGACTCAAAATGACAGGTGTAGAACCATTCAAGGCCTATGATCAGAAGAAACGGACGCCACCTGAGTTAAATTATGAGTGTCACAGCAAAGGTCTGTTATTTTAATACTTAGGACCATGTGATATTTCAGTTTTTCTTTTTTAATAAATCTGCAAAACTGTCAACAATTCTCTGTTTTTCTGTCAATATTGGGGTGCTGTGTGTACATTAATGATGGAAAAAAATTAACTTAAATGATTTTTAGCAAATGGCTGCAATATAACAAGAGTGAAAAATTTAAGGGGGTCTGAATACTTTCGGTACCCACTGTACATATGTATGAGTTTTTTCTTTTTTTTCTATACAATGTCATATTAAAACCAAGGGATTGGTTAACAACATTCCTCAACATTAAGAAATTAAAAAAGAAGGTCATACAAGTTTGGACTTAGGGACAACATGTGGGTGAGTAAATGATGACAGAATTTCCCATTTTGGTAGAACTAGCCTATCCCTTTAACTTTGAAGCCAACTGACTTTCAGAAAAGTCTGCCTATACTCATCAGTGCATCACAGGCATCTTCCGAAGTATTGTATAGGTCTCGCACTCATGACTTGGCATCTGATTCTTGTTGGACGGCAGTAGCAAGACTGGAAACCACTCTGTTTCTCATATATGTTATAGAGGGATTTATGAGTTATTGATTGATCATATCCTGCCTTTTAGACCTGAAAAGGGGATAACGAGCCACTACAGCAAGTCTTCTGGAGCTGCTTCAGAATACAAAATGAGGGTCTCATCATCTCAAAAGGTCTCTAATTTTGAAAGATGTCAAAAAAGGTCACACATTTATGTCAACACCATGAGTTATATGTCTCCATAACTCTTTGTTGAGGCTGGTTCATTGTTAAAATGTTCAAGAGTCCTCTCCTCATGCATTTTTTTTAGTAAAAAGTGTATTTAAGCTATTTCTTGAATACATACACCCATATATACAGTATACACACACACACCATACATATATATATATAATAGACAGTGTTTCCCCAGCCATTATATTAGGGGTTGCGGCCCCTAATATTTAATTCAAATTAAAAGTTAATTTTATTTCATTATATTTTCTCCATAGCGCCAGATCACAACAGAAGTCACTTAAAGTTACATTTCCAATAGAACAGGTCTATACCTTGTTATTTTATTAAACAAACTAAATAGCCATATGTTATTTATCTTATTTACACGACGGCATGTCATTTCCGTCTCTACATTACTTGGTCACGCTCTCTGTATCACGCACACACAGCGGAGTTCTGCCCGGACAAACACACACACATACACACTACCACACACAAACATACCACAGCCGTTACGACAGCCAGCAGAACACACGTGAGCACACTCCACTTCCATATTTAAATCGTGAAATTCTGGCGTGCTCCGCTGTTTTAATGAATGGGAAGAACGCGCGGGTTTGTTGTAGTACTGTACCTGAAAAACGCTTGTGACCGCTTCCTGGGATATTACCGTCTGCCGTCTCAAAGGGGAACATAATACAGGAACAACACTCAGAACTGTCGGAGCGAGAGTCACTCCTCAGCAATTTGACCGTTTATTTCAGTCTAAAACTATCCTCATGTCATACACACACAGAAATGTAAACGTATTCACGGCAACCCATCAAAATAAAAGTCTGGTTTAACTTGAGGGCATTGGCAGAAATATATTACTATTGTTGAGTAGAATGTATCGTACAGACTGCTGCTGCTACTACTTAAAGTATTAAAACTTTATTTTTAAGGAATAATCATACAATATTTCTTCAATGTTTTAATTGTAATGTTAAATGATAGTTATTTTCCAAAAAATTAAATTTGTTTAATTTGCATTACTTAAAAGATAGATTAAATTAATGTTTTATGCCTTAAAAAATGTAAATACACAACACAGAATTGTAAGAATAAATGAAACTTGTTTAATGCTTTCAAATTAGACATGCTAAAAAAGAATTTGGTTACAATAAAACATAAGGTTGGAAAAATAAAACATTTCATAGTTAGGGCCCTAAACATGTAATATTTGTTAAACATTTAATAAATTGATGTTAAATTGTTTAAGTTTCATGATTTTAATATTAGACAGCTTGAATAATAAAATTAATCAAAAAAGCGTAAAACTAGGGGAAACACTGTATGTATGTGTATATATATATAGAGATATATATATATATATATACACACAAACACACACACACTCACCCCACACATACACACATATACATAGTGTGAAGAATATTTTACAGTTTATATTTTGCAAGTACAGTTCCATGGATGTTAACCATGTCAGTAAGATTTATAAGAGTTTTTGCATATATATAGCCAAAATTTGTTAAGGAACAATTGTTGAGTAGGCTATTTAACAAATTATTATATAATGAATACAGAATCATGCAGCCATATGTTTGTCTCCAAAAATGATGCTTACATAATTCATAATTCAAGTTGAAAACATGTGTGGGTTATAAATCATTTAGTAACAAACAGTGATCACTTGTTCGCAGAGTAATTTTCTTTTATCTTACTCCAATGTGCACTTGAATTTCACAAACCAATTCAAATGTGATATTCTTAATCTTTAAATCTTATGCATTTGAGTCTATTTGGTGCTGGGCTATGTGCGTTTCATTTGAAGTCAGGTTACATTGCTTAAATCATAAGACTCGGATACAAAAACAAATCTTACATTTTGATCTACGGTCATTCATCTGCCAGTGAGTAAAATGTAAAAGCTTAGCTTGAGAAACATTAATAAGAAATAGGCAACTGTTTTCATTGACTAAAAGCTGTTTAATGTTGGTTGATAAATTGATAGGGTCAAATGCACCTCCACTCCCCTTCTTCTGAAAAATTAATGAAAAGGAGAGGAAGAAAATGGGAATAAGGAAAACTGACACCCTCTAATTAGTATGTGGCCAAATGTGCTTTTCTGAAATACAATACAGCCATCATGTGTCAAATTTGCCTTAAATTTGAAAATGTTTTGATAGGTTAAAAAGTCAGGATGGCAGCTGTCTGCATTCAAGTCAAGTTTAGACTGAATTAGGTTAAGTAAATACATTTTATTACATTAATTAGGATTATTATAATGCAACACTGTATCTTTCTTTATTATTGTTTTAAATCATGTTAAATGTGCAGATTCAAATCGTTGTAGCTTAGGGACAAAGAAATATTTTTTACAGTTTTACATTGCAACTTGTTTGCATTGGGGTGCAAGTCTTTACATTGTGTACCTGCTTGTAAACCTTAAATCATAAGGGTTGTTGTTGATTTAATTAATAAATTTGTTAGAAAAGAGATGTTGCTTTTAACATTTCTCTCGTGGGGCACTCATTTCAATAAACAGCTAGGTTTTTGCGTATGACAGATGTGAAATGAATTCATTTAAATTAGCCTGACATCTGGTGACATCGTCAATCACGGGCTCGTGTCACGGAGAGAGGGGGACTTGTGGATCATCTCGTTTAAAGCACATTTTAAATTACACCACTGACCGAGTTGTGTGTATTCATCACATTAGTGTAGTCTAGTGTGCTCGGTTAAGTGACACCTGGCTTTCAGGCTAGTTCGGGTTGTTTGGTCCAGTGAATCACTTAAGAGACAATAAGGCTTATCAAAGCAAACAGATGAAAAACGCTTATAGCCAAGAAGGAATTGGTCAAATATGCAGTGCGTTTAAAAGAAATGATCTTCATGTTCAGAATCCTTGGGGGAAGAAATCATGCAGCTAAGCACTGAAATCGGATTCCTAATGACTTTTGATAGGCTACTATGGGACTATATTCATTGTAAGTAACCGTTCTCCACAAATTAAATTGATAAATGAGTCCCAAATGTGTTTAAAAGCAGTGCAATATACATTTCAACACACTTGTGCCATTATGATCGAAAATATTTATTGCAATAAAAGAGACAGTGGAGGTCCCGTTAAATTGGCTTTTCATAATGAACACATTTACCATGGATAATTAATATATAAACTATTTCGATTTGTCATTGTGATGATATGTGTTCCACTTAGTTGTGAAAGTAATTACCGAGCGAATGAACAGCTTTGAGGAGAGTCCCTGGTTTCAGGCCCTTCTATCTCAGGGTGCAATAATAATTTGACTCTCTCCTGATGTGATGAAAAAGAGCCATAAATCTTTCTGATGGAGGTCCACGGCTGCATATTTCACTGCATATGCTTTCATAGAAATATGCATGCGATCCCTTAATGAAATTAAAACTGGGAAGCGGACAAAGCGGCCCATGTGTTTAGAGACACAAGAGCATTTGGGATGAACGTTGCAGACTTCAAACTAGAAGAATTCCCGATAGATCTCAACATAACGCTTATTTATACGTTTATTGTTGCGCTGTATATCACATAAAACATTTTCGTATTCCAGTGTCGTCCAAATAGCCTACATCTGGGTCACACTTTACAGTATATAGCCTACTGTGCAGTGATAATTGTAATGTTGTTAGCAATCACGCGTGCGGCTTATGATTTCTATTACAGAATTGGTCACTGTATCATTAGTGCACCCTGTTCTTCTTCTTCTTTCGGCCCGTGACTTGTTGATTTCCCCCGAGCAAATAAACGCATGCATGCGACCAGTCTCTGGAGAGTGGTTAGCTGATGAATTGAGGAAAACTAATCCGCTTTATTGGTAGACAGGTTAAGGGCAACAGCGTGTCAATAATTCTCTCCCTGACCTCTTCCTCCATTAGCTTAAAGAGGCTTATAAGAGGACCAGACCCCTTAGACACGGACCCTCCACATCCCCATCCCTCCATGTGCCCAGCTGCTTGAAGAAACGAATCATTTCTATTTAAAGAGCGCGAGATCCAACGTTTACCGAAGACACTCGAAAACATGTCAATATATTTTTTCCTTTATATTTACTCAAAATAACAACGGTCTTATTTTTTGCCCATGATTATGCCGAATAAATACTACATGTTCGTTCTAATGGACTATGTTATAATCATACATTTGTAGCTGTTTTGATAAAGGCGACAGAAATATTTTATAATCCCGTTTCACACTTGGTGTTTGTAATATCCATACCGTAGCATTTATTTTATAGCCCATTATTTTATTTTATATTATTTTTTATATAACCTTAATAATCAATAATTGTACAGATGCAAAGTTGCTAAAATATGTCAACATCTAGAGTAGGTGAAAGCCCAAAGACTGCATTAACTGTTAATCGCGTAATATTTTTTTCTCTGGGTTTATACTATAGGATACAGACCGGCGCTGTCACACGGAAAAGCTGTCACAACACAAGGTCTAGCCTGTTTCACATAAAGTCAAAAAAAGTCCAAAGGTTTTCTCTAGCAGTAGTTTTGTATGCATCAAACGCCTTAAAACAATCCTCTCAAATGAAATTAAGTTTGTGAATTTTATCCTCCCGACGGTCAACTTACGAGGATGCATCAAGTTGTAGCTAAACAAAAATTGTCACCATAAATATAAGGAAGGGGGGATAGAACGACTACGGTTTCTAAATGTTAGGTTATTTCCTGGAGGCATATGTCTAGGGGTATTGGTGGATGGGGGCAAGTTGTTTCATGTGTTTTACATAGGCTATTGGAAATGTATACAATTTATTTATTTAAATAGCCTACGGTAGGCCTATTTGTTGCTCAAAACACTTGTTTGATCATTTGTACATATTTTCATTAATTGTTTTGTTTCATCATTATTTTACTCCTTACATTTTTGCTGAAACACTTACCAAAACGTCAAAACTATTCACTGCAATGCAAAAAAGTGGAGCGATTAAGGTCTCCCCTGGTGTCCGAGTGAGAACAGTCTTTCCAAGAATTTGTCCTCTTAAATATTCAGAACTCAAAGTATATTTTTAATCTCAAATGCGTATATGCCACTTAGATAATTCATATATAATCATCAAATAAAAAAATGCCATAGTCTTTGCGTTGCCAGTAGAGGGATGGTTGGCTTCTTTTTCAAACAAATAGACATAGCCTAGATACTGTATAAACATATGGTGTAGTTTGACTAACACTTTACCGGTTCAGTTAGTCATCTTCGTTCAATCAGACCTATTTTTTGCATCAACATGTCGAAAACGCTCGTAAAATGAAATCATGATGATAACTCGTCTTATTATAGAACAGACTGAAACACTGCATTCCTCTTTTTAAGCGTATAAATAATTTCATAGTATTTTAATCGTTGCACTTTAATAGGCTAGTGAGGACACTTTCTTCATACACTAATGCAGAATATCTATAAAAAAAATCTTCAAATCTGTACTTAATTAAGGCTATCAGTAAAGTGTGTGTGTGTGTGTGTGTTGTGTGTTAGCTGTTGAAAACATTTTTTTTTCTGTTTCTCCAACACCTTCCACGAATTACAAATATTTTTGAGGACTACCCTCTTAAAAATAAAGGTGCTTCACGATGCCATAGAAGAACCTTTTTTGTGGTTCCATAAAGAACCTTTAACATTTGCAGAACCTTTCTGTTTCACAAAAGGTTCTTGTGGCGAAAAGAAAAGAACGTTCTTCAGATTACAAAAAGGTAAGAAAGCGATAGTTCTTTAAAGAACCTTTGACTGAAGGTTCTTCACGGAACCACAAGATGGTTCCTTCTGATTTCGAGGCAGCGCCCTTTGTTGAAGAACCCTTGGAAAGCACCTTTATTGTAGAGGTAGGATATAGAAGAGTAATCCGTTCCCATCGGAATTATCCACACGGTCATGACCTGTACAAGACACAAGCCACACGCCTCTAGGGCCAGCGGGGGCCAAGGTGGAATCTTCTGCGCCTCTTGCCACACCCCTTGGCTTCCCCCATCTATGCATCACAACACCCCGTTTCTATGTGAGCAACTTGTCGTGCATAGGACAGCTCTCGTAACACACACGTCACGCCGTTACTCTGTTTGTGAGGTGGGCCAGTGCCCGCAGCCACCAACACACAATTTACCACTTTCGCATCCAGCGATCGGCTGTCGATCGCCAAAGTGGCCCCGAGCTCGCCCGCTGGCGTGGTCACCCGTAACTCGCACACCCACCTCTTCCGTATCCTGCACTCCTCCCAGCGAAAGTGTAAATGCGCTGGTATGCGGTTGAACTCGATACTGTCACGACTCCATCTTTGGAACCCCACTAGGCATCAAAACTGATCGTGACCGCCGCCCCCCAGTGATTCAATGCTATGCTGGGTGATTCCCAAACACGGGTGTGTGCACACATACAATTACGCACACGATTAGGATATTAACCCTAAGAGGAACAGCACACCCGGGATCCCACACACACGCGCATCCCAGCCCCCTAAGGTTATATGTGTATAGTGCCTAACTTATTCACAGCACGCACCAGAGATTGGGTCAGTAGAACCCCGGCCACCCTTTTGTTCCTTATCCACCTTTATCCGACTGTTTTTCCCGGCCTCCCCCCAGCCCCACTCACACCCACACATCATCCCCATTGTCAGAACCCCATCCCACAATATCAACGCCAGTCCTTTCAGCCGGTCACTGGGCTGAGGGTCTCAAACTGCGGGGGGGGGGATTGATGGCTTGCCTAAAATTTTTTGGCAACCGCCCACCAAATATGGTGGTGCACACCTCTGAAATGCATGTGGCTAAATAAATAACATTAGTATTATTATACATTTTATTCTAATTTTTGTGGCCATGTTATTAAGTAGGCTATACAGGTATAGGCTATAATAAACTTGTTATTTTTATATGCCTGGTTATTCTGTATTCTTCAATCATATTTTATCAATTATTTTAAACGCTGTTTATTTTCAACACGTGCCCTACTACTGTTTTATTAATAAAAAATCAAATCAATTTGGTTCAGAGCTACGGATCACAGCAGCCAGATATAACACGCGCGTGCAGGGTCAGTAAAGCTGTTCTTTGACTGAGACAGAACGAGCTCTCTCTTTCGGAGAGGGGCTAAAATGGCCAGATAATGGACAGAGGGAAAGTGGCGGACGAGTGTGAAAACCACAGCCTGCCAACTGTGTACACTGCGGACACTGTCTCTCTGTTCCGCTGCTCGTCTGCAGATTTTCTCAAACCTCTCCCAAACAAATCAGATAGGGTGGAAATGTTACCAGATGTACTGACAATGCCGTGGCACATAGAGGCTATGTGTGACTGGGAATTGCTTTTGAGGGTTTTAAGAATGAGCGCTTTTATCATTTCTTGCCGTGCCATTTACACGGTGTGTTAAAATCGATTGCGCATATTGTGCATTAATGCTGTAATGCCTTCTGTAACATGGCTGGCCTATAGGCTGTTAAAATTTAAATATGTGAAAAACAGCAACTACATTTCCACTGTCCTTGCCACTCTCAAACATAAGCTTTTAACCGTGCGGTATGCCTACTATATGTTCATCAAATAACATTCTTATCCAAAGTTTTTTTTTCTGCTTAAGAAAATGATTCATGGTGCATTAGCCTACTATACACACACACACACACAGATATAGAGACTATATATTATATATATATTATATAATATATATCTAGATATATATATACTATATATAGGGTAGTGTGTGCAGACGCGTGTGTGTGTGTGTGTGTGTCTTTTTTTGTGTGTTTTTTTTTTTTTTTTTTTTGTATATATATATATATATATAATAAAAGTAATTTTTTTTGGTGGGGGGTCTGCTTAAAAAAGTTTGTAATTTCTCAGGATTGGGAACAAAAAATATTTGTATCTATGTAGAACTTCAAAGGTTTCAAAATGTAAAAACACATTTGTGGTACTCACTGGAGTCTTTATTTAGCTTATTTTGGAATCGAACTGCAATCTTTATTTTTATAATAAAAATTGTTGCTGTGTCGAGCACAATATACACGCTCTGTTGCTCAATTCTGCAGGCCAGGCGCAGTCAAACTTACTCGGGAAGTGCAGAAGACCAAGAACCGCGTTCACAAGCCAGCAGCTCCTTGAACTTGAGCACCAGTTTAAGCTGAATAAATATCTATCGAGACCAAAACGCTTTGAAGTGGCCAC
This sequence comes from Sinocyclocheilus anophthalmus, assembly GCA_018155175.1. Classification (NCBI taxonomy): domain Eukaryota; kingdom Metazoa; phylum Chordata; class Actinopteri; order Cypriniformes; family Cyprinidae; genus Sinocyclocheilus; species Sinocyclocheilus anophthalmus. The sequence continues at coordinate 281,620 of JADLZN010008866.1, read as the reverse complement.
ATCATTAATGCTAACAGAGACACAGGTAAACCGGCGACCTTTTTTTACATTTAAAAATGTCTAAATTCGTTTGTTGAACATTAATAGGCTAATAGTAATAATACGATTAATTTAAATATTACAGTTAATAAGGTCAAATAATATTCGATTGCTCTGAATTATTTATGAATGAGACATATGTCATGTTTATATTTCCAGGTGAAAATCTGGTTTCAGAACAGGCGCATGAAATGGAAGCGCAGTAAAAAGGCTAAAGAGCAAGCCGCTCAGGAGGCCGAGAAGCAAAAAGGTAAAGGAAGCCAGGACAAAATGGACGGACTGGAGAAGGACTACCAGAAGGTAGATTCAGTGAAAAGCAACAGAAAACGGGACTTTAGGGACAGTGACGACGACTTTCTAGGAGACTTTTATTGTTAATCATGCTGACTCATCTGATCTGTGTGTAATTCGCGCCATAGCCATGCAGCAGAAATTATCCTAATATTGCACCCACACTCCCCAGCGGTTCACCCCTAACTGATAATTTGCTCCACCCAAACTCAACCGCGCCTCGACACACACAACACCCAGCACGTATTCTATACATATAGCGTATTCTAGTATTGTGTTTTATTAGCATGTGTTTATACAATCTCTCGAAGTACACGCGCAACATGCCTGAGAATCGGAGCAAGCCACCCTCATGACGCTGTTTTGCTGATGTAACTTACACCACTGATAATCTAAGTTTAAGGTTGTATTAGCCTTGTATCCCGTCTTATTTGTGTTGTGTGTGTCAAGCAGCTGATGGTTTGTTTTTATATAATTGGCATCTACATTCGCATAAAAAAGTGAGTACGGCCTATCACCCTATGTATTAGAGAATAACACTCTTAGTGCACGAATGCTAATAGTCGATATGATTCTGGCAGATTTTCCATCAGTGACCTACAACTCAGTGGTCAGCATGGGGTGGGAAAATACACAACCAGAACACCATGTGATTCTTTATGTTTATTTTTTTATACAATGTAGGCTATTTATAACGAAATCGCTTTTAAAATGCATGTAAATTATTGTTTAGGTTTATCAGTTACGCTCTTGTGAATAAAATTATTGTTTTTTAATTTCGGTGGGGTCTTTTCAATTTGTAACGACGTTGAACTCGAATATTCCATGACAAACGTGAAGGAAAAACCCTCGACAAGAAACAGGCTGGATGTGAAGCGGTCTGTTGTCGGTGGCATGGTCGGCCTCGTGGGAATCGCTGTTTAGAGCTCTCATATCCGTGCAAATGTGCGAGTAAGCATACTCGAATATGGCAAAAAAAATTCTCACCACTGCAGCAATGGGCAGCCAACAACAATGAACCTTTGAGACAAAGCCCATCCATCACCAGAGCACATCACAGGGGCTATTTTAAATGTCTTTTATATTTATGTTAGATTAGATGGACCTTTTAGCACTTTTTTAGACACTTCATGTTATATCTAGCCAGAAGTCTGTTTCTGTCATGTTCACAGAGTAATGATGAAAATGAGCCTGCCGTATTAGCTGAACTAGAGACATAGAACTTGTACTTAGGAAGGACATGAAAAGAAAATGATAAAGAAAGAAGGATGCTAGATTACTCTACAGCAAGACTATTTTAATGGTCTTTTCTGCAATCTAATTGAGGTCTATTTCGCATAAGTGCATTTCCTCCTTTATTAATAACGACATGCTTTATTGGGTAATAAACCCAGAGATCCATCTGGTCTTTGCCAAGGAGCTTCTTCGAATCAATTAGAGGACATTTAAATATAATCACTATCCACTCCTATCAGTCCAGGGCCATGCCAGCTATCTACTCGGACACTGAATGTGATCTGAAAGGTTCTTTGTTTTTCACTTTAAGCCATATTCTCAGTGGAAAATAATCATTTAGTCCAAAACACATTTAGCATAATAAGCTGTGGATTTTGCTGAATTAACTCTCTACAATGAACTCCCCTTTCATAACTCTAAAACAGAGTTTACCAGCCCTACAATGTGACTAAGCGATGCATGCAGAAACTAAAAATCAAGGCTAATGAATTAACCTCGCATTACTCTTGGGTTCTAAAATGCTAGTGGGGTAGTCAAACAAGAGGACAGCATTTTTACCAGAAACCAGAATTTCCTAGAGGGGCAAATGAACAAAATATTACTCAAATGTTGAAATGGGTTCAGTTTAATGCAGCTATAACATATTAAGATTAATGTTATGAGACCATCTAAGCTTCAATTATCCAAAAATACTCTTGGACAACAGTAAACAATGATTTAATCAAATACACAATTAATCTGGCGTTGAACAGGTGGTAGTCAATTTAGGAAACATTAGTTACTGATTTAACTAAGGTCTAATTTACTCTACCTGTACGTTTACCCAGCTGCATAAGTGCAAAGAACCCATTCTTATCAGTGCTACTACCACCCTCTAACGATCAGGAAAGAAAACCACACACTAGTGAGCAGGGTGGGAGACCGTGAATGGTGAGACAAAACATATAATAAATGCATAATAAACCACATAATATAGATATGTTCAAATTGTTTCGTATGACCTTATGCACATGAAACGTTTGAAGTGAAACATAAAAGAACAAGCCAATAATGGTGAATTTTTAAAACATGAACGCTGTCACATTTCTCATATTTAGTCCTTTGCACAAAACATGTAATATCCTCACAAACAGTATTTTAACTGTGGTCTTATCAGTTCAAAGGCAACTTAGTTTCCTATTTCCAGTTCAAACTAGGGTCAGTATCAACCTTCCTCTGGTCTCACACAGACAGACAATAGCACACACTATTTACAATCACCTGTGTGTATCTTAGTGGACCCCCATTATACGCTTCTCCTTACATATTGTGACAATGTTGTCTTTGTCAAAGGGTGGAAAAGTGGGCCATCTGTAGGTAACCCTAATTTTTAATTATTTTCAAACTGTTAGAAAAAAAACAACAACCAGACTTGTGTATTTATTACAGGCTGTAATGTGACAGCCTGTTTGAGCTGCCACCAGAAGATGTGATAAGGTTAAATTAATCAGATATAATGAAAGTTAGCTCTTTTGTTGTAGAGCTGTGAGGGTGATGTTTAAGCTGTCTGACCCCATATGATGGTAGCTCATGCTCTGATCACTCCATGCTGTGGATCGATATCATTAATGCCTATGTTGCTAATGAATTAACAAAGGGCATCAAATGTAACGGTAGCCCTCTGCTATGTTATGCTAGTCAGTCGTGTCCGGAGTACTGCTGCATGTGCAGATGCTTCAGACAACTGCAATGAACCTACATTTCATGATGAATAAAGCAATGCATGTTTGTGCTCTTTTCTGAATGAAGTTAATACAGTATTGTTTCCAGAACAGATACTGAACATATGTGCATTGGAAATTAATGAGCAGCAGAATAATGCATTATGTTATTCTCTTTATCTGCTTGAGACATGTCTCTGGATTAAAAAAAAAAAACACTAAGAATTACTATGAAGCAGGCCATTGTGATTTTCTATTATAGTAAGTATAATGTTTACTAGAATACACATTATAATAAGACCAAATATTTATGCATAACACACTGTTATATTTTTCTTTCTCATAAGAAGGTCAATAAAAAGTACAAAATGTCAAATATCCAAATTTAAGATCTGTTGACATCTTACCATAAAAAACAGAGCAGAAAAAACTGACCATTGAGCTTTTGTAGTATGTAATTCTTTAAAACACACTAAAATGTATTTATATACTTTACATATTTTACCTTTTATTTTTGTACAGAATTAATACAAAAATGCAGTAACATGTCAGTGATCTGCATGTGTCGTAAGGTCTGCATACAGGTTTGCATATTTGCCCCCTGAAGTAATACTCATTTTTTGAGTCTGATGCATTATGCACACATTTCTGTGTGCAACAGCTCTATAGCTTAATTTTGGCATCCCGGGCCTCCATGGCTTTAGTGGCAACCTCAGCTCTATCCCGGAGTACCTTGGCTTGCTCAGTTTCTTGTGTCTGGATGTTCCGGAGAAGAAAGTGACTGATGAAAAGCTTCAAGCCTTCCCGAAGCATTCCCAGCTTGGGAATTCCAGAGATCCTGGCACACAATGGTAGACACACAGGCAGATATTGACACACTAGACCACACACAAGCAATTTTAGATGGATGACAGCACATCTGGTCTCAGGATGTCCCGCACATCTTGTCATTTTAAAAACTTGCACTGACAAATAAATATTTAAGCGATAATGTAAGAAATGTTATAACTAATTAAGTCTATTTCTCTTTCTTTTTTCATTTACTTTATACTGCCCGTGTGAACATTGCCTCTGAAACAACACTAATTTCTAAATAGCGATCACACTTTTGCCTTACATGATTACAAAATATAGATTTATGCCTTCAATAAATTCATTATGAATATTAATATGCATGATTAATATTCATTTTTGTAGTACAAAGAATACTCACCTGCCAAATATATTCACAAGATCTTCTGGCTCAGTTTCTTTAAGGAGTTTTGAGAGAATCTGCTTCAGAAATTTGACTTTGGGTTTATCCAGCTCCCCAAACTCAATAACCTTATGAAAAGACGAGAACAGGCAGAAAATTAAGCTGGCATTCTTTAAGTCATGTGTAAGTGATTCATAAAGAGGATGAAGAATATTACACATATATACTGCAACATTACATACAAACCACTCATGTATTCTAGAATGGCTTATTGGTGAGGGGTGAACGTTACCAAATATTACCTTAAGAATGGAAAGAGAGAGACACTTCCTGTGTAAAAGATGAGTGACCAGCTGGACCAGGTTACTGAAGGACCTACTGGAAAGGCTTGCCAGGTCTTTGAACTTGTCCCACAGACTAAACTGAAAGGTCATCTAAAGCACAGAAGAAAAGCAGAGAGGGTTTACTTTTACAAAATGGATGAATGTTTAATTGTAATTCACTTATAGTAAACAGCTACAAATTGTATAGCCTGTATGCTATAGTTTATAGCCTGAATGCACTGTAAGTCGCTTTGGATAAAAGCGTCAGCTAAATGTACACATTTAATAATTTAATTGAATATGCTGCAGAATTAGATGTAAACGGACTGACTATTATCAGTATTCATTGATTTGAATATTACAAAGCGTATAGCTTATCTTATATCTGACTATTAAAATGGACTGATATTATCAGTATTCATTGATTTCAATATTAAAAATCTTACAGCTGATCTTATATCATATTGCACACGACAGAGTAATATTAAATCATAATATCAACAGTAATTTTAGCTAATTTGACTATTGGATCAAAATACTGAAAATCATCTGAATGTTCTTAGCTTGAGCAACAGTTTTGTGTAAACAAGTTAGACATACAAACAAGACAGCAGCTCCTAATGCAGTGAAACCAGTGACACAAGCACACTTCTAACACAGTGAGAGCTAAGAATCACTGCTCTTCCACTCTACCTGGAACCGCCGGTCATGCGAGCTAAATGTCTCTGCCAGAACCGCATAGAATCTATTGAACATTTTCTCTTGCAGACAGCAGTCCATCAGAACGTGAACAATTTCCCGCTCTTGCTGGTCTTTCAATCCTAACCTGAGAAAGACATGAATTGGGTAAATAATTGTTTATGACAAATATTAGAAACATAGAACATCATGTTTGAAATACACAGGAGGAAATCAGTCTGTTAGCAAGAAATTTAAAGAAAACTTTGTGTGATAACCTTAACTAAAATATTTGCCATCATCACACAAGGTTATCATTTCAGAAGATCTGCAATATTATTGTTGCTAAAAGAAACTGTGTCCTACTAATAAGGCAGATCTGTTAATCTGTTTCTTTTTTAATCATTTTATACAGTTCTTTCTCACAAGTAAATACAAGTGCCCCGTTTCAGATTGATTCAGGGATTACATGACACTGTGATCAAAACCTAATTTGCAATTAAATGTGTCAATTGCTAAGTATCCCAAAATGGCAACATGGCCAGTGTCATTGAAAATCAATGAGGATAAGAAACCGAACCTATGCTGACAAACCTTAAAAGTTTCTCAAAGGCATCCAAATAGTCTTCACTTGACATAAGCACACAGAAAATGTTTCTCCTGATGTCAGTGTTCATTCTTTGTTTGCGTGCAAGCTCCAAGATCGTTGCACTGTACTGCAAATTCATAATCATAAAGAGAAATAAAACATTTCAGATGACAATTTTTGCATAGCCCTTGACTCTCATAAAGTTGAACATAATTATGCAGCTGAGCATTTAAATGACAGATGAAAACATTTCTAAATAAGCAAAAACACATTTTTTCACATACTTGTTCCCCTTTGGTGGATGGGCTGGTTGTCTTGTTTCCATGGTCATCGATCATTGGTGCTCCACTCCAGGAAGATCCTACAATCCACCAACGGCCAACACGCTCAGCTTCCAGAAGATTATCCAGTGAGACTCTTAACTTCAAGTCACTTCCTCCGGCACTGCTGTGAATCTGTTAAGAATGCTATGTTTAGTGCATGAGAAACAAGATAACGGACTGCAAACACATTCCACGATTCTCTAAAAAAAAAAATACTGTACAAAAGTCAGATCAATGTGACCACACCAAACTATGAAGTTAGTCTGACCCCTAGTGGACAAAGCGAGAAGTACATATAGCGCCAAAAATACCAAATATTTATTTTACTATTAAGGCTTGAACGAACTTATTGTTGATAATACAGGTGGATATAAACTAGTTACCAACTCTAAGCATTTTTGCATTGCTAGTCCACCTTATAAACGTAACAGTGAAAATTACATAAGTAATGCAATTTAACATCAGTCATTTTCTCACCAAAGTCCTCTGAAGTTTCCTTAACTTCTCCACGGGTTCAGGGTCATAACCTGGAATCTTCCTCATGTCATTGTTCTTCAGCGCCAGCATAGTCTCCAACATAAACCGAATCTGACAAGCAAGTCAACATAACAAATGTTTTCACTTGAGACCAACTGCAGCATAAGACCTCATTTGTGATTCACCTCAGTTGTCCACGTTTGTAATTTGCTTTGGATCAATGAGTCTAGTAAATGATTAAAAGCAAATATAATATGATAACTCCTAAGCACTAGAAGACAGGTGTCTTACCCTTGTTTGGTCTTGAAAACGCTCTCCTTCAGCGTTGGCTTTCCGCTGAGCCTCGGAGATCAGCTCCTTAAGAGCTAGCGGGTCATCCTTTCTCAGAGCGAACCCAACGTTCTTCAGCACCAGCAGAACCAGTTCTACATCCTTTGCACTGAAACGTGTCACCAGCTTCTTCAGAATGTCAAACACCAGGAGAGCATGGACCACAATGGAAGTTGTAGAGGTGGGCAATAATGGACATCAAGTTGTCACATTCTTTGTCTGTAGCATCAAGTTGACTGTAGGTTTTATCAAACTGACGGACTACAGTCTCCAGAAAATGAGCTCCAACCTCAGGGAAACCAGGAGAGAAAGTAAGAAATTAGCCAGCGTCAACCAAATCTACACACTATGATAAAGATTCTTATAACATTATACCACTGAAAGCAACAGTGAGTGAATGAATGAGTGAGTGTGGACTATATTGCCATGATGACAAATGTAGTAAGTAAAAATATATAATATGTAATGAAGTAAAATATATTAGATACCTCCAGGCCAACACTAAAGTGAAGGACACTGACAAGAAGGATGTGCTCCATGAGAAGCCTGGAACAGAGAGTCAGAGATAATTAAAATGATTTATTAGTGTGTTGTTTTAAATTCATATTTAATTTATTAAGTGTGTATTTAAGTGAGCCAGGAAACTTTGATGTTGCCTTAAGAGAGCCTAGCTAGAACGTTTAAAGTAGTTTTAAAAGATATTCAGTGCTGTACTGGGTGGTTGCGTGGCCGTTGCTAAGGTTTTGCCACATGGTTGCTAGGTAGCTGCTATGCAGTTGCTAGGGTGCTCTGGGTGGTCAAGAGGGTGTAGCTAGGGCGTTCTGGGTGACTGCCAGGTAGTGACCATGTGGTCGCTAGGATGTCGCAAGATGGTTACCAGGGTGTTCTGGGTGATTGCTATGACATTCCAAATTATAGCACACTGAAGGCTGCAATGCACTACATTAATTGCTAGGAGATGTGTGACAAATATAAATAATATGTGTTCTAAAATCACCTCTTTCATGTTTCATATCCTCTGATTAGATGGAATCATAGTCGGAAGCTTAAAAAAAAATCTGTGCCCATTATACACTACACTCTGTGAAACCTGTCAACTCAGCCTGGCCAAAATCTGAAGACTGGCTCTGACTTTCAGCAACTAGCATCACCGTCCAGACTGCAAATCAGGGCAAAATATGTGTAGTGCATTACAGCCATAAGTCAAAACAGTTTGAAGGTCTGACCCTAATTTGGTGGATATGTCTTGAATGCCCTAGAGCCTTTCATCTCAGAAGAAGAAGAATATTAATTTAAAATAGAATATCAGTGTGTTGGCTTTCTCATGTAAACAATCAAATGAAACAGTAAACTGATTATCAAAGACTGGGTTATTAAATGAAGTCATTATTGAAAGAGTAACCTTTCAGGCATGAGAGCAGGTGTGACGCAGGCAGCCAGCAAAATGTCAGTGAGTGTATCGTTCATGTCCTTCCTGCTGGTGCTCATGTACAGCTCTTCCAACTGACTGCTGATAGATGCCATGTTGGGCTGACTCAACCTGCCAAATTTTTTTTTTTTTTTTCTTTATTTTTTTGGGGACGGTGATTCAAACGGATCTTTTAAAAACAAAGCTTCTTCAAATTGTGCATTTACGTAGTCTATACCTTCCATTGCACCTTACCTGTTTATCAGACCTTTCACAGTGCGCTTCAGTTTCTCCAGCTCGGCTTTGCGTTTGCTGTCCACGGCTTCTCGTAAGTGAGGTGGAACATACTTGCCTGCTGTGGCAGGATTCTATAAAAAGAAGAAACCACAATTCGCTTCAAAACATACTTCTGATGAGCATGCAATATGGAAAAAAAGAGTAATTACCAATACTGACTCCATGACACTGAATATAACACTATTGTCTTACGTAGAGCTGCTTTATAGTTGAATTAAGCTTGCATCATGACTGATGAACTTCGCAACACTGACACTGCTATTGAGCTGAATAATGACATTACTGTCTTCTGTTGAAATGCTTCACAACTGAAAATGAATTTGTTCCATAATTGATGAATTTTGCAACATTAACACAATTTCCTGCTTATTACTGCTTTGAAACAATCTGTACTGTAGAAATAAATGTGACTTGTATTGAGCATTAGGTAGAGGGAGATTTAAACCTAAATAAAAATAAATATGATCCAGATTTAGAATGACATACGGGCTTCTGGCTTTCAGGTGTTTTTTGTTGAGAGTCTTTCTCCTCCTCCTCATCGTTTTCCTCTGATGCATCTGTATCTTCCTCATCTTCATCTCCTTCCACCTCATCTTCTATCTGGGTGTCATCTTCTACATCCTCCTCTTCTTCCATCTGTGTGTCATCCTCTCCATCTCCTTCCTCTTCGTCAGTGTCATCTTCATCCTCACTGTCATCCTTGTTCTCATCATCGGTCACTTTCCCATCGCTATCCTCGTCCAACTCATCAAAGTCATCTTTAGCTCTGTCAATGTCCATTTCTTCATCACTCTCATACAGGCCCGTTGCAGATGCTCCAGGCTCAAGAATCCCTAAAATGTAATCGAGTCCATCGTTGGTGAATGACTGAGGTAGACTCTTTTTATTCTTTCTTTTATTCAGTCCAAGGCGTTTCTCTAGTCTCTTTATTACTTTGTCCTCTTCGATATTCGCCTCTAATAGAACCCGCTTTCTGCTCTCGTTCAGGCTAGCTTTCTTTCTCTGTTTTGGCAGATCTTCGGAGAAGTGGACCTTCCTTTTTGTCGTCTCTTCTTCACCATCTTTAATATGAACATTGTCTGTATTTGTCTTCTGCTGTCTCTGAGCGGCATTTTGAAGATGTCCAGTCGTCTTCTGGGCTGGTTTCTGTGTCTTTACCTCCTCCTCAGCAGGAGTATTTGGAGCAGGTTCCTCGCTGGGGTTCGGGAGTGACTGACCCGTGTAGTGGCTTTTCTTTTTGGCTTTCTTTAACTTACGTTTCTCTTTGCGCAGCTCTTTTCTACTTTTCCTCTTTACGAATATTCCTCTTTGGTCGCTTTCATTTTCACCGAAGCCGCCTTTGCTCTTCACAAAGTTATTAACCGAATCCCTGAATTTCTGAAGTTTATCCCTGTGTGTTTGCTTTCCAGCTTTCCCATTGCTCTTGCGCTGCGCCTTTGCCTTCATTTTTTTAAATTAAATATATCTGGCTGTGCATATAATCTTTATTTATTGTAAATGGTTGCGTGTTTACAGCCTGAATATCGCAAATTATCCCATGAAAGAGTTACCAGAAAAGATAACACATGCAGAAGCTGGAGGCCGCCATTGATGTTGTTTCTTCGTTAGACGTTATGACAGTAGAGAAAACCAAATTGTGTGGCTTTATCGCCATCTACTGAGTCGGAGCGTACTTGTTTGCAATGAATTAAGATAATAATAAATAAGTATATGTGCCTAGACATATAGAGTATATATAGACCTATATATATTTTAAACTACTTGGAGACACGAGTAGCCTAATCCCAAGAGATCTGCACATAGCCTGATATCTATTTAATTATATATTTTACAATAATAATAATTTTATTATTATTATTGGCTGGATAGATAGGTATATTTATGGATGGATTATTATTGGTAGTGGAAGTAGTAGTACTGTGTACAGGATACAGGTCTTAATTAGTGCTAATATGTGCATTGTGTAAGCTTCCTTGCTTGACCAAAAAATATGTATGTACATGGCCAAAAACATATTTATATATTTCTATGTTTGGCAAAATATGCTGTTAATTGCACTCTCAGTATAACGTTTCAGCTACGTCAGGACACGTCAGACACGTTTTTTACTTGCATTATAAATCTACTTTATTCTCAGTGACAGCTCGCCTGTGTGCGTGAACCTGTCGTCCTAATTATGTGTATCCAGCTGCTGAAATTTTACGGAAAAGATTCCGTTTTGAAGTAGATCCTTGTGTTTTTTGTTTAGAAGAGCCTGAAACCATTGAACATTTATTTTTTTCTTGTCCAGTCACATTGAAGTTCTGGCAGGATCTTAACAGCTGGCTAAATATTGATATCAACACTTATATTCCATCACTGAATTTGTTTCAGGTTTTGGTTTTTGGTTGTGCAGATGGTCTTTCGAAAAACATGTCATTGATGTTAAACATTATTAATACAATGGGTAAATATCATATACACAAAATTAAGTGGAATAACAGTAAACCCTCTTTAAATTGCTTTAAAAATGAATGTAAAAAATACTTCGAATCTTTAAAATACTTATCCAAAGATAATCAATCCCTTGGGGAATTGTATATAACCATGTATGAGTCTCTTTCCTTTTAAGACTGGTAAGATTTTGAACCCTTTATTTATTTATTATTTATTATTATTATATTATTATTTCCCCTCTTGAAACACCCTCAAAATGTTTAAACGAATGTTGTTGTTATTGTTATTGTATGTAGAGAGATATATATATATATACACACATGGACATTTATATATGATGGAGATGTGATTGGTAAAGTGTATATTTTGTCATATGCATTTTATTGTTCCCCATTTGAGTGTGTAAATTGATACTGTTCAATAAAATAAAATAAAAAAATAAAAAAAAGTGAACCTGTCGTCCTGTCGCGTGTCGCTGAATGATGACGCAATATATTGTGACTGTTTTGGTCGTTTATTTGGTGCCGAGACGCGAGCGCTGTCAGTCAGTCGAGGCGAGCTCTACTCCCGTAGTCTGTTTGTGTTACAGAGGCGCTTTCTCTTACAGTGAATGGAATCGCCACACAAATGCGTTGCTAATGAATGTGTTTCTGCAATATGAAGAATGGATGAAGACGATGTGACGATTAGAGAGCAGAACTTCCACAGCCAAGTGCGCGAGTACATTGTGAGTAACCTTACAGTGAGACTGATTAGAGTACAGCACACTGACCGTGTGTTCGCGCACTGTGTTCTTCGTTTCAACTCGCAGCTAGCCTCATTTACCTATATTTCTTAAACTGAAAAAGATGAATGGGTTTACTATAATTGAAAATGATCATAATTTCTAAGTAGAAACATTAGTGTGTATGAGAGAGGTACATTAGACTTGTTAGCTAGCTAGCCTGTTAGCTTGTCGTTAGCTACTATATTGAGCTAATTAATCCCTCTCTGTTTCTGTTGTGGCGCATTAGATTCACTACGGTTGTATATATATTTATGCATGATGCTCTCTGACTGCTAACGGTATGTGTTTGTGACACATATATATATATATAATTTTACTGAATCGTTAACTGTCCATTATGTGGTAACGTAGTTAGACCAGTTGAGTAAGTTAATCATAACGGTTCTACACTGACAGCTTGTTTACTGTTGTTGGTGTACACATGAGCATTGCAGGTTTGCAGTTTTTATTTCGGGTGTCAGGATGTAATGTGCCTCTCATTCCTGCGTAGGCAAACCTGTTCTCATGTGTCATATAGATGAATGGATTGCATGATCTTCAAGTCATTAAATATCACGAATTAATCTGTCAGTGCTAACTGGCATGTCTGACTGAACAAATCTTGCAGCCTTTCCTTGTAAGAACAGCCAAAAATCTTTAGTGTTGTTTATAGTGATCCCAGCTGCTGTCTCAGCCTTCTAAATGAATATCTGTGTTTAACTGAATGAATTAGTGGTCAACATTGTTCTTGATCTACACTTTAAAATACCAAGCAAGGGGTTCTGTAGTGTAGAGAGTGCAGCAATAAAAAGTGTTGACAAAAGAAATTCACTTTGTCTCACTGATGCAGTTTGGACTATTTAAGTTTATTGTCTTATTTCGACAACAGTCATTTTAAGAGTAACTCCTGACCTTTCAGTTACAATTTTACCACTAACTTTAGAGAGAATGTAGAAATGTGCAGTGTATTTCAGAGTTTAAATTCTTTTTGTGTGTAGAAATGAGATAGCTGTTATCAGCTGCATACAATGTAAGCTTTTCTGGCTCTTTAGTAATGCTGTGATGTTAATGGCCAGGCAGTTTCTAAACTGTATGAAATACAAGAATCTTGATATATTTTGGCCTTTACCAAACAAACAATCCTTATTTTCTAAAGCTATTTTGTCAAAGTATTTTATATTTATAACAAATTAATTCAGTCAGTCACTGTCCTGTGTTTATTAAACAAGGATTTTCAACATGGTGATTGCTTGTGCTAAGATCACTGTTGCTGCTTAAAGGGGTCAATGCGATTTCAAGTTTTCCTTTCTCTTTGGAGTGTTACAAGCTCTTGGTTCATAAAGAAGATCTGTAAAGTCTCAATATCAAAGAGATATTATATAAAAGTTAATAGTCATGTTTCACGCCCCCCTAAAAGGCTCGTTCTAACACGCCCCCACATAAATACCTCACTATGTGGAAATATTAGCATAATGCCAACCAAATGTGCACGCTAAGAAAAAAGGTGTGGTTTCAGGAACAGCAGTAGTGTTGAAGCAGCATGTCAGGGAGACGCTGTGTTTCAGTGCGAAAGCAAAAGCACTTATTTTGGACCCTATCCAGACAGTAAGATGCAATCTAGGAAAGCACTTGTTAAGATTTATTTACAGACAGACAGCACAACACAGATGCTTGAATTTGTGCAACGCATTTTATGGACAACTGTTTTTTTTAACCTAGGAGAGTACAAGGCTGGCTGTGCACAAAGGCTATTTCTAAAAAAAAGAAAAAGAAAAAAAAAAGGGTAAATTCTGACTTTGCTATGACAATCTGGCACTTCTGAATCAGCGACTGCAAGTATGTTTTGTTACTAGTTTAAGTATTTGCTATGGCTCTGTTCAAAACTAGCAGCAGTACCTGTGTCGCGTGGGTGTGTGTGTGTGTGTGGTGTGTGTGTGTGTGTGTGTGTGTGTGTGTGAGGTGAACAGGGTCACATCACAGGAGAGTGAACTGCCTGTCAGAAACATAGCACGTCAGCTGTATGCTATGCAATCATCACTGTGTCGTCACGCGGACTCGTTGACCTTCGGGCTTACGAACTGAATGGTAAAACTTAAGGACATAATAAACACGGTCTTGAATTTACCTTTGAAAGCTGAAGCTCGCGATTATGATAAGGGGCGTTACATTTCCGACGCGAAATAAATTTATTTTGAAAGAAGCCATGTTTAATGATAAATATCAATGTAATAATTTTTAGTGTGCAATCTTTTTATGTGGCTATATGCCAGATTTCAGTAAAAATCTGAAATCTGTTGGATGTCACTTTGCTGTTGCTACAATATTCTGGGTTTTATTATTTGTGGACTTTCCCTAGCAGGCATCACCAAAGTTTATCTTTTTTTTTTTAGATTGGGCTCTTTAGCTTGTGAGACTGCTGACCAGTGTTTGACATTGTCAAGCTTTAAGATTAATAACAAATATGATTATGAATACAGTTCATTGAAGAGCAGATTTGCTGAATGTTCCTGTATTATTAGGTTTTGGTTTGGTTTGTCTGGAGGTGTGGATTTTGAGTGCTGTCTTCCAGTGGAGCACACAAAACGTGTGTGCTTCACTCTGCAAAGGGTTATTAAGAATATTATTTATGCTTTAATAGAAGTTATTTGTTATTCCAATATACCTGAGCTATGAATTCCTTCTAATCTGAATTCCTTGTGTTAACAGATACTTAACCCTGTTGTAGGTTTATTTTAATGGTGGAGCACAATTGCATTTATCTAATGCAGAACTTTGTTAGTGCTCTGTACTTCTCTGAGGATACAAGCAAGGTGTAATATGAGTAAAAGTTCAAACATGAACGGCATGTTTACATACACACATCCATCAGTCCATATTCTTAAAATACACTCCGGTCTCGTGTGTTTCTAGGTCTGCTTCCTCCTGTTTGCAGTGCTGTACATTGTGTCGTACTGCATCATCTCACGCTACAAGAGAAAAAGCGGTAAGCATGAATAATACAGTTCTGTTTCTGATCAAACTCTTGTACTATTTAAATGCAATTGTATTCATAATATTTACTATGTATAATTATATTTATATATTAATTGTTTACCCATATTAATATTTATAACTTGATAATTCCTGTGAGCTCCTCAGATTTAGTGTAGATCAAATTCCTAGATGACAAAAGGACAGGTTGTTTGGTTGCTTGCACACTTTTAGGGGGTTTACACCTTTTAGAACTCCATAACACCTTATAGTAATCTTTTGAGCATTATTCAGCTCCATAACACAAGGTGCTGCCACCTCAAGCCTCCTTTACACATGAGGACGATTTTAGTTCCTGATCAGGTCATGCCCTCCTATTTAAAAGTAGCATAAGTAATGTCAGCTAACCCCTGTGGAGAGCGGTGATCACCGGTTAAACTAGGTTGTTCTAAAGACTCCTGTCTCTATAAAAGTACAGCTGCTATTGTGAAGCATGACTGTAAAGCTCTAGGACCTCAGGCCTCATGTAGAGGCTTTTTCAATGCAATTTGTGTAATTAGTTTAAAGTGCTGTTCTGCACTTTCTATCCATTTCTCTCTTACGCTTTTTGCCACTTCTTAAGTCATTCCTCTCCCCCTCTACTCTTGAACCCGCATTAACTCTTGACAGCCTCCATCTGGCCGGTTGATTGTAAAGGTTTATTCACATATTTGTGATTTATGATTAACCAGTATTGTTTTCAAGTAGCTTTTAGTTAAATGAAGACAGATCATGCTTTAGACTTATTAAAACATCTGTCATGTTTCTGTGACCTCTGTAGCTGAGGCTGTTTGTGTTGCAAATTCACAGTAAAGAAAAGAAAGAAAGAAAACGCTGACTGTCACTTCTGATAAAGATTGTCAGAGCATCACAGCACTAAGCACTAAGAACATAATCTCTATCATAAACAAAATGACTTTAAATCTGTGTCTGGTTTATTGGTTGATTTTATGTTTTTTTCTTATGCCAACAGATGATCAGGAAGATGAGGATGCCATTGTCAACAGAATATCGTGAGTTGTTTGATACTGACCGTATCTGGCATGATAACAAGTGCTGTTTTTTTATAGTGCATTTAAAGGATCCAGGTATATACAACTTAATATCAAAGAATCCTTAGTTTAACATTTTCTTATCAAATCTTCCACTGTACCTTGAGTTGTAGTCACTTGTATTTTCTTAATGTAACCCCATATTGTTACATCATTACCTTAAATGTGAAAATAAAACGGATTCAAAATCATTCATAATAATGTACAAGAATTATTACCATGCTTTTCACTAACTTTTTACTTTGTTTCTGCCTTTTCTCAGGATGTACCTGTGTACATTCACACTGGCAGTGTCTGGAGGAGCTGTCCTTCTCTTACCATTTTCTATAATCAGTTATGAGATTGTGCTCTCTCTACCAAAAAACTACTACATACAGTGGCTCAATGGATCACTCATTCATGGTCAGTATCACACCTTTTTTTATTTTAATATAATATGTGCTACTTAATAAGTAGTTTTGCATAAGGTTGTACCTATTGTCTGTCATGCATTAGGTGACATTCACAGACTGTTGCAGAAATAAATGCTGCTTGTGTTCTGCTAACGGTTTACTTTGTTCTTCTAAAAACACAATATGTTATTTGTCCTTACCTTTGGATACTTTTAATCAAAATTACAAAGTTTAATTTGTGTGTTTCATAGAAAGTGTTTATTAAATGATTTGTGCATTGAACAATGCATACAGTATGTTGCTGAGGCCATACACCTGACTACTCCTGACTCTTTATAATAATTTCAAAACAACTCGCGAAGTATTTTTCTCCTTAGCTTCAGTCATCTCCACAAGGTGGTGTCATGTGTCTGTTTTTTGTGCAGATGGTTTCTCTGTTAACCTGAGCTTCTGAGAGCAGTTTTTTTGGGTTGTTTTAGATGAGAATGTTTGGGGTTTTGAAAAAAATGAAGACTAGAAGTTTAATTCTTGAACTTTTTTAAATTCATTTGTTTTGGAGGAAAAATCAGTGGAATCGATTTAAATGTGTCAAACCATACCAACTATAACTATAATCAAATTAGACAAAATGTTTAATGAACAAGGGATGGGGGGATTTTTATCCAATTGCTGTTATGTTAAATGATATGGATCAAGTTAAGTAGCTGAGCTTAAAGTTGAAATGAAACGAAAGTTGAATGAACTGATGTATCTTTCTTCAGGCCTGTGGAACCTTGTGTCCCTTTTCTCAAATCTCTGTCTCTTTGTGCTGATGCCTTTTGCCTACTTCTTCCTGGAGTCTGAGGGGTTCGCCGGTTCGAAAAAGGTATGTGGTCATGTGTGTTTGTGTGTTTTCTGCAAGCTTGAGGCTTTGTGATTATATTATGTACACATAAAGTTCAAGGACACATAAGATGCTAAAGACATTTTTACACATTTGTACAAACCAATACTCCCAGCACACCTAGGTTTGTGCACTTACTCACCCTCGCTTGGCCAAACACACACACACACGGTTTTACTCCCCCACCCTAAAAAGATAAAAGTTCAAAAGCTGAGCGGTCTTAATTCTACAGCTCATTCAACCTTATGTCATTAGTTACTCAAAGAAGGGCTGTCACCGGTGCTCATAGAGACCATAAACCAGCAAGCACACACCGTCACAATAATGAAAATTAAAGGGTGGGAGGGAATGCATCAAATTGCCCTCTGTCTTACTCTCATCACAGTTTGAAGTCGCTCCTGGTTTATGTCCCTTCTGGCAAAGCTACATAAAGATTCGTTGCTACTGTAGTTTATGAGGGCTGCACTCATTTGTACGGGAGCAAGGCGTACTGCTTCATTTTGTCTCATTTGCACCATGACTGTTTCTGACCATTGATCAACCAGAAACACAGGAGAGAGGGAAGCACTGCTTTATGTTGGCCTACACGTCTCAGAGGCATAGCGTATGTGTGTGCGCATCTGTAGCAAAAGACAGGAAATGATCAGAAACTGCCGCTTGTATGAAAGCCCCCTGCTGATACAGGGAAGGGTTAAGTCGTCAACCGTAGAAGCCCATAAAAGCAAGATTTCATGTTTTCTTTTTAAGTATAAAGTCAAATGGCCTGCTTGTGCCAGTCTCCATGTTAGATGGTTAAACGGGGACATGTGTATATATATATGGCAAATTACATTCAGTAACTGGAGGAAATTAAAGTGGCTAGTTTGTTAAAAGCTTGTGAGAGCTGTAGCTGGTGCGTTTTATGGGGCAGTGTTTGTATTAGTACTTCATCAAATGTAATAAACAAAACCAAAAATATCTGTCGGGAAGGAAAGTGTGTGACAAAATTGCTTTCTCTCTCTTATGCTCACCAAGGCTACATTTATTCAATCAAAAATATAGTAAAACATAATAAATTGTTAGAACATATTTCTACAATTTAAAATAGCTGTTTTCTATTTGAATATATTTTATAATATTCAGTTTATTTTCATATAATATTTGAATGCATTGGAAATGTAACACATTCCTGTGATGCAAAGCTGAATGTTCAGCAGTCATTACTCCAGTCTTCAGTGTCACATGATCCATCAGAAATTATTCTAATATGCTGATTTGCTACTCAAGAAACATTTCTTATTATCAGTTTTGAAGACAGTTTTGTGCTTAGTAATTTTTTTTTTTTTTGTGGAAAACCATGCTACAAATCATAAAAAAATAATAAGAACCTAAAAACAATTAATACTTTTTTTCAACAGGGATGCATTACATTTTAACATTTTATAATGTTGCAAAAGATTTCTGTTTGAAATAAATGCTTTTCTTTTGAATTTCCTATTCATGAAAAAATCCTGAAAAAAATCATCAGCTGCTGCTCTGGATGCTTCAACGGTTTTCAACATTGATAATAATGCATATCAAATAACAAATCAGCATAGTAGAATGATTTCTGGAGGATCATGTAATCATGTGAAGGATCTGAAGAAGCGTGTAAAAAATGAGCTTTGCCATCATATGAATTAATTTCATTTTAAATGATATTAAAATAGAAAACAGTTATTTTAAATTGTCAAAATATTTCACAACATTACTATTTTTGATCAAATAAATGCAGCCTTGGTGAGCATAAGAGACGTCTTTCAAAAACATTAAAAATCTTAATTACTCCGAACCTTTGAATACACACACAAAGCTTGTAAGGGTGCTCTGGATTAACAGATATGTGTAGCCTGGACCTGCAATTCTGATTTTGTCCAACAGGTGGCAGGATTATGATTTCAGTAAGAAAGAACCTGATTCCCCAGTCAGTATATCATTAAAAAAATCAAATGAGGAGCTCCTAATGGCCTCCTAATTCTCTACGAGGCACATGGAGATAGCACTAGTAAAATCTATTGGTTATTATCATTATGCAAATGGACATCACCTAACCGATTCCTTAGGAATGACATGAACCTTGAACATGCTAAAAATGATCACATCTCTCTCTCTCTCTCTCTCTTTCTCTCTCTCTCTCTGTGTGTGTGTGTGTGTTTGGCAGTCTCTTTCTTTGTAGTCTGTCCACAATAGGGCTGATATTTATTTTTGAGATGTGATTCTCGCTCCCAGGCTTTGCTTGCTAAGGCCATGACACTGCGTATTTACTTTGCCTGCGCACCATTCTATACCCGTTTCTATGACAACATATGAGTTTCTCTATTTTGATGGAAAAGGCGCAACACTGGATTGGGTAATAGCCTCCATATTCAAGCCTTAGAAAGCGTGAATATTTGTATGTATTGAGATGTTTCTTGCAAGGTTTGCTTTAATGCAAATTAATGTGTGTGCACTGTTCACTACCATCAGCACTGTGCCATACTGTTCTGGGAAGAGAGGGATGTGTTAATTTGACTATCGCAGTGGATGTGTATTAGTACTTTTAACAACACACTGAAAAATGATTGCCTGTTTGCCGTTTCAGTTTATTTCAGAATCATTTCTTATTTTTATCACTCTTTTAAACAATTTCTTGGCTTTTAACATCTTGCTGTTTGTGCTCTTGACAAACCCCAGATTAGTTCAGAAGCTGTTCTCATAGGTCTTATTTGTTAGACACCTCATTCTAACAAGAAAAAAGATGGTGACACTGTAGGAAGAGGGATCCAAAAAAAAAAAGAAACGCACACACAAACTTCAAAAGTACTGAAGTGCCTTCCTTAAGTCATATATCCTGTTTTCTCTAACGTATTTAATGTATTAGTCAGAATGGCACATCAATGGCTTGTGTGTGTGTGTGTTGATACACAGTGATTCATGTCCCCTGCATGTTCTGCGCTCTGTTTTGTGTCTCTGACACTGCTTTCAGTGTAGCAGGCTTAAAGAGAAGGTAATAATACTGTTCATGCTAAGCCTTTATTGATGAGAGTTAGTAGTTCATGGAGGAGAAATCATAGTGGACAAAGGAAATACGCTGCATGTTTGTGAACATTTTTGTTGTTTTGTGTACAAGATCAGAGATGCGTCTTAAAGAATTGTGCTTGTTGAAACTGCAGTAAGACTTTTTAGTGGTCCCACTTTATATTAAGTGGCCCTAATACCGGTGTACTTACATAGTAACTAGATGTGTATATAGTATGTAACCACAGTGTAAGTACACATTGGTACATAGTATCTACAGCTGTAATGTTTGTGTAACTACACACATGTAACAACCCACTGAATGGTTTGTGTAAGTACAAATGTGTAACAGGACATTGGTAACAACACTTTTTGGTAATGAAAGTACAAATGTGTAACAGGACTAACATCACTTTTTGGTAAAGAAAGTGTTACACTTTATATTAAGTAGACAATTAATATGGATTTACCATGTAATTACTCTGATGTTACACAGCAGCGGCCAGTAAGTTAGGCTTTACATATAAATTGTGGTTGGTGTCCAGAATGTTACACTTTATATAAAGTGGACAGTTCCTGAGGAGTTACCATGTAAGTACACTGGTATTACTGTGATGCACTGACTTGAGATCCCACTCCTCTCCCCCTACTCCTCCCAACTCCTCCCACTTAACATATCCCTAAACTTACCCATCTCCACCCCCTGGATCAAATTGTTCCAATTACTCTTATACATATTGTTGTTAAAAAATGTAGTTATATATGTCCTGTTACACATTTGTACTTACACAAACCATTCAGAGGGTTGTTACATGTGTGTAATTACACAAACATTACAGCTGTAGATACTATGTACCAATGTGTACTTACACTGTGGTTACATACTACGTACACATCTAGTTACTATGTAAGTACACAGTTATTAGGGCCACTTAATATAAAGTGGGACCTCTTCTTTTTTTCTTTGGGAAAAGCTATTTTTGTTTTCCTTCTTCAGATTGAGATGCACTAAACATTAATAACATTTAAAAGATGTCTTTATTATATTCTATTTGTTATATTGTTATGCAGACAGTCATTTGGAGAATGAGAGAGAGAGAGCGCAGTTTGTGACCCTGACGCTGAGTGAGGGTGTGTAAGGTCAGGGAGAGTCCTCTTAGGGTGAATCAGACTAGCAAAACATGCATAAATGCAAACACTTGCTTTTCCAACTATATACTGTATATCTCTTGGATATATCTTGGAAGTCAACCTGATATTAGGAGCTGTCCGATTAGAGTATACTGCAGTGTGTGTGTGTGAGAGAGAGAGAGAGTGTGTGTGTTGTGTGTGAGGAAAGGACTAGATGCTGAATATTTTAGAGTTACTATATTATGCAGTGCTCACATTTAGATGGGCAAGAGAAGAAGAGCTCAAGACTTCTCTGGCTTTTCTGCCACCCTGTCTCTTTCTCCGTCTTAGAGACAGGAATGGTAACAATTCACTTTTAAAACTCTTCTCTTGCTTCCAAATACATTGAGAGGTCCATACTAGTTACTTTAGAAAAATGCTTATTTTTATTTATTTATTTTTTTGCTGACTTTGTGTTATTTATGAACACTTATTCTTTAAAAGATGCTAAATCACAGTCCAAATATCAAAAGGTTCAAAGTCCATTGAGGGAAGTCTGATATGAGGCAGATGTTGTTCATCAGGAAGTCACTTGGAGGTGCTCTAGATTCTTAATATCAAGAAGGGCTATTAAATTCTGCTCATATACAAAGTGCCTTAAGGATTGAGACAGACATGTATAGGAATCAGGGAATGTAGACACTTTAAAATGTGTGGAACAGACAGTTGGGTTTGAGGTGAAGGGAAATAATCTTAATGGTCAGATGTGTCATTTCTGGATTTATTTACTGCTTATAAATGTTGTACATGCTTGCATCTCAGTTTGTCACTTGTATCCACTGTCATTGGGAATGATGGACGTGTAAGCTACCATTCAAATGTTTGAGATTGGTAAGATTTTTTTGAATGAAGTCTCTAATGTTCACCAAGGCTGCTTTTATATGCTCAAAAATACAGGGAAATATTAATATAGTGTATTAGTACAATTTAAAAAAAAGTTTTCTATTTTAATGTATTTTAAATGTAATTTATTCCAGTAATGGCAAATCTGAATTTTCAGCAGCCATTACTCCAGTCTTCAGTGTCACATGATCCTCACTTAGTCATTTTAATATGCTAATTTGCTGTTCAAGAAACATTTCTAATTATTTTTAATGTTGAAAACAAGTCATGTTGCTTCCATGATACATTTATTGCATCTTGCTGAATGAAAATTATAAATTTCTCTTTCCCCCCCCCCCCCCCCCCCAAAAAAAACCTTACTGACCCCAGGAACTGTGTGTTTTCTGCAGAGTGAACGATCAGACTCATCACAGTGTTGCAGTTTACAAACACTTGCAGTCACCACCGTCATCAATATGTAGGTTCGGGGGAATGAGTAAATCAGAAGTGGAGTTAAATGCCACGCATAAGGCACTTACTGACCGAGAAAAAAACTCCTAATAGTTTCCAGATGAGCCTCTGGTGTTAATCTCAGACAGTAGCAGCCACCTTTTTCATTTTAGCCGCAAACTCTGACCGGACATGGTAATAACTGTTTATATAAGTGTATGTGTGTGTGTGTGTCAGTGAATGAGAGAGAGGAAGGTCATTAGTTTCTTTGCGCATCTGGTGACCTATTGTTGTGTGTGCGTTTTGTGTAGGGAAGGGGGCTTGACATTGAGTCAGTGTTATAGGGAAGTCCTGGGGCTTCCAGAGCTAAATTTCCAATTAGAGCCTCATTTACACCTGCTAATCTGTGTGTGTGTGTGTGTGTGTGTGTGTGTGTGTTGTGTGCGTTTGTGAATCATCTTGGCCACAGTCATAAGTTAGCTTGAAAACTTTAAAGAGGGTGTTTGTTGGTTTCAGGGCATAAAGGCTCGAGTGCTGGAGACATTTGTCATGCTCTTTCTGCTGGGTCTCCTCATCCTGGGCATTGTATGGGTGGCGTCCGCTCTCATTGACAATGATGCCGCCAGCATGGAATCGCTCTACGGTATGTCTCTTAACCCTCCTCCTGCAGTTGTGGATGCATGCATGTGATATAATCAGTTATGTATTGATCTGTGGTTTACGGTGCCTGTCACGTTCTCTTGTTCTAGATTTATGGGAGTTTTATCTGCCATACCTCTATTCCTGCATCTCTCTGATGGGAGGCCTGTTGCTGCTTAGTAAGTTCATATGAAACCGTGCTGTCAGTGCACAATCACTTTTGTATTTAGCCCTTAGTGGACACTGTAACTTCCAGTGCAGTGAAGAGTATGAAAATTGTGAGGAAAATTAAGCACTGTCTTATGAACACCTTGAAGTTGGACAGTTTTTAAAGAAATAGTCATGTCTGTCTTTGGAGAGCAAGTGTTACTACAATTTGCTGTTTTGAGACGAACCTTCTCTTCAGCTGGTTGAGCAGCAGCCTGTTAGGGCTTTAGGACTGGGTGATATTTTGAAAATTGCATACAATTAAATCGATTCATTCCTTTTTTTGTTCATATAGTGAAAAACAGTGTGGAAAACATAACTAGATTTTGCTTTTGAATACTTTCATGAATCTCATTGGCAGCAGTAGCTGTTTTGTTGAAATGATTCCTATAATTAAAATGGCTTAAAATATATTTTTCAGAGCAAATAGATGTGTGTCAAAGTGGCATACACATTAAAACGCTAAAATATTAATAAATAATATCAACCACCCCTGCTGTCCCTCACAATGCCTTTTTACTTGTTTCAGCCACTGCTACTGAACAGAAGTTAAATAAATTTGAACTAGTTCAATGGTTGCATTCCTACTCTTGCTTTAGAAAAGCATAAATGAGCATGTGTGTGTTTAAAACAGCTTCTTGTCTCATCTCATCAGTGTGTACTCCAGTAGGACTGTCACGCATGTTCACAGTGATGGGCCAGTTACTAGTTAAACCAACAGTAAGTACTATTACTCTGTATGTGTATGCATTTGGTAAAGATCCACCCTATCATTCTCCCTCACACCATTTGGCTCTCTTTCCCTGTCTGTATAGATTTTAGAGGATCTCGATGAGCAGATTTATTGTATACAGCTGCAGGAAGAGGCCTTGGAGCGTAGACTCAATGGTGAGTGTTTTTGTTTTTTGCATGATGGGCAAATGCAAGGTTTATTGCCTGTTTGTATTATTTTCTGTATTACCTGAATGACAGCGGATTATTTGCATCTGTTACCTCTAGCATTTATTCTGCTACTCTGCTATTGTTTTGGTGATGTTTTAAGAAATGCAGAGTATCACTTTAATTGGGTGCTTTCTTACATTTTTGACAAAGCATGAATTCATCACAGTTATAAATAGTGGTGTTTTTGGTTTATTTTTAGTAAAAAAAAAGGGGGGGGGGGAGATTTTTGCTCTAATAGAATTATGTCCCCTGTTGACCCACGCTCTCATGTTTTTCTCACTTTCTTTAACTACCTCCCTTACCCCTCCTGTATCTGAGAAATCATACCCATGCGCTCCAGTGCTTCCTATACATTTTGTAGTTAAGTAACTGGTGAAACATCATTAAAAATATACTTTAAAGTTTTCTCATACTCATACATCTTTTAGATGACTTCTATTCCCATGCACAAACATCCACACAATGCAGGAAGTGTTGATGTTTAAAGCCAAACTAGACTTTTGCTTCAACTCAAGCACACAACAGAGTGTACAGATGCCAGTCAACATGGAACATGTGCTTTTCTATTGAATTCACGGAGGTAAGCTAGATCTTAACTGATAGTAGCCAGTTGCTCAAATCCCATGGATGAATTTCAATAGCCTCTCATTTGGTTGTTTGGTTCTGTAGTGTTGGCACCAAAGGCGGATTTGCTTTGAACACCTGATAAAATAATTGTAATCTGTTTTAACGATTTTCGCTTCTTTATGATTGCCGTTTGATGTGAACCGCATTGACAGTCACTGTGATCGGTTGACAAAAGGCCACTAGGGATGTGGAATGTCTCTGAGTTATAGGAAGGTCTCGCTCAGGCGTTAAGGAGAGAACGAATTTACCTTATCAGGAATTTAAGGAATTTTTGTTCTTTTCTTCTTTCACCCCATAAATGCAAAACCTGAGGTGAAGTTGGGGGGGGGGGGGGGGGGGGGGTGGGGGAGTTCAAGAGGAAACTGTCTACTTTGCTTTACTCTCTTATCTGTGTTCTATCTAATAACAATTATCCATCTGACTGTAACTTCATTTAGATCCTACATGCCTGCACACGCTCTGTTGCAGACCTTTGATGTGGGCTAATAAGTGTGTTAGTTATTACATTAATGCAGTGATCTGCATCTCTACTTCGTCTCATGTCAGCTTTACTGTCCTGACGTTGAGGCCATTAATACAGGTTAAAGTAATCTCTCTTTTTTTTTTAAAATATGAAGTATCTGAATGCATACATGTAGTATTTATTTTGCTATATGAGAATGTTTGCATAAGAGCACTTTTTTATGCACTGCTAGGTAGTCTTGCAACTGTGTGTTTAGGTGCATTTGTCTGAGTGTGTGCTTTCATACCAGTCTGGGTGCAGGCATTTGTTTGTCCTCTGTCTTGGCTCTTGCTATGCTTTTCTCTGTTGCCCAGATGCGCAGTGGCAGGGTGACCTTGCAAAAACTCTCCTCGGTACCGGATGGCTCTCTGCTTTGCATAATTACCACTGACGTAATGCAAAAGTTTCTTTAGGAAACAATGACATCATCTCCTCTCCTTCTGGTCTTGTGCACATCAAATATCCCGCGCTTACGAGCATCACCTTTATCACCTTATTGAAGGGCTGAGCAAGCGTTTTTCTAATTAATCTTCCTGAAAATTGGTGGATCCATCACAGTTCTGATTATTTGACTTTATTCTTATCATTTAAATGAACTGTTGGATTTATTAGTGTTTTCCTCCACCATTGCCTATGTCATCAATATTATGTGATATGTTTATTTATTTATTTTATTATTTCAGTTAGGGGAGAGTCATTTAGCAGCCCTCTTTTAATTCAAGTGACTTACAATGAGGTATTGATTATAATATTAGATATATATAAATATATATATGTGTGTTTTTCATCAGAATTAAGGTTTTTTTAAAAAAGGAATTTTGGGTAGTTATTTATTGTAATTTATGAATCACTGTACAAACAAACACGAGTAATCCTGGCAAATAATATAAACGGATAAAGTGCAGTACCTAATTAATAATATTTTTTCTTTAATATCAGTACCTTTCAAGCTTCTGAAAGGTTAAACTCAGTATGAAAAACACCAAATACTGGTTTAAATTTAATAATTAAAATCCAGCGGTTGTTGATTGAATTATGAGATGTGGACATTGCACTCAAACATCAATGCAAGCCTGCAGTCGATTGTGGAGGGGCAGGGTTTAAGCAAACTAAATGATCTGAGTCTGGCATATGACTTTTTTTGTTAAATTGTGTGTGTGTGTGTTCACTACTCACTGCTGTGTGCGCACTTGGTTGGGTGAAATGCAGAGCACAAATTCTGAGTATGGGTCACCATACTTGGCTACACATCACGTCACTATCACATCACTATAAAAGGTCAAATGTTTTTTTTTTTATGAAACATAGATAGATGAGTACATCATGCATTTAGGAATTAGATGGTGAATTTTTATTTCATGCCAAATTTAAAGTGTGAAAACATTGGTATTGATAATCACAGGAAATCAAAGGTTATTCCATACAATGCTTTTGGCAAAAAGATCCAGATCCAATCAGTTGTCTCAACTGTTGTTCTTTCTCTCACTTTTAACTCCCTTCTTGTTAGCCCCTCAGGGCAGCCTTGAGTCATGTTTGGCAGAACAATCCAGTCCTGATCTGCTAATAGTGACATTTCCTATCATTGTTCTCACAATTTTGGTTGGAGGGTACAGATTTTCCCTAAAAATCACTGGTATGGACAAGTACACGATCAGGAGCACACCTGCTGTGTTTTTTTCTTTTAATAGATTTCTTTATGAACCTGAACCTCTACCAGACAGGGCGTGTACAATCATCATAACAATAATCACATTTTGATCAAAGTGATTGACTCCTCAGCCTCATGTTGGTGAAAAGATGAAAGATTGTGTTTTTATTGCATGCCAGTAACGGTGTAACACTGAACTAATTGCTGCTGATCTGCCAGTGTGTGTCCCCCGAGGCTGTGCAAACCAATCCTTTGCTTTGAGGAGCAAACGAGCCACTGAAACAGTGGGAAAAAAAACAAAAATCAAATGAAACCGATAAATAAGAGCTAAATGAGACAGAAGTCTGTGGTTTTCCTGGAGAACCCCTCTCTGGTTTTGCCCTCTCACTCTCACCTCCTGACACACACACACACAGTGTTCAGGAGAAACCTCAGTCCCCTCTTCCGTCAGAACCAGTTGCAGCATGCACACGTCTAGCCTAGACTCTGCAGTTAGAGTATACAACTACTAGTGTTGGGGGTAATGCGTTCCCAAAGTATACTTCAGTTCTGACGCAAACAGCTGAATGCTTAGCATTGTCCATTTGATCCACACTCTAAATGCCTACTGCACTGTTGACAAAATTTACATCGCACACAGACTTTTCAATTAAATAACTTTTTCAATTAACTCGCATAACTTTTTTTTTTTTTTTTGTTTTTTTTAAATAAACATGGAATTTCCACAAATGCAACAAGCGGTATTTGCCTTTTTACGAATACTTACGTACTATTTCCTCGCTAATACCTAAACCTCCAGAAGCCTCTCCTTTCTCTCTCTGTCTTGAGACTCCATCCTGATACTGTCAAGTTTCTTATGGAGAAAAAAACTAACAAGACACAAGCTTTTAGGACTTGGACCAGCATATCAGACATGCACCTGTCAAAGTTGTTAATATTTTTACTCTCAAAAGTGTATGAGGAACAATTATAAGTCATCATAAATTAAATGACCATTATAACAGTACACCTATTATGTTCATTATAAGCTATTTTTGACAGAGGAAAAACTTTTAGAGGCAGAACTTACCAAAACAAATAAACATGTTAATGATTTAATGTAATTAATCCTTAATTACAGCATTCATTTTTAATTTTTTTTAATCGTTTTTTTTAAATAATATATTATAATGATTAGAATTTTTTAAAGGAATAATGCAATAGTTTATTTTTCAAAGCATTGTTTACCAGCGCTGTTAAACACATTTGAGATTGCAGATGTGTGTGTGGTGCTCATGAGATTTTCTTAATTGTTGCAGATGTTGAAAGTGGCAGAATTAGCTAAGCAAAATAGAAGGTTTAATAGAAATGTTCCAATATACAATATGGCTGAACTGTGGTGATAAACTTCCTGCTGGGCATTGAGCTCACTCTCACTTCTTATGCATTCCGATATTTAACTGCTACCTCCACACTGTAAAAGCTGTGTTTTACTTTCAGTAAATGAATGTATTTTCTTGACAAATGGTGTGATTATATTAAGTAGGTACTTGAGTAACGGTAAAGATATCAACGTTCTAACCACTGATTTATATTCACTTCCCTGATGTTTCCTAGTGGTTTTATCTTTTTACAGAAGCTCTTAATAAGCCAAAGTAAACGGAATGATAGTATCTTTGTTTCGATTCTTTGCTCTCTCTGTCTTTCTCTAAAGCTCCTCCTGTGTTTGTCTGTCTCTCAGGTACGATGTCAAACTCTTATTTCCATGGAAACTCTCAGCACCATCTCTACAAAGAGCTGGACAACATTCGCAATCAGAGGAACAAACTCGGTAAGAGATGTTTTTAACAACGTTTAATTAAACTAATTTAAACTGATTCTGAACTGTCAGTTTCAAATCTGTGTAGGCTGCAGTGTCCACTCCTCATAATATTGTTGAAATGCAAAGTGTGTGCATATTTGAATGTGAACAGTCATTTGGAGTGAAGCCAAATAGGGTATGGCTGTATAATTTTCGACGTCAGCCTGTGTTTTGGGTTATTATATAAATGATTCCAGAGAGTCGAGCAGTTGGAAGGAGAGAAGGCCACAAAGGCACTTAGGATATTGGCATGTGATGCAAACTTTATTGTGGCTGTCTCTCCCAAGTGAGGTCATTAATTTAGAGGCAGCATGGTGCATATGTGGGGAACCCTGCCAAGCTCCGAGCCAGAGCAGAATCAGAGCGAGAGATGTTGGGAAGGAGAGGGTAGCACAGGAGTGACAGACACTGGGATTGAGATGAGTGTAGCAGGAGAAGCCCCAATACTTGTCACTGTTCTGAACTATATACTGATACCTCTGAACTATGCTTACATAGATGTGGATTAACTTGAATTTACCCAGTGATAACTGATAGCTGTTATTTCAACACGCTAATGAAATGCAAAGCAATGAATTATCATAAAAGCTGCAGTTAGTTCTTAAACACTATTTTGAAATCTAGATTTTGTAGATGTTTTTAAAAGAAACCCTTTTTGCTCATCAGGGCTGCATTTATTTGATCAAAAATACAGTATAATTGTGAAATAATTGAAAAGAAAATGACACTTTTTTCCTATTTATATATTTTAAAATGTAATCTATTGCTGTGATGGCAAAGCTGAATTTTCAGCAACCATTACTCCAGTCTTCAGTGTCACATGATCCTTTAGAAGCATATTTGTTCTTTTCCACAAATCTCACTTTTTTCCACATCACTCTTGATCAGTATAATGCTTCACTTCAAACTAAAACTATCAGTTTCTATCCAAATGATTACTGACCCTGAACTTTTAAACACAAGTATATGTGTGAGACTTCACAATAAGTTTAATTTGTTAACATTAGTTAATGCACTTCATACACTGGCAATGGACAATACTTTTACAGAATTTATTAATTTAGGTAAATGTTCATTTATACATAGACTACTACATTTTAATATTTGAAGCTAATTTTATTTTATGTAATAATACATTTCAACTTGTTCATTGCTTGTTCATGAAACATGTAAAATGTTACAGTGATGTAAATTTTGTTGCTATTTTATAGCTTTGCTAGATGAAAGATAATCTTTTAAAAATTCTCCTGTATTAAATAGATTTTTCATCTTACTAGTTACTCTTTTTCTTGGTGTGAAATCAGGCACTGAGAGGAATGGACTAATTAAAGGGATTGGGTGTCATTTGCTCAAAGTTAGTTCACTGTAAACATATGTACTGCAAGTCAGAAATATGTGCACTAGAATCGCTTCTCTCACCCTCTGTCCTAGAAAGGAGAAAGAAGGCCTCAGCCTGGGAAAAGAACCTCCTTTACCCCATAGTGATGCTGATCCTGCTTGCTGGAACGGTACACGTTTATTTAGACTTTGCAGGGTTATCATAATGAACCACAAAGCATGTGACTTGATGCAGTTTATTTCATAAATTGGTTTGATGTTTCGTTCTACTGTTTATAATGCTTATGTTTGCTTTAATCTGTGCTGCTTGCAGGCGATTTCTGTTCTCCTGGTTGCCCTGAACATTGTGTACTTGCTTGTTGATGAGACCGCTTTGCCAAAGGGTTCAACGGTAAGAAAAATGCAAGTCAACAAACTTGAAAATGTAAACAAATACTCAGCTTTTCCTTCACTTGCTCCCTCTATCTCTACCACGGAGTCTTGCAAAAATCACGCTTTGCGTCGGGACACACTGAATTCCAGATATGCTCAGGTGTGTGCAGTAGAAGAAAAGGCAGGTCGAGATGTGTATCATGTCGCTGCTGTTTGATGCTCTTTATCAGAG
Source organism: Sinocyclocheilus anophthalmus (assembly GCA_018155175.1). Taxonomy (NCBI): domain Eukaryota; kingdom Metazoa; phylum Chordata; class Actinopteri; order Cypriniformes; family Cyprinidae; genus Sinocyclocheilus; species Sinocyclocheilus anophthalmus. The sequence goes on along the minus strand of JADLZN010008866.1, from coordinate 250,392 downwards.
TTGCGCTCCCATTCGCTCTGCATGATGTCAATTCAAAGGCACTCACGCACTGTACGTGTGTGAAACTCTGGACACAGCCCTCATTCGTCTTAACTGGGTGTTTTGAATACTTGGCCGAGGCCCTTTCAGTCAAAGCTCTGTAATGAAACCATCATTTAACCTTTGCGCAGTTTTCGACTGTGCGAAGACAGCGTCAATTTTCTCTTTGACAAGGAAATTACAAGCTACGGCTGGTTGAATATGGGTCCAAGTCAGTTTACCGCTGATTTGAGCTTGGACAGGTAAATAGTTTAACAGGTCCATGGGAACGGTTACATCATTTCCTGTTTTCTTAAACGTGAACATTGTTTTGTTCTCACTCTTTCTTTTCGTCCATACAATGATGGTCTTATCTCACTTTAATTCACCACTCCTACGTGCTGTCCCTGTTTCATACGTTTTTTTCTTTGTCTTGCCACAACAAAGGAAATTCAACATGTTGAGCTGCTCTATAAGAGTGCCCACTCCCCATTCTAATGATTTTATTAGTGTCGATGTTTGCCTTGGCATGATGCTTGACTGAAAATCCCCCAAATTACACTTGTCACATTGTTCAGAGACGAAGGGCCCTCTTGACAGACTGGTTAATGGTTTATGTGTTTGATGAGCTGGACTGGTGCCATGCTTTAAGATCTCATGTAACCACGACAACCCAGCAGCAGTGTCTGAACGTCTGTTTGATGGGTTTTACGTCGGGTTGGGATGTGGTGGGGGGTGGGCCAGCATTCCGCAACATTCTTAAGAGAGATTGATGCGAGTTAACTAGGTTAACGCCGAGACCGTCAGATAAGGCAAGGCATCGTAAATGTGGCTGTGAGGTAAGGAGATCTAATGCAGTGGCACTGCTTGCATTAAGCTGTCTGATACACTGTTGCTAATGACTGCTATAAAAGTCTTATTGCTGTCATTCCCCATGGATTCAGAATTATTGTCGATGCTAAAAACAGCCTCATTAATGTCCGTTCCTCATCTGAACCCGTATCTCACGTGTCATATGGAGCAGAAGGAGTGATGGAATGAGAAACGAGATGAGAGGGAAAGCGAGAGAGATCGTATTTCTCTTTTTGACCTCTGAACCTTTGACAGGAGTAAACAGATGACACTTAACCTGTAGGTAAATATCTTTCTAAAAAAAAAGAGAGAATGAAAAAAGGCCTGTCTTATCCATGATTCGTTTTTTGGTACTTTTTTTCAGTTTTTCTGATGAATTATCCTTCATCAGAGGTAGCTGAGACACATCAAAACATGTAGTGTAGTTAGGACACACCTGAAGGTACACACACCGATATCCTTAAACTCAGCGCCAACAAACACCTCACACAGCTCCGAGCAAAAAAAGGAGATTTGAGATACCTGTCCAGTTCAATAGTATCAGTCAGTTTATGATAAGTTAAATGACAGTCAAGGATGGATGTGGAGTGAAACTGCACATATATGATCAATGTTTTATACACCTATATACAATAATATAATTCTTGGGTTGAATGGGGTTTTATGTTTGATCACATTACTAGTTCTTTTCCCACTGCACTACAGCGTCAACTTCTAGCTAACTTTTTTTGGATGGTTCACTTATATAACAGTTTGACTGTTTGATGATATTTTACAAGCAGGTGTTTAAGTTGAGCTCCTCTGGTTTTCAATCACGTGTAAACTTTCTTCAGGCCTGTCATCAATAACAAGAAGCAAGACTGACATTATCAAATCTGGTTCAGATTTGATCTAATCCAGTTAGAAAGATCATCATAAATATTTTTATATGCTCTGTTGATTTTGAATTGGTCTACTGTCAAATACACATCGTTAGAATGAGAGTGATGATTGATTTTTATTTTTCATTAATTTTTTTTTACTTGTCAAGGCCAGACTAATGTTGTTTTACATTGATAAATTGTCAAATAAATGTTGGCTTTTATTGTAAAAATTCCAATCCAAACATTCAGATCACATCAGTGACTTCAAAAGATATTAAAGGCCTGAGATTGAAAAACGTTGTTTGCCAGCGCATTTGTTTTGTTGTTTTTTTTCCCCACATTTTTCTCTTAATTTTTGGCAGCCTTTCATTCTGAGCAGCCTCTTACTGTAAGAGCACCATTGCCTTTTTTTCTTTTTCTTTTTTGTTTGAACACCTGCTCACATATTATGCGTGTGTGAGCGGCGGTGAATTTAAAAAGATTTCTTTCATCTGCTTCCATTCATTACTTCACCAATTTCACTCTGTCTGTCCTCATTGGTGAGAAGGGAAACTTCACTAATCTGAGCTTTATATGTTTTATTTCTTCATAATAGCGTTCACTCAGAACAGCTCCAAATATTTGTGCTGCTTTTTTCTGCTCTCACTGCCTGAAGCACTGAGGTGTCAACACCATAGTCTTATTTAGATTACACAGCTTCGGTTGTAACAGGAACCTTTGCATTGGGCACGTCGCTAAAACACGTCCACTGCATGCACTTACTCCACTCAGTCCAGAACCTCAACCGGTGCCTTTGAGAGACATGCAAAAAAATGATCATATTTTGAAGGCAAATTTTATGTGGAGGAAAAAAAATCAGTTTATGAAAATAACCATTGACTGTAACTTTCACTATTTGTTTCTGCAGGAGAGAGATATTGGCAATGCCTCCTTATCCACATTTGGAGTTGCCCAGGCGGTTATTGAAATCATTCTCATGTTGTATCCTTTGCTGTGTGTGTTACACTAATGCTGCATAAGCTCCAGTCTAGTGTTTGATCGCAGATTGTGTGTGTTTAGTGAAGGGACTCAAAGTTGTTTGCTTATGATTGTTGCGAGTGTGTTCTAGAGGGAAATGTTAGTGAATGTTTTGACTGAAACAACTGTGTTAGTCTTAACTGTTAAACAGTTATCTGTTGGTTTCATCTGTGGTTGGCTTCTATAGCCTTCGCATCTTTCAGGAGCTCACTCCCATAAAGGACGACACTACCATGACAACGGTAGGATCTGCAACACTGCTTCGGTTTTAAGGCCTGTTCACACTAATTTGGACTAAATGTATAAAACATTCACACATTGTTCATTGTTCCAAATCTCCTGATTTTGGTGGTGAGTCACATTTTTTCCAATCCTGAGAAGTTGAATTCTTTTCATTCTTCAAAAAAGTTTGTATATCTAAATATGTTTTTAAGCATCGTAACAATGGGGGGGGAACAAGGTCTAACCTTGCAATTAAAAAATATGTATTATTGCATAAATAATATTTTGTACTTAATGTAAAGGAGTTCAAGGATTGTTTTATTTTACTTTTTTAAATCTATTATTCTTTTGCAAAAAAATGTGGTCGTGGTGCATTCAATTTTTTTTAAAACCATCAACTTAGTGGATTCTTTTATCATATTTAATTTGGAATGATGGAAATGTTTCTTAGTCTTGTTTTTTTTCTTCTTCTTGTAGATCATTCTATAAAAAATATCCACGAATAAAGTGTATCCATAGTCTAGTGCTGACCGGCCCTTGCCTGTCATGTCCCGAACACTTGGTAAGGTCCTCCTTACCTGCATGTGTACACTATCCTTTATAAGCATCTGTGTATTTCTTGGGGTTACCATAAACATTGCATCAAGTGTTTGTTTGTGTTTGGATACTACCATTTTTATACATTTTCCAGCTGCACTGACGTATACACATACAGGCAAACTCATTTCCACTGTTAAGATTTAAAACAAGTTTTACATTCCTCAACAAAATGGAAGCGCGACAAAGGACTAGAGCTAGCAGAATCCGTCACCATAGCGTGCATATAAAAGACTGGCACTAACAGACAACAGCTTTCAAATAGTCTTTGTGTGTGTGTGTGTGTGTGTGAGTGAATGAGTGAGTACAGTGACTCACTGGGAGCTTCAGAAAAATATCAGTATTTCTGCTGTGCTACACTGAAAAGATGAAAGGAGAGGTTGCATGAAGTAGTTTTTATTTGACCAAAGAATTTCAACAACTTTGCTCATACAGTGTCTTCAATTAAACAAATTAAAACACATTTACTATCAAATAGACTCACAAACACCCCGTGTGGAAAGATGGAAATCCTGCAGAAATACTCAAAGGGGTGTGTGTGAATATATACAGGTTTGGCTATTTGTGAGGTCCAAAATATCTTCACTATTCAAAAATATCCTCACTAATATAGTAAAACATGTTGAACACTGACAAGTGAACTGGACATCAATGGTTAAAGATTAGCGGAATCATGTTTTGGTGGGGGTTACGTTTAGGGTTAGGGGATCAGAAATATCATTAACCTGATATAAAAACAATGTCTATAAGATGTCCTCACTAATATAGTGAAACGTATGTGTGTGTGCACATACATAAGCAGACTGCAGGAGCCTGTTGAAAATGTGGGAAAGGTAAACTGAATTGTGTGACAGCACTGACCTTTACACAGACAGTTAACTCTCACCCTAGCACTCTCCTCTTTAACAATATTAAACTCTTGATATTTTTTTTCTTCAATTCTGAGAAGTATAGGTTACTTGGGTTTCTTCATTTCATTAATCCATTACAAGGGCTCACCTGGAAAAGGATTTGCTCAATAATAGATTTGTTCGTGAGTGAGAGAGCCATTCACCCAAACTTTTATGCCATTGTTTTCATTCAATATGGCTGTCAGTGACTAGCGGTTATAGACCTTGTTGTATCTGAAGGACTACAGATGTTATTAGATTCTATGCAATTAATTTACTTAAGATAATGGGTGTGAATTTGACCACAGCCCAAAAAATCAGGCATGCACAAGAGAAACCTTTTGACATAGCATATACATTTCCACATGCATATTCAAATAACTGGATGTATTCTGTTAAAAATTCTACTCCGTTTAAAATATATCTCTTTTACAGTTCCCTTTAAACATTACAGAGTACAGAAATTGGTCATTGCCCTCATTAACTGGTCATGAAGTCCAGAAAACTCCTTTAATTAAATCTGATTTGTGTAATTTATCCTACTGCAGTTTTTTCTCCTTTTAGGACTGGTGGAAAAAACGACAAGGGATTTATTAAGGTGAAAAAATGAATGGGTATAACTAATGAATCCATTTCACGTTTTAGTTTTGCAAGTCTACACTGTGCGTCTTTTGCTGTAATTAGTGGATGTTGGACAGACGAAAGTTTTTATTTTTTTATTTATTTATTTTTTTAAGTGGCCGGTCAGTCTGAAACTAAGCACATTAACTTTGGATGATAGTTTGCCACGGGTGAATGAAACTTGACCTTTTTTACCACTTTCAACACAAGTTTTTGATGATGCTTGAGATTTTGAATGGGAAACATTGAAGTTGTTTTAAGTTATCCTCAGGAGTCAGCCTGTTGTACTCAATATTTTATTTAGAGGTAGTCCAGAAAAAGGTTGAGTTATAAAGTTATTTAAAGGAGCACCCAAAAGCAGGAGAGAGAGGAGGGGAAAAAAAGAATCATGCCCAATAGGAAAACCCATGATGCATTTAAAGGGGGAGAAAGGAGGCGGCAGATTGTTCCTTTTTGAAATATGAAGCTAATTGAACTCTGATCTTAATGTGATTAAACGTGCTTAATTTGTTGTCAGTGTTTGAAAATGATAAATGGTTGTTAATTATTTATGTAATATTTCTGTCTTCAGACAAACGTTTCGAATATGTGGAGTGTTTGAGTTGAAATGATAAAATGGAACATGAAAGTATTTTCTATATATTACTTCTTTGAAAAAGCTAATCCTTTTTCAGGAGGTTAAATTGCTTTGTCAAATTAATCTCTTTAAAATATTTTGTCATTCCAATGATGAATGCACTTGCATTTTTAGCCTTATTTGATCTTGTTTGTATTCTGGTTGTGTGAAGTGATAAAGTGATGACCTGTGTGTTAATTCAGGTCAAATTGCAAAACATTGTGGATTCAGTTTGATTAAATTAGGTAATCACTTATTTGGCAACACAATTTTACGCTGTACAAATAACATTTCATTTGAATGTGCACATGCACCTTGTGGCCATGGAACATTTAGGCATAAAAATGAGAGTGCAACTTGTACGTTTTGTTTCAGAAAGAATGTTTTATTCCCAATCAGTTTTGTCTGACGACAATAAACAAACTTCATTCTAACTGAAATATGAAAGCAGATGGTAAATGGGAGACTTGCTTATCTAGGATGTGGGAAAAAGATACTTTATGATGTTGTGTAATCTGATTGAGATGGAGCTGTGGTCCTTTAAGTGTCTTTCTTTTTATCATGTCTTCATCGTGAGCCCTTACCTGCTCTTTCAATCCTTTCTTTCCAACCATACACCTCCCCATTTCTTCACTCTATTTTCTATTTATGCTTGAGACGTTGACAGTGAGTTTAAAATGGCAAATCCTTTCAAGAAACTCCCACCCACTGTATGCTAAAAAAATAGGGAATCTGAGAATTGACCGTTTTTCTGTGTCTTGCTTTCTGCAGGAATAACAAGGTTTGATCTCCTGGGTGATTTTGGACGATTTAATTGGCTTGGAAATTTTTACATCGTACTTTCGTACAATCTTCTGTTTGCTGTGGTAACCACATTGTGTCTGGTCCGAAAATTCACATCTGCTGTGCGAGAGGAACTCCTCAAAGCCCTCGGTAATGTATTCTGCCCAACGCCATTCTGCTAGCACTTCTTATATTGTAATTTAATCTCCAGATTTCTTTCTGGTCTACATTTTCCACAATCGCGTTCTGTACTCTTTTTATGCTCATGTCTTTGTGTCTATATATTCAGGGCAGTCCGCTAGCAGGGCATACTGATAATGGTGCATACAATGCATAATGGAGTTTTAGTTTTGAAATGCCATATTATTTGTCTACGAGAGTCAAAGCATCCAAATGTTTCAAATACTTATCTCTTTGGTTTCAGGTCTGGATAAATTAAATCTGTCCAACAGTCCGACAGATGCAGAGTCAGGGAAACATGCTGTCAACGGTCATCAGAAAACTCTGTGAGAACAAAATCCAGCCATCCTCACACAAACTCATGTATGTGTATTCAGTTGGCTTTTTCATTTTAAGAGTATAGTGATATAACATCAGAGAGCATCAAAAAAACAGAAAGAAAAAAAAAAATGTTGACAAGTTTGGACTCCTAGTCACCCGACATGCAGTGTATGTCCAGCTCTCATTTGAAACTCAAACTCCCTGCAGAATGCTTCCAGCTATAACCAGTCTGAGATTCACAATGATTTCAATTGGGTTTGCAGTCTTTGTTTTTCAGCTTGTAAATGCTTTCATGCCAATTCTCTTAAGTGAGAAAATGTTCTTTTCTTGCTGACCTGCACACCTAAAAAAACCTCTTGACTGCACCTTTCAATGAGGGATTATTATTATTATTTTTATCATCTATAATTTTTCCCTAGTTTGATCAAGGGAAATATGCCAAGCTGATAATGTCGCGTGTAATGAAATTTAGTCTCAGTTAGGGCAATTATTGTTTAACAACATTTTCTAAAGTTAAATGGAACTTTTTAGATGAAACGGGTTGAGGCCCATAAAAACAATTCCCCTAAAAACAACTCACAAATGACATATAAACATATACAGTGATGTTGTCAAGAGACCTTTATTACATGTGATATGAGTACGAATATAAGAAACTATATTCGATTAAGAATTGCAGAATGGTCAAATTTAACACTGGGAAAGAAAGCATTGCAGTGAGTCAAGCTGAACATTTAATCTCAAGTTAAGTTACAGATGTTTTAATGCCAAATTAACTGGTTCTTAGGCAAATGGGGCAAAATGTGATGGCCAATCACGATGATGAATACTCTAAAAGTTTCATTGTCAGCATTGGTCCATAGCTGTCAAATTTATTGCTTGAATTTTGATGCGTAAAGTAAGTTTTGTGATCTGAAAACTTGTTATTCTTTGTCTGCCATTGCATATGTTTACATTCACTTTGTTAAGATGAAGATCAATTATTATTTATAAGGTTATCTGTTATAAGTGAGGAAGCATTATGATTTTAATTTCCTCATGCTTCACTGTGACAATTCAGGTTTGTTGGATGTGACAGAATTAAGTAATGGGAATTAACAAGGAAACTCCCCAGACATGTGCCTTACTCACAATATTGGCATATTCTGGGTAGTATTGGATTGGTACTAAGAGTGGAGGAGCCTACCTGCCAAATTTCTTCTTGCACTGCAACTGCTCTTGTTGTTTCCATCAGTAGGCAAGGTTCAGATGTGGACATTTTGGGTTCGAGTCACCACCGACAACCAGCTTAACATGTTATTGTGTTTACTTGAATTGGTTGCGTTTAGGAATGTTGCGACCAGCCGGTCAATCTTGCTAATATCACCTCAATGATTCAACACATTTAATGGATTGAATCGTCGTCTTGAATAAGGAAGGTGATCACATTTAAATGACAGCAAAGAAATGCAGCTCTTTTGTCTTAGTAGTAAAATGCACCAAATATTTGGGAGAAGGTGAGGCACAATCTTGGGATATGCTTCCTGTTCCTCTACTTAAATCTGCTGCTACTTCCTCCACAACATTTGATACTATACTATGCTACATGTACTACGCAAACTGAGAGCATATAGCCAATAACATACGTCCTTTGAACTTGGTTATTGCTGCAGAGCTTGTGGGGATCTATATATTTGCCTTATTTCAGCCTTCCTCTGCAGCTGCTTTGCTTTTTGCAAATGGCAGGTTATCCGTGAACATAGATATTTGTTTGCTTTTTCACTCGCTCTCATGCTGGATTTTAAGCCAGCTCAGCCTGTTCAGTCTAATGAAATCCCGGTCTACACAGATCTTGTATATAAAGGCTGTGAAAACAGGACTGCAGAGCCACATCAGTCTGATTCACACCTATTAAAGCTTATTGTGCGGTGAAATGAATGTGAAGTCCGAGCGGAGTCAGTTGTCATTATGCATGTAGAAAGCAGCACGACTCATTGAAGGGTCTCCTTTGTAGCTATGAAATACAGTCAGTTTATTTTAATATTGTCTAAAAGTTACTGATTACACCGTTAATGTACAATATGTTCAGTGTAGTTTCCAAACATTCCCATTCTGACGACAAACCCAACAGGCTAAAAGAACATGAAGAAATCCGTTTCGGCCATTCCTGACATTTCTCTCTTAAGGTTTTATATAAAGCTGAACAGACATCCTGTGTTCACTCTTCACTGTACATCTCTTTCACTATGGCAAGCATCATTATAATGTAAAAGATGTATTTAAATGTATATACAGTATATTTCCTCTTTTTATTTTTGTAGAATGTAGATATGAAACAGCTCTTGAGCCTCATTCATACTATGCTATTTGTGGAAAAGACCAGACAATTAGATGCTCAGCATTTGTTTATTGTAAAAAACAAACAAACCAAAAAAAAAAAATCACCTCTGATGCCTTAAACAGGCTTTCTGGGCTTTTGTTTTTGTCTCCTGTTGTCCAGTATTGAGGAGACAAGTTGTGCATGTGTGAGATGTGCAAATGAGTGAAAGAGTGAGACAGATTGTTAGCGTGTGCACCTTTTTATTGACTAATTCACTGTGAATCCCTCTTGTGATTGTCAATAACATGGCATACCAAAACGACAGGGCGTATCGTTGAACTGGAACTGTCAAAACTGTCAGGGCACTGATATGGAATATTAATATTTGGGCAGGAATCAGATTGGATTTTGTGTTTGCAAAGTTCAAAGATTCACATTAGGGACACTGAATTCAAAACCTGTGAAAATGTCATTTAAAACTTGACTCCTCAGTGGGTTCTGTGGTTCAGTTTGATGGACTGTTTTGGTGTTTTTATTTTCATGGATTTAAAAAAAAGTTACATGTAAAATATATTTTTTTCCTGTTGATTTGCACAACGAATATTTTGTAAGAAAATATCTGGGGAATGAGTGTATTATGTCAATAATTGTGTCGTTGAAGTAATCTATTTGTGTGCGTGTGTGTATTCAACTTTTAATGTCACTTTTGTCTGCACAAATTTTGTAATGCCAGAACATCATATGTCATTATTAACTATATAATACAAAATTCTACTCTTTGGCTTTAATTTAATTGTTTTTTAACATATGCTGCTGTTACTTTATGCAGCACAAGGACCGGCGTGTCAGTTGGTGTGTTGGGTTTCTCAGAATAGAGGCATTTGCAGTGATATACTAGAATTAACTGTGAAAGAAAAAGAAGCTTATTCATTCCATATTCTATAATCTGCTTGATCTGATTGTTGTTCATCTCTCTTTCCAATCCTCCTCCCATCACCTATACAACATTGTTACAAAAAATGTAGTACATCAAGGATGCTGGATATTTTCAGTTCATCAGTCTTTTGAACAGCGCTTCAGTAGAAAGTGTCATGTCTACACACCAAACAGCTTGTTTGTTCATCATAGGCTAAATGTCTGTCGGCCTCCTTTGAATTCTCATCCTCAGCTCCAAGGGAAAGCTTAATTCTGTTTCCATTTTTGCCTGTAGCTTCTTTTACTTGTGTGAATGTTTTTTTTTTCAGAATGTATTCTCTTGTATTTGTAGTGTTGTTCAAAATGTTCAGATTCTCTTTAGTTTACTTTGTATTCCACTTCAGTTTACAATAAAGCTTGTGACTTTTTTTGGGGACTCTTTGGTGATGAAGAATTACAATTGAAGCCTTTCACTGTGATGTGGGAGAAGTTTAATTTGTCTCATTAAGGAAATAAATAGAACACCAAGTCTATCTAATAAATACACTGAGCTTTAATTTGAAACAAGCATTTTAGCATAGTGTGACCGGCAGAGAGGGCATGTGGGTTTCACCTCATGGCAGAAAAGCTCAAAGACCTGCAGACAGGGTTCATGGAAAAGATGGGAACAGGACCATAATATGACATTCCTGTCTTCCTTAAACGAGCTGTTGTTTGAGCCCAATCGCTTCAGGCAAATGGGGCAGTCCTGAACGCCCCGCTGGACAGCCTGGTGGAAGCAAGAAAAACAATCATTAGTAATGTCAGTTTTCAGGTAATTGTGTAATTAAAAGTCATTCCAGTACTAGGAATTGGCAGTAGTAAACACGTAAGTGAGTATGGACAAACAGTAATACTGCCTGCTAGTGAGAATTACACTGATAATGCTGCAATTCTATCCATTACCATTCAGCTGCTTTCAGTGAGGTGCTAAAATGTCAGCTACAGAGTAGGCCTATATATCATACAGTATCTATTTGCAAATTTTACCCATGGCCTATTGGGATCAAACGTTAATTGTGCACTACCCATAAAATGTGCTGTCAGGGACATTCTTGACTTTTAAGTAGGGCTGTTCAATTAATCGCATGCGATTGTCATGCGCATCTCGTCAGTAAAGCCGGTTCCGTGATTAGTAGTAAATCGCACACGGCTCAGAGGAGGGCAGTACTACACCAGGACGAGATCCCGGACAAGCTAGGCGATATCGCGTTCATAATCGAATGCGATTCATCTGCGATTATGAACGAGATATTGCCTAATTAGACTATTGAAGTGAAAATTGATCTATTGAATTGAGAATTGAGACTATAACCATTCAAAATGCACAATGACTTTGTGTCATTCACCCCACTGACACCAGCAATCAGTAGTGCTACTCAATCATTTGCTATTTAGATACAGTGAGGTCAAAATTGCTGCTATGCATCTTTTGATCAGACAACCATTTTCACACATATTTCATTCTTTTTTTAACTAAAAATTCAAAATGACTTATCACTATTATCAATTCTGATGTTCTAGATCGAGACTGAACAAAACTGACTGCATCGTGCTTGGTGCCAAGTTGTGCTAGATTTCCTCTGGTTAACTGTGGGACAAACATGTTGTATTTTTCAACAAGGTTGTATTTTTTTTTAAAGTGTCAGTGTCACATGATCCTTCAGAAATCATTCTAATATGCTGATTTGGTTCTCAATTATTATCAGTTATTATTGGTACACAGCCATTAATAATGGTTCTTATTATTAGTGATGTTAAAAATACTTTTTGCTTAATATTTTTGTTGAAATCATGATACATTTTTGCAGGATTCTTTAAGGAATAGGAAGTTCAAAAGAACAGCAATTATTTAAAATAGACATCTTTTGTATCATTATGTATCTACTCAATTTATAAACGTATCCTTGCTCCCCCCCCAAAAAAACTTGCAAACTTCTGAATAGTATGTATTGCTGTTTTTACAAAAATATTAATAAGCACAACTGTTTTCAATAATGAGAATGCAAATAATAAGAAATGTTGAAAAATGCTGGAATAATGTCTGCTGAAAAATTTAGCTTTGATCACAGGAATAAATTACATTTTATGATATATTAAAATAGAAAACAGAAATATTCATTTGTAATATTATTTCACAATATTACTGTTTTATTCTTCATTTCTATATATACAGTGGGTACGGAAAGTATTCAGACCCCCTTAAATTTTTCCCTCTTTGTTAAATTGCAGCCATTTGCTAAAATAATTTAAAAAAAATTTTTCCCTCATTAATGTACACACAGAACACCATATTGACAGAAAAACACAGAAATTGTTGACATTTTTGCAGATTTATAAAAAAGAAAAACTGAAATATCACAAGGTCCTAAGTATTCAGACCCTTTGCTGTGACACTCAATATATTTAACTCAGGTGCTGTCCATATCCTTGAGATGGTTCTACACCTTCAATTGAGTCCAGCTGTGTTTGATTATACATATTGGACTTGATTAGGAAAGCCACACAACTGTCTATATAAGACCTTACAGCTCAGTGCATGTCAGAGCAAATGAGAATCATGAGGTCAAAGGACCTGCCTGAAGAGCTCAGAGACAGAATTGTGGAAAAAGGCACAGATCTGGCCAAGGTTACAAACAAAATTTTTGCTGCACTTAAGGTTTCTAAGAGCACAGTGGCCTCCATAATCATTAAATGGAAGACGTTTGGGACGACCAGAACCCTTCCTAGAGCTGGCCGTCTGGCCAAAACTGAGCTATCGGGGGAGAAGAGCCTTGGGGAGAGAGGAAAAGAAGAACCCAAAGAACACTGTGGCTGAGCTCCAGAGATGCAGTCGGGAGATGGGAGAAAGTTGTAGAAAGTAAACCATCACTGCAGCCCTCCACCAGTAGGGGCTTTATGGCAGAGTGGCCCGACAGAAGCCTCTCATCAGTGCAAGACACATGAAAACCCGCATGGAGGTTGGTGAGATGGTGAGAAATAAGATTCTATGGTCTGATGAGAACTTTTTGGCCTTAATTCTAAGAGGTATGTGTGGAGAAAACCAGGCACTGCTCATCACGTGTCTAATACAGTCCCAACAGTGAAGCATGTTGGTGGTAGCATCATGCTGTGGGGGTGGTTTTCAGCGGCAGGGACAGGACGACTGGTTGCAATCAAGGGAAAAATGAATGCGGCCAAGTACAAGGATATCCTGGAAGAAAACCTTCTCCAGAGTGCTCAGAACCTCAGACTGGGCCAAAGGTTTACCTTCCAACAAGACAATAACCCTAAGCACACAGCTAAAATAACGAAAGGAGTGGCTTCACAACAACTCTGTGACTGTCTTGAATGGCCCAGCCAGAGCCCTGACTTAAACCAATTGAGCATCTCTGGAGAGACCTAAAAAAGGCTGTCCACCAACGTTTACCATCCAACCTGACAGAAATGGAGAGGATCTGCAAGGAGCAATGGCAGAAGATCCCCAAATCCAGGAGTGAAAAACTTGCTGCATCTTTCCCAAAAAAGACTCATGGCTGTATTAGATCAAAAAGGTGCTTCTAATAAATACTGAGCAAAGGGTCTGAATAATTAGGACCATGTGATATTTCAGTTTTCTTTTTTAATAAATCTGCAAAAATGTCAACATTCTGTGTTTTTCTGTCAAATGGGTGCTGTGTGTACAGTAATGAGGAAAAAAAACGAACTTAAATGATTTTAGCAAATGGCACCAATATAACAAAGAGTGAAAAATTTAAGTGGGTCTGAATACTTTCCGTTACCCACTGTAGATATTGACTGTCTTTTTATCAAATAAATGCAGCCTTGGTGAGACTTATTTCAAACGTTTGACCGATCGTCAAACTAAATTCTTCTATTATTTCCTTGTGTTGATTGTATTAGCAAGCATTTGCTCTTTAGGCCTCTGAAATGCTGATCCAGACACAGCTCGTGTTTTCCTGCTACATTATCGGGAAAATGATTAGCAGATTTATGACAGCCGTGTGCAGCTCGTATCACAGTTGTAGTTCAGTTGAGTCTAGCAGAAAGTAGGTGTGCAGTCATAATCATTAACTGACTGTCAAGCTTCCTTTATTCAGCAAAGGCCAATCGCTTTGCACGAGAACATTTCATAATTGTTCGTTCTGTTTGTCTGGGTGGGAACGGGTTGGTTCTGACTTGAACTCTGCTAACTCTAGGTTTGAGAGTCTCAAGTTATCTGCCAGACCTCTCATCCAGAAGATAAAAAATGAGCGTTTCTTTTTTTAGTGGATCACTGCCATTGGCTGCCTCAACACAATAACAATGAGGCCCACTGCAGCTTGCATGTAATGAAAGGCTAGGCATGCATTATCCACGCAGCTTGTGTTTTTTAGTAAACACAGTGGATTATTTCCACTCATTCATTAGCAAGGTAAACAATCATCTCATGGAGGGTTTGATACTGTTGAATCGGAACATCTGTGCCGCCAGTGCGGCTCTAGCGCTCCGGGACAGGTGGCGGCACGTCGGGCGAAGGGCAGGACCGAGGAGCGACTGCAGAGAGGGATTAGAGGCATTGATGAGTTGCTCTTTTATAAAGGTACACTGGGATTTCAGTCTCCGTCTGCATGTGTAGGTGAAAGAGCAGCGGCATTATCGCAAACCTTCTCTTGAGCTTCCAGCCAGTCCTTCTCCTCCCTTTCAGAAACACTCATGTACTTGTTGTCGAAGCGGCGCAGGATGTCGTGGCTTGTGGCCACAGAGCGATCGATATCGTTCAGGAATGCCTCCACGTCGGTGCTGCATGACTGCACCAAGCTGTCGTTCATCTCCTGAAACTGATGAAGGAAACAAATTACATGAAAATGGGTTTCGGTCAGACATAAGGCAAGCTGATGTTCCGTCATAACAGATCAATTCTGAGTCTTACAGTGACAATGAAAATCTGTTAACAGCCAGATCAATAGCAGTATGAATGGATGTATAAAGGAAACTTTCTGGACAATCCCAGAAATTGACCTGCAAGATTAAGAATGCACAGGTACGCACACACATCCTGTGGCGAATGACATCAGTGGTTTCTTTATAGCTTTATTTGATCAGTAATTAAACAGACGTTAAGCGTTCCACAGAGTTCAAACGTAGACCTTCCTAAAGAAGGACAAACAACATTTGGCAGTGTGAACTCTGCCTCCTCACATTCACAGAAAAAAGAGGGCAGGTACAATCAATCTTAATGTCACCAATTTAACTCTCTAATATGTTGACTTAGTGAGGTACCTGAGCAACTGCTTGATTGAAAACCTATCATCTAAGAGCAAAGCAATAAGCATACTGCATTCTTTCTCTCTTTGTTTCACATTGTTTAACCAGTTAACTGCTTCCTGGTGTGCCAAAGGTCCAGATAAACACATGCAAGAACCAGAAATGCACTACTAACTCATTCACATGCCAAATAAAATGTAATATCATGCCACTAGCATAACCAAGACTGTAAATCCCTGGGGGAAAAAATATCAAATGTATACCTTGAAAGCACTGTAGATTGCTTCAATAACAATAATAACAATAAAAAATAAGCACCAAGTACTTCACATGAAAACAATTAAAAATGCCATAATCAATATAACATCAGACGAAACCCATGTTTATATTGATAATAAAAAAGATCAAATCAGTATACATAAAATGCATAAAAATGGAAATGAAACCCAAGTAATAATAAAAGACCACATAATATGTAGAATTCTTCCAAATCGTAATTTATTAATTTAAAGCTAAACTAAAAAGATACGCTTTTAGCTTTCTTTTAAAAATAAGCTTTTTAAAAGAAAAAGGTTTAAGCTTTCTTTTAAACCAAACTGGATAAGGCGTTTGGTAAATTAATAAATGTAATGTAAAGGTAGATAAATTCCCCTTCTCACTGCCATTTCTGCCACTGTAAACTGACTTGCCTTGTAAAAGAGCATTTGGGTGCTAGTTGTTCAGCAATCACAATTGAACCTTACTGTGTAGCAGACAAATGAAAAAAGATTCAATATTAATACAGATTTGGCAATGCTCAAAAATATACAATACTGTCACAGGGGTCAACGCATACATCTGTCTGCTTTTAAATAAGAACACTCTACTTTCAGAATATGGCTTGGAGTCTGGAATCCTGCTGTCAGTTCCAGAACCGTAACCAAGACTTGACAGTTGCTGCCTCACTAGATGGCAACCTTTGCTTTCCCTGGGCTAATGCATGGGGACTTCTGTGTGGGATAATGAGGGGGCTGCAGGGAGAGACGTGTGTCAGTGAGGTCCCTGACCAACAGCTTCTAACCACTTTCACCTGCTATCAGTATCCTGCACTCTGAAGGGTCAAGGGGTGCATGCAAGCTGCTATGGAAAACAACATTTATTTAAACAAACTGTTTAAGCCTTCATTTCTAAATGCATAAATTTTGTACAAAATCAATTCTTTTTAATTTGGATTTTTTTACTTGGGGCTTTACTCTCTCAGACTACCTCTTCATTTTGCTGAATAATAAATGGCAAATTGCAGAAAAGTTACAAATATTATAAGCATTCTAAATATATCAACAATACAATGATCTAATTAATGAATAAAAAATGCTGTTGATGAGACTGAAGTGTCCATTAACAGACTAAAATGGTCATAATGTCTCTAATAATGTTGCCTTTTTTTCAAAGAATCTTCATCTTAATAGTTGGTCTTTCGGTGGCACATACTTCTTTATGTTGCTGTACCATTTGTGAACAAGGTAGCAACGCTAGAAAGCCTGTATTCTGAGATTTGAAAAAAAAGCGAGAGAGAGAAAATAGTGACAAAATTGTTTTAGAGAAACTGGGGCAATTTAGATGGATGTAAATTGTCCATCTGCATGAACTTCACATCTTTACCTGACAGCACACTTTTCCCGATAGAGACGAGCGGCATCATAGATCCCCCTCGTCTCATACTGCTCCTTCCTGCACTTCGGGCAGCTCTTCCTGCCTGAGAACTTCTCAAAAGACTTCAGCCACACCTGAAATTAGTGGAACAAAGGGACTAAATCACAAACTCAGATTGATTTTCATCATAAGCTGTTATTAAAGTCTCCATGCCAATTTAAGATGTTGGAAGGATCTGTATGGACTTACTTTGTGAAATACATGAGAACAGGAGAGTAGAACCTAACCAAAGATCACAAAAACATAAAGAAGATAATTAAAATGCTGTCTGGACTTCTATAAACATCTAGTAAGCCAAATGCCAAATATAGCATGTGTGTTCCAGCATATTACTCAGAATATAGCATGGTAATGAATTGATCAAGGTGGCCAATGTGTTTATGTACAAAAAGATGTGTTATTCTTGATTTGACACCAGAAACAGCAGCTGAGAGTACATGTATACATACTGTCTGTCTTCTGCCCATAGAGCTCAGTCTAGCCGCCACCAACAGCTTGTCTGATAATCTACATGCATTCGTCCCATCGATCTGTATTTCATGCACAAACTTTCAAACACATCAACAAAACACAGGAGCAGGTGAAGCAGGTAGTAACTTGTAAACAAATACAGTAGTTCCGAACTTAAAGGGATAGTTCACCCAAAAATTTAAATTACCCCATGATTTACTCACCCTCAAGCCATCCTAGGTGTATGTGACTTTCTTCTTTCAGACAAATACAATCTGATTTATATTTAAAAATATCCTGGTTCGTCCAAGCTTTATAATGGGAGTGAATAGTGGTTGAGATTTTGAAGCAAAATAAAGTGCATAATCCATCATAAAAAAAAATACTCAGTCTCAGAGGGTAATAAAGGCCTTATGAGCAAAGCCATGTGTTTGTGTAAGAAAAATATCCATATTTAAAACTTTATAAACCATAATCTCTAGCTTCCGCTAACTGTCATATGTGCCCCATCACTGCATCTAAGTTAAATAAAGAGTCAGGGCATTTTTTATATAACACCAATTGTATTGTTGAAAACGAGAAAGGAAGTCATATACACTAGGAGGGCTCTTGAGGGTGAGTAAATCATGGGGTAACTGTCACAGATCGGCCAGGCTCCACCACCACCCAATCACAGTGATCCCTCTCACCTGAGTTCTGAGCACTTGCACCTGTCACCAATCAAGCACCTCATTACCAGCCTGTATAAAGGCGCACACCTCAGACACCCTCACTGTCCGGTCTCGTTCATATGTAGAGGACTCACTGACTTTGCTACTGATTACCTTTGAATACTTCGTGCATTACTTGCCCCCTGTGTTCCTCCTAGTGTCTCCTCGTCTCCAAGTGTCTCCTGTATCTCCTAGTTCCCGGATCGCTGAGGTGTGTGCTTCCCCCGGATCCCTTCCAGCCTCAATCAAGCCAAAAACTCTGATTACTCCACTCTCCATATCCTCTGCACTCCCTCACGGACCTTTCCCTCACCCTCACTTCCTCCGGACTCAACACCAGTAATCTCTGTGACCAAATAAACTGTTGTATATAACTAACCTGTTGTGTCAAGCCTCTTCCGTAACAGAAGTCCGGACCAACACTGACGGCACAGATGAGTTCTCCCCACAGCATGCAATCGGCTCCGTGTTTCTCTGTCCTCGCTCGTCGGGATCTCCCCTTCTACGAGTACGCTGGGGAGTTTTGCAGGCTGGCAGCGGAGACGGCGATGGACGATGCTACCCTCAACCATCTGTTCTGGCTTGGGGCCAACTCCCATCGCCCCTTGGACCTCCCAGACACCACTGGCCTGTGTTAGAGAGAAGGCGTATTCCGGTGTCTGGGGAGTGTCCGGTCCCGAGCCAGAACCAGTCCGCCGCCGTCCGCGGCTTCCCCAAGTCAGCCGGCAGTTAGTGTGGCAAGCCGAGAGGACGTTAGTGTGGCAAGCCGAGAGGACGTTAGTGTGGCAAGAAGAGGAGGACTTCGTGGGCAAGCAGTTAGGACGTTAGTGTGGGCAAGCCGAAAGACGTAAGGGCAAGACCAGAGCTCGCTCCAGTGTGTCGCGGCCACTGGCCTCTCAGTATTGCTGGACATGACGCTGCCCCTGGAGTTCACTGCTCCTATCCTTACCCCAGTGTCGGTTCCAGCCCCAGTGCCCGCTCCTCGTAAGCGCCTTCCAGAGCTCGCTCCAGTGCCGGCCCCAGCCCAAGCCCCAGAGCTCGCTCCAGTGTCGGCTCCAGCCCCAGGGCTCGCTCCAGTGTCGGCTCCAGCCCCAGAGCTCGCTCCAGTGTCGGCTCAAGCCCCAGAGCTCACTCCAGTGTCAGCTACAGCCCCAGAGCCCGCTACAGTGTGGATTCCAGTCCCCGAGTCGCTCAGTGTCGGCTCCAGACCACAGATCCCCGTATGCGCTAGCTGTTCCTGCTCCTACAGAGGCCATCCAGTGCCAGCACACGGAGGGCTCCTGTTCCCGAGGTTGGCCCAGTGAGGGCTCCTGTTCCCAAGTTTGGCCCGCGGAGGGCTCCTGTTCCCGAGTTAAGTCCCAGGGAGGGCTCCTGTTCCCGAGTCAAGCCCAGGAAGGGCTCCGGATCCCCAATCCAGCCCAGGAAGGGCACCTGATGTTTTGTCAGCCCAGGGAGGGAGCCTGTTCCGGTTTAGCCAGGAGGGATCCTGGATGTTTGTCCAGACCAGGGAGGGTCCTGTTCCCCGGTAAGACCAGGGAGGGCTCTAGGCCCGAGTTACAGCCCACGTAGATTCCCCAAGAAAATGTTTGGGGGGGGGCATATGCCCGTGGCCGAGCCAGCCAAGGCCACGGAGGATCCGCCATGGCCCCCCCGAGGGCCAGGATCCGCACATGGCGCAAAAGTCCATGCTCCCATGGCCGCACAAGTCCCCTGCTTTCCCATGGCCGCCCGAGGCCCCTGATCCGCCATGGCCTCCCGAGGTCCCTGCTCCGCCGTGGCCTCCCGAGGTTCCTGATCCGCCGTGGCCTCCCGAGGCCCCTGATCCGCCATGGCCGCCCGAGTCCCCTGATCCGCCATGGCGCCCAGAGCTGCCAGATCCACCATGGCGCCCTGAACTGCCTGCTCCGCAATGGAAAACCTGAAACCTGCTGCTCGCCTGGAGGACTCCGGGTCTCCAACCAGGTAAACCAGCTCCCGGGTGTGCCACCCCCCCTCCCAGGTGGAAGTGTTACGGCGCGGGAAGCGCCTTTCGTGGAGGGGGGTACTGTAACAGATTGGCCAGGCTCTGCCACCACCCAATCACAACGATCCCTTTCACCTGAGTTCTGAGCACCTGCACCCGTCACCAATCAAGCACCTCATTACCAGCCAGCATAAAAGCACACACCTCAGACACCCACATTGTCCGATCTCGTATACATGTAGAGGACTCAATGACTTCGCTACTACTTCCATTGGAATACTTCCTGTATTACTTACCTCCTGTGCTCCTCCTAGTGTCTCCTCGTCTCCAAGTGTCTCCTGTTCCTAGTTCCCGGATCGCTGAGGTGTGTGCTTCCCCCGGATCCCTTCCAGCCTCAATCAAGCAAAAGAATCGGATTACTCCACTCTCCATATCCTCTGCACTCCCTCACGGACCTTTCCCTCACCCTCACATCCTCCGGACTCCACACCAGTACTCACTGTGACCAAAATAAACACTTGTATATAACTAACCTGTTGTGTCAAGCCTCTTCCGTAACAGTAACGAACTATCCCTTATATATTCATATAATATTAATATTTCTCAAATCAATTTGTATTATGCAGTTAATAATATTTTGGACATTCAGTATTTTTTTGTAAATGCATAACTTATATAAGCTGATCTACTTTTATGCATCTTCATCCCTACAAA
This sequence comes from Sinocyclocheilus anophthalmus, assembly GCA_018155175.1. Lineage (NCBI taxonomy): Eukaryota > Metazoa > Chordata > Actinopteri > Cypriniformes > Cyprinidae > Sinocyclocheilus > Sinocyclocheilus anophthalmus. The sequence goes on along the minus strand of JADLZN010008866.1, from coordinate 229,404 downwards.
AAATTAATAATTGTTTTGAGAATCATATCTCAACTAATTATATACAGGTGCATTCAATAAATTAGAATGTCGTGGAAAAGTTCATTTATTTCAGTAATTCAACTCAAATTGAAACTCGTGTATTAAATAAATTCAATGCACACAGACTGAAGTAGTTTAAGTCTTTGGTTCTTTTAATTGTGAGATTTTGGCTCACATTTAACAAAAACCCACCAATTCACTATCTCAACAAATTAGAATATGGTGACATGCCAATCAGCTAATCAACTCAAAACACCTGCAAAGGTTTCCTGAGCCTTCAAAATAGTCTCTCAGTTTGGTTCACTAGGCTACACAATAATGAGGAAGACTGCTGATCTGACAGTTGTCAGAAGACAATCATTGACACCCTTCAAAACAAGGGTAAGCCACAAACATTCATTGCCAAAAAAGCTGGCTGTTCACAGAGTGCTGTATACAAGCATGTTAACAGAAAGTTGAGTGGAAGGAAAAAGTGTGGAAGAAAAAGATGCACAACCAACCGAGAGAACCGCAGCCTTATGAGTATTGTCCAGCAAAATCGATTCAAGAATTTGAGTGAAATTCACAAGGAATGGGCTGGGGTCAAGGCATCAAGAGCACCACACACAGACGTGTCAAGGAACTTGGCTACAGTTGTCATATTCCTCTTAAGCCACTCCTGAACCACAGACAACGTCAGAGGCGTCTTACCGGGCTAAGGAGAAGAAGAACTGGACCAAAGACCCAGTGGTCCAAAGTCCTCTTTTCAGATGAGAGCAAGTTTGGTATTTCATTTGGAAACCAAGGTCCTAAAGTCTGGAGGAAGGGTGGAGAAGCTCATAGCCAAGTTGCTTGAAGTCCAGTGTTAAGTTGCCACAGTCTGTGATGATTTGGGGTGCAATGTAATTGCTGGTGTTGGTCCACTGTGTTTTCTGAAATCCACAGTCAACGCAGCAATACCAAGAATTTTTGGAGCACTTCATGCTTCCTTCTGGTGACCAGCTTTTTGAAGATGCTGATTTAATGTTCCAGCAGGATTTGGCACCTGCCCAAAAGCACCAAAAGTTGGTTAAATAGCCATGGTGTGGTGTGCTTGACTGGCCAGCAAACTCGGCTGACCTGAACCCCATGGAGAATCTATGGTGTATTGTCAAGAGGCAAATGAGAAACAAGAGACCAAAAAATGCAGATGAGTTCAAGGCCACTGTCAAAGAAACCTGGGCATACCACCTCAGCAGTGCCACAAACAGATCACCTCCATGCCACGCCGAATTGAGGCAGTAATTAAAGCAAAAGGAGTCCCTACCAAGTTTTGAGTACATGTACATTAAATGAACATACTTTTCAGAAGGCCAGCAATTCACTAAAAATGTTTTTTTTTTAGTTATGAAGTATTCTAATTTGTTGAGATAGTGAATTGGTTTTTGTTAAATGTGAGCCAAAATCATCACACTTAAAAGAACCAAAGACTTAAACTACACAAGTCTGTGGCATTGAATTTCTTTAATAACAAGTTGCACAATTTCAGTTGAAGTACTGAAAATAAATGAAACTTGCATGACATTTATGTATTGAGATGCACCGTATATATCTATCTATATATATATCTAGATATATATATATATATATATATATATATATATAAATCTATCTAGTAAAATAATGTGAACCCATTAGTAATGCGAGTGGATTAAGTGAACAAAAACAAGACACAACACAGACTAATATTGACACAATGTGACTAAGGCAACTTTGTTGTCTCTGTTGCTCTGAACAGCTGGTCTTTTTTCCCAGCATTCTTGAGGAGATTGGCATCTTAAAAGGGAATCAAGAAGCTGTAAAAATGGCTTGTTGACCTTTCACACTGCCCTAACTACATCATTCACAGTACTGTTGAGTTACAAGACATTAAGGTAAATTTGTAGAGTTACAAGACACAAAAAGTGTGTTTGTGTACATGTGTATATGGGAAAAAGCGGGGGCATCTGTTGACTGACAGAACATTGGAGGGCACTGCAGGAACTCATGGAGATAAAAAGAACATCCTGATGACATTCTTGTTGGATGAGGACCCTCAACTCAAATCAACCTGGCTAAGACAGAAATGTTTGTGGTTTCAACAAACCCATCACTTTATCACAATTTCACCATCCAGTTAGGCATATCAAACATAACTCCTTCAAAAACAGCTAGAAACATTTGAGTTGTGATTGACGATAAGCTGAATTTCTCATTGCTAAAACTGCCCGGTCCTGCATATTTGCTTATACAACATTAGGAAGATCAGGCCTTTCTTTCAGAACATGCAACACAAATCCTTGTTCAAGCTCTTGTTCAGTCCAGGCTGGACTATTGCAATGCTCTCTTGGCAGGTCTTCCAGACACTTCTATCAAACCTCTACAATTAATCCAAAATGCCGCTGCAAGATTAATCTTTAATGAGCCGAAAAAATCCGGTCACACCTAGTGTGTTGTAAAATCTGTTTATCTTCTTTTTTTATAAAAAAAAAAACAAAACACTAGCTTTCTATTTTTTTCTATTCTATCTACTTGTTTTCTTTGTTTGTGTGTGTGTGTGTGTGTGTGTATTATATATATTATATATATTATTATATATATATATATATAATAATAATAATAAATCATATACCTTGTACTGTACTGCGTTAGGACTAACCGAGATTGTCATTTGCACTTATATATTGTTACTATTTTGTTAGTTTTGACTGCTTTTATTATCCTAATTTGTAAGTCGCTTTGGATAAAGCGTCTTCTAAATGACTAAATGTAAATGTAATATATATATATATATAATTAAATGCTAAAACTCGTTGGTTGTATTGTGCTGACAAATACTTTGTAAAATTTTTGTTGGATTGCGCCATAAATCACACAGGCTAAATGGTGTATTTCACCAAAAATCACCAAAAGGCTACAACTTTGGAACAACGTTAATTTTGTACCAACAATAATCATTGCACTTAACTGTCAAATGTAAAAATATTTATTTAACTAATTTGCATTCAAAATTCCTTTGGCTCAAAACTGAGGGGGCAGTTACCTGTGGCTGCAGACGAAACTCCTCCCTGCATATCACACAGGGCTGGGTTGAGTCTCCCTCCTGAATGGACCTGGTTTTGACCTCTGCCCACTCCTCTGCTGTTAGCCTTCTTAAGGGAGCTACCACTAGACCCATCCTTTGGGCTGCATCATCATCAACAACAACTGAACATTAGCCAAGATGAGCTTTCAGCAAAACCTAAGTATGAAGCACCATGATCGCAGCCCACCAAGAGTCAGAGGTGGAGGGCCACGATCCAGAACATACTCTCTCTCCTCTTCTCCTTGTGGCTGCTCAAAATATATTGTGTTGTGTTGTGTGTAATGTAGTATAATAATTATATTATTATACTCTCTCTCCTCTCTGCCTTGTGTTGTGATTTTTGTGCCTCCTACTAACAAGTGCAGCCCCACAGGCAGCAGGACAGGAAGTGTCTGATACGGGGAGATTACGGGGAATGTTTCGAACAGGAATGCTTCATGTGATATGGTCCTGTAGTGCTATAGCTGCTAGAGTCAGTCTCCCGCGCTCTGCTTTACAGCCGAATCCCTAAGGAATATGGAGCTGTCAAACTCAGTTAATACACTGTAAACCAATTCAGACTACTGGTCTACTGCTGTATAAGGGCAAAAAGCATGTTTCCATATTGATGAACATCCCAATGTAACTGTGTATTCTGACTAAATAACTTTTAGGAATAAATAGGAATCTACTGAACAATTTACACAAAAAATATCACTAGCTATTTTACTGTTTTTTATACCAGTGACTGATTATTTTTCAAGAGTTATTAAAAGTGTGAAATGGAGTGATATGTATTATATCTCAGTCAGTACTCAGTCAAGACAAACATTCTCCTTCAAGTCACACACTTATGTGGGATCCTGCGACAGTCGATCTAGCCACTGAGATGAATGGCAATGCTAATTAGACGTATCTGGCTTTCTTTTTCTTGGTTTAACTATAAACAAATGGCCATGAAGCATTACTAAAATTCTGAGACTATTTTAATCCAATGCTATCAATCCAGTGCCAACAAACCTTTAAACTTAAACTGTGTGTTGAAGAGCTGCGCAGAAGTCTGTCATATTGATATGGGGAGTCTGGGAATTTGAGACTGTGTGTCTTACACCAGGTTCCTTTTTTATGAGAAGATGGCATATTGTTAAATTGAACGTTGCGTCATATGATTTATGATTACCATAACAATGGTAGATTATATTGTTATGATGATAACGATAATGATTACAGGATTAAATGAGCAGGACTATATTCGTAAAGCAGAAAAGATTTTTAGTCACCAGCCTCATAAAAGTGTCACGATTGTAGCATTTTAAGTAACTATTATGCAGTTTATTTTACAACGTCAATTTATCTTACACCTGCTGTGTCTCACAGAGATATGAACACAGAGATTTACAAAGATATAGCCTACATATCTATGCTTACGAGAACTTGCGAATGTGGACAATTGTTTACCATGGCAACCAACAGCGGACTGTGGTGGAATCAGAACAGTAACCATAACAGCTAGCGAGAGCACGGCCGGCGACTAGCGGGAACGGTCTCTTAAATTGTGAGGCGTAAAATAAGCAGCGACGCATTTTGATAACCTTACAAGTCACCCTCTCAAACTAGCTTAACAACGCAGAGATGATCCTCAAAACGAGTGAAGAAAAGAAAAGCACCTCACCCGCGGCATTGCTTTTCCTCAGAAACAGTGTTGTTTACTTGGTAGCTATGCAACGAAGTTCCATTCAACTCAGTGTGAAGTTCCCACGAGCTCATTTAGTATTCCTGATTGTCAATATATACCTATTATGAATGATGAGTTCAATAGAGGAAATATTTTTAAAATTTAAATTCAAAAATATGTTTTTAAAACATTTACTATCTGAGGTCTGAAAACAATGGTGTTTATTTTGCATATGCACAATAATTATTTGGCTAAGGAAACTAAGAAACAACCATGTCAAGTTTATGGACTTTTTAAAAAGCATTTATTATTTTGTTACCCCATCCTCAATCTAAGCTCAAGCTACAGTCGTCACTACAATGGTGAACAAATGGTGAAAACAGAACATTAAACACCAACCGCCCTCCCTTTCTCTTTATCTTGTCAAAAAAAATAAAAAGAATACAATAAAAAAAAAAATTGTCATTTCAACATTCACACTCCTCATTCTATGCATGCCGGAAAAACCTTAGTAGAGCTTGTCCAACATGATTTCTTTCTATGATAAGATTCATTCATCATTTTTTATCAACTCTGAAATTTTCTTGACATGTGACATGATTGCGGTGACCAATGAAATCAGCTGTGGGACAAAGTGTGCAATTGACTGGTTTGAGGGGAAAATCATGTGCATGGCCAATGTATGCTAGCCTATGTATAAAATATATAGTTTACTTTGAATGCTATGTACGCTGTTTTCACTCTTAAATATAAAGATTCCAAATGAGTTTTTTGCAGAAATGCCAATAAAGAACTATTTTTTCTTAGTGTGAAAAACATTTTTATAATCTAAAGAACCCTTTTCCTTTATGAAAAGAGCATTTTGTAGAATGGAAAAGTGCATGGAAATACAGATGCCAAATAAGAACCTTTATTTTTAAGGGTGTTGAAGAACTTGTATTACATGTCTTCTGTCCTTATTGTTATTATTTTTTTATTCCAAAAAGAACTCACTTTTATTAGGCCTGTAGAGTTCTTTTTCCATATGATTACAAGTTTTTTTATTATTATTATTTATTTTATTAATTTTAGCTTTTTAATTCTGTTACAGCCCTAAATATGAACTTTATATGAATAAGGTCAATGGGTAAAACACATGTACTGTCTACAATGAGCTGGAGGATCTCATCATCGAGCTGTCGTCAAATGCTGAATTCCTCAAAGCTTCTTTGTTCATACCTGAACCATGAGCTCAAGAGTCTCAAAGAGGTCATTTCTATGATGTTAAAAAAACAACATTAGAGAAAAACACACATCAGTGATCATAATGTAACGGTCCCTTATTTGATAATTCAGAAAGTCCAATAAATTGGTGAGAACAACACAAGGTTAGAACAACTGGCTATGTTTAGCACCTATTACTGGGTCACCCATCACATCAATAAAAGTGGGTGTCTTCAAAAAGAACATTGGACTTCTTTCTCAGTGTGACAGAGGAAAACCATCATGCTTTTTTTCTATAGACTCATGCATTCTTGAGATTAGTACAAGAAAAGCACAGCCTTTGGCCTTTAATGCAACAGACAAAGGTGTGGAGCAATTTATTTGTGAGGAATTTATCCTCTGAGTGTTCAATCAAAACCCGTCTTCCTCAATCCCCATTACTTGAGGCCCATCATTTGTGTTTTTAAGTAAATAATCACAGTTTTCAAAAAGTACAGTCAAGTCTCTCCATAAAAGCCGCTTTCTTCCAACTGTCATCGAAATGGATCTTACGTGTTTTCATTTTCAACAGGGTCTCTGTTTGTTTTCTTCGTCTCTATAAATACCAGTTTAAAGAGCTTTCTATTTAACTTTCTTCTCTGTGAACCTTTTTACCTGTTCTGAAAAAACAGGGGACTCACCTTACCATGCAATGTGTCGATGACCTAAGAAATAAAGGCTGTGGGGTCTGTTGGTGTGATGTTTTGAATAGGAAACCTATGCTGAACTTCTGTGCAAACTTTGCAAGGCACAGGCAGCTTAAAAGGGAGAAGGGATTTATCTCTGCTCAGGGCAGGCATAATCTGAACAACAACATGTTCAGATGAAAGTGGGAAAAGATCATCAAGGAGAGAGCTTGTTTAAATGTTTGAGATGAATAGTGTAATATGTATTACTGAATAATTTGAAACATCAGTGAAGAAATTCCCCAAGGATTGTTGATCATTTATGTTTTAGAAGCATTGGCTCTGTTTGAGACAACAGAATGTGCATCTTCCGATCAAGTCAGGTGATGTTAGGCTATTAGCCTGATGACTTTCAGAATGGACACACAGCACAAAAGCCCCTTCTTGTATGACTTAGTGGCTGGAAAGAAAGAAAGAAAGAATTAATAATTCATTCATTTTTTTACCCATAGCTGACAGTTTAGAGTGACATGATTTCTTCTTTTTGAAGACTTCAAATTTCAAGCTCAAACTCTCACCAAATAACAAAAAGTCTTTGTCTGTAAAGACGGAAGGCGAAATAATTTGAACATATCCACTAAAAATGAAATGCAAATCACTGTGTGCTTTTGCGTCTTTTTATTTAATTTGCTAAGTGCTACATTACCTCATGCTTTTGGACCTCACAAAGGATTTCCCATAAATCTCCTGGTGGCTGAGAGTAATCGATCAGGCGGTTTGATTAACCTGTCTGAAGGGTTCTCCCCCAGTACTACAGGTCTTGGCTGGCTCTGTGTATGGCTTGTTGGAAATGTTCATTGTCAGTTAGCCTGGCCGAGCTCAGACTGCAGAGGATAAATTCTGGACCCAACCTGCGCTGGAGGAACATCTCTGCACACAAACTACAGTGACATACTTTTGGTGATGGCTTGTGTATCAATAACATTGCAAGTGATGCTTTTACTATTTGTCTCTTTGGTCACATGTTACTTCCTGTCCATCAACATACCTCATCCACTTATACACCATATAATAATAAGTCTGGATGATTTGCACTCACTCTCATATTCTGTAAGGACTTGCTCTGTGTGCCAAGTGGATTTCACTTGAATGTCGCAGTGGTGCCCAGCAATCTGCAACACGCTTGCGAAGCCATCTCGTCCCCATAATGGCCAATAATTGAGCAGAATCCATCACAGGGGCTGAAAATAGACTGCCATAATGGCCATAAATTGTAGCCCAGGAGAGATTAACACATGGAGCTGTGCCTACCCTGCTGTGCCTGAGAGTCTCCTTTACCTCCAGAGACGAGCTTGTCTCATTCTCCTCTCTGTCACCTGCTGATTTCATACATAGGGCCAGCGATTAAAACTATAGCTCCTAAAGCATGAGGCCTTGTGCACTTGGGTGGATGTGTGGGAAGAGCTGTGCTAATGCCCACCATATAGTATACTGAAGTTAGTTTTCTGTGATATCTCACCTGTGCGGCATGTGGGGATTCATTCTACTGAGAATACATTGTAATGAAAAAAAGAAGCTTATAAAGAGCTGACAGTCATCTGGATAGCCTAAGGTGGTTTGATTGCTTACTTTAACCCCCTAACTGTTAAAAGCATAAAGAGTAAATCTGCATAGAAAATTTGTGTTTTCACTGAGTGTGGATTTATTATCCTTATCATTAATGTTTAACCCCCTCTCACATATACACAAGCAACCAGAGAGGGTAATTAACTCATCTCATTTAAAGCAGAAGTTTACAGCCCAAAGACTTCCTTACAAGTCCCACATTAATCATGGCTTATTTCAAGTGATTGAGTGAATGAACGACTGAATGATGAAGGCTGACGTTGCCTTGGGTTGATGGAATGTGTTTGTGGTGAAATGTCGTAAATGCAAAAGTTCTCTGAGCAAGAAATATAAATATGCCCTAAACCACTCACTAGAATTATCACATAATTGGGGACTTTCCGCATCTACCATAGGGCAACACCCTTCCAACTCCCTGCGCTGTGCCCCGAGTTTGAGTTTGGTTTGGATTTATTTGTGGCTTCCGAAAATTATCTCTCTATGCAAAACAGTTTGCCTGATAGAGTCAATCTTAGTGCATGGAGCAACTATGCAAAATTCTGTTGAACGTGGTTTGAGGTTTGATGACACTTTCTACATGAAGCACACACACACACACAGTACACACACACACACACACCCACCACACCACATATATATATCTAATATATATTATATTAGTGCTTTGTAAACACTATTAATCCGTCGCTTGCGTCCTAAATAAAAGTTTTTGTTTACATAATACATGTATGTGTACTGTGTTTATTTATTAAGTATATATAAATACAAACACATGCATATATCTTTTGAAAATATTCCATGTATATACATTATAACTATTATATTTTAGATTAATATATAAATATATTTAATATCAAACATCACATATTTTGTCTTGAAATATAACCTGTTTTGTATTTATGATATACATAATAAACATCACAGTCCACACTCATATATTAGTTTAACAAAACTTTTATTTTTGGATGGACGATTAATCGCGATTGAATCATTGACAGCACTAATAATATAATATATAATAATAATATATATATATATATATAGATATATATCTATATTATTGTCATATTAAAGTAACACAACACACAATGTATTTTGTTATTCGGTCATTGCTAATTAATAAGTGCCTCAAGAATCTTAATCTTCTGGCCAGTATTATTTTGATTATGACCATCATCATTTCATCTTATTTCACATGTTGCTGTGACTTTTGACTTCAATCACAGACAGTTATTTCCATTTGTTTGTTTTGTTTAATGTTCTCTCACACTCCATATCCAAATGATTGGAGAGATAAGCACAGCTCTTGAAAAAGAAAAAAGCCTAAATGACACATGTTGCCTCACTGTTCAGCAGGCAAGTCATTCAGCACACCTTTGATACTTCAAAGCATGTCGAGGTCGTGCCAAAGGAGAGCACTACTTTAGTCTTGTGTTGTAATTTCAGACAGTGATGACAGATAAACTATCAGTGCATATTTACTTGTTTTTCAACCTACCAAATATTCAGTGCATAGAACCATAGAACTTTGCCTTTTATTGCTCATACTGAAATATACTTCTACTGTATGTTTGTTTATCTGTACCCTCAGTCCCTCAGTCAATATGGTTAGAATGCTGTCCAAAGTATGTTGTTTATGTACTTTATATCATATTTCTCATATTTCCACTACACAATTGTAAGGATTATTTAGATTCTGAATGTTCTGTCTAAATGTAGATTTTTCTAGGCTTTGGATGCTTCAAATATTTTCCTGAATAGGTCCAGTGGAAGTCACAATCTTTTTGAGAAATTCTGTGCTTATAAATTTAGTGACATGTGACCGACGCTTGATAATAGCGTTTCGATATGGGGTGTTGAAACATCCTTCATCCATACCACAACATCTGAAGCATCTATTTGACATAGGTTGTGACGGGGGAAAAAAACTGAAAGTTTGATATGCTCTGTTGCAGATCGTTAATGTTGAGAAAACAAAATGTCTTGCCTTGAATTGCAGTGATGTACATTCACACTAAAGAGATGGGATGCTTTACACTAGAGATAAAAGTAATATGTCAGCCCGAAACACATTGTCATATTAAGAGTAAAAATGTTAGAATCTGTATGGCATACTCATCATCTGCTGCAATATAGATTAAGTCAGTGGAAATATAAAAAATGACCATCTGCCCTGCACTACAACGATCAGCCTGATGATACGTATATCATTTTATTATTAAAGTTGTATGCATTTGTTCAGCACTGTGAATAAAAGAAAGATGGATATGTTTTGACCTCTTGTTTAAACAAATCTGCACAAGATGAAACTCTTAACATGTCAGCATGTAGGGAATCTTATTAATATAATAAGTTAAAAAGGACTGGTCTTAGGCACTGACAAATCTTCACAAATTTCAAACTTCACAAAAAAAAAATCTAATAAAAACGTTACATTATGTATTAATTAGTATGTTTATGAAAAGTATTGTGAGCTGCACTAAGATTGTCTGTAGAATGATGCATGCATCTCTGATTTGGAAAAAGCCTACTTTACAAGTCACACTCAAATGTTAAAAAACAGCCAAGGGGTTATGAACCTCAATGAGATTCTGTCTGTGGCGTGTTAAAATGCCCATTTTTTTGTAATGACTGGTTGATAGCCTTTGGAGGTGACAGCCCGTTGGCTGCCAGCCTGACCCTGCCATCCGTGCCGAGGTAAACAGGTGCATCTCTCATCACTTTACACCCCCTCAGCTGTATATCTTCGACAGCATGAATAAGGAAGAAAAAATAAAATTAAAAAATATTCTGTATGTCTTATATCACAGCTCATAGCTCACAGGCTCTTCTCCTCACCCCTGGGCATTCAGAGCTCTAAGGCATTAACTCTATAATGGCCTACTCACCTTTTTCTTAATCCTGGCATCCTTCCAGATGTTTTATTGTTTTAGAGCAACAGTCATTATGTAGGCCATTAGTAGTAAATATGACCAAAAAAGCCTTGACAGCCTAATAAGACCATGACCAAGGCCGTTAGCCTTTTTATAAGATGGTCTCCATTCATGTAATCTCTATTCTGCATTCTCTTGTGCTTATACCTTTACCTGACTTTCTGTTCTCCAAATGTTAAAAGGTGCATTACGAACAATATTGGCAGGGGGAAGAAAAATGCCTTGGGCCTTGACAGCTTCGATTGGCTGACAGTTTTGTCTCACGTTTCAGTGTTGAACCATCGGGACCATCCACGTGTCAGGGAAGGGAAATGGAAGATCAAGGGCAGATGAGAGTGGCGTGTTTACATTTTTCTCTGATGTTCCACTCTCCGCATCTCTCATCCAGCTCTGTGAATCAATAAAGGATGGATGAAGTGGAGGAGGAGATCCAGTTCACATAACCCTTCAGTAGGGTGAACAAGCTTTGTGAGCTTTATCACGTCAACAGGCTTGTGGATTTTTCTCCTGTTGGGGAATTACAATGAATCACTCATCCCAATTTGGAAATATGGAAACAAAGACCTAAAGATGCTTCCGCTTGTGTGATATTTTGTGCAATATCATATACTTTGATATTAGCCTACACGTGTCCTCAATTCAGGCAGACATTTATATAGATAGTTACTGTAACACACTGGAAACACAACAAAATACACAAAAAAATTATGATTCTAGTTAATGGTTCAATTAATGATTTTTTAATACTTTCAAAGAATAAATGTTTGGGGGAGAAACAAAAACAAATGCAATTCAATTGCGAAAATAAGCCAATTTCAGTGATAGATCAGTAGGCCTATCCATTTTTACATGGATAGTTACAGAGACTTTTCAGTCTGCCAAACCTGCATAAAGGCAACCGAATGGCCTTAACTAGACAATTTATTAATCAACATTACTAAACAAACAAAAATGTGGCAACATATTTCATTCATTTATTCATCAGTTAAATCAATTAACCAACAGCAGCTTTTAGCCTACCTGAATGGAGACCACAAAACTGACGGAAATCGTTCCGGTGATGATGACCAACATTACAATTCAGTTCACACAGCAGGTGTTTGCCGAGAATGCGGTTTTGAGTCTAGATGGACGGGTGTGATTTCGCGGTGAGAACGCGGTTTTCAATAACTGAACAGTGTGTGAACGCAACCGTATTGAGGCCTCAACTACAATACTGACTGACAACCATTCAGCTGCGGTGTGAACGTGCACTGTTGTGAGCTGGGAATTGGACTACGCTTGTTGCGCTGTATGTTTTTGATTCAGTAAAATGAACCGGCTCAAGAGTCATTCGCTCGGGAGTCGCACTACACTGTTCATTAGCGGTGTGTACAGATTATTATGTATGTGTGTCCTCAAGCTAGTTCGGAAATATCGTAATTACGAGTTTATGCACATGAATGACGAGCGAAGTCGTTTTTACAAATGGAAACTCGTAATTCGAATGATACACGAGTTGCTGATGCTGGAAGGAGCGTGTCGATTTAAAACAGGGTGGAAACAGGGATCTGTTCTTATATTGGCAATATATTATGTCTGTAAAGATAACTCAGCACAGCAGTTCTGTAGCGAATAATGTAAGTTAATCACTCCACTTTCCCGCAAAATGTCTTCCATTGCAAAACTCCTTTCATGTTGTTTTACATCAAAAGGTGTGGATGAGGTAAGGATGAAACCTAAAAGCTAGACTCAGACACATCAAGCTTTGCGTGCACTTTAATGCTTAATTATACCTGTTGGGGTGATGAGAGACTTAGCCCACAAGCCTCGTGATTAATAAACAAGCCATCAAGGACCCAACAAGTTCCTGCTCATCACCTTGACACATACATTGAGTAAGAGGGTACATATCAAAGCCCATGCTGTACATCTCGCATAGTCACACACACACACACTCACACTCACTCACTCATAAAACCGTTAAATTGGCCTACGCCTGACCAACTTTTGTCGACTCTCTGACCTGTTTATTCCTTTCTCACTCTGTATCCTTTTGTCTCTCTTTTGCACACCTGTTTGAGTGACAGACGATGAGAATGCGTCGACGCTTGTAGCTTAGATGGGGTGAGTGACAGCCTCAGTCATGCTTTCATCTTTCAGCATTTCACTTCAGCTTTGTAGCAGGCCAGCAAGGGGAAGGGTTGCGTTTGGCCCGTTTAGTAAATAGACACACCTCTCTGGGAAAAAAGATGGCCCAGGATGGAGTTACTAACTGCTGTAGGCAGCTGAAAAACTTAGAGTGACCTCAAGCCGAGGTCATGTAAAGATTCCTCTTTTGCTAGTCTTACATGTGCAAAGAAATCCAAAATAGGACTTTCCATATACATACACGTCCTGTATACGAAGATCAAACGCTATTCTCATCTGCCACACTAATCTTCTGTGATAAGCAGCAAGTTTATACAAGTTTAAATGAGATTCGGTAACTAAACGTGAAGCTGCTCCTAGTTTTCCTAGTTGTTCTGAGTGTATAATAACGTTATTTGGCTGTAAATGCTTAAACTGCTTTGTTTAATGTTTTCAGTTTTCAAATGCACATGGATGATTGATCAGTTCAAGCCAGTAAGCCTTCGTCTTTCCAGCAGGTGAATGCTTCTCTGGCAAACAACAGACAAATGCTGTGGCTGCAGTAAACATACATAGCAATGCAGTTTTTCAAGCTAAGTGTTTGTGTGCTGTCATTTAAGCTGTCATAATAAATAACTATTGTTGTCATCATTATCACTCCGGATATAGAGGAATAAACCACAGTGATTTATTCAAGTATAGCATTGGGCTGGATATTTTTAGCTGTGAGGGTTTGTGATTATTAGTATTTAATTATGCTCAGATAACTTTGTGTGTGTGTGTGTGTAAGTTTAATGTGTTAATGAGAAAATGTTTTTGTAGCATCCAATACCAATTTACTCTGCAGAGCTATGAACTGTGAAATAGCTATTTTGGGAAGGTATAGAAATGTCTTACCCCTGAGGGATGAAGAAAACTTTTCTCATTTACTTTTTACTACTTTGAGAAATAATTGGATAGAACTTCCTACATAGGCTGACTTTCTAATACTGGTATTTCATTGGTCGCCTCTGTCTAGACAACCTCACACCACTTCTTCAGCTATATAATCAGTCTGGAGGTCTTGGAAGCTGAAATTGGTTCTGTCCATCAGCTTGCGCGTTGCAGAAATTGACCTGCCTCTAGCCTTCGTGTTTCATCTCAAACTATAGCCTGCAACAAGAAATGGCAAAATATCTCTCCGCTTGGCACAATACTGTTCTATTAAGTCTCTTGCACTCAATATAAAAGTGAAAAGGTCTTATGGACCCCACACTAGTTGTAAATTGATCATAGGAAGTCTTTTACTCTTGCTATGAAATGGTTTTAGTTCACTAATAACTTGTTGACAGAAGAAGGAAAGACCATTTTCCCTTAAGGTGAAACAAGTTTTATATGTGATGCATGGGGTCTCATTATATATATGGGCAGTTTAGGCTTTTGATTAGTCAAAACAGCTTTCCAGGTGTGCTAAAATCCTCAATATATCAGCAGCTACTATGTGAAACACCTGTTCACTACTACACTGCACAGCATCCACAGTTTTGTTGTACAGCAACATTCTGTTATTTTGTAGCAAAAGGATATATATATGAATATATTTAATGAAATAATGCTTTAATTAATTTTGTGTATTAAAAATCTTGCATATTAAAACCATTTTTTTATTGAACTGTTTGTAAAAGTAATGTCACTTGTTGCCATTTAGCCATGATTATATTCAGAATACAGCACAGCCTCTTATACCTTTTTGCTTAAATGCATCATGTAGTTTAAATATTTACATCATTATGTTATGTTGCATTCCTTGGTTTGATTAAAGACTACTGCTCTGATACTTGTGTGAAAGGAAGCTCACTAAACTTTTGTCTGTTTGACCTTTCTTGACACCCCTCTCTTTCTCTGCTCTCTGAAAGACAGCTGTTTCTGTCTTGGAGTGTTTGGACACTGCTAATGAGGGGATGCTTTGTGGTGTTCCTCTGTCCAGAATGGTCTCTTTAGTTGTCTCTCTCTAGCGGTAGGTCTAGACCTTTCTTTGACCAGCTTCTCATCAGAAGCAGAATCCCCATTAAGGGCGGACCGTTGTCAGCTGAGAATAGAGCATATTATGTGTGTGTGTGTGTGTGTGTGTGTGTTTGAGTGTGCGCATCAGGGAAACGGCAAGGTCTTTTCCACTGTGCTCTTGCTCAGGATATAAAGCACATCATTGTAATTGCAAAGGATTCCAGCTTAGAGCGTTTGTGGCCACTCTAAGCCCGTTTCTGCAGATGCATGTTCTGTTCAGATTATGTCTGCTTGCTGTCCACAGGACTCTCACTCTTTTCAGTGAGAACCGGAGGAGCTGTCAATGCAACAGAACTATTGTGTCTTGCCCTACTCAGGGAGGAGAGAAACTCAGCAAACACTATAGCAATTACAATGTATATACCATTGTGAAAGTTTTCTCAAGTGGTTATGGAGAGAGGGAAGTTTTAATGTTAAAAATGCAGACTGGACTGAAATAATGGAAAGTAACTAGGCATCACTCATGTTGGACATGTTGAAATATTTAACATTTCTTGTAAATTGTTACTAAGTCACATGCTGTTTATTTAGTTTTAAAATTATTATTTTATTTTTTTACAGTTTTATTTATTAGTTAATAAATAATATTATATATATATGTTATTCATAAAAATATTTTATCAATATATTATTATTGTATGTTATTATTTTATTATTTATTTTAGTTGAACACGTAGTGTGTATGATTGAATAAACTGTTAAGGTAAGGTAAAGAATTAAAACTATACTGAATATAAATCTTGAATTAGACTAAATATTTGAATTCATAAGAGATATTTTCATTCGTTTTTGAGCTTTATTGCTTTATAAATGCTTTATAAGAAGCTTTATAATTTTTCCAGCCTTGACAAGTTGAACATTTGACTCAGAAGTTTCCCTAGTCATATTCATAATCACACCTCTTAGTAATATTATAATGCTTCTGCACAACCTGCAATAGATTCTCAAATCAGACACCTGCAGAAGGTTACATTAATGCCAGTATATCTGCTCAACGAATCTAGTGCTGAATTTTTAAGTGAAGTGATCCCAACTAGGTAGATTGTACAGGTCAATGCAAGTATGAGCTGTTGTCTTAACCTTATTCAACTCTTTTGACTATCAGCCAAACACAGGCCACGCTGCATGATATTTGAGGAGGCCACATTCAATTCTGGACAAACTGCTTAGTGCATGCACCGAAATTGAAGAGATCGTTTTAAGTTAATTTGCCTGTCCTCATGCATTAGAGAGTCTACATAATGAGTCATTAGTCCAAATTGTTTTCTTATAGCATTTGTCACTGAAGATCAAAGCAATATTGCATGAGTGGTGTACAAACGTCTGAGACAAACTCACAGCAGCACTTTGACAGGCCTCACAACTTGCAGCGTGTCATAAGAGAGATGCTGATAGACTAGTGACAAATTAAAGGCAGGAAAAGAGGAGGGTGGTTTGTTGTTAGCTAGAAAAGTGTGGTTGGAAAAGAAAAGATCATACCTTATCATTGATTTTACTAATGATGAGTGCCCCCAGTGCAACAATAGTAATTTTGCCATAAAACTGTCAGCAGTTCATCAATCTCTGGAGGCCTTTCCTCCCTCAGAGGAAGATTTATTAAATGCTTACAGTCATGGGCCTGGACTTGCCTGGTCTGTCTGTAGCATACAACAGAGCTAGCCTTTAATATGTTAAAGTCCTCCTGCTCACACTGTTACGCAGTGAAAGTCGCTTTCTCTCTCTGTATGTCTTTATGTTACAGAAGACCTCTTGCTTTTTTGTAAATAACAAATTCTTCTCAATAGGATATTCTTTAGTTCGGCCTCACTATCGTGATTTACCATTTCAACCCTTCTGATTGTTTTGGTCTTTTTATCTTTTTTGAACTTGTGTATTTTGTCTGTGTTTTTGAGGCAGTCGTGTGCAGCCAAGACATGCACTTTAAATGCCTGAGGACTGAGGCCTGTCTGCCAACAATAGGAATTTCCCTGGTTTACACAGGATAGATTAAGCTCATCCCTTTTTTTCCTTTCCCAAGAGCACATTATGGTTCTACTTAAACAGTTTTGTGCGTGTAATTCTACGCTTCGCAGGTATGAATACCAGAGTTCGTGGTATTGGATGCTTAGTCGGATATGTTCAAGTTCTCATTATGTTTGAGGATGAAGTGCAGCCTCTACTCTCTGAACATTAAAACATGAACCTCAAATGAACATGACCAGAATTATGTTCAGTTGACAGGTTTGGAGTTGCTGTGACCTTCCCATATTTTTATGTTTTCTTCTTTGTTAATATATAACAGACCTAAACTAACAAGTAAATATGGCTGAAAACTTGGCATTCGGTTTCAACAGGCATAATGCAGCAATATAATGTTATGCTGCTAAACAACACCGTCTTTGACTATGTGAGATTGTTCATGACTCATCGGTAAACCTGTATGTTATTGTGACCTCAGATTATGCTGCCGTGACTTTTAAAATCTCTGTTACATATTAGACACAAATACATTTCCATACATATGCCATTTGTGATGTGCCTTATGTTTTGAACACCTGGGTATCTGTATACAAAGTGATTGGCACAAACTCAAAGATGAGTTAATTAAATTAAAGATTTAATCTGTAAAATCCATCCGCTGCAGGCGGTGTGAGCGATCAGCATCTGCAGATAGTTTAGAGATAAACGGACGCATCATGTTTAGATGTTAATCGAGGGGAAGCTGAGGGTTCCACCCACATGACACCTCAATCATCCTAACCCTTTATTACACGGAGTAAACATCATAAAAAGCCACTTTAAAGATGATGAGAGAAATCCGAATTTTTCTTAATATTTATAATGATGTGATTAAATTGTTTTTACTGTCAGAGCTTGCTTTTGCTGCTCTTCCATTGCTCCTTTGAAGACAGTTTTAAGTTGTGTTTCATGTGGTCATGGAGTCTGCTCGTATTGCTTTCCAAATGGCACACAGTCTTACTTAATGTTACGGGGCTGACGAGACGTGAGACTTGCGGATCCATGTGCAAGCTTTTTTTTGGAGAAAACAGAGACGTGGTCATACAGCAGGCATAGGTCAGATGGCAAAACAGGTATATGGAGGGAAAACACAAGAATAGTCCTAGGGCTAGAGTAGGTCGATGATCGGCAGACAGAATCAAAAGGGGTAAGACAAAAGGGGTGAATCCAGGGAAACAGGCGAAGATCAGAAACCGGGAAAAAGGCTAAGGCTAAGGCTAAGGCAAAACCAGGCTAAGGCTAAGGCTAAGGAAAACGACTAGGGCTAAGGCTAAGGCTAATGGCTAAGGCTAAGGCAAATGACTAGGGCTAAGGCTAAGGCTAAGGCAACAAACGAGGGCTCTGTAGAGTCGCTATCGCTAGGGGAGTGATAAATGCGGAACAATACTCGGCAGAGGGAAAGGATAAGAGTGAGTGTTAAATAGTGAGGGAGTGATATGAAACAGCTGGGTGCAATCAGTGTAAACAGGTGTGTGCAATTAGTGCTGAGTGCAATCAGTAATGCATGATGGGAAATGTAGTCCGGGGTGATGTGCAACAGTTTGTGTAGTGCGAGAGTCAATGAAATGGAAAGTTCATGGACCGGATTTGTGACAGAGCCCCCCCCAAGGAGCGGCTTCCAGACGATCAAAACCCTTTACGAATCCGGAGGGCGGTGGAGTGGAGGCGGAAAAGGGGGAGGGACGGAGGGCCAGGTCCAAAAATAGGAGAGACCAGGGACTGAGGCAGAACCGGCAGAGCTGAGGACCACCACAGCAAAGCAAACGGGACCGAAGATCCCCACGGCGGAACAGAGGACCACCAGAACCAGACAGTAAACCAACACGGCGGAGCAGAGGACCACCACGGAAGAGCAGAAGACCACCAGAACCAGACAGTAGACCACCACGGCGGAGCAGAAGACCACCAGAACCAGACAGTAGACCACCACGGCGGAGCAGAGGACCACCAGAACCAGACAGTAGACCACCACGGCAGAGCAGAAAACCACCACGGCGGAGCAGGCAGAGCAGAAGAACAGGAAACCCTCTTGGTGAACCACACTGATCAGGAGACCATGGCGGAGACTTTAACAACGAGAGAGCAGAGACAGACAAACACAGACAGAACATTGGGGTTGATAAACAAGACTGAACGTTCAGGGGCAGCTTCCCTGGCTGGGTCGGGACAAGACAAAAATTCACAAACGGCCTCCATAGCCAGGATAGGACGAGCAGGGAGCTCGCAAACGGCCTCTAAAGCTGTGACAGAACGAGCAGGGAGCTCGCAAACGGCCTATATAGCTGTGACAGGACGAGCAGGGAGCTCGCAAACGGCCTCAATAGCTGTGACAGGACGAGCAGGGAGCTCGTAATCGGCCTCTATAGCTGTGACAGGACGCGCAGGGAGCTCGCAAACGGCCTCCATAGCAGTGACAGGACAAGCAGGGAGTTCGCAAACAGCCTCTATACCTGTGACAGGACAAGCAGGGAGTTTGCAAACGGCCTCTATAGCTGTGACAGGACGAGCAGGGAGCTCGCAAACGGCCTCTATAGCTTTGACAGGACGAGCAGGGAGCTCGCAAGTGGCCTCTATAGCTGTGACAGGACGAGTAGGGAGCTCGCAAACGGCCTCTATAGATGTGACAGGACGAGCAGGGAGCTCGCAAAACGGCCTCTATAGCTGTGACAGGAAGAGCAGGGAGCTCGCAAACGGGACCTATAGCTGTGACAGGACGAGCATGGAGCTCGCAAACGGCCTCTATAGCTTTGACAGGACGAGCAGGGAGCTCGCAAAACGGCCTCTATAGCTGTGACAGGAAGAGCAGGGAGCTCGCAAACGGCCTCTATAGCCATGACAGGACAGACAAAAAAGAGTTCATAGATGGCCTCCTTGGCCGTGACAGGATAGACAGAGAGTTCATAGGTTGCTTCCTTGGCCGGAACAGGACAAGCAGAGAGTTCATAGACGCCTCCTTTGGCCGGAACAGGACAAGCAGAGAGTTCATAGACGGCCTCCTGGCCGGAACAGGACAGGCAGGGAGTTCATAGATGGCCTCCTTGGCCGGACCAGGACAGGCAGGAAGTTCATAGACGGCATCCTTGGCCGGAACAGAACAGGCAGAAAGTTCATAGACGGGCTCCTTGGCCGGAACAGAACAGGCAGAAAGGGCGTTGCTGGGCGCCACCACCACACAAGGAACTGAGACAAGTGTCGCCATATCAGGAGGTTCTGCAGCCTGCGCCGCCACCTCTGGAGATGTTGTAGCTGGTGCAGCTGCCTCTAGCAAATCGGCAGTGGAGTACTCGGCCCAGACACACCATAAAGCAACCCCCCAAATGGGAAGTGCTGAAGACAGGGGAATGAGTTCAGGAACAGGAGGGCTAAAGTGAGTGGGTTTGGGGATACCAGCTGCGCGTGCAGACACCAGCGGTGCATCCCTCCCACTGGACACCAGACTGGGATACCGAAGGGCTGACATTGATAATCTGTGTGTAACAGACAGGACGTGACATGACCCTGGATGATCAGCTGTGATGCGACGTAATTCTGGATGACTAGTGGAGACGTGACGTGACTCTGGATGAATAGCTGAGACGTGGCGAGACTCTTGGATCATGAAGATCAGCTGTGACTTGACTTGACTCGTGAAGATCTGTTGTGACTTGACTTGACTCATGACGATTAACTGCGACTTGACCTGACTCTTGAAGATCAGCTGTGACTTGACTAGATTCATAAATATCAGCTGTGACTTGACTTGATTCCTGACGATTAGCAGTGACTGAATTGACTAATTCTGAACAAACTGTGCCTCAAATCAATCAGGAGATCCAGTGGTGGAATAGACTTGAATGAGGAAGATAAACTGGGACCTGACGTGCTCAGAGAACAGTTGTGGATTGACTGGAATCATGAAGTCAGTTGTGACTGACTGAACTCAGGAGAAACAACTGTGACTAGACTTGAACTCATGAATACTGATGGTAACTTGGATTGACCATGGACAATCAACTGTGACGTGACTAGACTTACAAACTATCAGCGGTGAAGGACTAGACTCCTGCTCATAAACGTGACTTGATTTGCCCCATGGACGATCAACTGTGACTGACTAGACTCGTGTAAGAATGGCAACAGACTTGACTCATGACGAACAGTTGTGACTTGACTAGACTTACAACTATCAGCTGTGAATTGACTAGACCCATGATCAGAAACTGACTTGATCTGCCCCATGATGATCAACTGTGACTAGACTAGACTCATAAATATCAGCTGTGACTTGACCAGACTCGGGATAATAAACTGTGACTTAGCTTGACTCATGATAGCAAGCTGTGACTGCCTGACCCATGATGATCAACTGTGACTTGACTGGACTCAGGAAGATCAACTTTCACATAACAGGGCTCTTGTTGTGTCCGCCATTTTGTGAGCATGCTCTGATACAGCCATTATTTCAGTCACAGACATGGTGTCGCTTCCCTCCTCTGCGACACCTACCGTGAACGCTGAACCAGCAGTCAGCAAGGCATAATCTATAAAGTCCCTTAAGCTATGGTTGAATTTCCTTGGCATCCCAGATTTTGTGGGTTCATCAAGTCCAAAACGGAACAAGTCTTTAAATAAAATTATCATATAGTGGTACCTGATAAGATAATTCACAGAACCGGTGAACATACTCCTCAAAAGAAAGGCCTCCTTGCCGAAGATGTAATAACTGGGTGACTGGGTCCATACCTGGCCAAAGAACAATGAGAAAGCTGCCGGGAATCGTTGTTGTGGCCGAGTATCTGTTACGGGCTTGACGAGAGTGGGGACTGCGGATACATGTGCAAGCGTTATTGTGGGAAAGACAGGACGGGGTCAGACAGCAGGATAGGTCAGATGGCAAAAGGTATAATGGACGGGCCAAAACCACAAGATAGTCCTGGGGCTAGCGCCAGGTCGACGATCGGCAGGACTGATCAAAAGGGGCAAGACGGAAAGGGGAGAATCCAGGAACCAGGCGAAGGATCAGAAACCGGGAGGCTAGGGCTAAGGGTAAGGCTAATGACTAGGGCTAAGGCTTAGGCTAAGGCGAATGACTAGGGCTAATGGCTAATGGCTAATGGCTAAGGCTAAGGCAAATGACTAGGACTAAGGCTAAGGCTAAGGCAACAAACGAGGGCTCTGTAGAGTCGCTATCGCTAGGGGAGTGATAAATGCGGAACAATACTCGGCAGAGGGAAGGGATAAGAGTGAGTGTTATATAGTGAGGGAGTGATATGAAACAGCTGGGTGCAATCAGTGTAAACAGGTGTGTGCAATTAGTGCTGAGTGCAATCAGTAATGCATGATGGGAAATGTAGTCCGGGGTGATGTGCAACAGTTTGTGTAGTGCGAGAGTCAATGAAATGGAAAGTTCATGGACCGGATTTGTGACACTTAAATACACACTGAGCACTGTCATTTTTTACAAGTGAAGGTGCAATTTGCTGTAAATGCACTATCAGTGTTTCAAAACCCATAGAGGGCCAATTCATTTAAGAGGCAATCTCTTAATATTTAGGAGTTGAAAAGTTAAAATGCATCATAAAGAGCTGCATCGTATAATTAAAAGTCATAATCATATAGCTTTTGAAAGTGAATTGCTACACCTGTTGAGGCTGCTTCATATGCAAAGCCATTTTCAGACTTACAGACACTCATTCCTAGATCAATGCATCTAGTCTTTCTAGACTACAGACCTAACTTTTTCTTGGGTGGGACACAAAAGAAGATATTTTGAAGGCAACATTGGACCTTTATTGTATGGACCAAAACGGAGACATTTTTTTAAAGACCTTCTTTTATATTTCACAGAAGACAAATAATTATTGCAGGAGATCACATGATGACAGAATTGTAATTTTCGGGTTGAACTATCTCAGGCTAACATCCTGTGTATTGCTATAATGTCAGATGCTTATTTAAATTGGCTGATTAGGTCAAAAGTTGCAAAATGTCAAGATTAGCATATTTCCTTTCCTTTGAGAATAACATTCTAGAAGGTGCACATGATATATCGTGACTTTGCTCTATATTGTTTTTTTGTTTGTTTTTTTAGAATTATGCAGCTTTAATTAAAAAAAAAACACTCAACCACATCCTGTCTTAATGCTTCTTATCTTATCTTGATGTCCATTGTGACACTCTGAGTCATAATTCAAGTCTAAAAGGTCTCAAAAACCACTGGTACCATTGCATCAAATGATATGTGCTGTTTAAACTGTTTAACACAGTTTGGCCATAAAGCTGCTTCAGAGCTGCTCCATGATGTGAATATATGACTATCAGGATGACACAGATGATACATAAATCACATTTCAAAGCTGGTTCTTTTCCATCAGTTCACAGGAGGCGAACAATGTGTATCTTTCAGTATGAGGACACAGCTGGTCTGGTGCTGCATATTAAGTATTATAAACAAGCGTTGCACCTATTTTATTTGGGAGATTATCATCTTCTAGGCTTATTAGAAGGACATTTCCCATAATATTCTGAAGATGGGTTTACGCATGAATCCCCATGACTTTGCATTTTGATATAGACTAGTTCTTGTATTGTGATGCTATGCCATTGAGTAACTTTTGTCTCACATTACCCACATTGCTACAAAGATTGTCAGAGACTTTGTTGAACATCACCAGACAAGAATTCCCTTCCACCACAAGCTGAAAAACATTAAGGTGTGAAGCAGATGAACGGGAGAGAGATCCTGGTCGACAATTTTGCTGGACGTTTGGGACAGGTACAGTGATTTCCTAGCACTAAATAACTGATTCTGTGAGGTTTTCTTCCGCTTTCTTGAACCTAGTGATGGATAAATCTGTTATTGACTAGAAAGTTCCTCAAACCATGACACATAACTCAGGACACAGGAGTACAAAGTTCACGGTGTCTTATTAATTGTATTGTATCTTTACAATGTGACATTTTTGCCAATGGCAAATAGAGCTGCCATGTCTTCATAAAGTTGTCTGTCACTCAAGAGAGAAAAAAATCATTTGTCCTCACCATTTACTGAGGACAATCCCCTTCACCTAAGTTGTTTTTCTTTTGCAGGTTGAGAATATTTTTACAAGCTTCTCCAGCCTTCCAGAGACAAGACCCAACATAGAGAGGTGGTGAGACATGCTTCAGATAACTGAGTAAAAATATCATGTGGTTACAGAACTGTGTGTGGAAATCATGTCAAGATACTCAGGCAGATGATGTGTTTCATACTCACTGGATTGGGCATGAACACAACTGGAACAGCGGATAATTATATGTGACAATATTTGTGTCCCTGATGCTCTGTGATGTCAGAGTGGACCACATCGTTTTTCCTCCCTAAGTTTAGTAATATCTAAAGTGTATCTTTCAAGTTATTCTTCTGCTATAATGAAAAAAGTGCATTCCAAAATATATTAATAATATGTAAATTAATCAATAATAAGTCAAATTTTTGTAGAGAAAAATGGTTGCTATAATGGCTGCTGTTCAAAAATGTTGAGTCAAAACAGCTGATCAAAAGGTTTTTATAAAAATCTTTAAACGTTTTGTAAAGAATATGAAGACTTCATATTTGCACAAGTCAGATGTAATACCACATCTCACTATCTTGATACTAATACATTTTCCACAAACTAATATGGCATTGAAATGTATTCATATCTCAAGGAGAAGCTAAATTGTGACATTTGTTGTAGCTTTACATTACTCAGCATCTTCCTTCTGTCTTGTTCCATGATGGTGACTGTCTCGAAATTTGCACATCTAAGCTGCACAGATCAGCAGGCCTGTGTTACCTCAGAGTCCCCTTAACTCTCCCTCTCCATCCAGTTTTTCATCCTTCCTATTTTTAGAGAATATATCTTTTCCTGATGAAATACAGTAAAATGCACTCAGGGCCACATGTCTGCCTCCCTCTGCTGTGCTCATGCACAGTGCATATTTTTAAAGTTCTTAACTGCTGACTGGCTTGCTGACCTTCCTTCATTTTATATAATGCATTAATTATTAATTCCAAAAATAAATATAGGCTTTCCTACCAAGTTGTACCAAGATCTGAGCAATTTAGCTTTTTAGATGTTCAAGATAAATTTTTCTTTTTTCATTTTACTTTTAATATACATATTGTTGCACCGTAGTCATAATAGGTGAAGATATGATGTGGAGAGATTTTCTGGAGAGGTGACTGTGCACAACATTGATTTTTTTTGTACTGTTCACCGAGGCTGCATTTGTTAACAGTGATATTGTAAAATATTCTTACAATTAAAAACAACTGTTTTCTTTTTTTTTCTTCATATATTTAATGTAATTTATTCCTTTGATGGTAAAGCTGAATTTTCAGCAGCCATTTCTCCAGTATTCAGTCTCACATGATACTTCAGGAATCATTCTAATATGCTGATTTGGTGCTCAATAAACATTTCTTATCATCAAAGTTGAAAACAGTTTCACTGCTTAAAGTTTTGTGGAAACCGTGACACATTTTCTTTCAGGGTTGAACTGTGCACAGTCATCAAATAATGTGTAGCTTTTCCCAATGTAACTACAGGAGGGCATCTGTTAATGTAAAAAAAACATTGCTTCTCACCACCATTGTCCTGTATTTTTGAACACTCTTCCATTCACTTTTGTACTCCGCTATTTACTTTCCCTTCACCTCGATCTTCCCCTTCTTTCTCAAAAAATCTCAATTAAATTTCCTGAATTTTTCAATCTCAATTAATATTTCCTGTCATTTGGCAATATGGTGTGCCGTGTGTAATGGTGAGGGGTGGATGGAAGAGATTTAGTTTTAGGCCAGTAATTTCTTGACAAATCATATGTCTGCATCACTGACACATGATGAAGCATATTGTATCTTAAAGACAATATCATAGTTTAAGAACAGATATAAAAAAATGACTTAAATCAGAATTCAAATATTTTCTTTACTTTTTTCTTGTTTTCGTGGGTCCAATAAAAGTAAAAGGCTTTGCACTAATTCTAAAACTGCAGTTCTGTTTAAGCTCTTATGAATGTGTACACACATATTCTTTGGCTGGACTATTCTGTGAAAACTGTAATTGTACTAACCAGCACTAGTTTGCTCAGTACAATTTGTGATGCATTGACTGTTTTGACATTTCCCACACACATTACTTAACTTGATGCTGAACCTCTTTTTTTAACTTTTTCAGACAGGAGGAAATTTTGCCATAAAACTGTCAGCAGTTTTTTTGCCTTACATGATGCATGGTGATAAGGAATAGGACGCCTCTCCCTCCAGGTCACTGAAGTAATACCACTGCAAAACCATCCCACTTGATGTGGCAGGATGTGCAGGTAACAACAGCAAACAAGTGTTTCAATAGCAATTATTAGCTGGAAGTGAGGTATGTGTGCGTGTGTGCATCTGGGCCAGTTCTTGGGCTTTAGAGTGTGGGTGTGCTCCGAGAAGAGCAGCCACTCAAAGCTTTTCATTAGTTTTGCCTTGTTTCTCCTCTTTCCCTCTCGAGTGTGTAATGTGTGTTGGGACACAATGGGAGGATCTGCAGAATTGTAGTGAGAGGCTGTAGACTGTGTTTGCTGGCGCTGTGAAGAGCCTCTTCACCAGCCTTTGGCCACAAAGGCCTTTGGGATGTGCCCATGGCTTACTTTGTTCACTAGAAGCATTTCACACGCACCCAGGGCAACAGACAGGCAAGGCTGAGGCCTCAACACTCGGCAGAGTTATTGAAAAGTTTTTGTGCTTTTTTTTTTTTGTCCACCTATCCCCCCTCCCCACCACACCTCCTTTTTACCACAAATCCTTTCTCATCCTTGTCGTTCAAATACCACTGTTGGGCAAACAGAACATTCTTTTCTCTTTTCTCTCTTTCTTGATGTCACCCTCCATATTATCCGATGGTAATTGTTAATTGAGTTCTACATCAGTAAAACGTTTGTCACCTCACTTTAGTCCATTTGACAGTGAACATTGCTTCTGCTTATTAGAAAATGTGATGTGAAGTAAAAGAGCAAGAAGTAAGCTGATAAATGATCATCACCTTCATCTTTATTGCAGATCTTTGGATTGGCTTCTCTTTCAATCAGAGTTTGGCTGGATTTATTTGACCATTGTTTAGCAATAAAGCAATAAAACGAATCTCATTAGGTTATGACCTAATGAAGGTCATGTTTTATTATTCTATGCCTTGGCCATAATTCCCTCCTTGAGCTCTTACATTCTTGAATCACGCATTTGATGTAGGTCAGCGTGCATTGTTTTGAATATCTACAATATGTATGTCATATTTGAAATATGTTTGCACACATACGAGAGAAAGAATATTTTGTATCCCTAACAATCTTTTATCCCAGTGAACAAAATATTGCAGTTTTTCTGACATGCCTAGAAACCTCCATCTCCACAGCAGCTTAAGTGTCACATGAAAAAATTATGTGTCAGGGTTGGGGCCTGATCAAATATTGATGGTGGTCAGTGGCCCAGAGCAACTGTATAGTGTAAATTTCTGCTCTGGATAAAAGGAGGTGGTGATTAGCCTCATCCAGAATCAGTGCACATTTATGAGAGCATTCACTTCATTTGTGTAACGTCTATCAAATGTTCAAGATCATGTCTATTGCTTAATGAACTCCAGTACTAAGAGTACTGTGAACCACTGATGCACAGAATTGTCCTGCATTGGTGTATTTTAGGGGCAATTCAAAAAGTCCTGATAAAACAATTAGATTTATCTAATAGCAGTTAAAATAACATAGTATATATTTTTTGTATATAGTATTATTATTATAAATGTTTATTTTTAAAGGGGTCATATGATGCTGCTAAAAAGAACATTATTTTGAAATGTGTTTATGCGGTTTAAGTTAAAAAAAAACACATTATTTTCCACATCCTGTACATTATTATTTCTCCTCTATGACCCGCCTTTCTGAAACGTTGATTTTTACAAAGCTCATCATCGGTCTGAAAAGCGAGTTGTGCTGTGATTGGCCAGCTATCCAGTTTGTTGTGATTGGCTGAATACCTCAAGTGTGAGAGGGAAAGATTACGCCCCTCACCATACTTTTGATGCTGTGTCCCGGCCGGAGCGACTAGGACAAAAAAATTAAAACCCATTACAAACGAGGGCATTTGTTGCATCCAGTGGGGACATACTGATTACAATGACTTATACTGTCTTTTACGCGTTGCATCGCGCCGCGTAAACAAAAAACTCTGTCAAGCATTTGTGATCGGAGAAATGACAAATAACAAGCGCTTCTCTACTTTGCTCAAAACTCGCGTTTGAATCATCCGTGGCAAATCCTTAAAATGAAAACGTACTTACCGACGTGAGTCAGAACTGCCGGCCTTTTAGTCTAACGTTACTCTCCCAGGATCAGTAAACATTCCTCCATAAAATGTGCTGCACACATATGAATATTTGTGTTGAATTGTTCTGGAACAGTGTTGTGAATACAACTTTACCACTGATTTGTAGTCGTGTCCTCTTTGGAAGACCAAACAAAGTAGTTTAACTTTCACAACGAAAAACACATTGGCCTAGCGTGAGGGGAAGCCCCGGCTTAACGTGCGCTGAGGCCGGGATAGAGACTGGTCCGACCTATTAGTGATCTGAGGCCGTGGCTTAGGGCTGAGGCGGCGGGGTCGAGAACGGGCTGGACTTCTCCGCTTCGCCACGTTAAAAAAAAAAAAAAGATGATGTATTCCCTCAGCGACCCGCACAGATCAGCTCTAAGCATGACGAAGCGGATATCGTCCTCTTTTGAAAGACCAAACAAAGTAGTTTCGCTTTCACAACGAAGCACACAGCATCTTCACGACATGGCTGCAGCGTCAAAACTACAGTGAGAATAAAAGTTACGCCTTCTTTCTTTGCGTGAACATTTGGCGGCGTTATGCAAATCTTCCCACATTAGTGAGGTAGATATGTGGGGGCGTGTAGAACGAGCCGTTTTAGGTAGGCGTAACTTTTATAAAGAATATCTCTTTGATTTGAGACTTTAGTCTTTTGCAGCTTCAGGGATCTTATCTATGCACAATCAGTTTTTAACACTCCAAAGAGAAAGGAAAATTTAAATCGCATCATATGACCACTTTAAGATCCAGTAGGTGTTGGGAACAGATCAGAGAATTTTTACAGCTCAGACAGTTATTAAAGCACTGAGATTAAACTAGTAAAGAACCATTACTGTATTTGTGCTCTAAGAGACATTTAATTATATGTGTAAGGCCATGATCAATCATGAGATGTAATTTTCATGAAACAATATGGCTACAAAACTACTTGAATGAATGGTTGAATAACGACTGGTGCAAATCAATCATATTAGCCAAGCTTGGTGTGAATGTGTGAAAACTTAGTTCTGTCAGGCCCAGCGAGCATGTTTGACTAGGACGAAGTTTCATCTCTGTCTATTTTCATGGGTTATAAAGATGAAATAAATAAAACATAGCTTCGTCTTTGGAGCACTTTGCTAAGATGTTGTATCACTGAAAACACCAGCACTCTGTCAGATCAGATTGAGAACAGTGCAGTGACACATCTCTGCTGAGGAGATGATAAAATGTACAAACCATATAAGGAGAGCAAGGGCATCTGTACCCATCTTTCTGTAAAGAGAATCATAACTTGTTCCACCATATAATGGCTGGTGCACACACACACACACACACACACACACTTCCTCTTTATTATGTTTTTCAGATTCATCAGAGTTAATTTTCCCAGTAAGAAAAATTCTGACATTCTGCTCAGTGTGATTTATGATAATAGGATATATGGCAGTAGAGACTATACAGACTGCAGGACTAAATGTCCTTTTGTTGTCTACTCAGCCACTTCACCGCCTGAAAAAATTATGAGAATCTGGAATAAGGTCCTATTGGGATGCTTTTCAGATGTTAATCCATCATAAGAACATGGTAATGTGTCTTTTGAGGTCTTTAGATCTGCCTTGTCAATTGTTGCTTGTGTCTGTGAGACCAAAGGGGAGTTAATTATTATTTGTCAATGCAGTCTGAGGAGTCCAATCCTTTTATGACTGGTTTCTTGAGCTGGAGACAAGGGAGTACTCCCAATCAGTGATGCCCATCTAACCATTAGAAAAGATTTCCATTCCTACTGTCATCTTGAAATTGCAGTGCACATGCATCCTTACACTGTAGTTGAGAAGAAGAGGGATAGTTATAGTAATACAAAGGTGTATGTGTGAATCTAGTCTTTGATTATTTTCATAGCAAACAGAGACACAAGCTGAACTAGTAGTATCTTATCATTAACTTCACATCGGTGTGAAAGCATTTTTCCTGCCTTTTGTCTGTTTTGATTTTGAATATTTCTGGGAAGTTATTGGTGATCAACAGTGAATGTGAAACATAAATATATTAAATATTGTCTAAAGTAATGATTATATATTAATATATAGAATTATATATAATATATAGATATAATATATATATATATCTATGTGTGTGGGTATATATATAAGAGGGAAATAAGATGATTTTTATTTATATAAAAATATAAGTGAAATATACTGTTGTACAGATACTTTATATTGTTAATACAGTAAAGAGCCGGGGTAGTGTGTCACACTTTTTACAATCTAAAATTATATATATAGGTGCATCTCAATAAAGTAGAATGTCGTGGAAAAGTTCATTATTTCAGTAATTCAACTCAAATTCTGAAACTCGTGTATTAAATAAATTCAATGCAAACAGACTGAAGTAGTTTAAGTCTTTGTTTTTTTTAATTATGATGATTTTGGCTCACATTGAACAAAAACCCACCAATTCACTATCTCAACAAATTAGAATACTTCATAAAACCAATTAAAAAAACATTTTTAGTGAATTGTTAGCCTTCTGGAAGTATGTTCATTTACTGTCATGTCC
This sequence comes from Sinocyclocheilus anophthalmus, assembly GCA_018155175.1. NCBI lineage: Eukaryota > Metazoa > Chordata > Actinopteri > Cypriniformes > Cyprinidae > Sinocyclocheilus > Sinocyclocheilus anophthalmus. Next base: position 198,182 of record JADLZN010008866.1, on the reverse strand, counting down.
CATAGATTCTCTATGGTTCAGGTCTGGTGAGTTTGCTGGCCAGTCAAGCACAGTAACACCATGGTTATTTAACCAGCTTTTGGTGCTTTTGGCAGTGTGTGCCAAATCCTGCTGGAAAATGAATCAGCATCTTCAAAAAGCTGGTCAGCTGAAGGAAGCATGAAGTGCTCCAAAATTTCTTGTTAAATGGGTGCAGTGACGTTGGTTTTAAAAAACACAATAGACCAACACCAGCAGATGACATTGCAGATGACATTGCACCCCAAATCATCACATAATGTGGAAACTTAACACTGGACTTCTAGCAACTTCGGTTGTGAGCTTCTCCACCCTTCCTCCAGAATCTAGGACCTTGGTCTCCAAATGAAATTAAACTTGCTCTCATCTGAAAAGAGGACTTTGGACCACTGGGCGACAGTCCAGTTCCCTTTCATCAGTCATGTTCAACGTTCGTCAGTCGTGACTGACTAATGGGATCTCGCCCAGACCCACAATCACCTTTGAGTGTTAACTACACCAGACCGTTGCGTGCGGTTTCGCCATCGCGCACACCCGTATCGAGGCATGTTGTTGTGTCAACAGATGCTTCTGCCAGGGGCTGGGGTGCCATGTGTAGTGGGAATGCAGCTGCGGGGCTCTGTTCGGGGGCCCGACTGCAGTGGCATATCCACTGCCTCGAGTTGCAAGCAGTATGGCTGGCTCTGCGCCGCTTCAAATCGCTGCTACACGGCAAGCACGTACTGGTCCGTACGGAAAATACTGCGACCGTTGCGTACATCAATCACCAGGGCGGTCTACGCTCCTGTCGCATGTCGCAACTCGCTCGCCATCTCCTCCTCTGGAGTCAGAAACATCTAAGGCCGCTTCGCCGTTCCAATCCCAGGCGAACGCATCGTTCAGCGACTAGCTCTCACTGCAGCCCCCCTTCCGGAGAATGGCGACCGCACCTGAGACAGTCCGATCTGATTTGGGAGGACTTTTGGACGCTCAGGTTAGACTGTTTGCCATTCCCGTACACGTCCCCATTGCCGGTTGTTTTACTCCCTGCAGAGGTGTCCCTCGGCACGGACGGGCACTGGCGTGCAGCTGTGCCTCGGGACCTATGCAAAATGCGGTTTCACCTAGTGAGCCTTGCCAGGCACACCAACCGATAGAACCCCCGCAGCCTTATGAGGGTTGTCAAGCGAAATCGATTCAAGAATTTGATTGAACTTCACAAGAAATGGACTGAGGCTGGTCAAGGCATCAAGAGCCACCACACACAGACGTGTTAAGGAATTTGGCTACAGTTGTCGTATCCCTCTTGTTAAGCCTTCCTATCTTCCGCCCCTAGCTGGTGTGGGGGGGACGTGCCGGCTCCGCAGGCACTTGGAGGGGGTCTGCAATGTGGGCTTTTCCATACGGATCCCACATGCTTTGTCGGTACATCGATTGAAGCTGGCGCGAGCCGCATATGCTTGAACTCGAGGCAGTTGATATGCCTGCAGTCGGGGCCCGAGACAGAGCCCCGCAGCTGCATCCTTGCACAGCCCCCAGCCCCTTGCGAGCTCTGTTGCACAACAACATGCCTTGGTACCGGGTGCGTGGCGAAACACGCATTCCAACTGTCATTGGCTTGTTTAGTTTTACACTCGAAGGTGATTGGGCTCTCGGCGAGATCCCAATTCGTCAGTCACTACTGACGTAACGTCTCCGTTCCCTCCTTCAGGGAACGTGGGTTACACAAGTAACCGAGACGTTCTCTTCTCCTTAGCCCAGTTAAGACGCCTCTGAAGTTGTTTGTGGTTCAGGAGTGGCTTAACGACAGGAATACGACAACTGTAGCCAAATTCCTTGACACGTCTGTGTGTGGTGGCTCTTGATGCCTTGACCCCAGCCTCAGTCCATTCCTTGTGAAGTTCACTCAAATTCTTGAATCGATTTTGCTTGACAATCCTCATAAGGCTGCGGTTCGCTCGGTTGGTTGTGCATCTTTTTCTTCACACTTTTTCCTTCCACTCAACTTTATGAATATGCTTGGATACAGCACTCTTTGAACAGCTAGCTTCTTTGGCAATGATTGTTTGTGGCTTATCCTCCTTGTGAAGGGTGTCAGTGATTTTCTTCTGGACAACTGTCAGATCAGTTTTCCCCATGATTGTGTAGCCTAGTAACCAAACTGAGAGACCATTTTGAAGGCTCAGGAAACCTTTGTATGTGTTTTGAGTTGATTAGCTGATTGGCATGTCACCATATTCTAATTTATTGAGATAGTGAATTGGTGGGTTTTTGTTAAATGTGAGCCAAAATCATCACAATTAAAGAATCAAAGACTTAAACTACTTCAGTATGTGTGCATTCAATTTATTTAATACATGAGTTCACAATTTGAGTTGAATTACTGAATAAATGAACTTTTCCACAACATTCTAATTTATTGAGATACACCTGTGTGTATATACAGTGGGTATGGAAAGTATTCATACCCCCTTAAATTTTTCACTCTTTGTTATTTTGCAGCCATTTGCTAAAATCGTTTAAGTTATTTTTTTCCTCATTAATGTACACAGCACCCCATATTGACAGAAAAAACACAGAATTGTTGACATTTTTTGCAGATTTATTAAAAAAGAAACTGAAATATCACATGGTCTTAAGTATTCAGACCCTTTGCTGTGACCCTCATATATTTAACTCAGGTGCTGTCCATTTCTTTGATCATCCTTGAGATGGTTCTACACCTTCATTTGAGTCCAGCTTTGTTTGATTATACTGATTGGACTTGAATGGGAAAGCCACACACCTGTCTATGTAAAACCTTACAGCTCACAGTGCATGTCAGAGCAAATGTGAATCATGAGGTCAAAGGAACTGCCTGAAGATCTCAGAGACAGAATTGTGGCAAGGCACAGATCTGGCCAAGGTTACCAAAAAATTTCTGCTGCACTTAAGGTTACTAAGAGCACAGTGGCCTCCATAATCATTAAATGGAAGATGTTTGGGACCCATAACCCTTTCTAGAGCTGGCCGTCCGGCCAAACTGAGCTATCAGGGAAGCCTTGGTGAGAGAGGTAAAGAAGAACCCAAATATCACTGCGGCTGAGCTCCAGAGATGCAGTCAGGACATGGGAGAAAGTTGTAGAAAGTCAACCAGCACTGCAGCCCTCACCAGTCGGGGCTTTATGGCAGAGTGGCCTGACGGATGCCTCTCCTCAGTGCAAGACACATGAGAGCCCACATGGAGTTTGCTAAAAAACACCTGAAGGACCTCCAAGATGGTGAGAAATAGATTCTCTGGTCTGATGAGACCAAGATAGAACTTTTTTTGGCCTTAATTCTAAGCGGTATGTGGGAGAAAACCAGGCACTGCTCATCACACTGTCCAATACAGTCCCAACAGTGAAACATGGTTGTGGCAGCATCATGCTGTGGGGGTGTTTTTCATCTGCAGGGACAGGACGACTGGTTGCAATCGAGGGAAAGTTGAATGCGGCCAAGTACAGGGATATCTAGTACCAAGTACTTTCTCCAGAGTGCTCAGGACCTCAGACTTGGCCGAAGGTTTACCTTCCAACAAGAATGACCCTAAGCACACAGCTAAAATAACGAAGGAGTGGCTTCACAACAACTCTGTGTCTGTTCTTGAATGGTCCAGCCAGAGCCCTGACTTAAACCCATTGAGCATCTCTGGAGAGACCTAAAAATGGCTGTCCCCCAACATTTACCATCCAACCTGACGAACTGGAGAGGATCTGCAAGGAGGATTGGCAGAGGATGCCCAAATCCAGGTGTGAAAAACGTGTTGCATCTTTCCCAAAAAGACTCATGGCTGTATTAGATCAAAATGTGCTTCTACTAAATACTGAGCAAAGGGTCTGAATACTTATGACCATGTGATATTTCAGTTTTTTTTCTTTTTTAATAAATCTGCAAATTTGTCAACAATTTTGTGTTTTCTGTCAATATGGGGTGCTGTGTGTACATTAATGAGGAAAAAAAATTACTTATGATTTTAGCAAATGGCTGCAATTTACAAAGAGTGAAAAATTTAAGGGGGTACTTTCCGTACCCACTGTATATATTTAGTAAAAAATCTAGTTTCTTTCTGAAAAACAGTTTCTGTATTGGTACATAAAAAACGACAACAACAAAAAACGCTATTGATCATTTCCACTATCATTGCCTGTTGAACATACGTTGACCTTTTGTGACAACATGCCCCTATGGCATGTGAAATGTAGTTATATTGATACCTCATCCCCTAGGCTTAAAGGTAGTTCCCCAAAACTGAAAATTACCCATGATTTACTCACCCTCAAGCCTCCCTAGGTGTATATGACATTTTTCTTTCAGATGAATACAATCGGAGCTATATTAAATAATGTCCAGGCTAATCAATGCTTTACAATGGGTGTGGATGGTAGCCCAAAATTTGAAGTAAAAAAAAATTGCACCCATCCATAATAAAAGAAGTCCACATGGCTCCAGGGGGTTAATAAAGGCCTTCTGAAGCAACGCTATGCGTTTGTGTAAGAAAAATATCCATATTTACAACTTTATAAACTTTAATCTCTAGCTCCCGTTAACTGTCATACACACGTTCACGAGAGAGTGGCATCCAGTGGATGACGTAAGTCAATTTTTATCCCCTTATTTTTACAGTATATACACATGAATTAATATTGAATCGAGATCGAATTCGTTACACTACTAGTTACTGCAAAAGTAATATTATTACAGTAACTAAGTTACTAGTAACTAGTTACTGCCCAACACTGATTATTAATAACTCAAACCCCTTTATCTAAACATCTCTACTTAACCGTCGGTCACGTGCATCCACCATGTTTGTAGTTTTTAATGCTTTTTATTCGTGTTTGTAGTTCTAAACCGAATGTTCGTCAAAGCGCAATGGGTTGTGGGTAATATTAGCCATTAGAGTGTGCACCAATCCACACTTCTAAAATCGACCTGAAATAGTAGACCATCCGGGGACTTCTGGCATACTCTTTTTTACATACTATGCTTCGGGACACACTTATTTTAATCTCACATACTATTTAGGATTGATAGTATAACATTGGGACACAGAGATTGTGACAGAAATCCCAAACCCAATCAGTGTTACAATGATCACCATTTCTGATCACATGACTTCTGCTTAGAATGGGTAAGTTTTGCTGCTCTCAGTGAAGCTGATCATAATTTGGCTGTGGATGTTAATAGCTTGTAACCCACATTTCTTAAACATTTATGATTTCAGATGACTTCAGAAACACTTTTGAAGAAATTAATTTCATAACAAAGCAGGCTGGTAGACGGGGATCAACACTGATAATTATACATTTAGAATAAAATGCACTTTCCTGATTCCTGAAATTCCTTAAATCACTTACATTTCAAACTTTCACAAGGGCAATAGCAAAGCTTTTAATCTGTATGGAAACCATTAAGACAAAATATTTTGACTGCCAAAAATGCTGTGGATTAATGGAAAATGTAATGAAATTAAGTGGAGTGATTTATCACCATGCAGTACAGAGATTTACCATAGGAGGGGTGTTAATCCTCATGCTAACTTTCTAAAAGCTTGCTCCTGTTTGTGCTTGTACCGCATATCAAAGCTGCACAAAAATGACTCAACAGTGGAATCATTTTATGCACCAATAATAATTTTTTGTCATTTAAAGGTGTATGAATTATTTCCCTATATGTTACATGCTAGCTTTCTTTTTTTATATATACATTTTTGATAAGTGGACACTTTGTTTTGATTCAGTGTGATTCTTCTGTTTTCAAGCTCTAGCCTGCTGCTGCTATTCACTATTTTTGTCACGCTGCATTTCCACTTATTTAATAGCTTATATATAGCAGTGAGTTAGTCTCACACAGCATATAGCCATACTCTATATTTCTCTTTCAATTATTGTTTTACAATTTCATTGTTGTCTTTAACAAAATTGCCTTTGAAAGATAGACCAATTGTAAAGATGTAAAAAATACACAGCATATGGTTACTCTGTTTGTAATATATTTTAACAAAGCATATACTGAAAATGTTTACATAGTTCAGCATCATTAATAGCATTTTAGTACTGTTATGTACTTAACTGATTTGCACGTCACGTCAGGTTTTATTGTGCCTATTTTAGAACAATTAGGTTTGTTAAATGCAACATCCTGTTGCTGTCAAATACTTGAGTCAGTATTACATTGTTCACCAAAATATCACAAATTATGCAGAATATTTAAGAGATGATGAACAAATATTTGCAACTATAAACCTGTTGTTGTTAAAAAAATATAACAAGCGGCAATCACTCCCCTCTTTCCACAGGTGTTGTCTAGTGACTCAGGTTCAAGAAACTAAATAATTGGTGAATATAGATGTTAAGACTGGAGGAAAATTCACAGAAATCTGTGGCAGCCATTCTGAGGATTTGTGGGGATTTCACAAATAAGTAAAATCCTGTTACTGCAGCTTTAGGGTGTAATAAAGACACTGATTAGTCCAAACATATTAATAACGATGGTAAGAATCCCATTGCTCTGCTGGTAGCAGATTTAGATAACATGGAGATGATATCAGGCTGACGGGGCAATGAATGAATGAGCATGCCCTCATTGTCCCAGTGGTCATGTCACATTGCACTAATAGCTGGATTACTGGCTGACTTAAACAGCTTAGAGTTTTTTTTCTACATGCACAGCAGTCCGAGTGCTGTGCTGCTGAAAAGTGAAAGCCTTCACACAGTGCTATCTACGTGGTCTCTCAAGGTTTTCTGTCCGTGTAGCTGGCCTTTGACAGAAAACAATCACTCTCTGCAATTTCAATGCATGTGTTGCCATGGAAATGTCTCTGAAGCTCATTCTCTGATGTGCTTAGCTGATTTATGTTCAACTCAATGTCACAGTCAGCAGCTAACATATTGGTGCTCATATCACATGCAGAAGCTCTTTTGATAATTTAAGAAGGGTGTGATCACACTTGACACGGATGGTTATTGAAAAAGCACATTTTTGGCAGATGCATGTCTGATATAGCTGTGTGTGTTCTGCAGATGCCCCTAGAATTGAATAACATCCCAATTAAATGGAATATACACTCTAAAAAACACTGGGTTAAAAACAACTGGGTTGTTTATTTAACCCAGCATAATGGGTTGATTTAACCCAGCTAATGGGTTTATTCATTTTTACTATATTACTATCTTATTTTTTCTTTATACATTAAATAATGTTTACAGATTAACTTAAATCCTCTAAACTTCTCTAAAATACTCCACACAACCACTGGTTTGCATGACTTCCTTTATTTCATATATCATTTACAGTATTTCGTGTATCATTTACAGCATTGTTTATATTGTTTTTAATAGGCTATTCATATTGCCTATATTTAAACTCGTTTAACAAACATTAGAAGAAAAATTCAACATTAAACAGAGGTAATTCACGTGTCTCTGTTATTCTGTTTCCACTGTAACAGCGCTGGTTCTCGTGCCCGAGCTGGAGTCGTGTGACTCCATAACCTGCCAATAAACACCTTTGAGGACATGTTTTAACATCCAAAGTATTATATTCTGTATCTTTATGAATAAAATAGTTTATTTTATGCAAAGCAAAGCATCAGGCTCTTCCATCACGCGAAAAGACTGCGACACTCGTTAAAGGTGATTCACACAACGTGCCTGTATGTTGCTCTGCATAAAATTGAACGATATACAGCACAGTAACGATTTTATAGATAAAATAAAATGTACACAAACCTGTATTTTACCGAAGAATGCATCAATTCGATGGCGCCTAGAACTGCTCTCTTGTGAAGAGGATACGCGAAAACCCCGCTATAAATAACTCAACCGCTGGGTTACATCTGACCCAGGATCTGAGTAACACAAAAACTACCCAAACATTGGGTTGTTATGTCTGACCCAGGAGCTGCAAAACAACCCACACACTGTGTTGTTACATTTCACCCAGGAGCCAGGTAACACAAAAACTACCCAAACACTGAAAAAAGAACCCCCAAAAAATTGCTCAAACCCAGCATTTGGGTTACAAAAATAACCCAGGATTTTTTAGAGTGTATAATGGAATAAGGCTCCATATAATGACTCTTTTGTCAGCGGACTCCGTGTAAGTATTAAGGGGTAAGGGGTGTTAGTGTGTCGCTAATACTCTGATTTTTGTAATTGTGACACTCACAGTCTCACCGTGGAATCTAGGCCTCAATGGCTTAGCATTCTCAGCCACACAAGAGTATTCCTCAGAAGTATGCTTCACAAAAGACTAGGCACAAAGAATGCAAACATGTCATCGTTTTCAGACTTTTAAGTTATCTCCTACTGCGCCTTACTTAATCTCAGATTCAGAATGGCTGGTGTTTGAAATGGAGGCATGACGTGAAGACTTGAAGATAATTGCTGTGTATGTCTCGGACACGTTGAATGAAGAGTCGTGTGGGAGCGAGGAGATCAGAGAGCACCACAACAGCAAAAAGGCAAATGAAGTCCAACATATAGTCAAGACAAGGATGCAGACTCAAGCAATTTATGATGTGTATTGACCCATAATATTGGCTTTAAAAGAGCTCAACCAATGCAAAGTGTTAAATTAATTTATGTTCCCTTCTGTTGTAGCTCGAAAAAAGTGGCCGAGTTTCTCACTCACTCTCGGAGTTGATGACAGATGAGTCTTTCGGCAGTGTTTGTCCAGGTGTCAGTCCCTCTAACCCACTCAGCCAAGGGTGCGTCTCACTTTTTAACCTACTGCTGTCATCGTCCTTGTTGGCCTTTATGCGCGCAATATCTTTCTCACACAAAAAGCACCCAACAGGTTGATTCAGACAAGCCATTAAAAAAACCCAAGAAAGCTCATTGGTTTCGCAAAGTTTCGGAAGTCGCAACCATTATCAGCATTCTTTTTTGTTTTGCAATGTTTGCACTAGCTTTCCAAACAGAATCTGTCTCGGGGTTGGGAGATTAGACCTGAATAGATATGAAATATGTATATGTATCTGATCACAAAGCGCTAGGCGAACCCTTCGCCACAGCTGTGGCAGTCAGGGCCCTGGACCCATTTCCTGTTAATGTGCCGTGTGCATGCTTTAACTAGCCCAGCTAAGCATTCTGTTCACTCCAAAGCCCATTTATCAACACAGCCCAACTCACCCTGCGCAAAAGTTTTAAGTTTTATGGCCCAAGAATAAAGTGCATAATTACTCAGATGGTTAAAAAAGGAATGACCTGGGGCACTTGGCAAGGAGAAGTTCACTATGCATCACTCTGTGTCTTATTAAAGACAATTTATCTTTGTAGAGATGTAGTGAATGGTTTTAACATTTTGTGCTTGTTTAAAAGTCCGACGTACAATGAAATTAGTCTGATAATAAGCAGGATATTTTGTTGGCAGCAGGCCGAGAGTGGGAAGGCCTAGCAAATTTTAGGACTTGTCTATCACCACATGTTGTTTAGTCTGGGGTTTGAGGAGGTGTGGTGGAAACATGTGGTTTGAGCCTGGCTCCTCCCGCATTCGTACTGCTCCATAATTGTGCTGTAAGTTATGCTTAATCCTACATCCTATACATCAGTGCAGTCCAGCCCAAATCAAATTAGTCAGATTAATTCATGATTATCTCAAAGATTTAAAGTTGAAAGATTTATCAACATGATACAGTAATGAGAGATTGTATCTTATGTTTATGTTTTATAATGTTGATTTTATTATTATTTTGTTATTATTATTACTATTATTATTATCAGTTACAGTACCGTTCAAAAATGTGGGTTGGTAAGATTTGTTTAGTAAGAAAATCTCTTATGTTCAGCCAGGCTGCAGTTATTGTCAAATACAATAACGTAAAGATTGTGAAACAAGACGTTCCCTTTCAGTCGGTCACTCTCGACGTCACGTCGGAGGACTGATGAACTGGGATCTCGCTTAGAGGGACCAATCTACTTCGAGTGTAAACTAAATGAGCCAATGCACAATGGCATGCAATTAATGCATCCAGCTGCCGCTGATCACAGCACGAGCATAAAAAGGCAGCTGGTGCAACACATACCAGCTTTTCGCTTCGGAGCCGAGCGGTTCTAACGTTCTGCTCCTGACCTTCTGCTAAGAGAAAGCTACAGTCAGCACGCTCTTTGCTCTTCGTGGCTCTCGTGCTGTGGTGCCTTGGTGTATTGCAGGTGGCCATCTCCCCTTTGCGCTTCAGCACATTAAAAGAGCAAATTCCATTCTAAAAGAGCTTCACGGGTGGAACGTCTTTTTAAAGACGCGTCTTTTTAAAGATGTCATACCATCCGTGTGTTTCTGGGTGCGGTCGTTACCTGGCGCCGGGTGATGGTCACGATCGCTGCCTCACGTTTCTGGGCATGAAGCACGCTGAGGTGGTTTTCGTGGATGATTCATGCTCCCATTGCGGGTGTATGACCATTTCGGAGTTGCGGACCGGACTCCGTTACTTGCAAGGGGGCGGAGTGCCCGTACCACTGCCTAGATCTGGGGTTCCCTCTGGTGGCATCCGGGGGCGTCCTTTTTCTGGCGGTGAGCAGGCTGGTCTTACGGTCACGGTGAGGAATACCCCTCCGGGGATGCCCAAGCCCGCCGGCACTAGCGGCGGCGACGCTTGATGTCTACACCAGGTCGCGAAACCACGTAGTTCTCAAAAGGCCTGCTGGACCCTCCCTTGGGCGTGGGGTACCACGCTGTTTCTCTTCTGGATGCTCCCCCCGACGATCGATGTCGTTGCAGCATCGTGTGATGAGCCGGACTTGTTCCGGGGATGATATCGTCAGCGCGTCAGCGGTGTCCGTAGTACATACCCGGAAATGATGGCTATGCTTTCCCGGGCCGCCGAGAAGGTAGGGCTCGAGTGGAAACCTCCACCGCGTCCCGAGCCCTTGATGTTGGATGATTGGTTTCTCGGGGTGGCTTGCGTTGGTTCTCAGGGCCCCACTCTGTTGCCTTTCTTCCCGGAGGTGCATGATGATATCGCTGGGTCATGGACGGCACCTTTTACTACCAGAAACCAATCTGCTGGTTCCTCCTCCCTCACCACCCTCGAAGGGGGTCCAACGCGGGGGTACGTGGGAGTCCCCCGGTGTAGCGGTCGGTTGCGATGCAGTTGTGTCCAAATGCTGCTACCACTTGGTGGGGCAAACCGTTGTTCCCCTCCCGGGCCTGTAGGCACTCTCGGCCTTGATCGATACTGCCTATACAGCCTGTGGAGAAGCTGCGTCCACCTTACACGCTTCAGCGTTACTGCAAGTGCACCAGGCCAAGGCACTCAGGGACTTGCACGAGGGTGGTCACGAACCGGAAGTTCTCAAAGAACTCCGCACCGCGACGGACCTCACGCTACGCGACGAAGGTCTGCGCGGTCTCTGGGTCAGTGCGATGTCCACATGTTGATCCAGGAGCGCGGCATTCTGTCTGTCTGTGCTCTGGCCGACATGCTCGACTACAAGACAAGATTCTTGACGACCCGTGTCCCGACCACCTGTTCGGCGACACTTGAGAACTTCGCCCAGCATTCTCTGCTGCCCACAGCGACGGAGCATCAGGTACTCCTGTTCCCCGCGTGCAAGCTGCTGCCCCCACCCTGGCTGCCGTTGTCAGCGGCTTCCGCCCCGCTCTGTCGCAAGGTTGGCCCCCGTCGCAGCGTCCCAAGGGCCCCCCCCCGCAGCTGCCTCCAGCAAAACTGCGCCGAGGAGCCTGTCCAGGCCCCCGCCAGACCTGGCGGTAAGTGCAAGTGCAAGAGGCCCTGAGACAGGTGACCCAGAGATGGAGGGACCTGCTCTTTGGGAGATTGTGAACGCACCACTCCCTCCCCCGGATGAGGGCCGGGCAGAGAATCTTTTTCCACCAATGACCTCTCGGTCGGTGGTACCCAAATTCTCGACCAAAGAGCAATTTCTTCTTTCTCTGGGTCCCCTGAGGGGACGGGGGATTGTGGACGATCCAGTGGTATCACACTCACCCTCCTCTCTCTCGCCAGTGAGCAGCAGTGGGCTGATCGGGAGGACGAACCAACGGACTAACCATGCACCCTCTGCTCGAACGCAGGTCTGTGTTACACACACCAGACCCCGCCTCTGACCGGCAAAGAGACGCCCGGGCCGGGGTCCCTGCGTTCTTTCGCGCTGCCCCACTGCGGGTACGCCTGTAGTTCCGTTGATGCCACTAGTGCGGTGTCTATGAGCCTGGCTAGAGCTACCCAGCCCGTCTCGATGGCTCCATCAAACCGTTAGGCTCGGCTATGCGATTCAGTTCGCACGGCGCCCTCCCAAGTTCAGGGGCATACACTTTGCTTCAGTGAAAGCAGCAGATGCCCCTGCCTTGCGCCTACTGGCAAGGACGCATAGAGCCGTTTCATCCAGCCGATATGAGGTCGGGGTTTTACAGCCCTTACTTTATTGTACCCAAGAAAGGTGGTGGGTTGAGACCTATCTTGGATCTGCACTTCTTGAACCGGGCCCTTCACAGGCTCTCGTTCAAGATGCTCACGCAGAAATGCTTCTTCAGGTGTATCCATCCCCAAGATTGGTTCGCAGCGATCGACCTGAAGGACGCGCAAGTTACGGAGGCAGCCCTTGTTCCCATGAGAGAACAGGGCATTCGCATTCTCAACTACCTCGGCGCTCAGTCTCAGGATCAGTTGTGCGAGCACAGGGACTTGGTGCTTTCACACCTCAGCCTGTTGGGCCTTCGGGTCACTGGGAAAAGAGCAAACTCTCTCCGAAGCAGAGGATCTCTTTTCTCAGTATGGGAGTTTGGCATCGTTGAACAGACGCGCATGCCTCACGCAGGAAAGTGTCTCAGTCGGTGTTTGACTGCTTGAATACATTCAGAGCAGATGGCAGTCCCCTGAAACGTTTTCAGAGCTCCTGGGGCTATGGCAGCCACGCGGCAGTCAAACGCCGCTGGGGCTGCTCCATATGAACCGCTGCAGCCTGGCTCATGGCCGATTCCTGAGGGTGGCGTGGCACCGCGGCACCTTCCTGGTCCAAGTGACAACGCCTGCCGCCACCTTCAACCCCATGTCCAGACCTTGCGTTCCTCCGGGCAGAGTTCCCTGAGCAGGTCTCCGGCTGCTGTGGTTTGCAAGTGAAAGTTTTTGTCGCTGCAATTGCTGCTAACCACGACCCCGTTGAAGGGAAGTCGGTGGGAAAGCATGACCTGATTATCAGGTTCCTTAGTGGGGCGAGAAGGTTAAATCCTCCACGCCCCCCTCTATACCCTCTTGGGACCTGAGTCTGGTGCTCACGGCACTACAGCAGGGCCCATTTGAGCCTTTACATGCAGTGGAGCTGAAGTTCCTTTCAATTAAGACTTTGCTCCTGCTGGCATTGGCCTCCTTCAAGAGGGTAGGGGACCAGCACGCATTTTCAGTCGACGATTCGTGCCTAGAGTTCGGCCGGCTGATTCCCCGGTAACCCTGAGGCCCCGGCCCGGCTATGTACCCAATGTTTCCCGCTACTCCCTTCAGGGATCAGGAGGTGAACCTCCAAGCGCTGCCCTCGGTGGAGGCACACCCAGCCCTAGCTTTGCTCTATCCCATCTGTGTTCTAAGATTGTACGTGGACCGGACACAAAGCTTCAGGAACTCAGAACAGCTCTTTGTTTGTTACGGAAGCCGGCAGAAGGGGAATGCCGTCTCAAAGCAGAGGCTGGCCCACTGGATAGTGGATGCCATCACTCTGGCTTATCAGGCACAGGGTGTGCCATGCCCGCTCAGGTTGTGAGCTCACTCAATTAGAGGTGTTGCATCCTCATGGGCGCTGGCTTGTGGCGCTTCGCTGACAGATATTTGTAGGGCTGCTGGCTGGGCGACCCCTAACACATTCACTAGATTCTATAGCCTCCGTGTGGAGCCGGTATCCTCTTGTGTTCTCACTTTAAACGGGTAGAAGCACTGAGAGGCCCGGCTTCGGGTCGGCTTGCAAAAACCACTCCAGAGAGTTCATATGGTAGACCCTGTTGAGTTCCTCCGTCCTCTCGGCAGCCAGACGTGGTGGAGTGTCCGGTGCCAGGCCTTCACTCGTTGTATCCTCGAGAACCGGTAGAAGGCTGGTTTCCATATGTAAGACCTAAGTGGATCCCCTATGTGTAAAGTCCACGGTATAGCTTGATCCCGTGGTTCCCCCGGTACAGCCTTCTGCCATTCCAAGATGGTTTTCGATCACCCCTCCATCTTCCATTGCACCTAAGGGTGTCGCTATCTATTGCTTCGAAACCTCCTCGAAGGTTTTGAGCTTCCGCAACGTCCCTGTCCCAGGTGGAACGGGTACGTTTTCCCAGTGTCATACAGTCTTACTCTTTGGGTAGTGCCATAGTAGCAGTAGCTGGCCCTCTTGTGCACCCTGGCCTACGCCAAAAAGTAGGGGCTCAGGTGGCTTCCACAGGACACTGGAAGGGGCATTAGCTGTGGCCTTTTGGTAGGATCCCAATGCGTCGGTCATCCGACGTGACATCGAGAGTGACCAACTGAAAGGGAACTTTTGTAGTGGAATCCGTGCTACATTTTTTTCGTCTTTGATAATCGGAAATTTCAAAGTTGATTTGATTTTTTTTTTTATTCTGATTTATTATAAAAAATAATTTATAAAAATCTTACTGACCCCCAATTTTTGAAGGTTCTCAATTATATGCAGTATCGTTTTGAGATAAAAACGATTAATATTACGAACATCTATATAAATTAATATTTGATTTTGGCCCCAAAGAATGGGAAACCCTCTAATTGTGTTACTATAGATTATTATATATTGTGTTATATATATATATGTCTGTATGATTTATATAATTGTGTGTATTGTATAAATATATAGATATATATAATATTGATTTTGACATGTTTACATGATCTAAGATACACTTAAACATCTATTTTCTAAAATATGCGCCTCTCGCCTCCGGAAATCATGTGTTTTCTAAACATATCTTCAAACAATAATTTAAAAAAAGAGAAACTGATGTGGTGCTTTATGTTTGTGCCAGACTAAACTCTGACAGAGCTTAGAATGCTAGCTCATTAGTTAAGGAATTGGGTCTCTTTAACGTTTGTTTTTCTAAGTGTCTCCAACATAACAGGGAGCTCATGGCCATCAGCACCTCTGCTCAGGTAAAAGCACTTCCTCTTTCAGCCTCTGCCTCTTGCTATTTGTTCAACCTGATCCTGAGAAAAAAAAGGAGCGAATAACTTTAAAACACTGTTGCACCAATGAAAAGAGCCAGACATGAAAGAGGTACAGAAATGAATTGAATGCTGTGCGGCTGATGTTTTTTTCCCCTCTCTTCTCCTTCCTCTTTGCTGCCCTTACATTGTGAGGCCCCGTCGCTCTATCTCTCTCTTGCTCCCTCTTTTTCTCTCTCGCTCACTTGCTCACTCTATTTCCTTTGCTGAAAGACTGGCGTGGGTGATTCATCACTGTGCCCTGTCAAAAGCCTTTTCCACAACATGGTGAGAACAATGTGCCTGTGATTGGGATTGAGAGGCACAGATTGAGAGATAGAAGCAGGCCTCTGCTCTTCTCCGCTCCGCTCAAGATAGGGCTTCACCCCTGAGACCATTTTAAAGAGTTTTGTACCCTTAAAAAAGCTCAAGCAAATTCTGAATAACACAGGTGACTGTGCCATGCTATGCTTGGACATGTAGTAGTACAGAGACAATAGTCCTGACCATTCGTTCGGCCTTCACAATGCCAACAAGTTCTAACAGATTTGTCCATATCATTCTTTTCTCCCTTCTCCTTCTTGTTCCTTTATGTCATCCACTTCTTGTTCTTCTTTTTCTCCCTTTCTTTCTCTTATTTATTTATTTCACAAAAAGGGGACAGTGTACATTAATCAACATTCATGAATGTAAATGTACCCCAATTAGCCCAAAGTCTAGTTTTCATTGGTAGTCCCTTTGCCAGATGTTATTAGGCCAAAACATTCTTTTTTTAAAACCCTGACAACGAAATTCAACCAAAAATCAAGCAACAAATATACAACGACATAAAATAATAAGAATATGTATTAAAAAATTAAAAATAGAAAGCAGTTTATTCAGTATATAACAAACAACAGTATGTTCACATTGTTGGTTATGAAGAAGCCATTTCTTAAAATAATGCTTAAATGAGTTAAATGATGTACGTTCTCTAATTGATTGTGGTATTGAATTCCACTGATGTGATGCTCTGAATGAAAAAACAGCTTGACCAAACAAGGTTTTTCTATGTGGAATTATGCAATCAGCTTTAGCTGCACCTCTAGTTACTCTGTTTTCAATAGATTTAAATGTAATCAAATCAACCAGAGGAGGAGCTAAACCATGCATAATCTTATAAACTAAACAAACATTTTTAAACTTAGTGATGTTTTCCCAGCTAAGCAGGTTATAAGTATTTAAGATATGACAATGGTGAAAACTAAATTTAGTTTAATCTAAAATTTTAAGTGCTTGTTTGTACAATAATTCCAATGTTTTTAGAACTATAGCATGTGTATTAGACCAACTTGTCAGACAATAAGTAATATGAGAAAGAATCATAGAATGAAAATATACCTTTGCAGCCTGATTTGATAAAGAGTTTCTAATAAATTGAAAATTGACTAAATAAAATTTTAACTTTTTACATACCTTTTTTATATGTGTTTTAAAACCAAGACATGAGTCCAAATGGACCCCTAAGTATTTATATTCCGAAACAACCTGTAATCTCTCTCCCGAAATGAGAATATCTAAGGGGTAGAATTGGGATTGGGCCATTGCCTAGAAGTGCGGTTAAACGGTGGTCGCCTCCCTTAAATATAGGGGGCCACAACCGTCGTTTCCCAAGTAGGAATCTCCTTTAACTACTATACTATTTATATGTGTTAAGTGTTACACTATTGAGGAACTAATTTGTTTCAATAAAAGTGTGTCTATACCAGCGGTGGCGAACTCCGGTCCTGGAGAGCCGCAGCCCTGCAGAGTTCAGCTCTAACCCTAATTAAAACTCACCTGCCTGTAGCTTCCTATTAACCGTTCAGACCTTGATTAGCTTGTTCAGGTGTGTTTGATTAGGGTTGGAGTTGAACTCTGCAGGGCTGCGGCTCGCCAGGACCGACGTTCGCCACCCCTGGTCTATACCATAGATATCTTTAGCCCTTAAGGACTTAAGAGACATGACTACCTTTTCAACATCTAACTTAGTTACTGGTCTTAATACTAAAGCTGTCTCGCATTATTTGTTCATAAATAAGGTTGTTGTAATGTGAAACTTAGTGATTAAAGGCCTGTGCCACATCAATTGGGCTCTGTAAAATTGTATCATTAATCTTCATTTCAGTTGGCCTTGTTTTGATATTATTTTGCCCGGTTAATTTTTTATTCTCCATATCTCCATATAGTTTTTGAGTTTCCATGAGTATTTACAATAATTGTGATTAAAAAAAAATCTGCCTTTGCTTTCCTTATTACTCTTACTACCGTATTTCTGTCATGAGACATCTTTGGTCTTGATGCTAATTTTAAAGCATTATAGCACATCAACTTTTGAGGACAAAATGTTCACTTGCTGCCTATTATATCCCACCAACTAACAGGTGTCGTGATGAAGAGATAATCAGTGTTATTAACTTCACCTGTCAGTGGTCATAATGTCATGCCTGATCGTTTAACTCAGCCAATCCAATATGTATGCATGTATGTGCATATATACATTTTATCTGGGGAGTGCAACTTATATTGTCATTTAGTCCAGAGAATGTACATATGTGAAAATCCTTTGGCCTTATATTAACATATAGCATACAGTCTATATTCCTTCTGTATGGGATGGTATTGCTCTCAACAAAACAAACTAGTATAACAAGAGCCAGCACAATTGTGTGTTATTGCATGCAACAGTTCCATAAACAATTCATTATTGAGTTACTTTAAAAGGGGTCTATGTGTGGAGTTCAGTTTCCTTTTCTCTTTGGAGTGTGACAAGTTGTTTGTGCATAGATAAGATCCCTAAAGTTGACTAAAGTCTCAAACCCAAAGATATTCTTTATAAAAGTTAAGAGTCCACCACGCCCTCTTAAAATGCCTTGTTCAAACACGCCCCCACATGTCTACATCACTATGTGGGAAGGTTTGCATAGCGCCGCCCAAATGTTCACGCAAAGAAAAAAATGCGTAACTTTTATTTTTAAACTTTTATAGTGTGTTTTTCATTGCGAATGCGAAAATACTTTGTTTGGCCTTCCAATAGAGGACATGACTAGAAATCAGTGGTTAAGTTGTATGTACAACACTGTTCCAGAACACTTCAACCAAATATTCAGATGTGTGCAGCACATTTTATGGAGGACTGTTTCCTGATCCTGGTAGAGTAGACTACAGTGCTGGCTGTTCTGACTCACAGACTGGAAGTAAGTTTTTTATATTTAAAGAATTTGCCACTGACAATTCAAATGCGAGTTTTGAGCAGTGTAGAGTAGCACTTGTAGTTCGTCATTTGTCCGATCACAAATGCAAACATGGTTTAATGTTTACAGCTGCGAGATGCAACGCACTGCGTGAAAAGACAGTATAAGTAATTATAATCAGTAATTATGTCCCCACTGGATGCAACAAATGGCTCGTTTATAATGGGTTTTAATGTTTTTGTCTCGTCGCTCCGGCCGGACAGGGCATCACAGTATGGTAAGGGGCGTAACATTTCCGTTACACGCTTGAGGTATTCGGCCAATCACAACGCACTGGATAGCTGGCCAATCAGTGCACACCTCGCTTTTCAGAACGATGAGCTTTGTAAAAATCGACGCGTTTCAGAAAGGCGGGGCATAGAGGAGAATCAATAATGTACAGTAATGTAAAATAATGTTTTTTGAACCTTAAACCGCATAAACACATTTCATTACACCAAATACACAACATAATGTTATTTTTAGCAACGTCATAAAATTCATTAAAAAAAAAATTGGCAGTTGCTTTGTCTGTTTTTACTTTGCAAATGAAAGGTGAGTTCCAAACAAAGCCACAGCAACATCAAGCAACACACAGTAGTGGTGTTTTTTTTCGTGAATATTGAGTGTTTTGAACGAATCGGTAATTGATTCAATGCTTAATTCATAAAGACTTGTTTCCTTACTGAATGAATCTACCTTTTAAAACTCATAGGATGAGTAAATGATTCATATGTCTCATTTAAATGAATCAGTGTTTTTGACTGAATGATTCAACTGACTTTCAATGAATTGGTTATGCAGGTTAGCGATCCGAATCGGTTCATGATTCAGTCAGAGTTATCTGAACATGTCACTCAGGAACGAAATCATTTTCTCACTCAGGAAACAAACTTAACAGGAACTTAACTATGCGTTCACTCACAAAACTTTTGAGTTCTGTTGCGAAAGTTTTGCTTTCACCCAAGAAATGTTATTAATTGTTTGTTGCTTTATGATGTTTATTTGGAGCTGTCGTATTTTATACGATCATAAGAAAGAGTGCAGTATCCTGGATATATGCCTTTTGGTTGGCTAATTGTTCTTTATCTTTTGAATTTTAAAAACATAATTGTGTTGAAAAAAGTCATTTTCTATATCTGCCGGTGCTTCCTGGGCTTGTTGATGCCTGGGGACTTGAATTTGGGAATCTGCCTTATAGTTATGTCAAAAGGGAATTCCCATCCTTGAAAAGGGATTGAAATAGTGTTTGTAGTATTGATTTTACAAATAATTCACAATGTAAGTGTTGTAAAGGAATCAGAGAGTGCAAAATCCCTGACATAACATTTGCATTATCTGGAGGCCTTTACTATTTAGTATTTATAGATTTCTCATCTCGAGAGACATTCTCGCCATAACCAGAATTCTCACCATAACCAGAAACGTAATTCATATCACAGACACGAGTATGTCTGATCCCAAATTTGATAAAGTGCCAACTGATTAGAGTTCAGATAAAGCTCAGGCAATAGCTTTGAATGTAAGGTGTAAATCAAAATTTTTTCTTAATCTGTTTCCCCATACTTTCCGAATATGTCCTGCCAAGATGGCGAGTATGTCTGGAGGATGCAAATTCTTTTGGCCTTTCCAAACTGAGATGAGCTGAGGCCTGTGGCTGTGATCAACCTGTCCAAAGACTTGTCAAATAAACACACGATAACCTTTCAAAGAAGCAGCATGTTAAATTTCAGTGTGCATCAAGTTGCATTCGGGCTAAACGCATACGTTTTCTTGATTTAGTACAGCACCCTTTTTACTGCCGGGATACTGGATCAAAGGTAAATAGACAGTGATGCACTTTCATGCAGCAAAATTAATTAAGAGTTTGGCCACCCTTTTTTCTCTCATCTATTTCTATAATGTAATTGGTGTAGACAGCAATGGAAAGAGTCTGTAGGAAAGGGTCTGCACAAGGGTATGCAGGAACCAAAAAGGTTACAAGTGCATTTACATTTACATTTAGCAGACGCTTTTATCCAAAGCGACTTACAAATGAGGACAATCAAAGCAGTCAAAACTAACAAAAGAGCAACAAGATTAAGTGCAAATGACAAGTTCTCGCGTTAGCCTAACGCAGTACAGTAGCAGGTGTATAAAAAATTAAATTTTTAAAATTAATTAATAAATTAAAATATCTATATATATATATTATACACACCCACACATTTACACACACACACAACACAAAGAAAAATACAAGTAGATTAAAATAGAAGAAAAGAAAGCTAGTGTTTTTTGTGGTTTGTTTTTGTAAAAAAAAACAAAAGAAGAAAATCTAGTCAAGTACCATTAAAGGGGTCATTTGATGCTTTTTTAAAGATCATTATTTGTGTATTTGGTGTAACAGAATATGTTGACAGGCTTTAATGTTAAAAAAACACATTATATTTCAAATACATTAAGATTGTAGGTCCTCTATGCCCCACCTCTCTTAAACACGTTGTTTTCAACAAAGCCCCCTTCTTTGACAAGCGCAGTCTGCTCTGATTTGCCAGCTGACCCTGTGCATTGTGATTGGCCGAACATCGCATGCACTCGTTGGAAATGTAACGCCCCTAACCATAATCGCTTCAGCTTTCAAAGTAAATATCAAGGCAGTTAATAATGTCGTTAGTTTTACCATTAGTTCAAGCCCGAAAGGGGCAACAGAGTCGCGTGACAGACACAATGATGAAGCTAGTACCAAGCTGACTGCTATGATTTGACAGGCAAGTTCACTGCCTGTGATTGTGGGCTGTTCCCCTCACACACACACACACACGATGTGTTACTCTGCGCTGCACAAAACTCCGCGTTTGAACAGTCAGTAGCAAATACTTAAACTGATAACAAAATATACTTGCAGTCGCTGATTCAGAAGCACCAGATTGTTATAGCAAAGTCGGAATTTACCCTTTTTTTTTTTAGAAATAGACTTTGTGCACAGCCAGCCTTGTACTATTCTAGGTCAAAAAAACTGTCCTCCATAAAATGCGTTGCACAAATTCGAACATTGTGCTGATTGTGCTGTTCTGTTGTAAATAAATCTTAACCAATGATTCCTAATTGCATCTACTTCCGGAAGGCCAAATAAAGTGCTTTTGCTTTCGCACTGAAATACACAGCGTCTCCCTGAAATGGCTGCATCAACACTGCTGCTGTTCCCGAAACCACGCCTTCTTTCTTTGCATGCACATTTGGGTTGCATTATGCTAAAATTTTCACATAGTGAAGTAGATATTCAATTCAATTCAAGGTTTTGTAAGCAATTTAACGATACAAATGTCATTTGCCAAAGCAAATTTTACAGAAATAAGTTTCTACAAATTGTGGTCGTCTCAGTGCGTGACTGGCAGAAATGTACGGAAAAAGAAAAAAATCAATTTAAGACGTAATCAAACAGACGATTAACATTATTAACAGCAATTATTATATGTTGCATTCAAACTTATAGCAAAATTTGGTAGTTCTGTATGTTGTTTCAGGGTTGGCATCATCTGAGGTCCTCTGAGGGGTTGGCATCATCTCTTCTCAGGTGTTCTGGATCCAGACTGAAGCTTGTGTAAATCCTAGTTACACGTGGCAAAAACAGAGAAACAAATAGAGACATAATTAGCGTAGCTGCTGTTCCAACCAAGCAAAATTGTTTGTTTAACCCAAACTAAAGAATAAAAATATGCATTTGATCAGATATAACTGCAGTACAAGATTATGAGATGCTCTATTTGAATGCTTGGCCAAAGAGATGAGTCTTTAAACTAGATTTAAACATAGAGAGTGTGTCTGAACTCCGAACGTTAGCAGGAAGGCTATTCCAGAGTTTGGGAAACAAATGCGTAAAAACTCTACCTCCTTTAGTGGACTTTGCTATCCTAGGTACTACCAAAAGTCCAGAGTTTTGCGACCTTAGCGAGCGTGATGGATTGTAGCGTGGTAGAAGACTAGTTAGGCACGCAGGAGCTAACCCATTAAGGGCCTTATAGGCAAGTAATAATATTTTGTAACTGATACGGAACTTAATAGGTAGCCAGTGTAGATACTGTAAAATTGGGGTAATATGATATTTTCTTGACCTTGTAAGGACTCTAGCTGCTGCATTTTGGACTACCTGTAGCTTGTTTATTGAAGATGCAGGACAACCACCTAGCAGTGCATTACAATAGTCCAGTCTAGAGGTCATGAATGCATGAACTAGCTTTTCTGCATCAAAAACAAGTAGCATGTTCCGTAACTTGGCAATGTTTCTAAGATGGAAGAATGCTGTTTTTGTAACATGGGAAATATGATTTTCAAAAAACAATTTGCTGTCTAATATAACACCCAGATTTTGGACTGTAGAGGAAGTAACAGTACACCCATCTAGATGAAAATTGTAATCTAAGAGATTCTGCGTACTGTTTTTTGGTCCAATAAGTAATATCTCTGTCTATCCGATTAATAGGAGTGGAAAATATGGTCATCCATCTTTTACATTTACCCACTTGTTAGCTTAGCTAATTAGAAGTGTCCTCTGGTCTCTTGTTGAGCTATCTAGTGAGTATCATGACAGCATGAAGTGGAAACTATCCGCCGTATTTCTATAATTGACCATAGGGGCAACTAGGAATGATCAAAATAGCAGAGGACCTAGGATAGATCCTTGTGGCACTCCGTATTTTACTGGTGATAATTGAGTTGACTCCCCATTTAAATGAACAATGTTGTAGCGATCGGACAGGTAGGATCTAATCCATCTTAAAGCCTGCTCTTGGATACCTGTATAGTTTTGTAATAGATCTAGGAGTATGTCATGATCTATAGAGTCGAACGCAGCACTAAGATCAAGTAAAACAAGCAATGAGATACAGCCTTGGTCTGACGCAAGAAGCAAGTCATTTGTAATTTTAACAAGTGCCGTTTCTGTGCTATGGTGGGGCCTGCAACCTGACTGAAATTCTTCATAGAGATATTTTTTGCAAGAAGGAGCACAATTGAACAGACACAAATTTTTCTAAAATTTTTGACATAAAAGGAAGATTTTAGATGGGTCTGTAATTAGCCAGTTCAATAGGATCTAGTTGTGGTTTCTTAATAAAAGGCCTAATAACCGCCAGCTTGAAGGGTTTTGGGACGTGACCTAAAGACAATGACGAGTTAATAATATTGAGAAGCGATTCTTCTGCTACAGGTAACAACTCTTTCAATAATTTAGTGGGTACAGGATCTAACAGGCATGTTGTTGGTTTAGATGCAGTGATAAGTTTTTTTAGCTCTTCCTGTCCTATAGTTGTATAGCACTGCAGTTTATCTTTTGGTGCGCTGAATGAAGCTGAAGTATTATCCGCTGTAGAATCTACATTTGTTATTGAATTTCTGATGTTATCTATTTTATCAGAGAAGAAATTCATAAAGTCATTACTATTAAACTGTGAGGAAATATTTAGATCGGGTGTCGTCTGGTTATTTGTTAATCTAGCCAATGCTAAATAAAAATCTTGGATTGTTTTTGTTATTTTCTATGAGTTTGTGGATATACTCGGCCCTGGAAGCTTTTAGAGCCTGTCTATATATGGACATACTGTTTTTCCACGCAATTCTAAAAACTTACAAGTTTGTTTTTCTCCATTTGCACTCAAGACTACTAGTTTTTTTTTTCTTGAGAGAATGGGTATTACTGTTTTACCATGGCGCAGTACGTTTTTCTCTACCCTTTTTCAATTTGATGGGGGCAACAACTTCTAATATATTAGAGAAGGTAGTGCCCATGTTGCTAGTAATTTCGTCTAGTTCATGTATATTTATGGGTACACAGAGCAGTTGAGATAAATCAGGCAGGTTATTTGTAAATCTGTCTTTGGTGGCTGAAACAATAGTCCTGACCGGACGATAACGCGGAGCCATATAGCTAATATCAGTAATATGCAGCATGCACAATACAAAGAAATGGTAAGTAACATCATCACTTTGAGGTACAATACCTATATCAGTAAGATCAATTTCATGCGATATAATTAAATCTAGCATATAATTAAAACGATGAGTGGGCCCGGTGAAGTTTTGCTTGACTCAAAGAGTTTTAGGTCAGTAAACGCAAGTCCTAATACATAATTTTTATTATCAACATGAATGTTAAAATCTCAGACAATTAGCACTTTATAAACAGTAACCAATAGGTCTCAGAGGAAATCTGCAAACTCTTTTAGGAAATCTGTATACGGCCCAGGTGGTCTATACACAGTAGCCAGAGCAAAATATACAATATATATTTTTTTGCATATCTGACAGTGTAACATTAATCAGAAGTATTTCGAATGAGTTAAACCTGTATCCTGTCTTCTGAGTAACATTTGAGAATATCACTATATATTGTTGCAACCCCGCCGCCATTACCAGTCTGACGGGGCTCATGCTTATAAAAGTAGCTTGGTGGAGTAGACTCATTTAGAACAATCTAATCATTTGGTTTTAGCCGGGTTTCAGTCAAGCAGAGTACATCAAAACTTTTATCTGTGATCATTTCATTTACAATTACTGCTTTGGGTGAGAGTGATCTAATTTTTAGGAGCCCAAACTTTAAAAATGGATTTTGTTCATTTATTTTAAATTGTTCTGGTTTAATCACGATCAGATTTTTTCTCGATCCTGCATTAAATTTATATTTTGAACTAATTCAGGGAACAGACACATTCTTTATAGATTGTACAGTGCAAGTACTTCTATCATTCAAGCGGGTAGAACAAAAGTCATCAGGACAGTTATTTGAGATTTTACTTAATAGTCATATGGAGCGTAGCGTCCTGGAGATTTTAGTCCGACGTTGAGTCCACTCCGACTCGCGGGGGTGCAATGCATCAGCCTTGCGTGAGGAAAAAAAAAGCCTAGGAGGCTCCCAGAAAGATGCTCCATGTTATTAACAAAGACGCAGTTTGCGTTCTGTACATCCCGATGATCAATAACCAATTCATTTAAAGCAAAAAGTATACATGAAAAATTCTGTGTCTCGCTGATACGTGGGGGAAGTGGTCAATTGACAAGACGCACGGCGCACCGGTCTCGATCAGGCTCCTGAAGTTCCCTCTTCAGGTCTCCGTCTGCAGCAGCTTGGTGGCGTTAACCCGTGTGAAGCCGATCGGCTCCAATGCTCCTCGCCTTCAGGTAGCGTGGGTATTGCTGAGCCGAAAACAGTAGAAACACGAGACCAGGAGGTGGAAACATGAGTGGTGCACTTTACTCTTCAACGTTACGGACTTTTTACCTAATGTAAGCACGGAGCGGGCCGGTTAAGATGGAGTCTCCGATGATCATAGCGTCGCGTTCGTCTAGCGCGAGGGGGAGCGAAGAAGTTCCGGGGTGAGATTCTCGAAAGACCGGAGGCGGAGAGTGGAGGGGGAGAGGTGCGTCGCCAGGGGCTGGCTCGCGCTTCGTGCGGATCTGAACCCAGGGTCCCGGGGGTTGTACGGGGCAGTGAGAATAGTGTAAATGGTGAAAGGACATCTGAGAAGATCGGTCTGGGGCTGCACCGGGCATGTGCAGAGAAAACACACGGAGTAGAGGTGGTGGGAAAGATAGCAGCGCGCTGTATACTTACCCCGAACTTGTGAGCGTCAGCCCGAGATGTTTCCAGCACAGCTCTCCGCTCTCTCAGCTGGGTCTGCCTCTCCACCAGGTCGCGGATCTGCTTCTCCACGGCCTGCAGCTGTAGTCTGCAGTGTCCTCATCTGCACTCAAAGGTAAACACACATCTGCCATTAAAGCAAGTAACAGTGAGTAAAACAATGGTAATGTGTGTGATTAGAGTATTAGCAATGTAAGCAAGATTAGCGGTAACCACACTGGCGATGCTAACGAGCTATATGCTAATAGCGGACTCCGGAAGTCAAAATAGAACTAGTGATAACAAGGCGCTCTCTGAATGTTTTTGTTGTAGAATACGATAGGGGATATATTCACATGTTATAGAAACTAAAATTATGGTGTATAAAATTTATTTTAAGATAAAAAATAGATGATAAAGAATTAGCTTGACAGAGCTCAAACTCAAAACACACGGCAGCAACAAACAGGAAGTGACGGCGTTCAGCTCAGATATGTGGGGGCATGTTAGAACGAGGCGTTTAGGTAGGTGGGGTGACTTCTTAACGTTTATAAAGAATATCTCTTGGATTTGAGACTTTAGTCTTTGCAAAAATTTACAGATCTTCTTTATGCACCAAAAACTTGTAACACTCCAAAGATGGACGGACACATTGAAATCGATCAGTCTAGCCCCTTTAAAATAGACCGAAAGTGCTAGAGTTAGAGGGGCTTAAGGGTGGAACAGATGTTTTTAGTCATTCTTGAGATGGTTAAGACTCTAGTCCTGCTCGGATGTTTGGGCAGGTCATTCCTCAGCGGGAAAAGTAATGAAAAAAGTCAGTGAAAGTGATTTTGTGACTCTTTGAGATGGCACAATAATACGCCGTTCACTTGCAGAACGCAAGCTTCTAGAGGGCACATAACTCTGAAGTAATGAATTTAGGTAAATGGGTGCAGAGCCAGTGGTGGTTTGTAGGCAAACATTAATGCCTTGAAATATTATGCGAGCAGCTACTGGTAGCCAGAGCAATGCGGGTGACATGCATTACTTTTCAGCTCATAAAGATTAAATTTGCATGCGTTCATTTTGGATTAATTGTAGAGGTTCATAGAAGTGGTGGAAGAGCTGAGACCAAGGGAGAGATTGCAATAGTCCAGCTTGGACAAAATAAGAGCTTGAACAAGGAGTTGTGTTGTATGTTCTGAAAGAAAGGGCCTGGTCTTCCTAATGTTGTATAAAGCAAACCTGTAGGACCAGGCAGTTTTAGCAATGTGGTTTGAGAAATTCAGCTTATCATCAATCAACTCCAAGGTTTCTAGCTGTTTTTGAAGGAGTTATGGGTGATGAGCCTAACTGAATGGTGACATTTTGATAAAGTGATGGGTTTGTTGAAACCCCAAGCAGTTCGTCTTTAGCCAGGTTGAGTTGGAAGGTGATGGTCCCGTCAATCAACAAAAAAGTCTGGTTAGACATGTGAGTGCGAGCAGACTATCGCGGGATCTCAGGTGGAATGAGAGTAGAGATTGAGTGTTCAGCATAGAAGTAGTAATAGAAAAGCCATGTTTTCGAATGACAGACACCAGTGATGCTATGTAGAAAAGAAGAGAAGTGGTCAAACGGGTACTGAGCCCTGAGGGCACCCCATGTAACTTGTGATGTTGCGACTTGGAACCTCAACCCTCTCCCCAGAACCTTGAAGGACCTATTGCGAGTAAAGGCTCAAAACGCTGGCGGGCAGTTTGAGATGCATTACAATAGGATTGACAGGAGAATATGGAAGTCTGCAGCCTGAGGTTTATCTAGGTGGATGTTGAAGTCTCCAAGCATAACTAGGGGAGCACCATCCTCAGGAAAGTTTGAGAGCAACACATCTAATTCATCCAAGAAGTTACCATGTGGTCCTGGGGGTCAATAAACAACTATACAATGGATTTTAAGAGGGTGGGTAATAGTGGCTGAATGTGATTCAAAGGAGCTGTTGATACTCAGAGATGGTAAAGGATTACATTTCCAATCATTAGAGATAAGCAGACCAGTACCTCCACCTCTTCCAGTCAGACGGGGGGAGTGGGAAAAAGAGAAATTATTGGAGAGTGCTGCAGGTGTAGCATTGTCCTCTGGTTTGATCCACGTCTCTGTCAAGGCCATGAGGTTTAGTCTTAGTCTTTTTAGTCATTTATAACAGGTACACATGTAGTACTGAACAGCATACTGCCATGCAAGATTTTTAGTTCTGTAATATTAGTGCAGTCCTGGCAGGACTTGTTCCCAAAATGAATGTGTTGACTGAATTATTATAATCATTTGGCATGATCACATAATGAGTATGAAAGTGAAATACAATGACTCTGCATTTCTGCTTCCCTTCATCCTGAAGATTTAGTGTTCTGTGGACATAAAGAGTCAAATTAATCTTGTTTTCAGATGTGTAATAATTATCCCTTCTCTCGAGTGGATCCTCGAAAAGACCAAAGGGTGACGTCATTTATGACTCGATCGCTGTCTCTCTCTGCCTTTTCTTCTTCTTTCAACCGCTCTTCCTATACGCCTCGCTTTTAAAGCTGTGCAGAGGATAGAGGATATAAAAAAAAGGGAGCATAAATTTTAAAGCATAAAACTGTCAGACAGGACTTGGGTGGGTGTAATTGCTCCTTACAAGTCTGTCACCCAGAACTAACGGAGTCCCCTCAATACTAGACATCAGCCTCTCCGCTCATTATTCAACCTTCTGCTCAGCTGATAATTAAGCTACTCTCGCTGTAAAACTGGAAACGTAATACGAAATAAGCATCACATTAAGAAGCCTATAAAAATTGGACTATGTCATATTATAGATGAACATCAATGGCTAAATCACTAGACTGTTTGTCCCGATTTAATCACATTGAAATGAGCTATGTGATCTAAAGGATATTTTAAAAATTCATAAAGATGTAGTTATTGGCATACTAACATCAAAACATAATCATCTATATTTACATCTTACTGGCTTACAAGTTTGTATATAAGTGTCAGTGTTTGGATGCATATTAATTAATTTATTTAGTACTATTTTCCCAGGCTTTCAATGAAGGGAAAAGATTCACATTCATGATATGTGAAAGAACCTATAACACTGGTCTTTGCTGCTGCATCACCTTAGAATGAGTTCAATTAATTGTAGAGCAAGTTAGCGTGCATTTCCTGTGTTCAAAGCCTTGTATAAAAACTGTAGACTGGATAATCTCCACTAAACTTCACAGCTCCACATTGGCCCAACAAACAGTGTTTAGTGAGCCACAAGAAAGTGAATCTAGCTACTCTCTGCAACAGTCCTGTAATTCTGTCAGGTACCTTCGTATTAGAGACGGCTGCTGAAATCACATCAAATAGAGATTAAAGCAGAGAGGAGCTGCTGACTGGCCAAAGATCTCACACACTCTGAACTGCTATTAAAAGAGATGGTGTGGATGAAGCGTAATTTGGAAAATGATTTTCTAAAGGAAACCGAACTAAGGAAGTATGAGGTAATTGCAGGTATGAGTCTTTCCCATTTTGTTTTCCAGTAACATGGTTTTATCATTGAGCAAAAAAAATAAATAAAAATGTTTAATCAATTTTTAATTGATATCTAAAGATTGATTGATACCAAACGTGATAAATATTAAAGATAGATATTGAATATGTAATATGTTTCTTTGTAGAAGTAATGTGAGTACCCATGATCATTAATTTATTGGCTTAAATGTATATTTGTCTATTTTATTTGTCAGACCAATGGCAATAAAATTAAAAAGTCACTTACAATGAATACTTTTATTTAGCCAGGCACAGTACATTAATCAAAAGTGACAGTAAAGACATTTATAATGTTACAAAAAAAAATCATTTTTAAATAAATGCTGCTCTTTTAAACTTTCTATTCATAAAAAAATCCT
The DNA here is from genome assembly GCA_018155175.1 of Sinocyclocheilus anophthalmus. NCBI lineage: Eukaryota > Metazoa > Chordata > Actinopteri > Cypriniformes > Cyprinidae > Sinocyclocheilus > Sinocyclocheilus anophthalmus. Next base: position 168,278 of record JADLZN010008866.1, on the reverse strand, counting down.
GAAAAACGTGTATCACGGTTTCCACAAAAAAAAAGTTTCTTTTAGCACTAAAAATCAGTATAGGAAATGATTTCTTAAGGATGCATGTTACTTGACGACTGGAGTAATGATGCTGAAAATTCGCTTTGCTATGTGGCATAAATGACATTTAAAAATTTAAAAATTGAATAATATACTTGAGAATTGTAATAATATATCAAATAAGCGCAGTCTTGGTGAGCATGAGAGACTTCCATTAAATCAGCATATAGATCAGCTCCTCTGGCCCTCTGCTCATCTTCACAATCTTCTCCCTCTTGTTTCTCTGAGGAACAGTGGATGAGAGATATGTCTTCACCCCAGCTGACATTGTAAAAGGCTCTGAGCTGCAGCAGCACGCTGTCTCAAGGGTTGTCTGTCACACAGACACCACCGCAAGCTCAGCTCTAAACTACACTTATCAGGAGCATTTCTGTAGCACTGTGTCGAAAGACTGATTGAGTTTATATGGCTCAGACAGAGTGTGTGTGTGTGTGTGTGTGTGTGTGTGTGTGTGTGACACTGCCGCAGCCCTGAGCATGACAGTGTGGTGATGTGTAAGAAGACAGGTTGGAGTCAGGGAATGCAAAATGAAGTGTGGTATTTCTAAGGATGCCAACACCTGCGTCAGTCTTGTCTCTGAGCTGTTAGCTCTGCCCTTGTGCTGCCCTGGCACCTCTGAGCCCCTGCCCTCTCATTCACTCAAACACACAGTCAATAACACATAACACACATCAGACTCACACAAACAGCTCTTCTCTTATTTAGGTAAAAATAAGACTAACCAGACAGAAAGGGAGAGGGACAGAGAAAGAGAGAGAAAAGAAAAAAATATCACTAAAACAGGATAACATTTTTTACTGGGTGCTAATGGGCTTTTTGGACAACGTGGAATTCCCACTTATCCGGAACTGGTACAGTCATAAGAAACTAGATCTTTAAGACCAAGAGATTTTTCGCTCACTGCTCATCCTGTGTTGAAACACTTGGATTCATCTTTGTGATGTGTTATGAGGATTATATGACAGTTTAAATAAGACTCTTAACTTTTATGTGCAAAAACTATTTACTGTATTATATTGAACAGTGAACAGTGGCCCTTGTTTCCTGATTCACATGCACTGTTATGAGCTTCTTTGCAATGTAATGTTCTGTGAGCTTGCAAATAAGTGCTGGTCATGTTAGACAGAGATTTTAATATGCAGAGGGAATTTTAATCTTTACTTTTAATAAGATTTCCACCTTCTTGTGTCTGTAGCCTATAATTAGAAAGTCTGGCTGGCTAGATTGACAGAACATTTTGTCCCAGAAGAGAGCTGGTGCACAGTAGACGTTCTAAACACACACACACACACACATTTCATCTAGCAAATTAGTTTCTTTTTTATCTCTTTCCTTCTGTCTTTTATTCTTCTTGAATTTGAATACTGAGCTGACATAATTGTCTCATCCTTTTAAGGCTCGCAGAGGACTATATATTTCACACAAACACAGAGCCAGAGAGGGACAGATGGTATGGTGCAGAGGAAGCCTTGGGTCACAGACATTTTCATGTCCTTTCACCTACTCTATTATGTGTGTATGTCATATTTTCAGCATGAATGTACTTAAAGGGATAGTTCTCAAAACATTTTCATCATTTACTCACCCTCACATCATTCCAATCCCTGTATGATTTTATCATTTAATCTGAGGAACATAAAAGAAGTTATTTTGAAGAATGTTTCAGCTGTTCAAAAAATGGGTGGAGTGATCACTATGTATGAAAAACAGATTCAAATTTAAGCATTGAGTCACCCTCAAATCAAATTAAAACACCGGTCAATGAACATATACACAGCTGACAGTAAATATGACAATGCAAACCTCAAACGTCATGACATTTGGTCCTGTGATGTGCGAGGTCCAGCAAGGTTTGATGTTAGTTGACCCTTCATGTTTGTGTTAATTCTGGATATAGTCTGTATGTGTGCATTGATCAATGTTTTGATTGGACAAAACTGATTGTGTTGTTTTAGTAGACTTGCAATATACTGTATTGTTGGATGCAGTTGTATCACAATACCTTTATGTCCTTATTGGAGCTTGACAGTTTTGGAGCTCACTGACTTTATTAATAAAGTCTTAAACAACTGAAACCCTTCCAGTATCTCCTTTTGTGTTCATACAGATGTGGAACAAGATAAATGATGACACGTTTTTAAATCAGGTTTTAGCAAGCCACAGTTATTTCGTATAATTCTGCTGTACTGCAACTTTCTCTCTACCGGCTACGTTCCCGGCTTCCAGAGGTTATTGCCATATCCTATTCAGTGTCTCCTGACTTCTGTTTTCTTCACAGTCTTTCTTAATCTCTATAAGAAAGAGTCTGTATCTCCTCCATCTATCATCCTCTCGTCTCACTCTTTCTATCTCTCATGTGGATGAAGGGCAGGAGTGTAGTCTCTATATTTAGAGCAGGCAGGCTGGTTTATTTACCTGCTGCCCTTGCTAACGTGTCCTTGCTAAATGAAGGCGAGTAGGCCTATCACCATCCCAAGAACAGCGCTTCACACCATCAGAGCCGATGGCGGTGTGTGTGGACTTCTAGGTATCTTGATTCTGCTTTTAATCAGAACCAAACAGACGAACCAATCTCTGCTCATCAGCGTCATTATGCTCCTAACAAGAGTTATTGATGTGAACTGCCAATCTATGCTGCATTATGCTTGTGAAAGTGGATGCTTGTTGAGGAAGTAGTTACACAATAGCCTGCTGATAGCAAGTTAGCTAGCTACGACTGCAGGAAGTAGTATGTCCTCACAGCTGCCTGTATATGTATAATGTGGAGTTTAAACAACTCAAAAGGTTCATCACTGGTTCTGAATCTCTGTTTGTTTGTTAAGCGTCTTCCTATTTTCTGCATTAGGCAACTTTAGCTGTCGATCGACGGCATTCGTTCTTCTTTGCCACGCAGAGAATCTACTGCACAGTGTTGATGGTTGGGGTGCACCTGGCCGTTGCAAACCTCTCGTATAAAACGGATAATTCCGGTCCTTGATTCTGATTGGTTGAGCCACGTTCGAAGCTGTTGTAAATTACTCTACAAACATACACCTTTGTTTACATTTGTGTGATGCTCGGCAACCACTTTGTTGGAACCATAATCATTTCTGAGGAACTACATTGTTTGGCGGAAGAATAATGTTTGTATAATAGACCTGTATTTCTCTGGTCTTTTTTTGTGAAACCTTACTACGTATATGGAATAACCGACCGTTTTATAAATACTCCGCTTCGCGTCGTGCCTAACAACGCCCCTTAGCTGTTATAAATTCACTGTAAACCACGGCTTCTTGGGCTATTGCTTTTATATTCAACCTCCTTTATCTTTGTCACACAAATACATGCGTCTATATCTCGCGTATACACACATCTAATCTTGAAGTCTGAAAAATTCTACTTGTCTGCACCACTAGCTTTGTTTTTCAGTCACTGGGCAGACTGATGTATTGTCTCTTTGTGAGGATGTTCTGTGTGCAGTCATTTTGACCATCATAACAGTAGAGTAATTGTAGAGGGTCTCATACATTTACTCTAGAAATAAAGAAAATTCATTATGCATTCCTAAAACCTGTACGACTTTCTTCTCTGTGGGAACACAAGAAGAATTTTGAAGATGTATTGACACCAAGAACAACAACTCGGACGACCGTCTGACTGTCGATATTTGGTCAAACACTGAAACATTTGTCAAAATGTCATCTTTTGTGTTCCATTGAAGAAAGAAAGTTGTTCCGTTTTTGAATGATTTTTATTTGTGGTGTTTGGGGGGGGGTGGAAGGCCCATTTAAATTATTTAATTAACCAGCCTTTACTTTACTTTAAAAATAAAAAAAATGAATAAAAAGTTGTATGTGTTTTAAATAGATGTAATTACAATTTTTTGTGTGTGTTTCCTCTGTATTTGATCATACTAATATTCCTTGAACTTAAATCTGTCTAAGTGATGTGACAATACATCCGTCACTCTTACCTAAAGTTAATATAAGCTGAGGGTGTTCCAGTATGTTTGTTGTACCTTTATACAGAGTTTTGTTATGCAATACAATTTGGGGGTCTACTTTCTTTTCAGAAGTTGTTTCTATTATTTTAGTTTTAAAATCCAGCACCTGTATCTGTTTTAGCAGCCCCTTTTCCCTCTAATCACTGATATTAATGTGGTGTCAACAACAGTACATGAAGGGTCTCTTACTACAGTTAGGGAACACCTCCATATCGCCCCCTATTGGCTATTTGTAGTAGTTTGAACACAAAGAAAAGTATGTTACAGCTCACATTGTATTGGTCCCTTCACCTCTCAATCTGTCACACAGAGCATGGTGCGCAGAGCCATTTCATACAAGGTCAGACTCATTTACGTTTTTGGTTAAGACGACTTTAAACTGCTCAGTCGCCTTCTCACCCAAATCCTCGCCCCACCCCCACCGCTGCCTTTATTCATGAGATACATCAGGCTCTCATGTGCTGTCCACAGCTTTCTGTGTCCTTAACTCATATTCTGGCCCTTCCTGGTCTCATTTGCTGTCTTTTTGTCCATTTCTGTGGACATGTGGGCAATCATAAATGTACTTATCATTCAGAGAGTCAGGACAGTCTTTTACTATGTTTGAGGTCTTCATATTCAGGACTCAAAATTTAAAGCAATTGAAGCTTATAGATATAGATATAGAAATGATATGATATGATATATGAGATATGATATGAGATGATGATATGTGATGATATGATGTGGCATAAAACATTTAGGTTTATTCCCCTGAATGGATTGAATGCTTTTGGCTTACCTCTAGATTAAGCACCAAATATCATTGCCTATTGCTTGGCAAGGATTTTGTTGTTAAATAAGACTCTTAAAATAGTTTTGGGATCAGAAACCTGGTTAGGAACTTTCTATTCATCATAATCCAAGCAATGTTACTCATGATGGTTATTTCCTTTCAAAACATGCAAGTAATGGTGTTGATATGTGGAGGCTTTTTTTAGGTAAATGTGTTTCAGAGGAAGTCATTATATATTTCTTCAACATCAAAGTGTCAGTGGGACAGGGAGATGAATTGTAATTGGCCGGTTCAGGTCATGCTCAGTGCCAGGGTTGCCTAGAGACAGGAAACGCTTGATTCTAATTGGGTTGTCTGTCTGATGCTGCTTGTCGGTGTCCTGTCCTGCATCACAGCACACGTTATTTCAGGCCGACACCAAAAGATGGGAATGACCCTCTAGAAAGCAGATCGACAAATGGAATTATTACTAGAAGTTCCTGGTATGGCAGAAGAAAGCATGCATGGAAGCAACAGAGGTGCTGGATGGAAGCAGTATAGAATTGCTCAGCAGTCTGTATAGCAGAGGGAATGTCCTGAGATGTGGTTCTCATCACTAATAATCCAATTTGTAATATAATGAAAAAAGCCCATAAAAAATAGACTTAACCTTTTTGTTTTTTCTCTCACGTTTAATTTCCTAAAACCATATTTTTCCAGGGATATCTCTTTCAGCAAATGGTCATTTTTTTTTGTTATTCTAACAACACACAGGGTTTGCTATTGCTAGTAAAAAAAATTAATTGTATCGTTTGTTTTTTAAATATATGCTACATAATCTACACTGTACTTAGAGTTTACAACATAAAACAGTTTTGCAGCATATATATATATATATAAATATATACACAACATACCCAGACACTACATGTACATACACATGCAGGTAAATATATATTTAAATCTATTTCATTCTATATCCATCTTAAAGTTACCTTTTTAAGCATCCAATAAATTAAAGCTTTAATTGGCTTGAATATACTATAAAAATTCCAGATTTTGTTATAAAGGCAGTAAAATCCAAAGCCACCTGGCTACAAATATTTAGAACTGAGGTCGAGTGGTAACCTCGGAAGACAGTTTATAGATCTACAGTCAGTTTTGGGAAGGTTACTTTGGAAATGTAATCCAAAGTTACCCTACAAGTTACCCTACTTAAAATGTAATAAGTAGTGTAACTATTTATTTCAGTTACTTTATTAAAGTAATTTTAACTGATTGCATTTGATTACTTTTGGATTACTTTTCTAAATTTCTAATGAATGTTTTCAATTGTTATTCCTTTTCAACCATGTAAACCATGCAGGGTAAACCTTACAGTAGTACTCAACACTGATTACTGTCACACTTTCGAAATATTAAGATTATATTTAAATTGTAAAGTAGACATTGGATGCAAAATTCCCTTTTACATGGTGTCTGCCAATAAATGTGTCTTAGCAGTGTGTGGAAACAACCACCCTACAATGATAAAAATCAATTCACTCCTTTTTTTAATCCCCAAAAAAACCTAAACAGTCTCAATGATCAAGCCGTTTTGATTTTCTGAGCAGTATGAAGTCATATTGTTCAGGCCCCGCCCACAACTGCTGATGTACTGTCCAATATTAGCATGTTTTTGCCCTCAGCCAGTTGTACGAAGTCCATCTTTTTCTCCACGCTCCAGCAGCTGTAGTGACAATATCTTGTAAGCAATGCAGGTGTTTTTGTAATTTTGTAATGTAGAAGAACATAAGAATCTTAATTTTCTCCCAACATCAGAGCAACTGAGGACGCAGTGCATTTGTTTTCTTTTTAATGGTAATGCGTCACTGAAAAAAACTAAATTCGTTTATGTCTGCGCAAATAATTTTACTGAAGGAGGGACACTTCAAGGCAGGTTTTGTTAAAAAGTTAAAACTCAAGGATAGATCAGTACCCATTGTTCGTGATCCAGCTGCACCTCCAGAAGAAGTCTGACACTTTATATTTTTTATGATTATTTGCAAATCGCCTTTGCTGTTCACAGAAGAAAGGGGCGGGTGAGCAGAGCTCATTAGCATTTAAAGGCACATGCCCCAAAATCGATGTGAACAGAACAAGGTAAAAAGGGTGTTGTTTTACATGACCACGGAGGAATTTTAACCAAAGTATGTTGCAGACCGTTCATGAAGACTCTAAAGAATCATACCAACTTGTGGAAGATCAATGTCCCCTTTGAAGCACAGCCACCACAAAATCAGACTTACTTTGAGATCATTCTGAGGTTAAATACATATTTAAAATAATAACAATAAATATTTTATTAGCTATGATACTGTTTTTCGAATCAAATCTTTACATAGCTATGACAGTAAACACTGGAATCTAACAACGCCTTGGAAAAACATTTAGGAAATAAAAGAGTTATCAAAAAAAGCATTTTCTAAACTCCTGAAACATTGGTGTTTCATATTTTAGAGCAGTCACTGCAATTTATGAAAGAAATCAATTAAATCTGTATGTGATTCGTCATATTCTTGTTTATTGTAATTACAAATGCTGAAGGCAGCATGAAATACAAAAGCTGAGAAACTCTCCACTATAGACATATACGTATGTTTCAACAGCACTGGAGTGGAGACAAATTCAACACATTTGTGAGTGGGGAGTGTTAGTCTGCGCTGGATCTTCAGTTCGAATGTGGCAAGTTGGTGAGGTTTTATGCACCCTCCTGTTATTTATGCTGGAGCGACACAGGCCGCGGATGTGGCAGGTCTCACACGGCTGAGTTTGACTTCATGGTGATCAAATTGGAAAACCTTGGTGAGCACCAAAAATACAAATAATTAATTTAGTGTGATTAATGATGTGATTGACATTAGAGCATCATGTCATCATGAATATACAGTATCATATGTGTGTACATATATACATTATTAAGTCAAGTCACCTTTATTTATATAGTCCTTGACACAATACAGATTGTGTCAAAGCAACTTTACAGTGTTAAACAGGAAAATAACAAGAGCACAATAGAAAACAGTCAGTTTACATTAAATCTCGTGATGTCATCGTCCAGCTCAGTTCAGTTCTCTTCCAATAGTGTCTGTGCAGTCAAGTCAACAGTGTTGCCAGAAATTGTGTATTACATATGTATATGTATTTATGTATGTACTGTATGTACAAACCCAATTCCAAAAAAGTTGGGACACTGTACAAATTGTGAGTAAAAAAGGAATGGAATAATTTACACATCTCATAAAGCTATATGTTATTCACAATAAAAATATAGATAACATACAATTTGTAAAGTAAACATTTGAAATGTCATTCCAAATATTTGCTCATTTTGGATTTCATGAGAGCTACTCATTCCAAAAAAGTTGGGACAGGTAGAAATAAGAGGCTGGAAAAGTTAAATGTACATATAAGGAATAGCTTTAGGACCAATTTGCAACTTATTAGGTCTATTGGCAACATGATTGGGTATAAAAATTGCCTCTCAGAGTGGCAGTGTCTCTCATAAGTCAAGATGGGCAGAGGATCACCATTCCCCCAATGCTGCGGCGAAAAATAGTGGAGCAATATCAGAAAGTAGTTTCTCAGAGAAAAATTGCAAAGAGTTTGAAGTTATCATCTACAGTGCATAATATCATCCAAAGTTTCAGAGAATCTGGAACAATCTCTGTGGTTAAGGGTCAAGGCCGGAAAACCATACTTGATGCCCGTGATCTTCGGGCCCTTAGACGGCACTTCATCACATACAGGAATGCTACTGTAATGGATATCACAACATGGGCTCAGGAATACTTTCAGAAAACATTGTCGGTGAACACAATTCACCGTGCCATTCGCCGTTGCCGGCTGAAACTTTATAGGTCAAAAAAGAAGCCATATCTCAACATGATCCAGAAGCGCAGGCGTTTTCTCTGGGCCAAGCCTCATTTAAAATGGACTGTGGCAAAGTGGAAACTGTTCTGTGGTCAGACGAATCAAAATTTGAAGTTCTTTTGGAAAACTGGGACGCCATGTCATCCGGACTAAAGAGGATAAGGACAACCCAAGTTGTTATTAGCGCTCAGTTCAGAAGCCTGCATCTTTGATGGTATGGGGTTGCATGAGTGTGTGTGTCATGGGCAGCTTACACATCTGGAAAGTCACCATCAATGCTGAAAGGTATATCCTAGTTCTAGAACAACATATGCTCCCATTCTCTTTCAGGGAAGACCTTGCATTTCCAACATGACAATGCCAGACCACATACTGCATCAATTACGACATCATGGCTGCGTAGAAGAAGGATCCGGGTACTGAAATGGCCAGCCTGCAGTCCAGATCTTTCACCCATAGAAAACAGTTGGCGCATCATAAAGAGGAAGATGCGACAAAGAAGACCTAAGACAGTTGAGCAACTAGAAGCCTGTATTAGACAAGAATGGGACAATATTCCTATTCCTAAACTTGAGCAACTTGTCTCCTCAGTCCCCAGATGTTTGCAGACTGTTATAAAAAGAAGAGGGGATGCCACACCGTGGTAAACATGGCTTTGTCCCAACTTTTTTGAGATGTGTTGAAGTTATGAAATTTAAAATCAACTTATTTTTTTCCCTTAAAATTATAAATTTTCTGTTTAAACATTTGATATGTCATCTGTTTTATTCTGAATAAAATATTGAAATTTGAAACTTCCACATCATTGCATTCTGTTTTTATTCACAATTTGTACAGTGTCCCAACTTTTTTGGAATCGGGTTTGTATTCTTCTACACCTTTCCTACACCTCTGCCTTTCATATACACTCACACCTGTCTGTCTTCTTTGTGATCTTTGTCTTTGTGATGCTGGTCTTCACATTTACAGCTCACATTCGTCTGCAGTAGAAGTGCTTTAAATCACCCCACCTCCTTCCATTCAGACAGAGTTACAGTCATAAAGATAAAGGTTGAGGTGCTTTCCCACCTGTGCAGACATACCAATCGAACCACCTGCAAACATGATCCATATTGTTACATATTAGGACGTCACTGGAAGCTTCCTTGATTTAGCTGCTTCAAATTTTCATGAATATTCTTGATTATTTACATTTGTAGATACAGGGAACTTGATGTATTTCCTCAAGTTGCATCACTAAGAAAAGTCTACAAAGACTTCCGTTAACTTATTGAAGTGCTTGTTCTTACAAGCTGTATAAAGTACATACAGTAGTCATTTTTTTGTCTTCTCTAAAATGTGGGTAAGTAATCACATTTTACAGGAAAGGCTTCTTGGCAGAAACAACAAAAACAGTTGGTTGATGGTTACATGTTATGGTTTCAGCTTGTTTGTGTTAACATAATCTTATGATTACAGCTGAGATTGATTTGGGTGTGAAATCAACGAACACAAAGTTAGGGTTAAAGCCAAGGCAAGAATATTTCAATACAGACAGGTGTCTTAATTAGCAAGAGGTTAAATCCTCAAAACTCTCCAAATGTGTGTCAGGTTTTAATTGAGTAATGTCTAAAACTTAAAACTGTTTTGATGATGTGTGGGGTGAACTTCATCTGCTAAGGCTGTATAGTTTATAAAAAGTGCTGTGTTTGCTATAGGCCAGGGGTAGGCAAGTTCGGCCCTAGAGAGCCGCAGTCCTGCAGAGTTCAGCACCAACCCTGAAAAAAACCCTCACCTGCCTATAGCCTTAGTAATCCTGAAGATATTGATTAGCTTGTTCAGGTGTGTTTGATTAGGGTTGGAGCTGAACTCTGCAGGACTGCGGCTCTCTAGGACCGACCTCGCCTACCCCTGCTATAGGCTATATGAGGGACCGACCAAATCAATTAAATAGAAAATAGAGAGAGAGAAAAAAAATGATTCTTTTAAAGTTGTACCACCTCTCAACCTGGTGCAAGCTTTGCAAGCATGTGTCTGTCTGCTGAGCTTCTGCCACATACTCACCAGGTGATATGAAGAAGCCATGAGTAGTAACCATGTTAGAGTCACAGAGAAGGAGCATTAGATGGTTTAACAGGCGCTGAATTCTATATTGCTGTTGGTTAACAGTAGAATTGAGGTCTAAAGTGGATTTTATTTTTTTTTTCTAGCAAAAGGACACACCTGGAAAGGCTGGTGCAGGTTTGTCTATCTGTCTATACAGTAATCCCCCCTGTTTGTTCTGGGCAAATTCCACAGATCTGAACCACACCTTTCAAATGCTTCTAATATGATACTCATCTACAGGAAACTATTATTTGAACACTCGATAAAGCTGACACGCTAATCTCGAAAAGTAATGTTTAACTGATTAATAAAACTGCCAGTTTCAGTGTCTAGAGGTGCTTTTCTGGAGATACTCTCTATTTTTTCAGGATAGTTGAGAAAGTTGTTGCTGGCTTTAGAGGTTTCATAAAACTGACAAATGCCTTTGCTCTGTATGGTTATTAGTTAGAAATGAATCTGAGCCTTGAACAAATACCTAATATAAAGCCCATTCAAACATGTCTGAACCATAAACATCTCTTGAAGCAAGTTTGTCTGGAGTTGATTAAGATGCATAAATAGATTTAGAAAGCTGATTTTGCTTTTGAAGCTACCACAAGACATCCGAGCTTTAGAGCCTGTAAAACAAGGTGAGGATGTTAAATAAGCCCACAGACGCAGTTCTGGACTTTCTCAACCGTTTGTTTTAGGCTATTCTTGGGATTTAGGGCTTGCTTTTTTCTTTTCAAATTTTCTACATAGCACATAAGGATAATGAACAGTCAACCCATCTTTATCACAAAATAAAACCCCAAACAGGGTGATCAGGGCCGTGATTTGAAGAGTGAAGGTACAAAATGCTAACTAACTAAATAAAAACATGAAACTAGCACAGTTCTGTAGCAAACTGGTTGCCTGGGACAAAAGTCAATTATAGTGGTAATTAATACAAATCATACTAATCGAACAAATTAACAACAGATCCAGTGTTTCAGAGAGCCATATAATAAATGACAATAACCACAACAGGTGCTCAAGAAAGCGTAGCGCAAAACACACCAGAAAATGCAACTTCTACAAGGATTTAATTATATTTCTAATCCTCTGATAAAATGTAATGCTGACAAACCATCTGGGTCAGATCACTAGATGACTCTTGAAGAGGTGTGTCTAAGACTTCTGAAGTAGTCAATCACAGCATCATTTGGTCTTTACATATGATTCTCACCTCAAAGCATTTGGTTTATTTTCACACCTTTCCTCGTCTCTTCATTGCAGTCTTTGCTTCTTTCCTGTTCAATCATGCTGCCCTCGATCGCAAAACTCTGGCGACCGGAATGAGGTCATTATCCAAGGCTGTGATTCTCTCTCTCTCTCTCTCTCTCTCTCTTCTTCAGCAGCAGTAGTCTTTGGGATAATTTTGCTCCACTCCTGATCTTTGATGACGTGACAACACTTAGCCTTATCTATCACCTCAGAAGCTGAAGCGTGCAGACACATGTAGTTAAAAATTAATTTTAAAATCAACAGGAAAAATATTGGCTGTAAAGTTGTTCAGTGAGCAACATCCTAGAACCTGTCCAGCAGACTACCGAGTGTGGGAATGTTTTGAAATCACTCTTCACTGTTCTTGTGGAATGTCTCTAAACACTTCGGTAGAAAGGCAGCACTTCTCATGGTGCAATGGTGACTTGTACGGCTACTAGCATGCGAGTGGGTGTTTAATGATGCTTACACTTTTCAGTGGTTACTGTGGTCAGCCGTGTTGAATGTTGACTAAATTTCCAGAGAAATTACTGTTGCTCCAGGTAATATGGCACAGGCCACAAGCACCCCAAGTTTATTACATAGATACTATCTGTGTCCTCAGGTCTAATGGCAATTGAACAAAGCATGCTGCAGCAGATGGTTTACTCTCATGTGCTCAACTTAGTTTTAGCCCCTTTTCTTTTTTTTTTTTTTTTTTTTACACTTTCCCATATAACTGCAGTAATATTTTCCTCCGCTGTCCATCACCATTTTACATTTCTGGTGTTTTTGATATCTCTTTTCCAGGGGTTTTTAGAGTGTTAAATATTATAAATAAATATGGAACCTCATATAGTATTGAAAACAAAAGGTTGAACCAAGCTACCACTAGTCATTATAGTATTAGTATTAGTATTATATAATGGCTGATGACAATTAAATTGGTTTTCTCAGCCTCCACAATGGCATTTTTTTTATGGCACAGAGTGGAATGTGTTGTCAATATGAAAATGCTATTGATAACATGCTTTTTTCAACATTCTAGGGTTTATGAATTACTCTTAATGCTCAGCAGTCCCCTTTGCCCCCTAAATCTCTGTTCGAATTGAAAACAGCACATATTTGCGCATCTCTAAGACTCTCCTATCCCTCCCTCTATGTTGGGTTGACCTGGGGCTTGGCTGTCTTGCCTTGGCCTTGAGAGGACTGAGGCTGTGTTTAAGTAGAGGGAGCGGCTGAGCGAGGCAAATAAAAAAACTCTTTACACACTCCGAGACGGAGCTGAGCTGGAACCTCAGGTACGCGATTGTGAAATTCCCCACGTTCCACTCCCTGCAGTCCACAACAACACAAAGGTCTGCCCGAAATCGAGGCTAAGTGTTCCTCCACAGAATGCTTGTCCTTAAGACCGGTTTGCTGTACACTGACTGCTTGGGGTCATTCTCAAAGGATTAGTCAGTTGGGGCGGCACATGATCTTGTATGGGTCCCAGAATTATACAACATTGTGTTTGTTTGTAGGGCTTATTCATGCTACACATACAGTTACATACCTGAATGACCTGAGATATGATGTCTATGTAATCATTATGTCTGGAAAACAATACAGGAAAGGAAAACATATCAGTGATCTCTTAATTGCTGATGAATGCAATTGCGGCGATGTAATTGAAGAGGAGCAAGAAAGTCATGCTCCACTACAACATGCGGCTGTCTGTGTCTCCTCTGTTTTCTTGTAGTCATTCCCACTGAATTTCTAATACACAGAAGGTAAAATGTCTGTTGCAGAAGTACCTTTTCACTAGCATACAGATTATTGCCAACTTCCAAAACCACTTAATATCAAGTTACAGTTTATGAGGTGTTCATCGCAGTGTGGCAGCATATAGAGTAGAAAACCATAGTACAGTCTGCACAGTTCACTCCTTTAAGACCTCTGTAGCCAGGTGGTCATAATCTAATTAATTTCGACATAAAGTAACTTATGTCTGACTATTTGCTTGAAGTAGGAGCAGCAATTGAACTGCCTCTCTTTCAGCTGCGTATTTGGAGCTCATGAAGTTATTTTAGAAGAGATTAATTTGCTGTGGACATTCTGAGAGAAGGTTCATGCTGCCTTTACCCTGATGATTAATATAATGTATAATTTTATTAAATGTGCGTTATAATATAGATAATTGTATCTTTGTGATGTGTGTTAAACTTACTGCTTTACTCCTGACATATCATCATTATCTAATGGCATTTTTGAATTTTCTGCAGTCAAAAAATTGCACAGTCCAACCCAATTGAACATCAAATCACCTGTGTCATGCTCAATTGAACAAAACCTTCAGCAGGGGCCCTGCTCTTCTCAATGTATTTCTCAAGACAAGCAGCCACCATCTTTGATAGAGCAGTCTGGAAAATGTGTGAAAACAAGAGAAATTAAGACAATGAAACACATACCTTACCCGCTGCTACGGGCCAGGGAACATAGTGGTTACCATGGCTTAATCTGTCACTGAAGTGGACTTTAAGGGGTGACAGGGTTTTTGCAGGCTGATCTTTCTCCCAAACAGACAGCTTAGCATTTGTGTGCACACAGGAAGAGCCCTTTCCAATATCTCAAATAAGCTGTGTTGGGCAGAAGAGCCAACTTAATCTCTGTCTCCTACTCTCTCGATCTCTACGCCAGTGAAATTGCAGCTGATAGAGAGGGAAGAATATTTCAGTTTATTCTAAATGAATCGAAACATTCCTGGCTTTTCAGTTTGGAAATAAACATTTGGACAATATTTCAAAGAAAATGAAATCCTGTAAATTGTTTAGAAATTGAACCTTTCACTTTGAAACCTTTGCAAAATGATGCTGATATAGCTGACTGTGCACACAGTATATTTTTCCATTTATTATTAACCAAACTACTTTATCTGGCTTTTGTAACGTTCAGCTTTTTTCAGGTTGAGAGGTTGATGGGACAAACAAGTGATTAACCTGATGGAGATAAAAAGTCTGTATTTTTGGCATGTTTTGGATTGTATTTGGAATCGGTTTGTTTGAGGTTATTTTATGATTAATTCGGATTAATGTGCACAAGCACAGTCTGCACTGACTGTGACAAACGAAACTTTGAAAGTCGCGTAATTTAATCAGCCTTAAATGCACCTTAAGCAGGAACAGAAATACAGACAAAATGACAAACAAAAACGGTCCATTAGCATCCCAGTAACAAACTGAGCACACATGCATCTCACAGGCAGCAGCGGGGGAAACTGATGCGTTCACATCGCACCGTGTCCCTCCCCTGAAGCCCACCTTCTTGAAAGGTTTTTGCGCGTCTGTTTTGTGGAAGAACATCAGAAGGGTTCGTCCCGTCGAGCCAATCAGGTCCCTCCCTACCTCAGATCGCAGCTATAATACATAGGAGTAAAGAGGCTTCTCGCATAAGTGGCTGTGGCTTCAACTAACGTTGTGATTTCGAG
The DNA here is from genome assembly GCA_018155175.1 of Sinocyclocheilus anophthalmus. NCBI lineage: Eukaryota > Metazoa > Chordata > Actinopteri > Cypriniformes > Cyprinidae > Sinocyclocheilus > Sinocyclocheilus anophthalmus. The sequence goes on along the minus strand of JADLZN010008866.1, from coordinate 152,774 downwards.
GTCAGTTTTACCTTTCACATCCACGCCGCAAACCTCCGATGCGTTATCAGACGCACACTTCCGCACCTGTCACGGTAGGGCTCGGCGCTGAGGGACACGCGTGAACTGAGGGGACGGCAAGGACATCGCCGGAGATCCGCGCAGCGAGAACGTGAATCCTGCTAGACACACCGCGCAGGGCGCTCTAGAACACTGCAGCGAGATTCGCCGTGCGGCAAAATGCGGCTTATTACGAGAGTACTGCTGGTGTCACTTCTCAGTCTGTCCTTGGTGGTGTCCGGACTGGCCTGCGGTCCTGGCAGAGGCTACGGCAGAAGAAGACATCCGAAGAAGCTGACACCTCTCGCCTACAAGCAGTTTATACCTAATGTCGCGGAGAAGACCTTAGGGGCCAGCGGCAGATACGAGGGCAAGATAACGCGCAATTCGGAGAGATTTAAAGAACTTACTCCAAATTACAATCCCGACATTATCTTTAAGGATGAGGAGAACACGGGCGCGGACAGACTCATGACACAGGTAATTCCTTTCCCTTCAGAAATCGCACCGGTGCCTGTTTGAATTCAGAGCCTCGGAAAGTGCAGTTCATGCAGGGATTGTGAATTAGTCTTGCGGCATGGCTCGCTCTAATGAAGCTGTGCGAGAGAAATGCCATCAAGAGAGGACCGGCTGGTTGCCTCCTTGCTCACCCTCATTGTGGAAGGTTGCGTGAAATATTTATGCGCTTCTCTGTTCCTCTGTAGGCTATCGTTTTTTGTCCGCGTTGAGATACATCGGGCGCGCGTTCTCTGTTTTGTAAAACGTGGCTATCCTGCTAGATAGGTACGGCACCTGATCCGAAGGGCCTGTGATGGTCAGTATATTTCAGTCTTATGGCAGCTAAATGTGGAACGAAATTAAGCATACATGTTCATGGGATCGCTTAGACAGACCGCAGTCCACCCGCTCTCAGACGCTGCTTATCAGGGCATGAAAATATTGACATTTCTCGAAGGATGTTCTTCAATTTGTTTCTGCTTATTAGTGGGCCAGGACGGTACCACTTAGTGACAGATTAGAATAAGACACAGTGGCCTGTGTCTTCACCCCTTTTTCTCCCGATATTTTTCAGGAGTTTGCTCATTGCCTGGCATTATAACACCAGATGCAGATTTTATCTTATCACCAACCAACACACACAGTCTGAAATAGTTTGATGGGTACACCTCCAAAGTAGGCTAGTGCAACATTAATTTAAGTGCAGTGGCGCTATTATTTGGTAAATGGGTATGTAAATAATTACTTAGTCGGGAAACGTTTTCCGCTGCTCGAATTTACATTATTTTACTATGAAGACCTTTTGTAGTTCTCAAAATATATCAGTTTTTTTTGGGTCCGATTTGTACTATAAAACTTTTATGTCGTCGCACACGACTCCACTTTTATCTTTTCATCCTTTTATTTTTTGTAATAAATATATATATATAGATATTTATTTTTAATTTTTATGTTTTAAACGCAGACCTCGAAAAAGGCAGACGCTTTTGGAATGGATTCTGTCCCCAACATGGCTTTCCACTCTCGTCGCATTAGCAGGGATCATCTGAACTTCTGACCCTTTGCCAATGCAAAGGAGCAAATAACATTGCTGCTTAGGAAATGCATCGAAAATATAGCCTATTTGCTATACCAAGCACATACAGGATTGCTTCCGTATAATTTACAAAGTGCTTACCCGGAGTACATAATTTTTATTAGTATTTTGGACGTGTCTTTGTTGAATAGCTGTTCAGTTCAAAGTCTAAGTCATGACTGGTTATCGCGTGGATGAGGTTTGCTGAAGTATTGCGAATGCCAACCAAAGTGCCGCGCAGGTGCATTATGAAGTTTCCGCTTTTCTGGTACTTAAAAAGATGAAACCCCTGTCTGGTGTGGTTTTCTCAGATGTATATCAAACTCTGCTTAAGGTGAATGTGATTATAAGTGTGCGATGACCCGGGGGCACACACGCTGCCATTAAAATATGAAGGTTACCCTTGCAATCTTGTAACTTCAAATGAACGTCTCAGTCTTTCAAAGGGAGTTAACAAGCTGTCCTGTTAACAAACGTTTTGGAGAAGCGCATCCGAGTGTAAGGTGGCATGGTGTGTTGGTTGCAGTACACGCTGTGTAATGAATTGAGCTAAACGGTGCTGCTCGCGAAATTAGGCGCAACTGCGAGAGCATCCAGGAGGCTGTTTGCTCTGACAGGTAGCTGATAAGTGTTTCCTCTAAAACAGTTCATTTTGGGAAGAGATTAGTAGCTGACTGTGACTAGGCGGCTTGTTGAACAAACCTCGTGTGGAGCACAAAGCGGCGGCACGGGGGGTTCCCGCTGCGCTTCATGGTGGCTGAACAGAATTTGGCTTGATTTGCGGCACACGACCCAATGAATTAATAAAGAGTTTAGGCTTCACGGCTCTTGCATCCCCAGCAGTTTTGCTCAGAATGTGCTAGGTTGTATCTTTCGGTGCCTTGTTTGTATTTTCCTCTCTCAGTCAAGTGCCACAAGTGCTGTAGAGCTAATAGGCAGTAGATTTCTATAATCACTTTTACAGAAAATCTGTTTTATTTCTGTTAGGGTAAAGAACTATTCTGGCCACAGATATTCCACAGATGTATCAGTATCTCAGTCAGTATGAAAATATTTAATGTATCCTGTGAAGTGCCATACGATTTTGGTGGTTTGACAGATCCATAGACATATATTATACATGGTATACAGTTTGTGTAATAGACACTAAAGACATAATGGGGTTAATTGAAACGTTTAATATTTTATAATTGACTATACTTCATTTTTTAATTTATAATGGAATATAATCTAGTGTCATAAACTGCATGTGGCCTTCACTGCAGACATGAAAATTAGAGGGTCAAGCACATCAGTTGAAAGTGAGGCAATAGTAGTCTGGTACAGAAATGTATGTGGATGTTATAGGCTAAGAATGGTGTGTGTGTGCTTTTGAGGGGGGAGAGAAAGAGGGAGAGAGCTAGTCAAAGCTAGGAGGTTACGTGTGTGAATTATTGCAGGTATTAATTTGGCTTAGTGTCACAATTTGCAAGCATATTTTGAATAGATTTTATGTAACCTCCGAAAGACCGTCGGTTAAGCAATCACATCACGTCCCTTGAGCAAACCTGTGCTGCAAGAATAATGAGTAGTTGCTTCTCCGTTTGGACGCAGTGAAAGAGTCTTTTGTGGTGTTTTATTTGACATATTGGTTAAGTGTTGGGAAGAGTTGTCCTGGAGAAGGCCAAGCATCTCAACACAAGGTCCCGGGAAAGGTTAGTGGGTGCACCACCCAAACATGGCCTAACAGTCCAAAGCTACCTGCCCCTTAGCGAGGGTCACTGTTCTAAACCTTAAGGTTATAATACAAAACACTACAAATCACTAACTGAAACATCCCTGTTTAGTTTTTTTTTTTTTTGCCTTCTAATTTCAAGTTACCGTTGTACGTATTTTGGCCTTTGAAAGAGAAGAGGCCTTGATGCAGTCACACCTTTCCCTGGCTGGATCCATATGTTTTAGATCAGTGGAGCGAATGCAATCAATTTTTCATTGAGCTCTTTGGGCAGAATATCCTTGCATGCAAGACTGAATTATTTCCAGTGTAAATACAGGTCTCTCATACGCTTATTTGTCAGTCGGTTTATTTGTCTGGACGCATCTATCGGGATATTAAAGAATTATTGTCAGTAAATTATATCTTCAGAGCTGTGATCCTCAAGAAGTTTGCTCAGAACTGACTGACTGTTAAGATACTACTTTTTCCAATTTATGTCTTTAAATAAATTAGTCCTGTTGGTTTATTCAAGGGGATGTAAACAGCTTTTATGTATAAAGCTATACTATTATTTTTGGAGATTCAGAGCATTATTTAGGCTGTCATGTTGTTTTTTAACATGCTTATGGCAATATGGATCAATGAATGGGAGTATTAAAACTCAGTTAATTGCATCTCTTCCGGTTCTCTCTCTGTTCTATTAGAGATGCAAAGACAAGCTGAACTCACTGGCCATCTCTGTAATGAACCAGTGGCCAGGGGTTAAGCTGCGTGTAACAGAGGGCTGGGATGAGGACGGTCACCATTTTGAAGAATCACTCCACTACGAGGGAAGAGCTGTTGATATCACCACCTCTGATCGAGACAAGAGCAAATATGGGACACTCTCTCGGTTAGCTGTGGAAGCTGGATTTGACTGGGTCTATTACGAGTCCAAAGCCCACATCCATTGCTCTGTCAAAGCAGGTAAGACCATGGCAGCTTGATTGGAACTGCAAAATAAAGAAGTGATGGGCACAATGCTTCACACTCGATTTTATGTGAAAAAAGCAGGGTTAAAATGATCAACTGCTTTTAAATAGCCTACTGATACTGTAAAATGTTCTTAGTCTGTTACTGGAAGTGTACTAAATTATTAGTGTAATCATAAAAATAACATCTGGCAATGTAATTATTTCTAACAAATATTATTCTAATTACAGAATTTATGAATAATGACCAAGTGATAAGCAATCAAAGCCTACAAATTGTTTTAAGTCTATTACTCTATAAGATCCGCTTTTAAACCTTCACACCTTACTAAATTCATAAGACAATCACAGAAAGACTTGCCAGCCAATATATATGAACTGATCTTACATCGCCCCACTCTGTCTCTTTGAAGGAAGCGCTTATCAAGTCATCACAAGCTCACTCACTACAGAGCACACACTGTGCACACATTTTACTAGAGATATATGAAAACAAATCGAGGATGTTTTTACACGCGCGCTTGTAAAAAATAGGCTACGATGAAAATATGACGAATGCATCACTTGCGCAAATACGATGTAATTCTTGTCAGGGTTTTATTTAGTTTAACATTGATCGAAGGTAATTTAGCTGGAACATATAGGCAAAGCCTCATAAGCTTTCGCCAAATCTTATCATTTAAATTCTAAACACATTTACAAATACATTACAGGCTTTGAACAGAGCCGGGTCGAACTCGCTCGCCCAAATCTGTTTCTCAATTGGCACCATCTTATTTCATGCCCTAGAATCTTATGAGAGGATTAGACGAAAAATCCATTCTATAGCTCTGTTTGCCGAGATCGGAATGTGAAGAGATCCCACAAGGCCCGAATTATTGTCATTAAGCTTGACAACGGAGAGCATGATGGTTTTAAAAAAAATGAAAGGAAAGAAGAAGAGGGCATTGATTGACTACCGCTAGCATTTCTAATTTACATTCAAATCTACACCATTAGAGCCTTGGAAAAGTGTCCGGGCTGAGTAAATACTGTTTGAGCCTGCTTGGGGTTTTCTAATTCTATAAGTGTGAATTGTCACATAGAAGTTTGTGCACCTGAGCAAATATGAAAGAGGCGCAAGGAAAGGCAGAAGTGTCCTTTTCCAAGAGTGCTCTGTACACAAGCTGCATTAGAATGACAATGACCGGGCTTTATTGGTTTTTAATTAGAGCAGTCCAGACTCTTTCCTCCTTCATCTCACACAAAGACATTGTTTTTTTGGGAAAGCTTTCGATTTACAGCCTAATTCCCGTTGCCACGTTTGCTTTTGTTTTTTGTTTTTGCGTGAGCCGAGTTTGGGGTTTATTTAGCTTACGTGCATGTTTTTCTCATCAGTAACAACTCAAAATATGATCAATTAGCCTAATATATTTATGATGTAACTTCTTGGTATGCCGCATAAAATGGTTCACTCATTGCTATTTATCTCGACAGAAAATTCGGTTGCTGCGAAATCTGGAGGCTGCTTCCCAGGCTCGGCTCTGGTCTCGCTCAGAGACGGGGGACAGAAGGCCGTGAAGGACCTGAACCCAGGTGACAAGGTGCTGGCGGCGGACGGCGATGGGAAGCTCGTGTACAGCGACTTCATCATGTTCACAGACCGAGACTCCGCGACGCGACGCGTGTTTTACGTGATAGAAACGAAAGAACCCGTTGAAAAGATCACCCTCACCGCTGCTCACCTCCTTTTTGTCCTCGACAACTCAACGGATGATCTCCACACCACGACCGGCGCGTTTGCCAGCAGTGTCAGAGCCGGACAAAAGGTGATGGTTGTTGATGATAGCGGTCAGCTTAAATCTGTCATCGTGGAGCGGATATACACGGAGGAGCACCAGGGCTCGTTCGCACCAGTGACTGCTCATGGGACCATTGTGGTCGACAGAATCCTGGCGTCGTGTTACGCCGTAATAGAGGACCACAGTCTCGCGCATTTGGCCTTCGCGCCCGTCAGGCTCTATTATGAGGTGTCATCGGTCCTATTCCCCAAAAACTTCACCAGTCAGTCCAATGCGACTTTACAACAGGAGGGAGTCCACTGGTACTCCAAGCTCCTGTATCAAATGGGAACGTGGCTTTTGGACAGCCGCATGCTTCATCCTTTGGGGATGTCAGTAAACTCAAGCTGAAAACCCTCGTATGGAAATAAAGCAAGAGAAATCACACTAATGTAGGATATAAGACAATATTAATACAAGCAAGAGAGAAAGAGAGAGAGCGAGAGTGTTTGTGTGAGAGAGAGAGAGAGAGAGACAAAGGCCCCGAGCGGAGTTGGGATATTTATTACAATGACTTTAAAAAAAATGTCAGTTTCAAAGAATAAATGGAGCCTTAAAAGTTTTCTTTGCATAATTTATTCTCGCGTGAACTCAGGCTGGGGGCACACAAACGGATTCGAATGCAGTGTGATCATCCAGCGGTGCAGAATCTATTTTTGTATATCTCATGTAAACAGGAAAAAAAGATTTTTTTTTTTAAAGAACAGTAAGAAAAAAGAAAGAAACTTTCATGACAGGTTGTAACATTCTGTGCATATGTGCAAATGACTGTTATATTTTAGGGGTAAGCAAACGCCGTGGGGCTCCAGAAATTATATTTTTATACACAGAATTGTACATTAGGATTTTGACCGATCGTTACCTAATCACTTTTCGTTATTTGAAATAGTGTAAAATACGAGAATATATTTTAATTTAAATAGGTGCAGTGTCTTTGCAGTCTTGTGCTGTTTTCTATTTTAGAATTCTCTATTATTTTGTCATTGCTTTGGTTGTCAGAGTGGGACAGACATAGGCTATACGTCCTTTGTTCACTGTTCTCTGGTTTCATTGTTTCTTGTATTTCCTTAAGAAAATACGAAATGCACATTCTGACAATTCAGTAACGACAATAGTCCCACAGTAAAGAACAAAGGGTTTCGTTAAACAAATTAATAAGTAACTACTGTACATTTACTAAAATGTATTTTTCTTTTCATATTTTGTAATAGTTAAATAGTTTTATAGAAATAAAATGCAGCTGATGCACAGTTTGGATAGCATATGATTGAGTGGCCATACCAGTTAACCTACCTTTCATTAAGGCAAGGTGTCAGGAAATGTATAGAATTTATTATTTATATGTTTATTATAAATGAATGCGATAAAGAAAATATTCAAACTGCTCGTTGGTATGTTTTTGTTTTATGAATATCCTTTGATAATGCAGACATTAAACATATTCACCTATCATTTCCATAATCAGATTTAATATCATTATTGATATTATTAACGCTCATAAATATTTCATTGTTATTGCTGTTGTTTAAATAGTCGGCTCTCAGGGGCTGCTATTAAAATATTAACTGGGCTGGTAATGTTCATTGCTGTGTCATGTTTAACACATGGCACAAGAAAAACTATATAGCCTATAGAGGTTGTCTAAATGGATATAATTAAATACAGTTTTGTGTTTTATTGTTACAATAAAAAACGGTATCTGATCAAGTTGACCAAAGGTGCATAATATGTTTCCATTTCCAACCCACGTTAATCGGGCTATTCAGCTTGCATAAAACTCAAGTGGGAAAAACAATAAGTCCATTCAAACAAACGTGTGGAAATGCGAAATGAAGTGAAATCGTAGCGTACTGTTGACAACGGCTATCGTTAAGACGCGAAGAAGTCTTTGATCTGGATTTTGTATGCTTGCGAAAAGTTGTGGTCCCATGTTAAATATAAAGAGGATAGTTCTTTGCTAATAACATCTGAAAATCTCTCACACAGATTAAAAAGACCACTGTTTGCGTGCTTTAAACGCACCAACACATTTCCTACCGGCTGCTGATGCCGAGATCCATAGTGGGTCGCCGTGATTTTGCCAAAACAGACATATTCCTGGATCAACATCTTTTGTTGATCCTGGATCAACATAACTGTCCAAAAATATAGACTTAACCCAATCCCTACCCCTAACCCTACCCATAATTTATTCCTAAAAACTGTGTGCAATGATAGCTGATTAACAAGGGTGTAGAACAGGGCTGCCCAAACTCGGTCCTGGAGGGCCGGTGTCCTGCAGAGTTTAGCTCCAACCCCAATTAAACACACCTGATCCAGCTAATCAAGCTCTTACTAGGCATGCTAGAAACTTCCAGGCAGGTGTGTTGAGGCAAGTTGGAGCTAAACTCTGCAGGACACCGGCCCTCCAGGACCGAGTTTGGGCACCCTTGGTGTAGAAGCACCTAACCCTGATTGTAAGCCTAAAACAGATATTTCCTGAAAAGTTATCCCTCAATTCTGATTGGTTGATAGGAATGTTGTATCCAAGTACATGTACTTGGTGAAATCACGGTCACCGTCCATAGTGCTGCAGTTGCTCACCACCACCACGAGAATCACGTCAAATGAGAAGTCCCCACCACCCCATTTTTGCGATTAAACACATTAACACACTTTTCCAGTCTTCATGTAATTGGGATTTTATAGTTAATGGCAGGAGTGAAACAGGTGGTGCGCCAGGTGCAACGAGAGGAAGTGAGGAAGCGCTCCCCTTCCCGTCTAATACACCATGCACGAGTCAGTGCAGCGGCTCTTTCCTAACTTACGGTTAAAATAACCCAAAATCTTAGGATCTCGGTTTCCTTTGGTAAATTCTGAGATGTATCATGTGGCTTCTACAGCAAGCAAAAGACAGCAGGACCTTATGCAGCCATCTAAAAATGAGCCCCAAACCCATTCTCAAGTCCAGACAGTAGACATTCCCTTCTGTGTCTGAAATGAATAAGCAATTATAGCATTCACCTTTGAAATAACAAAAGCTGGTCGCATGCACCCATAGCAGAGTGAAACACTGCTGTTATGTAAAACTGAATGGCCAAATGTCACCTTTACTAATTTAAAAATGTGTAAAACTTTCACAAGCACCTCCCAGACCGTGATATCATTCATGTGAACTCTCTGTTGGACAATATTATCAATGAGAGGAAAGGTCACAGAGAGTCAATGTGAGCTCAGCGGATAAAATGGCTATTGAGAACAATACTAAAGTCTGTGAATGTTCCTGCGTGACTGAGGTGTAAATTCAGACAGGAACCTCAAAACCATCGGCATGAAGGATCAATAAATATAAAACATGGGCTAGGTCAGTGTCTTCACTATCTTTGTGCTGCACTAACAACATATACAACCATATCCACTTTTTGTCTTTTATGATGAATGTGTGCATGTGTGTGCACGGACACTTTGAAGAGTGTTAACTAGTGAGCTTTTGAACTCTGTTGCAACACGAATAGAAATTCCACTACCATTTCTTGAGAAGACTTCATTGTGCTGCAGGTTTTGCTGCTTTTTAGAGCTGTTGGTGAGGCTCACTCTCAGCCCTGACCTTGAGCATTTACACAGACACAAAAGTGACCGGGCTAAAGCATTCCTCGGAGCAGGTAAATAAAACCAACTAATCCTTCAGAGGGGCCTTGTGTCTGCAGAGAGAGCAACCGTTTCAACAAACGCTTGCTGGCATTTGCAAACAAAAATGGACTGGCAACTTTTGTGAAGTGTGAATGAACTTAAAGCTTGCCTATCGTTAAATTCCAATCATTCATCTCGATTGCATAAATATTTACCCAAGTGACAATCACTTTTCTAAAACGACAATTTACACAAATCTTGCATTTCAAATGACGACACTTAGGCTACAGGAGAGACTACAGCTTGTTTGGTGTGGACCACAGTTCTTATTGAGGCATAATAAACAATTCTACAGCATTTATTAATCTTAATGTTAATCTCAACATTTAAAACATTAATATCGAAAGTTGTATCTGTTAACATTATTCAATGCACTGTGATCTAACATGAACATTTTAAGTAATATTAACAAAGGTTGACAAATGCTGTAAAAATACATTGGTCATTGTTAGCCCATGCAATAACCATACTAACCAATAGTAACTAATGTTAACAAATGAGAAGTTATTGTAAAGTGGTACAGATTGCTTTTTAAAAACCTGTAAGATGTGGGGATATTTTTACCGACTCAAACCGCAAGCAGCTTACAACTGATAAACATCAGTCTCTCAGAAAGCAGATGCAAGGTGAGTGTCAAAAGTCATTCATTTATCAGTAAATAACAAGACAAGCAACACAGAAGATAAAATCCAGAAAAAGGATTTATTTCATAAATTATTCATAACAAGTAGAGTCAAGGCATATTATCAGTTTTCATTTGACAAGCTCCATGAAAGGTTACTAAACACACACCGTTTATATTCTTCCTAATTCAACATGTAGGACAGTCTGGTGTACACATTTCAGACACATCAAAACAGCATAAATCACTCCCCCCCCCATCCCATACAATAATGATTTCCAAGTAATGTTTTCTTTTCATCCAACAACACAACGTGTGTATAAGCTGGCAAGAGTGTACAGATCATTCTTGGGCTTTGTACAAGTTTCTGAACTTTGGAACTCAGTAGGGTGTGGTCCCAGAGACGCAAAACTTCCACGGACATGGGCTAATACAGAAAGGAAATCCAGAAGCAAGGTCCCCCTGCTTTAATACAGAAGGATTATGTTCACACAAACACCACATTGAGATCAACAACTACTTTCCCATCCAGCCTCAAAGAGCAAAGAAAGAGTGAGTGAAAGAGAGATAGAGAGAACGAAAAATAAATGAAAAGACAAAGAAAGAGCAAGAGAAGGGGTATCTGGCACCACTTAAACTGAAGAGCACCTGTTGAAAAATGAAGACAAGTTAGCATCATCTGGAGGCAGCTCTACTGTAGACAGACACAACATTATTTGAAACTGAAACCAAAAGGAGGGTTTTTCATATCAGTTTCATATTTCAGTTAACTTCGGTTTTGCATATGCAGTGGTTTTCAAAAGCATTGTCCCTTTCATGGAGTGTGGAGCGTCACTGGAACCATTTTAGGAATGAATTCAATAAAAACATTTTCATTATAATAAACGATCAAAGTCGTACCACATAATAAAATACATTTGAATGTTTCTTTCTCACTACCACCAAAGCATAAAGCTAAATATCAGAATCAATACAGAACCTGTTTCTAAAAAGCTCAACACAGTACACTATAGGCTATTGGTTCTCAATCCAGTTTTTGAAGGACCCCAGTACTGCACGTTTTAGGGGTCGACACATCTAGTTCAGGGCTTGGAGACTGTGTGCAAATGTGCAGTTCCGGGCTACTCCAGCACCAGAATTCAGGAGAACTGCAGTTGGATGCTGGTCTAGGAACTGGTCAGTCGATCATTACACTAAGCTAATACACCGGGCACAAATCTAACAAAAACGGCACAAAATCTAAGCAGCTAAGGTTTACTTAGAAACCATAAACCTCATAGTCTAGCCAAGTTAAAATGAATTCTGCACCAGATCAATGGAGCGCTGAGCAAGACTAAATTCAAAATCCTGAATTTGTAGTATATTTTTAATATATGTAATATATTTTATGGCACCATCCTGTCCTAGTTATCAATGATACCAGCAATGGTTGTTTGCTAGTGTGAATATGTATGACTATTCTCAAAACACAATCTCATCAGGTCACAGTTGTTTTAAAGGGATAGTTCACCCAAAAATGAAAATCTGTCATCATTTACTCACCCTCATGTCATTCCCAACCTGTATGAGTTGCTTTCTTATGTTGAACACAAAAGACGATATTTTGAAGATTGCTGGTAATCAAACAGCTGGTGGTTGCCATTGACTTCCATAGTAGGAAAAAAATAAATACTATGGAAGTCAATGGCAACCCCACCCAAACCCCCCCCACTGGGTTTGATTCCCCATCTCAAAATCTTCTTTTGTGTTGCACATAAGAATCACTCATCAGGTTTTGGAACGACATGAGGGTGAGTGAAATGATGGCCCTTTCGCACCGCATGAACCTTTTCATAGTACCCGAACTAATTGTGGAACTACCCACTTTTTGGCGTGTTCTCACCGCCGGAACTGGGAGCGATTTTATTACCGGACTGCCTTTTTCGAGAACCAAATTAGCTCCTACTCCGGAGCAGGGTCTAACCAGCACAACTGGTACTAATCGTGACGCAAGTAGACATGAGACATATTGATTGGCCAAACGCGTATGAAAACGCCCTCAGCCGCCATGATTTAAAACGCTGTGTAAACATATTGCAAACATTGTGTCAACTTATTTCGCAAGTATGGAGAACAGCGATAGATGGACGTACGCTGAAGTGCAGGCACTTGTAGCACATGTAGCACTGCCAGTTGTCGTTGGATATTCTTAGTCCTCTCCCTTCTTCAGTCAATCGCTTAAAACCGCAGCCTATACGTCGACATTTCTGTCTATTATTGTGAAACCGCGAGACACCACAAAAACACAGCTCCGATCACAGCATCCTTCCTCCGTCTCCTGTTGTTAACGTTGTTCTTTGTTTACGTTGTTGAACGCAGCGCACAAATGACGACGCTGTGTGTCGACCGTCTTACGTACACTGTTGGTGCGAATGCAACCCTTTAAATGGTACTGGGAAATAGTTCGCGCAAAATCGTCCCAGTACTTTAGTACTGTACATTTAGTTCTGGAACTAAAGCGGTGCGAAAGGACCTTATGATGAGAATTTTCATTTTTGGGTGAACTATCCCTTTAACATACATACGCTATGATCACAATCTCTCAACTATGCCCAGAATGACTCCAACACTAATGTATAAAACAGCTACACAGAATTTCAGCCTGAAAACATTGTCAGTATTGCCTCAAGCAATCTGCTACTAACCCCCCCCCCCCCTTAAGTTATTTTGGAGTTCCTTTGTAGAGCTACTGTACATTTCTAAATAGTCCTTTTGAAAACCAATGCCATCTTACAATGAAAAAGGGTACAGAGCGTTAGATTTTTGAAAAACCCTCCTTTCTGTGCTCCTGGAAGCTCTGTCCTGGAAAAGAGAAAAGATGGTTTAATTACAAGTTACAAATAATCAATACTGCTGCCAACAGGAAGCAGTGTATTACGCTTGACGCTTAAAATGGTGAGTAAAAATGATTATACAGAACAAGCACCAGAAATGACAAGTGTCAACATTTTTTCCCGTATTTATGGGGGAAAAAATGCCACATCTCTGGACTTAGAGTTGACTACCATCATAAGAAATAAAGGTAATCTAATAGCTCTAATTTTGAAGCAATAGGCAATGCTGGTATTTTTATAAATTGGCCAGTTGCTCAACTGCAGCAGGATCCATGGTAAAAAATTAAACACTGGGAGTGTTACCAGCCACTTGCAATTGACAGAAGTAAAGAAACAAAACAAGATGCAACAAAATGTACCAACAAAAAAGTAAACCTTTAACCTACTCTTGATTCCATAACATAATACCTCTTCCATTATTTTGGACTAACAGCTAGTCAAAAATATCTGCCAAAAAGAGACCAATTATTCAATCTTTGAAAACTTGTCACATGTGTGATTACAGTTCGGAAATGGACAGTTTCCCCCTAGTTAATCTACACTTACAATGAAGTTACTAAAAGATTCAATATGAATCTGTTTTTCTCTCTTATAAGACTGTTTATAAATATTATGTCTTAAAAGATTTATACTTGGAAATATTTTTTAAAAAGTCTCTCAGACTAGATAACATGTTTTAAATCCATAGGATTAACTCTATTTACATAAATACATTCAAACCAATAAAACTGAAAAAAAAAAAAAAACTGTGTCCTATACCAATTTTAAACAGAACATGTCTAGAAAACTCAAAGTTAACAAAACAAAAAAGCTTATAGTTTAAGTGGATCCATATGTATTTTATAACATTATTCATAATCTTACCCATTATATGTATTTCTGTGATTCCTAGAAACTTGTGGTGCAAATTAATACAAACACATAGACAAATAAGGTACTGTGATTAACCATTCCCAACTACTATATTATAATAGAAGATGGTATATTAGGAAATTACAAGTGCATCTTAAAACAAGAGGTGCTGAAGGGTAGCAACTTTACAAATGAACTTCATAGACAATGGCCCCAAATTCGTGGACACAGTGAGCATTAAAATCATAACACACAAAAAAACTCAGATGCTTCACTTCACCTGATTTGTTGAGCAGACCAGTCTTTGTTGCATTTACTTACAATGTGCATCAACTACAGCTTTGATCCTGTCACTCCACATCCCTGCACTTTACGCATGGTATACTATTGGTGCACCACATGCGCGCGTTTATTTTCTCTGTGTAATACACCCTTCAAAATTAAAGCCTGAAGTGCCGCTCCCCCCTACCCAGACACGGTGCTTGTTTGTTGTATTCTTTAAAAACCACGGGTATAGATTCAATGATCGAAAAACTACGTTGTTCATTTAACTTGACAGCTTCATACACATTTTTTTTCATTATATACAAGAAAGTGACCACTGATAACAGTTGCTCCCAAATCCTTTGAAATTGCAGACCTGGATGTGTTAATATCTACAGACAAATTTTATTTTTATTGAAATGGCCCAAACTATTTTTGATTAGATTTTGTTATACGATCTAGAACGGAGATATTTTAGATACTACAACAAGGCTTTTTGCTACACAAGTAGCATATAATGTAAAGTGGTTGGATTAACATTACAGTCACACATATGACCACTAATGCACTAGATCTAAGATCATTTCTGGGGCCATAGCGTGACAGTTTAGGTTAAGCTGTACAATTAGACATAACCAAGCACTATGCTTGCACAGTACTGACGGACTATTAGTATTATTAATATAAATAATAATGATGATATAACAACAATTGGAGGTGTGACACACTCATGATTAAATCCATGAAATCATTTTAAAGGAGTGTAATATATTGACTGGAGACTGAAAATGTATGGGATTTGTGTAAAAAAAAAAAAAAACAAAAAAAAAGCTTGGGTAACAACTTACAAAATAAATGGGAAAATAAAGTAGAAAATAGGCATAACGTATTTTCAAAGGGCACTTGACAGCTGATTTGGACCCTGATTTTATCCCTAACTACTCTCAGTTCATAGTAACCTGCATTCCCATCTGACCGACTTCAAAACAATGAACTGAGTTATAAGCATAGAATTACAAATAGTCTAAAAAAAATACCTTTCTTCACAAAGAAATAACCAAGCTGTTGTTGTAAGCAGGATAGTTCTGACCTCTTCACAAGTCACAAACGCATCTAGTGCTCTAGACAAGCAAACAGAGCTTCATCAATAAAATCATCACACAGGCCATGATTCAGCAATCCTCTTCCACACACAATACTGGTTGAACTCGGAGGAAAGAAAACTAAACAAGTTAAAAAGTAGTATTACTGAAGGGCGAGACTTTCTGATTGCCTTTAATATTTGCTTAGAAGCCATTTCTAACAACAATTAAAATAATCTAAATGCACAATTCCAGCACCAAAACTTAAAATCAAAGTATAAAAGCCATTTATTGTCAAATCGTTTTTCAGCTGTCTTTAGGTCACAAAGACACACGTCATGAACCACCACTCCAGCTCTGCAGAACAAAACCCAACTGCAATACAATTACAATGGTGAAAGGAACAATGAATAAACTTAAGATCATGAATAGTCATAGAAAAAAAAGAGACCCCTGCAATATCACAGTGGCTTCCAAAAAATACATAACTAGAAAAAAAGCTCAACCCAAACCCATACCAGCACTTCAACATCTCTACCAAGCAGTGCTTCACACTCTGATGTCCACATGCCCTTAGTTATACCCCAACATACAGAGCTCTATACCGAAGGCATCTGCTGCCCTCTACAGGTGACAAAAACAACTGCAGCATACACATTACTATTCAATCAGGCCAAACCACCCACTTAACACTTTGTTCAAATCAATGACTGTGGAAATTCCACAAAAAAAATTTGAAAAATTCTGGAAATCCTATTTGACCAAAACCAGCCATTCAAAAGATTTTTTTTCTAATTACGTTGAGAGCTAGAGGATGGGAGCAACTATTATCAACTGGCATAAAAATGTCTTGTTTCATACCTCTGTCTCTTTTTTCACCTGCTGGTTTAGACCATTACTGATTACTCCATATAAATGAAAGTACAGAAACAAGAGCGAGACTTCATGCCAAAGTCATTCACGACATGAGTTCAATGCTGTGCCATTTCCAGCATGTTTATGATTCCTTCATGCATGTGGCTTGAGTTTGTCGACAGCACTCTCCACACCGATTCCAAAGCTTTAGCCTCCTGATTGTGCATCTGTCTTTCAGAAAAAGACGTTCTCTTCTTGCTCACTTCTCATCGTCTGGTCTGTTGAACTGACTTGTTCCTCAGCCATCAATAACGGAAACATCGATGTGAGACAAATCTATCATGTGCCTATGTAATCAAGGGAACATGTGATGGAAATGAGACACACACACACAGTTAAAAGCAAGCTAATCTGAGGCATCTCCATCAAAACATGACGATTAAGTAGAGTCACAATAGAGCTTGTTCTTTGTTTTGACAAGTAATACTTGCTGATGCTGCATTTCGGCACATTTCATTTGCCCTTTGGCTACACAAACCATTAGGCATAACAACTCTGATCTGCTTCAGCCAATAACACCAACACCTTAATATTCAGGCCTACTCACAACATATTTGAAGAGACTTCATATATTTGATATTTGATACCTGTCCTACAACACTTACAATTTTGGGGGGTTATTAACGTGAAACACACATGAAGTCTGTTTCGAAGGTCTATAGGAATCCACTGTTTCTATTCAAAATCTAATTTGCAACAGACATTTACAATGAATATTTGGCCTTGTTGTGAATAGGCCTCATTCTAAAGAAAATCTAATTATCCACCAAAGGTCAACTACATTTTGTGCATGCATGTATTGTGCATAAACAAACAGCACAATTCAGTTTAAGATGAATTCAAAAGCTTACCTGTGAAAGCTGTGCTGAAAACTCACTGCATGCTGTGGGTTCACAAACTTGGCAATGGCCTTCCGCTGCTCCGGCAACATTGTAAACATCTATAAAAGAATCACCAAATTATCAATTAGCCGAAAGTTTTTTTTATCTAAATGCTCATCTTCATGTTTCAGTAAGAGATGGCCTCTGTTTCTTTACCCTGTGACAGTGGGTGATGATACACCAAAGATCTGGGAGAAAATCACAACCCAGAATGCACACAGCTAGATGGCGCTATTGTAATATTTTGAGAAGAGCACTCTACCCAGAAAACAGTTTATTCTTGGGGTCATAGTCTTCTCAGGAAACAAATCTTCTCCCAGGTCAAAGTGTTTTGCAAACTCCATTTGATTTTTAATGAAGTTTACGTGAGGGATAATTTACAGCTAGGAGTGCATTAAATGACTTTATTGCACAACATGGAGGCAAAGAACAAGCTTATGTATTTTCACCACGTACAGAATGGTCATTTGCCAGAATGGACAAGGTATTGCTGTCAATTGACATTTACATGGACATCAGTAATCTAATTATTTACCTTATTCTAAATAAGCCAATATTATGATTATGGTGTTTACATGAGTTGCTTTTAGAATATTCCTTTCATGTTCCTGATTTACATGTTATAGTAAATAGTTCGATTAATTGAGTTCAAAATCACAGGCGATTCATTGCCGATTTTGAACGCGATTTTGCATAGCTTGTCAGTGATCTATGGCTCTGTGTAGTAAATGCTGCTCCAATTGAAAGCACGTGCTGGAGATTTACTACTAATCACAGAACCGGCTTTACTGATGAGATGAGCATGAAAATCGCATTCGATTTTTTTGCACAGCCCTATTTTGAAGTAATGAAACTCACAGCTTGACTATTAGAAGAGAGATGCTGCACAGGTAATTCTTAGCTGAGGTAACACTTAGCTGAGATATATAATGTAGCATTTCAGTAATTAAGCTATTTTAGTGCAAGCGGTGTCTGTATGTTTGTGATTGTGCTACAATGAAGGAAGTACATTCATTTCAACGGTGATCAAACTGACTGGAACTACCTATGCATTAAACTGTTTAAATTAATATGAAGTTGACTTTTTTGTTCTAATGATATTATGGCTTTTAAAATGGTTAAACAGCTTTAAGTTGACACTTAGTAATATAGTGTAAATACATATATTTAAAAAAAAACATTGTTTAATGTTTTTTGGCCATCAGGTCATGCCAGCATCAATTTGTGGTTGTAAGCTCAGGGCATTGTAGCAATGATATATATAGCAAGTTATACATAAAATTCACACATACACCCACCTTTGACGCTTGATCCCTAATAAAAATAAAAGCCAGAAATATGAATTGACAAGTCAGAAAAAGTTAAGGAAGCCTTACCTCAACAGGGCCAATGGAGTTGAGAAGGTTCATGAGCTGTTTGTTGGTTGTGGTGGTGGATAAACCTTCAATGCAGACTGTGCTTCTCTGACAATCCTGAGCTCTTGGGTTCTGCTGCATCACACGCCCCACACCACGGCCACGTGCTCGACCCCGAACTACCACCTGTGGACATCAGGGAGGGGAATATTGAATAATGATGGAAAGAACAATTAACAGTACACTCTACACGCTAACAAACTCTTTGATATTATTAAAAAAAAAATAAGAGGAGTCAGTGCTATAATATGATGCTGGAACTAAGGATCTTATTTGTTTAACTCACTGTTATATCCGTTAAGACATTTTTATACAGTGGTTCATAGAAAATATCACAATTTAGTAACTGCTCTTAAAAACAGACATTATACTCATTTAATGTTAATATTATCAGAGGCATTGTTAGACTTCCATGGTTTAACCATATGATCAAATGGTTGCAAAAAGCCAGGTAAACCATATTAACTAATTTCCTGTAGCCTTGATTTAATTACAAGTTATTAAATTACCAAAGCTACAGAATATGTTCATAAACTTCCTTACTGAAATCACTTGTTTATTGTTATTTGGGCTTATGGGTAAAAAAAACAAACAAACAAAAAAAAGTGTATTTGCAACATCAGGACAAAGTGCTTTTTGTCTGAAATTGGAGATAAAGTCCACCAATCTCTTCAGCACTTTACTGATTAAGCCTGTGAAGCAGCTAGAAGCAATAGAGTTCTGAAAAAGGCCATCATTAAGTCACGCCCAGAGCCTGCTAGAGGCCATGTGACAAAACCTGGTGAATGAAAATGATGTGGTCTGTTGAGACTCAAGCTGAGCTCTTTGGCCTTGAAAGCAAAGCTCTGTGCTGGTCACAAACCAAAGACAGACAATGCTTCAGCATAGGCCTTTCATTTTATAAGACAATAAAGTCTAATGTTTTAAAAGTCTTTTATCCACCAAGATTGCATTATTGTGATCCCACAATAATAGAAAAAAATTGAATATATATATATTAGAGAGAGAGAGAGAGAGAGAGAGAGAGTCGAGGGGGAGAGATGAGAGAGAGAGAGGGAGAAGGGAGGAGAATGAGAGAAGAGAGAGAGAGAAGGAGGGAGGACCCGAGCAGAGGGAGAGAGAGAGAGATGTCAAATTTGGCCATCATCCACAGCCTTTTGCAAATATAGTTTTATAAACATATATTCATATTAAAAAAAAGAAAAAATAAATATTCTATATATAATATATATAATAGTTATAATATTATAATATCTATATAAGAGAGAGAGAGATGAGAGAGAGAAGAGGAGGATTAGAGAGAGAGAGAGAGAGAGAGATGAGAAGAGAGAGAGAGAGAGAGAGAGAGAGAGAAGATGTCAAATTGCCATCACCTCAAACAGCCTTGCAAAGGTATATTTTATACACTATATTAAAGATTATTAAAAAAATACAAAAAAAATATAGGTCTAGTAATACTAGTATATACCACAACAGCACACACACAAACTATATATATATATAGAGTATATATAATATATATATTATATATCATATATATCTTATAATATAAATACATATATATATACAAGTGGGGGAAAAAAGTATTTAGTCAGCCAGCAATTGTGCAAGTTCTCCCACTTTAAAAAGATGAGAGAGGCCTGTAATTTTCATCATAGGTATACCTCAACTATGAGAGACAAAATGAGAAAAAAAAAATCCAGAAAATCACATTGTAGGATTTTTAAAGAATTAATTGGTAAATTCCTCGGTAAAATAAGTATTTGGTCACCTACAAACAAGAAAGATTTCTGGCCCTCACAGACCTGTAACTACTTCTTTAAGAGGCTCCTCTGTCCTCCACCTGTATTAATGGCATCGGTTTGAACTCGTTGTCAGTATAAAAGACATCTGTCCACAACCTCAAAGAGTCACACTCCAAACACCACCATGGCCAAGACCAAAGAGCTGTCAAAGGACACCAGAAACAAAATTGTAGACCTGCACCAGGCTGGGAAGACTGAATCTGCAATAGGTAAGCAGCTTGGTGTGAAGAAATCAACTGTGGGAGCAATTATTAGAAAATGGAAGACATACAAGACCACTGATAATCTCCCTCGATCTGGGGCTCCACGCAAGATCTCACCCCGTGGGGTCATAATGATCACAAGAACTGTGAGCAAAATTCCCAGAACCACACGGGGGGACCTAGTTAATGACCTGCAGAGAGCTGGGACCAAGTAACAAAGGCTACCATCAGTAACACACTGCGCCGCCAGGGACTCAAATCCTGCAGTGCCAGACGTGTCCCCCTGCTTAAGCCAGTACATGTCCAGGCCCGTCTGAAGTTTGCTAGAGAGCATTTGGATGATCCAGAAGAGGATTGGGAGAATGTCATATGGTCAGATGAAACCAAAATAGAACTTTTTGGTAAAAACTCAACTTGTCGTGTTTGGAGGAGAAAGAATGCTGAGTTGCATCCAAAGAACACCATACCTACTGAGAAGCATGGGGGTGGAAACATCATGCATTGGGACTGTTTTTCTGCAAAGGGACCAGAACGACTGATCCGTGTAAACGAAAGAATGGATGGGGCCATGTATCGTGAGATTTTGAGTGAAAACCTCCTTCAGCAAGGGCATTGAAGATGAAACGTGGCTGGGTCTTTCAGCATGACAATGATCCCAAACACACCGCCCGGGCAACGACGGAGTGGCTTCGTAAGAAGCATTTCAGGGTCCTGGAGTGGCCTAGCCAGTCTCAGATCTCAACCCCTTAGAAAATCTTTGGAGGGAGTTGAAAATCCGTGTGACAGCGACAGCCCCAAAACATTACTGCTCTTGAGGAGATCTGCATGGAGGAATGGGATAAAATACCAGCAACAGTGTGTGAAAAACCTTGTGAAGACTTACAGAAAACGTTTGACTTCTGTCATTGCCAACAAAGGGTATATAAAAGTATTGAGATGAAATTTTGTTATTGACCAAATACTTATTTTCCACCATAATTTGCAAATAAATTATTTAAAAATCCTACAATGTAATTTTCTGGATTCTTTTTCTCATTTTGTCTCTCATAGTTAAGGTATACCTATGATGAAAATTACAGGCCTCTCTAATCTTTTTAAGTGGGAGAAATTGCAAAATTGGTGGCTGACTACCTACTTTTTTGACACCACTTTGTATATTTATATTATATATATATTATATATTATATATATATATATATAATATATTATAAACTGCTAGATTAACGATGTTAACTATGCGAGCCAAGACAGTCTGTGAAAGGGTGATGTTTTGGTGCAAAAAAACATTTCTTATTGTCAATGTTGAACAGTTTTGCTGCTTATTTTTGTGGAAACGTGATACATTTTTACAGGTACTTTGATGAAGAGTTAAAAATAACAACATAATTGAAATAAGACCTTTGTAACCTATAAATGTTACTTGACTTAAAGCTTTAATACCTTTTATTCAGACGGATTGCATCCATTTCTTAAAAAAACGAAAAAATAAAAAAAAACTTTAACGACCACAATCTTAAATATTTATATATAAAGGTAATATTTTCATGTATGTATTGTGTTGCTGAATGCATATTTAAACGTATAAAAATGTGTTTAACTTGCATTTACATTTAGAGTAATGATAAAATATTCCAGTACAATGCGAAGACATTTCATCCATCTTTTTACATATAAGAGAGGCATCAAAAGCCCCAGGTTGGCTGGCTCTGGACCCAACTAAGTGCAGCAGCCACGCTGAAAAATCCCTTATGGCTTCCCAATGCTATGAGCTAGATGCTCTCTCACCACGTACTGAGTAAACAATTCACTCTTGCTCCAAGCGAGACACTGGGTACAATGTCAGTGAGTGATTTACAAGGCCACGGTTATATCAGTAAACAGCAGAAAGTGTTTAGAATATCCGACTCAACATGAGAGCTCAGGCAGATGCAGCAAGACAGTCCGACTGAGACAGCGTGAGCGGCTGTGTGGGAAGGCGCTCTGCTGTGACTGATTGACACATGTTAGCACTGTATTTATCCCCTGGGAATGGACTACTGTACAGAGACAGCAGCGTGCTGAAAAGGCCAAGGGATCTTCATCTCTTCTGCTTCAGCCCGTCAATATCATCACACCTGGCAGTCTGTTCCAAATCATTACTGCTCCTGCTCTCCTCCAAAACAGCTACCAGTCCCCTGGGAGAAGCAGTGACACAGCTGAGCCATAGCAGGAAACCAAATCTGCCATCTTTACTAGTGCTGAAGCGTGTAGGGGAGGGGGGGGGAGAGAGAGGGGGGAAGAGAACCACTTTGAGCAGCTCTTTATGACGGGGAAAAATAGGAAATGGTACGTCTAATAAAGAGTGCAGATGTGAATTATATATTCTGGAGAACACTATACAAGTCCAGGAGGAACAGCAACAGTTCCACAAAAAAAAAAAAAGAATAAATACAATTCATGTGTATTCAAGTGATTATGGTCAAAAAATGACCAATTTCTAGGGATGCAACGATACCATTTTTCAGAACCGATCCGATACCGAAAATTCTGAGTATCTGCCGATACCGATATCGATCCGATACCAGCACAGTTTTTTTTAAATCAATGTAGAATTTCTATACTTCTGTATGTTGACCAGATCATCACTCTTGTGTGTGTTAAACACAATCTGCTAAATATAGACAACTTCATATTAATGAAAAACAACAAATAAAAAAAAATAGATAATCATAATCTACGACAAAAAATACTATTATAAACTAGGTTAGTGGATAATTCAGCAGCAAAAGTTATTCTAGAAAAATGATGAGTGCACAATAATTTTATAAAATACAAAAATTTTAGTGAGAAAAAACAACATTTAGTGGGTAACAAATAAAAGTGAATAAGCGTAGGGCTAAATCTGGTAGGCCTACACATTGCTCTTTGTACTGTTGTAAAATACATTCATGAAAAACAAGTAGCCTAAATATATATATAGGGCCAAAATATATATATTATATATATTATAGATACATTATACCTACACTACACACTAGGGATGTCAATTTTTGATCATTTCCATGATCGATCATCGTTTAAATTAACGATCAATTAATCGATTAATTGTTAACTTTAATGCAGCAAAATGCGTCTATGCAGCCTGGCACGACAGTCACCGGCAGACAGGATGTGCAAAAGCCACTCAAAAAAAACCTGCTTTCTCACCCGAATGAAAGGGGTTTTAGTCTGAAAAAAATGCTAGTAGCAGGATTGTAAAATGAATAGATGTGATTATGATCATTTGATAAAATGAAGAGAGCGCGCCGTACGTTTGAGATCATTTTACTTTGTTGACTGTTTCCTATCCCGACACGGAGACCGCTGAACGCGCCTCTTTAAATGGTTTAGTGGTGCTCGTTGTTGTATTTTAAAACACTATTGCAATGTTTTCAACTGACATTATGGCATTTAAAATTAAATGATCCCAAACGTAACTGTGGCGCGTGTGGCTGTGCTGCGCAGTCAGTGAACCGCTTCCTTCGGCGCTGCTGCAGCAAAACACACTGTTGCTCACATCAAACATTATCATGTGAGTATTATGACCAGTACTTAATTTGAACCTGCTGGATCCTGTTCCGGAACATGTCAGATTTTAAATATTTGTTTTTAAAAGTCCGGCATTTACAGTGCATTAGATCGTGACAGTGCATGCTTGCGTGCATACGAGACGGAGCGAGTGCGGGTTTGGCTAGATGTATTTGGAGGTTATTACCAGGGGCGTAATTTCCACTGGGGACAGGGGGGACATGTCCCCCCCACTTTCCAAAATCACGTTTGTGTCCCCCCCACTTTCAAATTCGTTTGTTATGATTTTTTTGAACCGCACGCCGACATCGCCACGGAGGAGCAGGACCGAGCAGGGCACAGACGCGTGCATCCGCGTCAAGGAACGTCGCGTGCACACTCATTAGGGATGGGCGTATCGATCCTAAGTATCGATATATCGATACTGACGCGAGTATCGAAAGTATGTATCGATACTCAAACAAAAAATATCGATACTAAGGTGCATTTATTTACCAGTGGTTTTGTTTATTTAACAAAAATAATAATAATAATGCGTACAATATGCATTGAATTGGACGAATAACCTTTGTTAGCGAGTAATTGTGTAGGATAGAACTATTTTCCTGCTCATCTAAACACGCAAATGTTGCAAGACAGAACTAATCAATCACACAGAGCATTCACTCACTGCTGACAGTGCATTCAAACAGGGCTGCGTTTCCCAAAAGTATCATTAGAAAGCATTAAAGCTTTTGGGAATGGCAGCCCTGAACAATGCTTATCAGAGGACAGAAGAAAAAAAACATATATGTTTGAGTTATTTCACAATAAACTAATTGAAATTGTAGCCTACATAGTTTGTGCAATTACAATTATTTAAATTGAACGTTGGAATATAATATTGATCATGTTCTATTCTGTAATGTTAACAGAAATCATACACTGTCAGAACAAAAAGGTTGCATTTTATGCATGCAACAGCCATTCACTGGCAGTGCCTAATAGCAGTACAAAATATTGCACTAAATCAAAAGTTCAAATGTATTAATGTTGTAATACTGGTAGCACTAACATAAAAATGTGATGATATATGTTACAAAACTTTTTTATTATTATTATTTCAAAGGGTTACTAATGACACATCATTTGGATATTTTCATGTCTGGGAAAAATTTGGGTTTAAATGGGTTAAAATGTGTTTTAAACAAAGTTAAGTGCTTTTCATTACCAATTTTACTCTTAGTAATTTAATAATGTAATCAATTTCATAATTTAAAAGTTTAGTGCAGAAGTATCGAATCGGTATCGATATCGACGATACTGCCTTGAAAAATATCGGTATCGTATCGAAAATAAAATAAGGGGTATCGCCCATCCCTAACACTCATACTAGCTCACTGAAAGTTCTGATGAGCAGGTATCGCGGTTGCGGCACAGTCAGCGATGAAACACCGGAAGCAGCAACAATGACTTCATGTCATCATGGATGCAAAGAAAGAAAGAAAGGATTTGTGAGTTGGTTGATTCAGTAAATTATCTCAGGTCAGAATAATCATATTTTCTGTCTACACCTGTTAATGTTAGCCTACGTTGACTGAGCTAACGTTAACATACACTGTTGCTAGGTAACAGACTGTTGTTAGCTTAATATTTAATGTAGAACAGTGGTTCCCAAACTGGGGTACGTGAGGCGACAGAGGGGGGGGGTACGCGAACAAAATGCTGAGTTTTGCTGTGAACGAATCGTTCGCAAATGTCATTGCTTAGTTACTGAATGAACAAATGACTGGATGACTCACGCATTAAGACAGTGACTTATCGCCACCTACGGGCAGTTTTAGTATTTAAAAGAATCGCTTTTCACTTTTTTATCATCATTGCATATTAATCTATTGAACTTTTTTTTAAACATTAATATTCTATTTATAAAGATAAAAAATGCATTGGAAAGTCAATTTAGGGGGCAAATATTGTCCTTTAATGGAAAAGCATCCCATTTTGTCCCAGGGCTTGAAAACCTGTGCCCTAGGCTAGTTAGGTCCATGCAGAAACTAGTGAACGATGCTCTTAGTTGTGGCATCACCGTTTAGTGACATTGAATGCTCTGGGAAAACGTATAGTCAGTGTCGGTCACGGCGCCTTTTAATTGCGGTTTTGAATCCAGCAATTATTTATTTACAAATTATAAACTCAGATTATGACAAGTGTGGTATAAAAGCATTGTTTATTAAAGGAATAATTGGTTAGCTGGAAAATCTTACATCGCGACCATGCTTTTGGATGCCGTTTGAGCCCATATAGCCTACATTTATGCGGCTTTGTTCTTGGTCACGAATTTCCACAAATTCAATAATATTTAGGCATTGTTTCTTTTCCTAAATCCTCACCGTCTAACCCTCTAATTTCGCAGGTTTATTTTATTGTCATTCACTTTTTATCTCTGTTTTCGCATCTCTAACTGTGCTAAACATGAGGAAGGGAAATTAAAGATTTCATGGCCATGAATTAAGAATTTGTTCAGGTATAATTTGTTTCCTCATTTTTAGTTTAAATCAGAGGTAAGGAACAAAATTCAGTGAAACATGGGGGACAGTGGCACAAATTAATAAGTGTAGGAACAAATTAACAGTGTAGGAAGACTCCTTCACCAACCGCAGTGTTCCCGACAGCACGGCAAACCTTCACCTAATGTTTCAACTTGAAACTAAATTATCTGGGGAAATGACTGTTAGGACATTTCTATTGCATTCCATGTTGAAGAACTTGGTGTTGTTTCTATTTTAATGCACTTTTAAAGTTGAAATCACATTAAAAGCTAATTTGTAATATGAGTGAATGCTGATGGAGGCAGTTATATGTCACTCACCGCGCATCGCACGTGTTTTGCGCCATAGGCAGCAAGACAGCCAAAAGTAATCGTCGATTAATCGTTGACATCCTAATACACACACACAACATATGATAGATAGAACAGAACAAAAAAGACTATTAATAATCCTTCATTCAGTATAATACGAAAGGGTATGGCTCCAATACAGAGCAGCACAAAGCGCTTATGCACATCCCGTGCACAGAATGATGCGCTTGAAGCAACACAGAGTCACAGAGATCCACATAGAAAAGGGAAGAGATATTGATGCGTAGTGTATTATATCTGTGCAATACTTTATTGAGCCTTTTCTTTTAACGGTTTTAAATCTCAGTTATTGTGCGCTCGAAGAGAGTTTAATCTTTTTGACTGTAGTAACTTAACGCGACACGCAGTTTGAATGCTGAATGAATGATGACAGACAGCTGCAGCGGAGAGAAGAGTTTACGTGAAATTGACTTAAATATTAATCTATACTTCACATTAAACTATGGAACGGCTTAAAAACACTTAATATATAGTGCACGGAAACTTTATGGTGCTTTATAAAGTTTTTGTGCCTTTCGTGGGGCTTACATAACACAGATAGTATTCGACAATATCGAGTTGATCGGTTCTAGTGGACCGATACCCGATCCGGCAGAAAATGGAAAATGGAGTATCGGATCGATGCATCCCTACCAATTTCATGGGTAGGTCAAACCACTATCTATTTTCACTTTGACAAAGACATGAACCTTTGCGAAGCTAATACAACAATGAAAAGCAACAACATGTGTGTAACTGATGTTAGTACAAAACCATTCAAACAGCGGGGGGTTAGTTAAAACATATATATTTTTTTTTTTGAATTGCATCTTATGCTCCACTAATGATGCATTTATTGATAAAAATATGGTAAAAAAACACGTCAATGATAACATTCTCGCAACTTAAAATACTATTTAAATGACCTAAAAACTAATGTTTTAATATATTTTAAAAAATTCCTATGACTTTGATGTTAGTTATATGGGCGGTCGTGGCCTAATGGTTAGAAAGTCGGACTTGTAAACCGAAGGTTGCGGGTTCGAGTCCTTGGTCCAGCAGGGATTGTAGGTGGGGGGTGTGAATGTACAACGCTCTCTTCCACCCTCAAATCACAATGAGGTGAAACCCTGGAGCAAGGCACCAACCCCAAATGCTCCCCGGGCGCCGCAGCAATATGGCTGCCCACTGCTCCGGGTGTGTGTGTGTGTTCACTACTGTGTGTGTGCACCTGGACGGGTTAAATGCAGAGCACAAATTCAGAGTATAGGTCACCATACTTGGCCACACGTCACTGAGAACTGGAGTAATGACTACTGAAAGTTTAAGAGTTACATGATCTATCAGAAATCATACTAATATGTTGATTTGGTGCTCAAGAAACATTTCGTATTATTATTAATGTTGAAAACAATTGTGCTGCTTCAGGATTATTTGATGAATAAAAAATGAAAAAAGACAGCACTTATTGGAATAGAAATCTTTTGTAACATTATAAATGTCACTTAAGATAAATTTAATGCATCCTTGCTGAATAAATCAATAATTTCAAAATAAAAAAAAATCTCACTGACCCCAAACATTTCAACGGTGGTGTATTTTTTATTCTTGGGGCGCCACAGAGGAGGATGAGAGATGGGGAATTTGATCTGATTTCCTCGTAAACAAGTTAAATGCACTGCTTTCTGGCAAGTTTCATCATCTTCCTCCACAGTACACAAAATGCATAAAACATTTCAGTTACAACTTATGACTAACAGAAATTTGCTTCCACCATAATGCTTTAATTCAGTCGTTCCCAACTCGGAAAGCCGTGGCTTAAAGAAAGTCATAAATACATTCCTTTCGACATGACTTGAAATCACCATTAGTATCAGGGCTTAGTGTCAGCTGTGCAAAATGGCATTGTGCACCTGTCCAATTAAGGGCTTATGAGAGTAATCCAGATTCAATGTCATACCCGGTTCATTTGGTTTGCCACGCCACGGCCAGCCTGTTGTTGATTTTGTACACCACCAGTTGCCATGGTAACTTTCCTGATGGGACCAAGTCTCTGTTGGGGGACAGGCCGACCAATTGGTTGTTGCTGCTGCTGTGGGGGACCAGTGTTGGGACCAGCATCTGCCTGCTGAATACAGAGGAGACACATCTTACAACCCACACAAAGAAAATCTCCAGCAGCATACACAAAAAACAAAACAAAAAAACATTACAGCCCATCATGAAGTCTGATTGGATCACAAATATTCAAATGTAAACTGCTTATATCAAAAGTGATCATTAATACAATGGCAGTCTTACAGCTCACCAAAACGTACACAACTTACTGTGATCAGTTTAAACTGGCACAGTGTAACTGAATAAGCAAACAGACACAATAAGAGACAAATGTGTTGAATTATGTGATGTGTTCGGTATAGCTGAATTAGACCTCTTTCAGAACAGTGATGACTGCATCTCTGAGCACAGATGGCATGGAAGTGGACCTGTTTGAGATAAACTGCCTCTGGCTCTTCCTCGAGATTCTCAGTCATTCTGTTTCCTCATCTGCAGGAAAACCTTTCGAAGTGCCTA
The DNA here is from genome assembly GCA_018155175.1 of Sinocyclocheilus anophthalmus. Classification (NCBI taxonomy): domain Eukaryota; kingdom Metazoa; phylum Chordata; class Actinopteri; order Cypriniformes; family Cyprinidae; genus Sinocyclocheilus; species Sinocyclocheilus anophthalmus. The sequence goes on along the minus strand of JADLZN010008866.1, from coordinate 123,096 downwards.
CGTTATCTGATGGCTGCTGGCAGTCTTTAGATGTTGAAGGCCTTGAAAATGGCCAGATTTAAGCTTTTCACAGACCACTAAATCTCACAAAATGGGCTCTTTTCATACCGTATAGGGCATGACAATGTATTGTTGAATGTTAAAGGTTTTTGTGTCTATGTGTTAACGTAGATATGCGAGGAAAAATATATATTTTTATTTTAAATTGAAACGGTAAAATTAGACCCTTGGGATAAGATGCACAGAAGGTCCAAAGTGGTATGTTCTTGCTTCAGATATTTTTCATTTAATTCATTGAGTAATTTCTGTAATCCTAGAGTTATTTTTAATAGTTCAATGAGTTAGATGTACATTTCTGACATATTTATTCATTAAAACCTATAGGCTAAGTGAAACCAGTCTATTTTAATGCATAGTGTTGCTATTATGGCATCATGCTCAATTAAAATGTGTAATTTAATGTGTAAGTCTTTACATAAGTCACAGAATAAATTATTCTTTTAGATGATTATCTTTTACTGGGATTCTGCTTTGCCTGTTAATTTTCTTGTAATTATTTAACTAAATTGTAAAAATTTTAAACAGAATAGTTGATTTAATATTTTACATTCATGAAACTTTAAATAGATATAAATGAAAATCAGAAGTTATTTTCTATATTCTGCAAGTGTTTACCCAAGGGGGCTTCTAGCCCAGATAAGGGTTTTTTGAATAATTTGTCTAATTTTACATTGTGTGCAGTAACGATTAATTTAACAAATGTTTCTCCTAATTTCCCTTAACACAATGGCTGATGTATCCTGCACATATTAACGTAGATCTAAATATGTTACATGTTAATTTAAAAGTACAGTTTAACAAACTGGTCTGTCTGTGACAGTAGGTTACACGCAGACACCATTTGTTATATAGAAATTATGTAACAGTTAATGTTTTACTGACACAAAGCTTAGTTTTAATCCAAATGGTGCATGTGCGGAGTGAACAAACAGTAAACAACAAATGCACGCAAAAGAAGTGCTCTCTCTTTCTTTCTCTTTTCTTCTTAGAAAATATGTAATTGAAATGTACTATTGGGAAAAAAAGAATTTAACTACAAACTTTCCAACAATGTTGGAGAGAAAGAGATGTGCACTTAAAACGCTTGCGCATCTGTGCCACTGTGCACTCGTTCTGCATTTACTTATGTTGAAATAAGAAATGTAATTGTAAATTAGAATTTGTTTTATATATATTAATATATATACACAGTGGGTACGGAAAGTATTCAGACCCCCTTAAATTTTTCACTCTTTGTTATATTGCAGCCATTTGCTAAAATCATTTAAGTTAATTGTTTTCCTCATTAATGTACACACAGCACCCATATTGACAGAAAAACACAGAATGTTGACATTTTTGCAGATGTAGTAAAAAGAAAACTGAAATATCACATGGTCCTAAGTATTTCAGACCCTATTTAGTAGAAGCACCCTTTTGATCAAATACAGCCATGAGTCTTTTTGGGAAAGATGCAACAAGTTTTCACACCTGGATTTGGGGATCCTCTGCCATTCCTCCTTGCAGATCCTCTCCAGTTCTGTCAGGTTGGATGGTAAACATTGGTGGACAGACATTTTTAGGTCTCTCCAGAGATGCTCAATTGGGTTTTAAGTCAGGGCTCTGGCTGGGCCATTCAAGAACAGTCACAGAGTTGTTTGTGAAGCCACTCCTTCGTTATTTTAAATGTGTGCTTATGGTCATTGTCTTGTTGAAAGGTAAACCTTCAGCCCAGTCTGAGGTCCTGAGCACTCTGGAGAAGGTTTTCGTACAGGATATCCCTGTACTTGGCCGCATTCATCTTTTCCTCAATTGCAACCAGTCGTCCTGTCCCTACAGCTAATAAACACCCCCACAGTATGATGCTGCCACCAACATGCTTCAATGTTGGACTGTATTGGGCAGGTGATGAGCAGTGTCTGGTTTTCTCCACACATATCGCTTAGATTTAAGGCCAAAAAGTTCTATCTTGGTATCATCAGACCAGAGAATCTTATTTCTCCCCATCTTTGAGTCCTTCAGGTGTTTTTTAGCAAAAACCATGTGGGCTTTCATGTTTCTTGCACTGAGGAGAGGCTTCCGTCAGGCCACTCTGCCATAAAGCCCCGAATGGTGGAGGGCTGCAGTGATGGTTGAATATCTACAACTTTCTCCCATCTCCCGACTGCATCTCTGGAGCTCAGCCACAGTGATCTTTGGGTTCTTCTTTACCTCTCTCACCAAGGCTCTTCTCCCCCAATAGCTCAGTTTGGCCGGACGGCCAGCTCTAAGAAGGGTTCTGGTCGTCCCAAACATCTTCCATTTAAGGATTATGTGGAGGCCACTGTGCTCTTGGGAACCTTAAGTGTAGCAGAAATTTTTTTTTAACCTTGGCCAGATATGTGCCTTGCCATAATTCTGTCTCTGAGATCTTCAGGCAGTTCCTTTGTGCTCATGATTCTCATTTGCTCTGACATGCACTGTGAGTTGTAAGGTCTTATATAGACAGGTATGTGGCTTTCCTAATCAAGTCCAATCAGTATAATCAAACACAGCTGGACTCAAATGAAGGTGTAGAACCATCTCAAGGATGATCAGAAGAAATGGACAGCACCTGAGTTAAATATATGAGTGTCACAGCAAAGGGTCTGAATACTTAGGACCATGTGATATTTCAGTTTTTCTTTTTTAATAAATCTGCAAAAATGTCAACAATTCTGTGTTTTTCTGTCAATATGGGGTGCTGTGTGTACATTAATGAGGGAAAAAAAATTAACTTAAATGATTTTCGCAAGGGCTGCAATATAACAGAGTGAAAAATTTAAGGGGGTTTGAATACTTTCCATACCCACTGTATATATATACATATAGGCTCCTTCTTGAAAATCTCCACTCTGTTCCCTGTTTGTTCTGTCATCAGTATTTTTTTGGTGTGGAAACAAACACTGCATCATCGGTTTTCGTTATAGGAACATTTTAACGAGAATGAGTATGAGTGCATTAGATGTATCGGGCCTGACAGCAATGCTAGTATTGTCTAGGTGCCTACATTTATCCCTAAATTTTTATATTGTCCACTACAAAGAGAAGCAAACATCAGCATATATTCCTTATCTGACAGCAACACTTATATTCAGGCTGGTAAAGCATTAAATACTGTATGATCCCTATAAACACATTCCTTCAGTCTACAGCAAAGACATAATTGCCAAATCTGCTACATTCATCCTTTTCTCCCCATCTGTCTTTCAAAACCATGTGCATTATCTCAATTGCGTCTCCATGAGAGGGGGTTAATGGATTAATCTTACTCGATACAAAATCCACACCTTCAGATTACATCTATCAGATACACGATGCAATACACAAGTCGGGGTTGATGACACTTGACAAGCACCTCCCCTCCCCCACCCACCCCGTCACCTCCATCCCCCATGCTGCTTTTGTACGGCTCAGGCTTTGTATTCTTCCTGATGAAAATTTAATTTGCTCTTATCTGTACGGCTAAGCTGGGGAAAAATACAAATCCGCCAAAACCGCCATCTCCCTTTCTCCCAGACTCTCGCAGGTATTATTACACAGATATCAACATAGACGAGGAAGATTAATTGCAGATGTCCCCAGACTGACACCTATTCGAACACACTTCAATGATGAGCTGATGGATGAATAAAGCGAGAGGCGAGACGAGATAGATGAAGAGAGTAACACAGAGCGAGCACAAGTTAGAAGGGAGAATAAGAAAGAGAGATAATATTGTCAGGCAGCTGAGGTTGACAGCAGGAGAAGAGAAGCACCTAGAGGATCAGATTCTCTCGGTCTGACACCCCCTCCCCCCCTTCTTCCTCTTTGTCAGTCAGAGCCACGGCACTTCAGATAGCAGCATGTAGCTTTCTATTAACTAAGTTGACACACAGTTATCTTCATCCACAGAGATTCTACACTCAAAGGAAATATTTAGCTTCGCTTCAGGAAGGAGACTGGAAAAAAATGTTTTCTCCTCATTCAATGCAGCAAATCATCTCTTAGAGCCCATAAATCATCCTCGGGTCCTTCTTTTCTTGATTGAGATGCAGAAAATGTCCTGCCAGATTTGTAAATAACCAGCTCAAACTCTAGTCTTTATGCTAAATGACTGCTGGAACCCTCAACTTAAACGTCCATTAGGTCTTTCTCAAATTGTCACGTAAAATATCACCGTGACTTAAAGAAGACACAAATCTTTACAATGTCTGGATCTGTTGTCACTCAAAGTAAAGGCGCAAATGCCAAGCAACTCACTTAAATGACGCCAGAATAGTGCCATTTATGGGCTTAAAAGGTAAAAGTGTTCTGTCCATTAAGTGTGGTGTCACAAATCACAGCATAGAGACCACTTTCTGTATTGATTCTCTCAAAAAGAGAAAAAAGCATACTTTAAAGAGTTTTTAGCTCTAAAAACTTCAGTGGTCAAAAAAAGTAGACACCTTGACTTTTAGAGTAATTGGAAATCCTGCTTGTCGAGTTCAGAGTTCTTTGATTTATTCTATAAAGAGCTCTGGTGACAACTACTTCAAAAAAACAAAAAAAACACCAAAGGACAAAGACAAAAAGAATAAAAAAAAATCAGTGGCATATGAACTTTAAAGATCACATCTAGAGTTTAAACCGGTAACAAATTCACTCACCTCCCCCAGAAGCTTAACTACTCGCACTTTCTGTGGAACCTGTGGTGATTCTATGCTGCTCGCTCTTTGCATCACGGTTCTCTTTCCCCCAGGCTGAGGCTGACCCACTGGCACTTCTGATGGGCTGGTCTGAGCAGCACCTTGTCTTTGAGTGTTTTGTGGGGTCATGGTCCTCTTCTGCTGTGGTTGCCATTGGCCCTGCTGGCTGGCTTCAGGACCAGCGTTCTGTTGCTTCTGTGGCCCAGACCAACCTGACGTCTGTGCCTGAGGATTAGTGTTCTGCAGCCGGGCCTTCACATTTGGATGAGGAGAACTAAGACCTGACGAAGGGTTCTGGGGGGTACCGTTAGAGATCAGTGAAGGGACCGGCTGTGGGGGTTGGGCTGCAGGGTACTGTGTGGGGTTCTGAGTTTGTGGAGTCTGGTTTGGGTTCTGGCCACTTATCCGTTCCATCAGTTCTTTTTTGCGCATACCAGCCTGCATCTGTCTGCGCTGCTCTTTGCGCTTGAGGATCTCTTCTCTCAGGCGCTTCTGTTCTTCGATCTTCAGTCTGTACTGACGTGTCTCCTCATCTTCATATGGGTCCTAAACAATGATGAACAAATTCAGGATGAAAAAAAGGAGTCAGCTTTATTTTTTTGGCTGGATAATAAAATGTGCAAATATACAGTATGTTTAAGCTAGTTTAGTTTTAGTGTAATCAAGCTTAAGTGTTCATCTCTCTGCCCAAGTATACACAACAAATCTGAAGGATTGAATACAGTTTGCACATCACTTCTTTTGGTGCACACACACAACAGCGGTCAATTGTAGTCCAATTAAAATGTATGCATGCTGGACAGTCAAGCTACATTTGGATTATCTATATTTATTTGTCTGAACTGGTATGATATCAGTCTGACAAAAAAAAAAAGGTATGATTTCTGTCAGACTAAAGTGACTGAAAAGACAAATTATTGCTTTTAACTGACTAAAATTTAAGGTAAGCATTTTCAAAAAACCTTTACTTGTCTGTTTTAATGCCATGACAACTTATACGGTTATTTTCATGGCAAAACTAAGGTCAGAAATGAAAAAAGAAATCTTTATAATCAATTTTCTTAAAAAACAAAGCTTTTACAGAAAGTATCAGCACAAAAATAGTAATAAGGTGAGCCAATCAGCCACAACAACAATAGGACTATGCTACACGTAAACTAACCAATGAGTGTATTTCAGTGGAATAATGCAGTTCAAACAGAACAAATATAGCATTTTAAATAGCAGCTACTGCAAAAGTCTATGGGTGGAAAACATGCTGAATGTTAACCCCTCCCACATGATCATGCTACGCAGTATTACCTCTGGAGTGGTGTTTGACTGTGCAGCTGGACACTCTTTCTTCATCTCAGGCACACTGGGCTGCTCTGGAGCTTTGGCAGCTCCCAGCCCTTGTGCCACAGATCCTCCCCTTCCTGCTGGTCCAGCACGGGCAGCCTGCCCTGGTCTAACATTCTGTGTTGCCATGGTAACAGGCCTTGCTTGCCCACTAGGCACTGGCGGGCGGTTATTGTTGCTTGTGGCGATGGGCAGCTCACGGAGGTTGCTGTTGCGTTGAGGGGGAATCTGCTGCAGTGGAGAAGGAGGCATCTGAAGAAGAGGAGGTGGTGGTCATATATATGGGTTGACATTCATAGAAAAACTGCAAAGACTGAAAATCGGTCAATTGACAGCAGTTTTGCTCAAAAAGCTTTTGAGCTGACATGCACAAATGAAAAATGTTTATTTATAATAAATATTTCTCTTGCCATCTTGCTCACTGCAACAAAGACACATTTGAATGGCTAACCATTTTGGGTCTGGGATGGTTGTTTCGTTGCTGGTTGCCCTGTGGTCGGGACTGCATCTGTCTTTGATTCAACTGGCGGAAGTGGGGCTGAGAGAGGTGCACCATGGGATGTTGGTCCCTTGGGTGGTGTTGATGGTGCTGTTGGTGTTGGGGTGGAGGCTGGGAGTGAGGCAGACCCTGGAGGGGCAAGTCCTGTCTGTGTTGCTGGTGCTGCTGGTGCAAGGATTGATGGGATAGTGGCAGATCATGGTGCAGGGGCAGCTGCATTAGACCCTGAATACCACAAAACACAAAGAAAACAGCCGGAATAAGACCTAAAATCAAATATACATAAAATAATATAAAGCAAAGTTGTAGCCTTGAGCATGTGAATGAATTAGATCCAGCTTAAGGACATTTACACTGAAATGTAGGCCAGTCATGATTGAGAATGTGGGTACCCTTGAAGTCAGCGCTGTATAATATTTCAGTAGTCTTACAGACAGATAATTTGTCACTATTATCTGAATTTACAACTCAAGCCAAGAAAAATAACACCAATTTGTGTTTACTGACAATTAAGAATAAATATTTTCATTAAAGAAAGCTAGACCTCTGATGTGTAACAACTAACCCAGTGACCTCAAATAACCATGAACTGATAAACAGTGCTAACACAAGAGGGCAGTCTTGTCTGCTGCTTAAAATGAAGACTGCAGCTTCTCCTTGCACAGGCCACCACTACACCTACATGTCTTACAATTACAGGTTTCCAACAAAGCTAAAATACCTTAGGTATGGCTCTTTGCCATATACAGGACTGTTCACAGAGTTTGGGGTCAGTATGATTTTTTTATTTATTTTTTTAAGAAATTAATACTTTTATTCAGCAAGGACATTTTTCAAAAGTGACAGAAATCTTTTGTAACATTATAAATGTCTTTACTATTTTGACGAAATGCTGTTCTTTAAATCTTTACATTCATAAAAGAATCCTGAAAAAAGTATTATGGTTTGAACAACAAATAAAAAACACTATTGAACACCTATTTCTGAATGATCATGTGACACTGAAGACTGCTAAAGATTCAGCTGTTATCACAGGAATAAATTGTCTTGACTTTTTTTAAATCGAAAAGTTTTTTTTAAATCATAATAATATTTTGTAATATTACTGCTTTACTGTATGTTAGATCAAATAAATGCAGCCCTGGTGAGCATATAAGACTACTTTCAAAAACATTTATAAAATATGTCCAACCCCAAACTTTTGAACTATAGTGCATGACTGCCGTATTTTCTACTAAATTTCAGGATTGTGGAATATACAGAATTACAAAATAAATGCAAAATAAAAGACACTGAAAACTCAATATATTTTCCTATACGAAATTTTTCATGCCAGTTCCATGCCATGCTGTAAATCAACATGGTGTTCAAAATTTGTTTATTTCTGGTAAACTGACTTACTCTCTGGCGTACCTGCATACCAAACTGCACATGCTGGGGGCTAAAGGGGGGTCCCTGCTGTTGGGGCGAGAAGGGCTGTCTGTGACCCACAAAGCCACGGGGACCAGGGGGGCCTCCATGCTGCGGGGCCAAACCCGGCCGAGGGGGCTCTCTCTGGAAAATACCTCCTCCCTGAGGCCCTTGGTTCTGCCCAAGCCCCAGAGAACCAAATCCAGGACTTCGGTGTCCCCCTTGTGGGGGGAAAGATGGAGGGCCTTGCCCTGATAACGGAAGAACACTGTTATTCATGAGGGGGGCAGGGCCTGGCTGGTCAAACATGTGCTGGCCCGAAAAACGTGGCTCTAGAAAAGAGAAAAGAAAGGAATAAAAGACATAACGTGAATGAGAAGCCAGAAACCTACAGCATAAATTCTGACTGCTTCAGTTGCTGGTAAACGACTGGATGGAATAACAAAAGTCAAAACAGATATTCAAAACAATGCAGGTATAGTCTATGCAAGCAACCAGTGTGACCACCTTAAATTGACCTTACCACCAGGGAAGAAGTGCTCTGGATCCCGATGAAGTGGCGGTGGTCCTCTCCATTGCTCCTGGGGGAGGAGAGGCCGCTGAGGTGGGCCAAAATTCCCTTGGAGATGTTGCTGGAAATCAGGAGGAGCCTGGAGGAGGACAGCCAACAGCAAAAATCACACTGACTCCACAGAAAACATTATGACTATTTCAGCACCAAAATATTATTGTTGACACATGAGCTTCAAAGACAAAAAGCTTCTTATTTGTGCTCATTTAAAATGTAACTCTTCATATTAAGATCATAACCATCAGCTTATACCACTGAGAAATCTTTAAGGCAGAAAGAAAACTATTTGCATATACCCATTTTCAGCGCTTACCTACCCCATTGCTCATAAAACTCAACCCCCCTCTACCTTTCCAGAGGAAAGACAGATAACGATCCTTACTAATCCTGCAGTTGAATATGAATCCCCTCTCCTTTATTCTTTGAAAATATCCTTTGCTCTTAAGAAATTAGCCTTCGTTCAAAAGAGCCACACTCCAGCAAATTGTGATGCTTAGCACCTCTCTACTCATTATAAATGACTTAAGATGCTATCAAACTTTTAATCCACGTTTTCAGCTCTGATCTTCAGTCGGCCAGTGAGTGTCACCAAGGCCAGCCAAGTTGCTTAACAGAAGGTCAATCAGGCAGCTTAGCTAAGCAACGACCAGAAGGGAGCGAGAGAGAATCACATTGTTATTGTGGACTTCATTGCTCTATTCAAAAGGTCAGCTCCTATAACACAATGGGAGCTTAAGTGCATTCACAATACCTTTGCAAGTTTGCATTCATTTGATAAAAGAAGCATGTCCTTTCGGGGGGCTAATCTTTTGTAAATACCCATGGATCTGTTCAATATGTAACCAGTTATGATCTGACTGGGAGATATAGAGGGAGAGAGAAAGACAAATGCCAAGCATGAGCTGCTGCCATTTTGAAGACAAGCCTCATGTGTCTTAAAATAAACTCAGCAACTTATTCATCTCTGCTCTGTCTTTAGGTATCTGACAAATTCTCATAGATCAAGGTAAAAAAGAAAAGAAAAATAAATTATAAACATATATATTCAAAATCATTCAGAACATTACAGCCTGTTACCGATAAAATTTTATCAACACCAACAACAGCCATCTTTAGAAAAATATAACTGAAGCATCTGACATGGCATTTATGTTTGTTTTCACAGACTGTTTAATGCTGCTTATTCATTTTGATTAATAGAATACAAAAAGTGTTTGTGTATTTGGGGAAATGGCTCTTCATATTCTGGCTACATAGACAAAACAAACTAAGAATAGTCTATGAATTAGTTTCATGCTTTTTTACGAATTAGAAAATCAAGACTTCACATTGGTAATTTCAGTAGCATGAAAAACAAAACGGTTATTCAAACTGAGAATAAATTATATACAGAAAGCGAGCAAAGAACATTTACATTAAATATCATTGACTTCAGTCTAGCAAGAGTTTAAGCACTCAAAAACACCTCACGTTATAAATCACAGAAGCTGTCTACACTGTGAAATGAATCTCTTATTTCACCTCTGCACTTTATGATGAGAATTTGTGAGAGTGCAGAATTCAGTGAGTGCGGTGACTAATCTAAACGCCTCTGATTAGCCACTGCATTCATTCACTCAACAGAAACGTGTGTGACTGATTATAATGCTGAGAACACTGAGAAAAAAAAAACATGTAAAGGAATCAGATGCAATGTAAGCAGATCTAAATGTAATGCTACATTAAACACATTTAATTTCCTTTTCACATTTCACTTTAACGGCAACAGCGGAAGTAGATTTAGTTTAATTGTGCTTTATCTTAAATTTTGGTAGTATTTTTGCCCCAAGCCCTCATTAATTTCTGACCCTGACATACAAACACAAAACATCAAATATGAAAAACAGATTTCTTATATTTCTAGACAAATTCCTTCCATATTTCTACAAGTGTTTTCTATAAAAATGTTCTATATACAAAAATCCTTCCAACGGTGCTACTTTCTGACATAATAAAAGCAATTTATCCATCCAACTAATGCTTCATTATGCAATAAATGTCGTTTACAAAAGAAAATCTAACTTTAAACTTCGACTAACTTGTAAAATGAAGCCAGGCTATGGTTTTTTTTAAACAGATTTACTAAAGAGTAATATACTAATTCTGCTAAGAGCAGTATTAAACATAAAATACAATATAAATATGTAGAATGGAGATTAATATTCAAAAACTCTGCAGTAGTAAATATTCATAGAGAAATTATGGATCAGCCTATTGTAAGATGAGATGTGATCATATGCTAATGTATGATAATCAAGTGCCCAGAGGGCTAATGGACACCGCTCCCTGCAAAATGCCAATGGCATTTTAAATGGTGTCTTGTCTATACCAGACTGGCTATGAGAGGAAGACAGCTGGAAATGTGACATGAATGTGTGTGTGTGTGTGTGTGTGTGTGGAACTTTTCATATTCAGCAATTTTAGGAATGACCAATCATTTTAAATGTCCACAATGTGTCCAAACAAGGGGTCACAGTACATGAATAGTTGGCAAACACATGGACAAAGTTTCCTTTTCACAATCAGGAATTTAGGTTAGAATTTATAAGAGAAAGTGTATATTTTAGGGGATGTGACATCAGTTTTTACAGTTAAATGGATCTGCTGTGTGATAATTTTTTCCTTCTTTTTAATGCCATGCCAGCTTCACGGCGAGAGCCAGGTTCAGTTATTCAAAATTAAAACTAAAGATGTTTAAAATATTTTTTTTTCTAAATACCTTAAGACTAAATTTGGATTTACTTGGAGTACAATCCAGTAAAATGTGTTTTAATGGACCGTGGATTCTGACAAGATGAACACTTTGGGAAATTCTCTCTTGATAGTAAAAGTTTATATGAGTCTTGAGTGTCCTATCTGACATTGTGTGTAAATGACTTGAACCCAGCGATTATCAAAATTAATTTTTTTTTTTTTTCATTCAGCACTGAGCCATATTCCAAACTGAAACACTGAACTATACATCATTTAGACAGCAATAGTAAAAGGGAAAATCAAAGTACTTTTAACAGAGAGGAAAAAGAAGAGAACCGGGGGAAACAGAGTTTGGGGGGTTTCAGAAGGCCTCCTCCTCAGCAGTAATCACTTTAGCTACAGCACGGGCAGCTGCCTGATGGTTCCTCTACATCCTTACACACAAGTAAAGGGCTTTTACATCTGTTCTGTTTTTTCACGGTCTCCATTTCGATTTCAACTGGCAGATTCAGCTTACATATGAGGATGTTTTTAGTTTTCTAGAGACATGCTATACACACAGCAAGACAAATTTTGCTTTTGGTGGCTACATGCCAGTCAAACCCAGAAATGCCATGATGTAACACACTGCAGTTTTATGCAGAGTAAAATCACTTAATTGTAACAAAGCAACGTGAGATTACTTACCGGGGGTCTCTGTGGACCGATGTTAGGCCTCGGTTGGTTCTGCACAGGAGGCATTGAGGGAACTGAGATTAAATGGAAATAGAGAAAGCACGAGTCAGACAGAAAAAGGGATGCAGAACCAGAGAGTGGGGCAAGGTAACACAGACACCATGAAAGTCTCTCCTTGCCACACGTCTAAACCATGGTTTGTCACAGCTGGTCAGAGAGAGAGGGCTGTTCTGCTGATTAAACTGTGCATCTCTCTCTCTCGAGCAGACTGGGCCACCTAATGAGATAAACTGACAGTCAAAAGGAGTAATTTCGCTGTGAATCATTTCACCTCCGCAGATGTGTGCATTTCAGAAAGCTGGTTTAATGCTGATGGACTGCCTACAGAGTGAAGGCCATACCAAAGGGGGAAAAAAACTCTTAAAAGGACCGAGCGAAAATGCGAGTAAGCATCAGCCAAAAGTGCAAAGGCCTAAAAATGAACAGGGAATCTGCTTAAATCGTGAAATAAGGAATACTGTTTCTGGGTCCAAGCCTATACTCATTTAAGTTGAGAATACCATGTCAACAGCCGTTTATGAGCACTATTTAATCATGGTGTCACATTTAACCTAAGCTTAAAAAAATTACAGTGTACACTACAGTCTCCGGGCTCACGGCATCCCAGACATCAATATTTTTACAATCCCTAAAAGATGAATCACTGTCTGGCCATTAAAGGTCAGGATCATGATTTTTTTTTAGTAGTATTACACTACACCGTGAGTGTATATTAGCACTGTTAGCCGTTTGTTTTTGGCACCTAATACAGCATTTGGAAATGATGGCGTGTGATGTCAGACTTAAAGGGGTCATGAAATTTTTTTAAATGATTTCATATTGTTTCCTGAGGTGCGCTCATAATTATGGGTTTTTTTCTCCATCAAAAACAGTCAGAATTTAGAGATAAATGGTCATTTTCAACCCTGATTTTAGCCCTCTGATTTGAATGCTCTGTTGGAAGGGCCTGTGTCTAGCTGTGAGACTTCAATATAAATGACTACTGCTGATTGGATAATATCTTTGCATATGAAATGAGTATTATAAGTGGAACTCTCTTGAAAACTTTACTGCATTTTTACTATAACAGCCAACAAGATTAACTAACTGTGAAAAGCGTTGATTATAGCATTATTTAGAGCTACTCCCATTGAATCAAAGGCTGCAGTGCTGCACTGAAGCCAGTTATGTCTACCGAGTACACAGTGCAATGACCTCCTTATTGCAACATGATTTCTGTAGTCTCACCGATACTTTCATCATAACTAATGTACTGAAAACAATGTAAATAAGAGACTTGTTGAGCAGTGTAAAATGCAGAAATCAAATCACTGATAGGCTGGTCTCGAATTGACTGCTTCAGCAATTTGAAAACTATTCTTTGAACACTTTGTTTATAAATGAATCATGATATAGATAATAGATGGTTTTCAAGCTACTACCAGGAACAGTTGTTGAACATTTAGTCAGTGGCTTGATTCACTAATGCATAAACAGCAGTAAACTACCTTGGACAAAGAACGTCTGTACATGAGCCCTAACATATTACACCAATCACAGATCATGATGATCATGAAATGCACTTTTTTGTTTCTCCGAGGTTAGTTTATAAAGTTTGCCAAGTGTTTTGCACCAAAAAAGGCCTTCATTTGATGGACAGAGAGGAGTTGTTTAGAACACCTCCTTGATTACATACAAGAATGACATGTGTTAAGGACCGTGTCGAGGAGAATAGTGGCAATGATTTTCCTGATTTAAAATCTGGGTGTTTAAGAAAGGTAGAAAGGATAACTCATATTTTGAACAGGGGAGTTATTTTTGAGTTCTTAAACTTGCAGTATGTTTTTATTGCAGAGTAACCTCTATTATGTGTAAATACCAAGACAATTTTGATTCATGACCCCTTTAACAAGCGGACAGGCACTTTACAATGTCAAAGACATGTTACAGCAGATGCTTAGACAGCCTCCATTCACCTAACTACAGTAGTCAACATTTGAAGTGGATCAAAACCTTTCATCAAAGTTGTCCTAAAACCCATTCTTGTCTTAGGACAACTTTGATTAACTTTTTTGATTCACTTCAAATGTTGACTACTGTATATAAAAATCAGGTTGGTGGTCTTTGGGGCCATACCTTGCACAGATGAGGAGGAAGGTCCTCTGAAGTGAGGGTTGATGTGAATGTTCTTGGGGTGATGCTGTTGATGCTGCTGGTGTTGGTTGGGATGTGCATGTGAGTGCCTCAGCGGTGAGTTCAACGAGCGTGGTACGTGCGTGTCATGTGGTGTTCTGGGCCCCGGGGAATGGTGGGCCAGACGTGGCATCAACAGCTGCAGCGGCTGCTGAGGAATTGGGGTGCCCGGATCCGGGAATAGCCCAGGACCTCCACTGACCCTTGGACCAGGCAGACGAGACTGATGGTGGTGATGCTGAAGCTGAGGAGTCATTCTGAGTTGCTGCTTTAAAAAAAGAGAGGCGAAACAGAAAGACCATCAATCAATAACATAAGCTCACTCTCTTTCACCCAAAAAAATTATTATCTTGTAGTGTTGTGACCCAGAGTCTCAAGATGACCCCTTTAATCAAGTAATCAATCATAAGAGCCATGTGACTGGGAGTGAATCTGAATTAAATGAGGAGTTTAGGAGGAATACAAAATGTTCAAGTAAGTTCTTAAAAAACATGCATTGCGCCTCTGTGTCCCCGTTGATTTATGTTAAAGGACAATAAGGATATTGTCCTTTAGCATAAATTTTCAATTTCAATTTCAAATGATGACTGAAGGATTGACTCCTTAAACTCAGAAATACACATTGTTGTCTCTTGAAAAACGTATACATTCTAGATTTATTAACTCATCATCAGATGAAGACAACTTGTACTCATTGACAGGGGTGGAGGGGAATTCAATAAAATCATTACAGCAGCGCTGCTATCTATATACCACTGTTTGAAGCATAAAGTAAAAGAACACATCAATGTCGAGGAATGACAAGTTATGTCAAAAGCCTGAAAAGGCTTGCCTTCTCTATGAAAGAAAATCAGCTTTAAAAGAAAAAAAAAGGTGCAGCTCGAACGAGCAGCTCAAGCGCTAAGGGATTACACCCTCGACAGATATTTAATAATAAAATAAGCGCAGGAAGCTAAATCCTTCAGCAAAGTACAAATTTAATTTGGTGTAATGCTTTCTCAATGGACTGCCGCCAAGTTATTTGCCATAATCCATATATCAACATGGATAAGGGGGAGTGAGAACGGTAATAATTGACTTTGACTCAAAAGCAAACTGACTCCACTCCACAAGGGTGAGACAAGACACAACTGATGCATAATCTTTAACAGCCTCAAAAGGCAAATCTAATTTCAAGAGAACTGCCTGATCACCAAGGAAGTTAAAATGTATGTTTGCAAACAGAAAAGCTGTCACTACTAAAGTGTCCACTGTGTCAAATGAAAGTGTCAAATGTTGTAAAGAATGTTACCGCTTATACTCGAGCCCGACCGATATATCGTTTAGCCGATATTATCGGCCGATATGAGCCTGTCGCCGATATATTGGTATCGCCGAATATGCCGCCGATATGCTGCTGATATGAAATTTTTTTTACAGAGCATATAACGCAGATAAAATGCTTGAAATGGTGTATTTACTTAGTTTGTCCAGCAGAGCGCACTCCATTGTTTGCTACTGGCGGCCTGGATGAAACGCTTTAAAGCTTAAGTCTATGGAAAACCATTGAAACTTTGAACGGCCATATCTCCGTAACGGCGCGGCGGATCCGCACCAAATTCGGGGGATCCATTCAGCTCGAGGAACCCTCTTGAACACCGAATCGGGTGTACATCTCGAGGCCCTCTTTCGAATGAGACCACCCCCGCGTTGATAGCCCCGGGGTTCGGGAGTTACCCGCGGTTAAATTCGCTGTCCGGCGCCGACTGATCTAGCGATCCCGGGGGCTACCGATGCGCGGAGGGTGGCAATCGAGAGGGCTCCTCGAGCTGAAGGGAACCCCCAAATTTGGTGGAGATCCGCCACCGCGTTCACGAGATAGTGACACCAGCCAACACTTTAACTTCAGTAAGAAGGTCTCTTGTTCAGGCAGCAGCATTCAAGCGTTGGCTTATTCGACCGTAAGTGCCCTGCGAAGTGGACTTCACATGATATTCCGCCATGATTCCAGTTCCAAGGGAACGTACACGTTGCATTCAAAGGGCATTAAAGTGCGTAAGACGTGAATTTATATTTATTTACAAAGGTATATTATGTCACACTTCACACTACTCTAGTAAGTTTCGTCTATGTGTGAAGACACAGTAGCAGCGGAATGTTCCAAAGTGAAATAACTTCACCCGGATAATTGTTGAATGGGAATTGAATTCAAATTGAATAAACTCACTTTACTGTTTAGGGCATGACTGTCAGACTCATTTGAATAAAGTTTATTGTTAAATGTAAATGCCCTGCCTCCATTATTACATATCTTTGTCACGTCATTATAAGTGTTTGATCACCACATTTGAGTGATCATTGCAAAAATGTGTTTATGTATATATATATTCTGTTTATGTATATACTGTATTCTATATATAGTACCAGTCAAATGTTTGGACACACAAAAATGGGAAAGTGTCCAAACTTTTGTCTGGTACTGTACTATAATATACACACAGAATATCTGCAATATACCGATATCGATTTTTTTTTACTCC
Organism: Sinocyclocheilus anophthalmus; assembly: GCA_018155175.1. Classification (NCBI taxonomy): domain Eukaryota; kingdom Metazoa; phylum Chordata; class Actinopteri; order Cypriniformes; family Cyprinidae; genus Sinocyclocheilus; species Sinocyclocheilus anophthalmus. The sequence continues at coordinate 106,395 of JADLZN010008866.1, read as the reverse complement.
CAAATTACGGTATCGGCCCCAAAAAACCCATATCAGTCGGGCTCTAGTTTATACACTATCTTTCAAAATAGGTCAGTAAGATGCTTACCAAGACTGCATTTATTTGATCAAAAATGCTGTAAAAAACAGGGATGTCCAAACCTGTTCCTGGAGGGCCACTGTCCTGTAGAGTTTAGCTCAAAACCCTAATTAAACACACCTGAACCAGCTAATCAAGGTCTTCTGACTCACTAGAACAGTGATCCTCAAATCTGGCCCGCGAGATCCACTTTCCTGCAGAGTTTAGCTCCAACCCTATAATCAAACAATCTACCTCTGATTTTCTAATGATCCTGAAGACATAGATTGGCAAACTCAGGTGTGTTTGATTAGGGTAGAGCTAAACTCTGCAGGAAAGTGGATCTCGCGAGCCAGATTTGAGGATCACTGCACTAGAAACTTCCAGGCAAGCAAGTTGGAGTTGGTTGGAGCTAAAACATGCAGGACGTTGGCTCTCCAGGAGCAGGATTAGACTCCCCTGCTGTAACGCTTTAATATAGCAGACCTGCCAATGTTGGGAAATTTGAGTACCATGTTGTGTTTAGTTCACATGCTTTAGCAGCACTTTACTTTGCACGGTCATTAAAATCGGTTATGAAGACGACGGTACGATCATATATTCTTGAGGAAAAGACTAGTTTGTTATCATGTTTGAATAGAAATCAAATTTCAGTTCAGATTGTGGTTTCTGATTGCTGGGAACATTTTTACACATGTTCAAAGTTTTGGTCATATAATTAATTGAAAACTGGTATGCCTCTTAAGTTCACCATCAAGCAATTCAAATACTTCTTTCCTAGTAGACTCTTCTGATTCACAAAATTTGATCAACATCACAACTACTCTCCCAAGACTGGCATCAAAAATCTTAACCACAATGAGGTACTTTTTTATGTCCTCTACATCTGTGGGGTATAATTGTATAACCAAATGTAAAAATTAAACAACGCATTGCTACTCAGTCAAGAGCAGTGAGTGATTTGTTCTTTTTGTTTAGCTGTTTGATTAACATTAATGACACAGACAGCAGCAGGTAAATTAGGCTGCTGAAGCACGGATCCAATATCCCAATACACATCTGATTTTCTGCCAACTGTTTACATTCATTTAAGACAACCAACTGTTTATGTGAATACTCAAGACTTTTTTTTAACCATTTTGTGTGCATTTGACCATTTAAATATAATAAGCCAGACAGCATGAGTAAAGTGTTTATGTGGCTTATAGCGTTTAATCATTCTTTTTAGCATCGAGGACATCCCGCTTTTGATTTTCTCATTCATGCATATTACTTTATCGATTTAACATGTTAATAACTTTAAGCAGTCCGGCACTCTGCGGGTATATTTACTTCGATAACGTTCAAAATGACAAGGTTCCAGAAAAGAGTGTGAGTAGAAGTGGAATGCTATCAAATCAAAACTAAAGTGAATCAGTACAATTTCAGTGTGAACACAGTTTTATTCATTTGGTTCACCTGGTCTACGTTTAGTCCTTTCAAAGATAACGTTAATGAACTCTAATGTACACCCTAACATTATTATCATATTACAATAATAAATTTCGCTCTCTCACCTGAAGAAAGAAAAATGTGTATTTCAGGACCACTCTAAGCCTAAATTCACACAACTGAAAAATTTGTAATCCCTATGAAATTAATTAGTAATGCACTGATACTGGTTTCGGTATTGGGCCCAATACTGAGCTCCTGCACTCGTACTCATAAAATTGTTTTTATCGGACTCGTTCTGGAAAAAGTAATATTGGTGCATGCCAAAAATGTATGTTAATTCTTTCATAACGTTGTGAGGAGTCGGTTGCTTAATTCACTGACTGTGATGTTTTATTAAAAAAAAAAAATCTCCTTTATCCACTTGCAACAACTTGGCTGATAATTGCTGGTCATATGATTTGTGCATCTCGAATTTCTAATTAAAGGTGTCATATCACAAAATTGTATTTGTGTTATTAGAACAGGTTCAGTTGGAGCATTTTTTATTGTGTGTGTGCGTGTAATTTCAGACCGTCAGTCTCTTACCTGCATTCCCAAGTTCACTTGCATCAGCGGAGGCCTTTGCTCATTTATTCTCCCTCGACCTCCAACACCACGAAAACCTCCCATTCCAAATAGAGGGAAATCGCCTCTTCCACTGACTCCTCGTCCTCCTGGTCCTCCCCTTCCCCTGATCCCACCTCTACCTGCCATTCCTCCCCTCCCTCCATCTGCTCCTCTCCCTCGTCCTCCAAAACGGCCCTGCTTCCTCTGACGTTCCTTTTCCTCAAACTCCCACAGATGTGCTTTTGCTTCATCAGAGAGCTCTGAAAGGAAAGACAAATAAAAATACAGATTTATTTGATAATGAGAGTTACAAGATATTTGAAAAATGAGGCAGTTGATAGTTATGAAGGATCAATTTAACCTTTTTCTTCCTGCTCATAAATAGGATAATGTCAATAAACTGATATTAATATAATAACATTTTTGTTTATAAGCACTTGGTTACTCAAGTTAAAAATCAAGTTAAAAAAATGGGACACAGTGCCAGCTTTTTAAAAAAAAATCTGAAATGTTACGGTCACAATTTTAGCCATCAAAACAGAATATAAAATTACATCAGAAACATGAGCTACACTTAAAAATGTATAGATACAAAAGGACATTAGATAATGGTCAGATTTATATTTTCAGTTCACCTTACAGCCTTCACTGATGACCTTATGAACATCTGATGAACAAAAATATATTGGTAAAACTCTAACTAGAAAGGCTTTGCTCATTACCGTATTGGCCCGAATATAAGACGACCCTGATTATAAGACGACCCCCCTTTTTCCAGATGTACCTTTTGGAAATAGGCTTTTTAAAAACCAAATCTTATTTTTTTCTCAGTATTTTGTCTTCAATTATTTTCATATTTTTCCTATTTTAATGTTTGTTTTGAAAGTATGGTAAAAACTGGTAAAATGTACTAACAATCACATTTAAAAAATATACACTTTTTGATATACCATTAAAAAAAAAAAGCCCATCTGAATTAGGACATTTAGGCTTGCCATCTAATAGTAGCCTACCAAAATCTTATTAACAGTAGAAGTTCAATCTTACTTTAGTCTTCAATTCTGGGTACTGTCTTACGTTTTAAAAATCACAAAGGGAGTTTGGTCCCAACGTGACAGTCACGACTCATGCAGCTGTAAAGTTTTCTTTGTTTTTACTTGCGATCTTTACAACATGCATTACATTATGTATTTCATAGCACACTCGTTTTATGCGTATTTGGCGCCCCCTATTGTTGTGGGTGTATTATTGACATGTCAAAGTCTAGACCCCGAATATAAGATGACCGCGTTTTGTCAGATGTATTTCCAAGAAAAAAACATCGTCTTATATTCGGGTCAATACGGTAATATTATTTACATTATGTCATATTAACCCAGTAGGTCTACCTTATTAACTTAAAGGAACTAGTAGTAAGTCTTAGAGATATGGTCAGGTGACTCAAACAAGACTATGCTCATCGATGGTACTTTTTCTGAAACGTCTGTAAAAATAAATTTACTTATCACTTCAGTGATAAAACTCATGGATTCGGATCTCAATTTATTCACAGTGGAGAAGTGAGTTCTGGGATCCTACAAACCCGGGAATGCGCTGCTCTTGTGGTCACTCGCATGATTGTCTGCAGTAAATAAAATGTCATAGGCTTGGAATAATAAGAATAAATTCATATTTTATTTAATAATAGGACAACAATATAATTTTTATTATTTGATCATTTAAATTGCCTGTTCAAAAATAGGAAAATAGACGCATTTGAAATGGTATCGCAAAATCTCTTGCAAAATGATGAATGTCATTAAAAATTTTGAGATTAGGAGAAATAAGTTAATGCAACATCTTATTTACATAGATTAAAACCAGCTTGCTCAGTATTATTTTTTATGTATATAATCGCTGCCATAATAATGACCCATTTTAAATGTTCACGTGCTTTTCCTCTTTCTTCTTTTTGTTCTTAACAGCTCCCACTAGCTGTGGTGAAGCAGTTACGAAATATTGGTCTTGTACATACTTCCCCCATTATTCAGAATAGATCTTGCAAATTACAGAAAAGTGCAACAGTTAACGTATGGTGTTCGGCAGTGGTCAAAAACGATTTAAACAGTGAATTTTGCACCGATTTCTTCTTGTAAACTAAGAGATGTGGATTCGAACGGCAATTACTTTACCACACACCTGTTTTGTTATATAAATAATAATAATAATAAAAAACAGTAGGTAATTCGGCGGAGGATTTTTACACGGGTGGTGGGAGAAAAACACTGTTATTCTGGATTCGGATGGCAATAAAATAATAGACTAACTCCTGTAAATGCTGAAAATATCTTACGTTCACATGAGAAACAATTACTGTCCAGTTTTTTTCTTACGGGCTTATGTACGATTTTTATACCTATAACAGGACAAAAAGGTGCTTAATTTGTCTGTAACTAACCTAATGTATCTGGGATGTTCCTTCTTTTACTGGTGGCATCAGAGAGTCTGACCACCGTGTCATCTTTGCGCTCTGTCTTAAATCGCAGGCGGCCGGATTCTTCAACATCATCCTCCTCCTCATCGGACTCCTCTTTTACATCAGTGTCCAGCTCAGCCTCAGCTTCTGGATCGTTTTCATTCTCCACCTGAAACAGAGAATATATATATCATCAGACTCATGCTGTGTGACTTTAAGCATCTCCATTAAAGATAAGCGCAAACATTATGAGGGCTGGGTATCACCAGCAAAGTCACGATACGATACGTATCATGATACAGGACTACACTGAATTTCACCTCAGCAGAATTTAGTAAAACAGCTGTTTATTAAACACTGCATACTATAGTGCCATTGCTAACTACTGGCAGAACAGGCACTTGACCTCTGCATTATGAAGGGCCTCCATAACTCTACCACAGTACAATATAGGTAATGGCATATGTTTCATGTTTACATTGGGCACTCCCCACCAGGTACAACATTCTGATCGTTTTCATATTGTTTTTAAGCCCATAAATAATAATGTACTTGTTCTAATAAATTTATATTGTAATGTACTCATAATAATATATTTTTTAAAATCCGCTTGCATTGGCCTGTAGGTTTCAATTGGCACAAATTAACACACTCTCTACATTTCAAACTAAAACTTAGAAGAGTTCTAAACTAATGCGCGGTCGCACTGATCCACGCACACACACGCTCAGCTCACCCCACGGATCACTCTGCGGCTGTCACCAGAACTTCAGCAACAAACTTATAAGCCTCCCCGGATTTTTTTATCAATAAAATGCTAAATCGCTTAACTACATTATCTTTCTCACAAGTACTGGTAACATCATTGTTTGTTTAAGGCTAAATCCCAGCTTCACCGTTCAGTGAGAAATGAGGCAAACGGTGGTAATACCAGACATATACAGCCTCTCTCTCGCTCATAATAACACTTTGATGAATTACAACTTTACTGAGAATAGAATATGAAGTGGAGATCGCAAACTGCAAGCTTACCAGTGTTTTCGGAAAGCGGCTCGTTTATCCACAGTGAGAGAGAGTGGTGCGCACTAAAAGGGGCGCCACTAAAATGACATTTTTATTTCGATTAATCACCGACTAATTTGCCGATTATCTATACGATTAATTTCCCACAAACACACCACTATTTTACTTAAGAATATTTTTCTTAAACTATATTTATTAAAACCAAAGAATACAAATTTCTATGAATTCCTTTTTTAAAAGTCAAAGTAAAGTGCAAAAAAAGGTTTTGCAGTTAGGCGACCGAGCAAAATGCAGTCGAGGTTTTTAAAAATCGAATCTCATAAAATCCTAGTGTGCACATGTTGCCAGGTTGACTAAAGAAAGTACCACACTTCTATTAGCATATATTTCCGTATGCGCAGTGTAAGCTGTTTTCGTGGATTACGTAGCAACCCATTGTGTTGCTCTGGGCGGCCAATTAAACCTTGTGTGACCGTGGTTCTCAAACCTGTCCTGGAGTAGCCCCTGCCCTGCACATTTTGTATGTCTCCCTCATCTATCACACCTGATTCAACTCATCAGCTCATTAGTGGAGACTGCAAGACCTGAAGTGGGTGTGTCAGATATTGGGAGACATACAAAAATATGTTATGCTCTATTCATTATTTTTTAGAAACATCACACTTTTCTGCTCAATTTTAAACGTAAAATTTTAAACAAATTAAGCGCGGCCCACTGCTGCACACATGCCACAATATCGATACAGGACCAGCTGTATCGATACTCGTATCGTCAAATCTCTGTGACGTATCGATTAGGGCTGGGCAAAAAAAAAAAAGATTTTTCGATTAATCGTTTCTTGTAAATAACGTTGATTCGATATCGATTCTCAAAAGCTGCGAATTGATCTTTTTTCCGGTATTTATTTCAGCACACATTTAAAATAAGATCTGATTAACGTGAATCTTATTATTAGTCTTCTCCACTAGATGTTACCCTTATTTACTTTGCGTGATGTTACATCAGAAAGCCTGTCATTCATTCAGCGCATTTCATGGCCATACGCGTGATTCGCAATGATCAGGTGAAGTGCTATAGTAATACTATAAATCTGAAGCATTTGATATCACGCATAAGGCCCCATGATTTCCACAATGAATGAATGGCGGGCCGCACTGTTTTGTTTACTACACACCAGAGGTGTAATGAGTACCTAAAAACTTAACTTGAGTAAAAGTACAGATACCTTACAGTGAAGATTACTTCACTACACGTTGCAAGTCACCAATTCCAAAACAACTTGTCTTAGAGTATCTGATTTTAACAGTACTTAAGTATTTTACTTATACTAAATATATGATCAAAGATGCACTAGTCAAAGAGACATGCCATTGATAAACTGTAACGTTGTGGAGAAGCTGTGGAAAGCAGGCAGAGGCAAGGATCTATGTGCACGAATTTCATGGAAAAACTAGAACAAACAAAAAGGCAAAAACCAAAGGGAACAAAGAACAGAATGACTGGCAAACAGACACCCATTACATTCAACAACTCACAAGGAACTAAAGAAAACTAGGGCTATATATCACACAGGGGGCTAACAGCTTACCAATAAGACCCCTGGAGACGACGAACAAACTGACTACAAACACCACGGGAGACAGGAAGTGACATAAAAGTCCAGGGCAAGGCACAGATAGCATGAAACAAAAACAAGAAAGAGTTGATTTGTGAGGAGAGCAATCACGTTTATTTTCAAAAACCAAAATTAAACTGAACACCTCAAAATTACAAAACAAAAACAAAAAACAATATCTTTTAAAAAGGTCTCTTCAGTATAATGGATAAATAAAATAATGTTAAATAAAAATCTGAAGCCTTCTTGCACTGGATGTGCTAGTTTCGGCCTCATTACCAGCTGCAGTCATGTCCTCATCTCATATAAAAAAACACCTCTGATTCACAAATACTTGATAAGGAACTCACATTCACATAAAGTAGCCTTGTTGACAAGTTTGGGTGAGTAAGGGCAAAACGCACAAGATGCAGTACTTTCAGTGACCTGTAAGAGGCAGTATCAAGTCTTTTGTAGCAGAAATAAACTGCTGCAGAAAAAGCTAGGTCCATGCAAAATATAAAGTGTAACTGCAACACTCATTTCAAATGTAGTGAAGTAAAGAGTAAAAGTTTGCTAATATCTTGATACTCAGTCAACTCTACAACGTACCCGAAAGGGATACTCCCCATTACGTACTATTACATTTTACTCCAATTACTTACACACCTCTGCTAGTACACACATACTAAATCGCGGATGACGCTCGCGGTGTTTTCAGCTTCTTCTGCCGTCTCACTATATGATGATATGAACATGAATGTCATCTCCTGCTGCTCTGAGTGTCACTTCATTAGCATTTTACCGTTTCACTTGAGAAAACTACCGTCATATCACATACACAGCAGCTGCAAGTTCTTCACGGCAACCTGTCAAAATAAAAGTTTAGTTTAACGTTGAGAAACTGTCAGAATATATTGCTATTTAGCAGTCTTAAGACTCAATGCTACTACTGCTAATAAATATTAATAAATCTTTATTTTTAATGGAATAATCACATCTGTTTTCTTTTTCATTTTAACATTAAACCTCTGTTGTGCAGCACTTTGCTTGCCAAAAAATGAAAGGGTTTAATTTTCATTTGATTACTAAAAATTTAATGTTTTATGCCTTCATTTGATTACCAGAAAAAATAAGAACATTTTAAAGGGCCCTATTATTGTTTAAAAAAGGACCCTATACAAAAAAAAAAAAAGAATGTGTTTAAAATACAGGCAATGTGGTTCTTAATTTCTTTTTATTAATTCACCATTTGTAAACTGATGTTTACGGTTAATTTTTTAGAAATATCAATAGCATTTGTATTAAAACTATATTCACTGAATGTAATCAAAAAAATCGAGAATCGAATCGAGAGCTTGCGAATCGAAATCGAATCGGGACATCTGAATCGATACCCAGCCCTAGTATCGATGTATCGAACACAGCACTAAACATTATCTGAAGCAGCCATTCTTTACCTCCTCTAATTCTTTGACCTGAGAGCGGTCCTGCTCCTCAGTTTCCTCCTCCTCAGGCACTTCTTGTCGGTCAGTCTGCTCTTCCCTATACACAGTCGTGTATTCATCCACCTGTGAAGAAAAATCTAATATTTACTCCATTCAATGTAAATTCAAGCAGGACTTGAACATCAGGGCTAAACTGATCTCTTGTACTTCATCCACTGAAACACCTGCTGCAGTGCGTGTCGTAGGTCGGCACAACCAGAACCTGTTCAATGCCAAAAACGACACTGATGAAGATAAAACATTAGAATGAAGCAAAATCACTTCTGAATGAAAATGTTAATGCCACATATGAGAGAGCGGCAAGAAAGGCCCAGTGTAGCATTCTAAAGTTGGGGAGGGGAGGGGCGCACTGAAGTGGAGTCTTTCTAAATTAGCATAACAGTAGGAGCCCAGTCTCATTACTATGCCCTATTACCATTCCTGCTGATATTTGAAATTCAATGAGATGTAAATGTTTGACATGATACACAGAGAATGGGAGATAAACATGCACACGGCTCAGTGGTGGTGAAAATATCATTGACTGTGTTGTCTTTACACACACACACACACACACACACACACACATATATAAACAGACACAAAGAAAGCTCTGGCACACACATAACTCACTGACAGGGAACATATCATCATGTGACTCTGAGCAAATTCTCATACACGCTCAAGCACAGAATGTACAAAAGCATCCGGAGAGATGGGTGCACACTTCTGCTGACTACCTTGCTGAATCTCACGTCCTCCGCCACTGATCTTGTCCCCTTCCGCACGGTCCTGTCTCTGCTTCTATAGCCACCACAGGTCCGCTCTCCATCCCCCTGCTATACCTACAGGTCCTGTTTCTGTCCATCTGTTAAAGCCTACCGGGCCACTAGCCCATTCCCTCTGCTAAAGTCCACATTTCACTCCTTAAACTGAGATTTTATTTTGGCTGTGGGAAATCTGAATACACTGCAATCAACCTGACACACTAAACTCAGTAATATGAAGTAGAAGTGGGCAGTATTGAATTAAAACTACTCACAATATAGTAATGTTTGCTTTCACAACAACTACTTAATCTAAATAGCTACGCTGTAAAGCCGTTTTTGGATATTTGAGTGATTTAAAATTGACCTCATTGTGCTAGTACCTTGGAATCTATCCCCGCAGGGAAATAACACCGTGACAACACTGGTAAAACATATAGTATACAATAAAGTAACTAACATATGTCTGTTAGTGATGTGACTAATGTGCATAAATAGGCAAATACATTTCAAAATTCAGTCAAGCTGTCTGTAATGACAAGGTACTGATCTAAATAAAGTCGGTTATGTCTTACATTAATGTAAACAGGCAGGACAAAAAAATGAAACAAACACATTTTTAAAGTTGGGTCAAAAGCAGTGGTTCTTAACATTTTTTTACTCACGGCCCGTGCTTGTACCAATACACTATCAAACGATCCACATTATAAGATTTTCTGCCTTCTGCTGTAATTATGACAAAGCTGCTTGTTTTCTAGCTTGTTAACGTTTTTATTAACAGAAACTGAAAGTGTTCATATTTTACATTTACATACACACAATAACCACAATTAATTTTGTGATCCCAGTTTCAAGAACTGCATGTTCTTAAATAAAAACTACTATATATTACTACTATACATTACTACTATATTCTTTTTTTTTTTTAATTATGCTTATTTAGCATTTTAATTTAGAGTTAGATATTTTGATATTTGAACAATTTATTAATTTAAAAGATTCTAAGTCATCCTCCATCCCTCTTGGATGTTTGCTGAGGCTCCCTGGTTACAAGACACTGATCTAATGATTAAGGAAACTGTACAATCAATTTTAATTACAGACTTGCTTTTCAGTCAAACCACATGTACTCTTCATTTTCAAACAACAACAAGATCCCCCTCCTCTTAGCTTATTTGGGACATGTCCCACTCTGCACTTTTGTATAACTCTGTTTCTTCACTGATCTTACAGGTAAGTAACAAAAACCAAAAAGCAGTATTTCTCACTTATAGCCATGCACATATATTAGAGTCTTGCCAACATGCTTATAGTGACTAACTTCTCACCTTTAAGCACTAGCACATGATTCAATAGCAATTATTGTCAGAGGGCACCTTTTATAATGAATGCATTTAGACAACACAAATTTCACTGCCATGGAAAGTCAACAGTGCTCAAGCAAACTTATATTGGAAGAGACAGTTTTTTTTCCAGTCATATCATTGAGAAAATGTGTGCTGTGTGCCATTACAAAACTCTCCAGGTCATTTTGCGACTGTGAATCCAGATATCAGTAGTAAGAATAAGCCTTTATTATAATATACAGAACTAACATTGAACAGAAAAACTTGGAAAATGTGATTCGAGGGCAAGCCCTCCGTGCACCTGTCAGCACTGTCCTGGACGCCGATGATCAAGCAATCACATGGCTAGGCAGGATGATCAATGACATCTGTCCTGCATTAATCTTCATGAATACGAACAAAGCAGCAGTCTTGACGAGTCCTTGACTCCTGCGGTTTTATCATCTCTCGAATTCTGTAAGGTTGACTACCCTGATCTTCATGACCACACTTCCCCAAACAATTTCTAGGTTCTGGAATATTTTGTTTGTCTTTGAACACTGAGTACTAGTACACACACACAAATTAGTAGTGCATGCATTTAATATGAATTTAATCAAAATCCCAGTTTTGGCTCAACTTCTAGTACAATCTAGTACATCTTAATTAATAAAAATTAAAAAATAAAGTATGTGATACAATGCCTTAAAAATGCTGGTGTAACTCTACACCCTGGCCTCATTTACTATACTCTGATCTATGAATACGCAAATTAGTCCCGCCTCCACTCAGTCACACACCAGCTAGCGCCTCCTGATCCACTGAACTGTAGTAACTGCAAAATAATGGCATACACGGATAATGACTGATAAAACTATGTTTTTACTAGCGGACAACTACAGTGAATACTGTAACATTACTTACTTACGTTTGTGATGGTTAATTCATGCCCGCGAGCATACGCATGTGAAGTGGCTACTTTTACACTGTTGCCACGGGTTATAATGCAAGTTAGCGGTTCTATATTCACATTAAACCACAGCTTCATGGTATTTTTTGCTCCGATTATTTTTGGTTTTGTGCTGGTATTGGTATTTTTTGCATGCTAGTGATAGGAATCGATCCCTTGACGTTATTGGTTATTGGTTTGTGACGTAGCAAACCGAGGGCTGTTTCAAACCATATTTCTGGGTTAGCCTTTGGGAGACTACAGTTTTAAGGAGAAAATACACAGCAATAGTGTTGATTAATAGATTGGAACATAGTTTGTCTAAAAGCATATTAAAAACACCACATAAACAAATAAACAACATAAAAAACTTGATTTTTACTACAGGGGGACTTTAATCTTAACGATTAATTTCCCACAAAAAAAAATCAACAATTTTACTTAAGAATATTTTATTAAACCAAATGAAATCCAAATTTCTATTAAATCCTTTTTTTTAAGCAAAAGTAAAGTGCAACATAGAATGCAAGCAAGTGTCCATCTCATAGTTCAAATCACTGAAATCAAAGTTCAGTATTATAGTGTAAGAACGACAACATATCCACGTGTTCTAGTCTACTAATAATAAAATTATAATCAAAAAACACTTTTTAAAAGGAGTATTTACCAGAAATGTTATTTACCAGAATTTATTTAGTAGAGAAATGTAAATGTGCAATATTAAAAAAAAATAATAATAATAATTGGAGATGCTTTTGATTATTAAAATTTAATGGAAACATTAAAATGGAATCCAGAGAATAATGGAAAACAGAATTTGGTAAAACTGTAAAACTCAATTAATTAGAAAGGCTTTTTGATTAATACAATTTAATTAAACCATCAAAACGGTATGAAAAAACATGGCAAAAAACTGAGTTTGGAATAAAACGATTGTCATAGGGCCCTTATAATTATGAGATCCCGCCCGATATGGTTTTTTTGAGGCCGATACACCGGTAACCGTATAGTGAGTAAAAAAAAGGCGATAACCTACTCTCAGCATCTTCTTTGTGTGGCACATTTTTTGCAATAATCACTCAAATGTGATCAAACATTTATAATGGTGACAGAGATATGTAAGGGTATTTAACAATTTAACAATAAACTTGCTATGAGTGCAAAGTAACGGGGTGTTAGTTGTAACGCATGTGGTTTGAATATTTATTTTACCGTAGTAAAATTTAAATTCTGGCTTAAGTAAATTTTTTTATCTCAGTTTTTAGTATTTATTTAAAATAATGCAAATCTGCTATTATTTTGATCTCCAATCTGTTATTTATCAGTTCATATAGTTTTTTAATGCTTTGATTACTATCAGAAGACACTAACCATTTTTAAATTCCAGTTGTGCAGATGGGGCACGTTGTAACACTGCTTTACAATGTGCTATTCTATGACATTAGCGATGTAATTTACACTATTTATTTTAATTAATTTTAATGAGAAACAACTAGAAACAGGTGAATAAAGACTGACAGTTTAGAAATTATTATTTCAATACATGTAAAGCATTTTTTTGCGGCGCCAGATCGCGAGCTTGTCGAGTGAATATGCCTTTCTCACAGACACCACTGGAAAGTTTGTAGTTCGGTCGGATATCTCAAAAAGAAGTAAGTAAAACAATGCACAAGTTACTTAAAGTTAGGGCGAGAAGAGTGAGAGAGAGAGAGAGATAGAGAGAGAGGAGAGAGAGAGAGAGAAGAGAGAGAGAGAGAGAGAGAGAGCGCGAGCGCACTTCTGTTGTGTGATCTTTATTAATGTTCGCTCACTTAGCACGCATCATATGGATTAAAACTAAATCATAAAAATAAAACAATTCATAGGGGCATTCACTATAAACATAATTTATTTTCAACCTAGGCATACTCACTTTCTGGCGAAAGTGAATCTATCAGCTTGTGTGAAATGCGCTAGGCTGTACTTGTTCCTCTCATTCTGCGCCAGTACAAATACGTGCACGCGTTGCGTGTGTTTTTGCTTGCTTGAGTGTTTCTGCATTATTTGAGTGGCTTTGGAATATAAATCGCAGTACGTTTCAGATGAAAAAACGCGACTTATATTTATGAAAATATCATAGTTAGGAGATTTATAAGGAGTGGTTCCCTACATTAGCAAAGCGCGTGATTACAGTACTAACCGCTGCAATGGAGGAAAAAAAAAAAAAAAAAAAAAAAAAAAAAAAAAAAAACAGCTCGAAGCTATATTATGTTACAATAAGCCAAAAAATTCACAAGTGAAGTACAACTTGTAAATACCTTAATGGCAATTAAGTGAAAATACCGAAGGATATCATTCAACCAAAATTTCATAGACCCAGATCTAATTGTTTACATTTTTACTAGTGTGCGGACACTAGAGCTCATTTATGTAAGTGAGGATAGAAAATAAGTAACCTTTGACAATTCATACCCAAATTCTTCGTGGGACTACCATAAACTGATACAATTTGGACCAAAAATTAATTCAGAAAAATTAAGTTTAGGTTTGCTGACCTGGATTGACGCATGCCCAGGAACTACGGCTGTCATTACGGCTATGGGTTGCCCAACCTAGTATTGAATCTGTGTAAACTGTCATACTGTCTGGATAATTTTTGGTTGATTGTAATCCATTACATACCTTTCTATCAAAGTTATCTAACATTATTAAGCTGAATTTGTTCTGACACAGTTTAACTCGGAGTTCTTGTCTTATTTTATTACCGTTTTCTAAACTATAGTGAATAAACTGTGCTAATGTGAGAAATGTTGAAGGTGTCCAAATAAATTTAGGCTTGACTGTATCTATTTGATAAATTAAGTTAACCAACTAATATTATACATACTGTTTTGGTTTCTGTACCTAATATTTAAAAAATTTACAAATGCAAGAAAAATATCGGTATCGGTATCGGTACTCTGTATCGGCAAGTAAAAAAAGTATCGGTATCGGGCGAGTACTAAAAAAAGTGGTATCGGTGCATCCCTAGCTCTTCCCCTCTTCAAGCATCACCTATAAAACCCTCGCTTCCAAATTAATCGAGTTACCCACCGTATTTATTTTAAAATCTTTTATTTATCCCTCCATGGCATATTTAATTCCCACTTGAATGGTGGTCCTTCTGTGTCCAAAATTTATCAAAAACATCTTGGGACAAGGTTTTCACACTGAAAGCTGTCATTGTAAGACAGCTAGCAACTCCGTTTATTTGTCCGAGTTCCCAAAAGGAACTGGGGGGGGTTGCTGGGGGGGGTCTTACCGATAGGGTCATTTCCCCCAATCTTGACTAAGTTACAGATTTTCTCTCACTTAAACGACTCTCAAAATAAAGTGCTCTGTGACCGGAAAGAGGTAGAAATAACAATTAATTGAAATTGAGAACGGTATAACAAAACAGATGTCATTTCCCAATTTGTTTATAAATGGTCATTTTTTTTTTCCTAACCTTGCTCACACTATCGGATTTTTAGCCCGATTTAGCCCCGATTTTCCCCTCCCGAGAATCGGAGCAAAAATCTTGTCGAGCCCCTCGATCTGTCCTGATGTTTGGCGTGGATTATCTGGTAATGTGAGGCATTCACAGATCGAATCTTGCACCTCCCGATCTGCTTGCACACAAATCGGGGCCACCCCGATCATATCAAACATGTTTGAATGTTTAGATTTAAATTGGGATTGCCAGCTATATGATCACTCATACGTTCACAAATAGCCATGCGTGACCACAAAACAGTGCTTTCCGGCCCGTTGGGATAGTGGAGACGGAGGAAAACTGCTTCTTGACGATTTTTATAGTACAGACTGTCCTATATGTGTCGAAACGTAAATCACAACTGTAGGCGAAAGAGAAGCACTGAGTGGAAATCGCCCAGTTTTTGATGTACCGGTGACGTGTAGAAATCTCTCTCACCTAGCTAACCTTGTAAACATCACTGAAATATCAAGACGATCTGCGCTGTGAATCAACGTGAGGCGCTCCTCATGGCATGATAATTAAAGGGGTCTTATGATGCTTTTTAAAGATCATTATTTGGTGTATTTGGTGTAACATAATATGTTTGACATGCTTTAATGTTCAAAAACACATAATTTTTCAAATACTGTACATTATTGTAGGTCCTCTATTCCCCGCCTCTCTCAAACGCTTTCGTTTTCTACAAAGTCCCTCCTTCAGACAAGCACAGTCTGCTCTGATTGGCAAGCTGACCCAGTGCATTGTGATTGACACAATGCACTCATCATAAATGTAACACCCCTTACCATAATCACGAGCTTCATCTTTCAAAATGAATGTAAAGACAGAGCCCGGAAGGGGAACAGAGTCGCGTGTCAGACAGTGATGAAGCTGGTATGTGTACACAAGCCACTGTTAAGACAGCTGACTCCACTTTGATGTGACGCTGGCTCTCTCTCGCTCTCCTCTCTCACACACACACACGATGCCAACTCCGCATTTGAAACATTCAATAGCAAATACTTAAACTAATAACAAACAGTAGCTGATTCAGAAGCGCCAAATTGTCATAGCAAAAGTCAGAATTACCTCCTCTCCTAGGTGCACGAAACGGTCCTCCATAAAATGCATTGATGTTCTGTTGTAAATAATCTTAAAGATTCCTAAATGCATCTACTTACGGATGCCAAATAAAGTGCTTTTGCTTTCGCCTTGAAACACACAGCATCTCCCTGACATTGCTGCTTTAACACTAACTGCGGTTACTGAAACCAGCCTTCTTTCTTTGCGTGCACATTTGGGCAGCATTATGCAAATATTTCCACATCGTGATGTAGATATGTGGGGGCGTGTTTGAACGAGCCGTTGGCAGAGTCTTAACTTTGATAAAGTATCTCTTTGGTTTCGAGACTTTAGTCTTTGCAACTTCAGGGCTCTTATCTATTCACAATCAGCTTGTTAACACTCCAAAGAGAAAGGAAAAAACTTGAAATCGCATCATATGACCCCCTTAATAATATCTTGTAGTGTGTGATGCGCCACGATGTTAAAATTTTGTAGTGTGTGCATGTTTAAGATTTGAGGCAAGATAATCTGCAAAGATTCTCCTTATGTGTGTGCTGCAACTAGATTTAATAATCGGTTAGGATTTTAAAACTCCTGTAGTGTGAGCCAGGCTTAACTATTAAATGTGTCATCTTTCACAAAAAATGTACAGTTGTTAGTTTAAATGAAATCAGTATCAACAAACTCCATCTTTTCACTGCAGAAAACACAGAAACTGCATCTGAAGTGGCATTAGTGTATTTACACAGACTGTTTGATGAAACTGAGGTGCCATAAATGCATTTACACTCCAAAATTTCAAGTGCATAAATAATTTTATAAGATTAATGTTTTAAATATTTTTTTGAACATACAAATAAGAAATGTTGGGAAAAAATGCAATGGTATATATTAAACCAAACCACCAGTAGGTGGTGGCAAATGACTGTTTTAATGAGCGAGTCATTTAGTCATTCATTCAGCTGATTAATTTAAATGGAGGAGGCAAGTGACTGTCTTTATGAATGGGTTACTGAATCATTGACTCACTCGATTTGTTTAAAAATGTGGATTCATTCAGTAACAAACAGTGCTGTACTGCTGTGAGACACGTGTTTCGTTTGCGAAATTGAGCAAAATGAGTCCAGATGTTGTCAAATGTAAGTCTTAATTTTAACTTGTAAACATCTTGTGTGTCATATTTGCTTCCCTAATCATATTTTATAAATATCTTTAATCATATTTCATAATATTATGTATCTGTAACTTTCTGTGAGTTACTTTGTGTGTGATGTTGTGCTCATTTGTTTTGATTTCTGCACGTCTCCCTCCCCTCCTCATTCCGACAGGCTGCTCGAGCCTCATCTGGCATGACATCAATACATTATCAGTCGCCGTTTACACTGAATGAATTAAAATCCAAGTTTCAGTGCTTCCCTAGTTAGTTTTGTTTTGGAGGTTTTAATCAGGCTTCTTGTCCGGTTGGGCATATAAAATTCTCTCACTTGCCCCTTTAAAAATACTACTTCCTGCGGTTCCCCCCGGTTTACTTTGGGCCTACATGTATTACAAATTGGGAACTTTGTGTCTTCTTCACTCACAGTGAAGGAAGTTCCACACTGACTATATTGTCAGCGGATTTAGCGTAGGTGTGAGGTCAAAACAGCCTGGCTCGGAATTGCAGACTGACTGGTCAACCGTCCTAGTCATCATGTGAAAAGCGTCCAATATTCCGGTTCCCCCCCCCCCCCCCCCCCCCCCCCCCCCCGCTGTCAGGTCACAAAACGTCGTTGCTCTCTAGCGATATCACCACATATTGTGATATTGAGCCATTAAAAATCACCTCAAAGAGAAATTTCTTCACTGCAACAGACCTAATTATGGGGCGTGTGTGCAAGCAATAGAGATAGCAAGAGAAAGTGTTACTTACTTGAAAATCATCATCCAGTGGCTCGTCGATCTGTAGGTCCAGCACTTCATCTTGATATTCATCACAATTCTGGTTTCCTGTGTATTCCACCTCTTCATCTTCTCCTTGGTACTCATCTCCCTCATACTCCTCACCCTGAGAGAAACCCGGTTGGCCCCGCTCTGTCTCTTCATAGGTGTATTCAGTGTATCCACCTCCATCAGGGTCTTCATCTTGAAGGTGCCCAGACGTGCCCAGACCCAGTGTGGCATTTAAACTCACAACGTCACCCTGACCACTGTATCACAGACACAAAGACATCAACAGACAAGCATGTGTTAAGCTCTGGACAATAAAGTGATGAATTTGTAGTTTTTTATTGTGCTTGCCCTTCCGTTACCACAATTACTATATTAGAGTCTGAAGTGAAGCATGTCACCTAAAATTGTTATTTTAACCGTCTTTTTTTTAATTATTATTCTTATTATTATTATTGCAAAAAAAGAAAGCTGTTTGATTAAGGCAGGTGTCAAAGTTAGTTCAATGTCATCTCTAATTATGTTATGGATGAACTATTGATTTTAGAGCAAGCATAAATTGATTTTAGAAGCTTTGCATAAATTATGGGGTGAAGGCAATTTTGACAAATTGAAAAGTGAACAGTTTGGGTAATGTGATATTTTATATCCATTTTAAGCTTACATTTTTCTGTGCAACAACGATAAAAAGCAAAAAAGGCAAAAAATACTTTTAATACAGGCTATTTTGGGATACTGCAGACTATTTTGACATTCATAATCATAAAAAGTATCTCATCTTCAGATTTAGCAAGCAGTAGCGTCAACTGTATTAACTTAAAACAATCGCAATTTTATCATATTAGAAGATTCGCAATTAGTAATTTGACAATTAACCCAAAAGAAAAGAACATTTTGAACGTTTACACTGATATGAGTGCCATATTGGTCTTCTAAAACAAATAATTTTAATCCACATTAGTCAGGGCATTTTCAGGAATTTTCATTCATGTCTCTTGTCTAAATCACCCAATAGTTTATGTTTTTCAATAAAAGAAGTGACCAAAAACAGCAATACAAGATAACTTAGAGATTTTGAAATGTCTACACTCTAAAAAATGCTGGGTTGAGCCTGTTGGGTCATATGTTGGGTTGTTTTTTTTCCAGTGCTGGTAGTTTTTGTGTTATCCAGTAGGTGTGTGCGATATATATAGTCTGCGATAATATCGTAATTGTTGTTTTAACGATGTGCGATTTGACATTATCCAGTATTTTGCAAAAACCATTCAAAACACCCCTACAGAGCGCACGCATACATTACGTGAAGTCTAGACTAGTGCGTGTGCGCATTTAGTGTGTTTTCTTTCACTGCATGATTCAGTCTATTAAAATGCATTTAGAATGATCACAAATTCAAGACATGGCAGAAAATGTATATATTTATACCACTTCATATAGTTATTCAGTTTCACACGAAGAGTGCCATTTTTCTCCAAAAATGATTACAAATGTGACATTGAATTCAATAAACAATAAGTTAGTTAAGAGACGTTTTAGACACCATATTGATTGTTTTTGCTCTATTTCGCCAACAAAAATCATTCCGAATACAGCCACAGTGCTGTTTTGTGTCTCGGAGCAACATGATGTTGTTTCGTTCTTGAATGAATCAACCGTTTAAATGATTCGGTTCAATCGCAATGACTCACTTATTAACAGTGATTTGCTGCCACCTGCTGGCGGTTTTAATTTCACATTTTGGCTTTTTCATTCTTTTCTTTTTTTTTGTAGATTTTTTTCATGTTTTAAATCATTTAAAATATCAGTATTCAAAGTGTTTGTTGTTGTTGTTTTAACAAAACATTATTTATGCATTTGTAATTGCATGTTAAATGCATTCATGTCTTGCATTAAACAAAATACATGTGTGTAAATGCATCTAAATGCAGCTTCAGATGCAGCTTCTGTGTTGATTTTATTTGCTTGGTAACAGCCCAAATGTCCTTATTCTTCTTCTAATTCCCTGAATTAAATGTAAATTTGACTCACAGATAATGGCCTTTGAAAAAAATGCTTTATAGTAAAATGCCCATAAATGCAAAAATCATTTTAACTTATTGGAAAAGATAATTTCTAATCAGTATGACTGACCACCACAACCACACGATATAAGAATATACAACATTAGGAGCCGCTGTTCTTCGCGTCCTAGGTACCAGCACAATAACATCACCGCAACATATCGTCTACTTATCGTTATCGTAAATCCCAGAAATAAATCGAGATATACTTTTTTGTCATATCGCACACCCCTATCCCAGCCAGCCGTTGGGTTAGTGGCTGGGTCAATCACACTGACCGTTGAAACTATACACCCCTCCCTCTCACTCCGACGAAACGTCTCAGCAGCTGTTGTTTTGCATGATGGAAACGCTTTGCCTTGCATAACTGATTTTATTCAACATAATACTGAATTAAATTTATTTTTATGTTCAAATAATCTCAGTACTGCTTGTTTATGGGCAGGTTATGGAGTCAGTCACAGCATCTTTCAGTTATGAGTGAAACACGAGGCGGCAGTCTAAAGTTTGCAGTTCCCCCGCGAACAGCAGCCCTTCACCGGCTCAGATTTCGGTGACACACCGGCACGAGAATCAGCACTATTTTGGTTAAAAGGGATAACAGAGAATGGTTGAATACACTTGAATTAAAATGTTATATTTTTTTTTTCTAAAATGCTTGTTAAACGAGTTTAAATGTATGTAATTTTGTAAACTATTCACCCAAATAAATTCAATTTGTCTTTTTTTTCCCATGGGTGTTCTTGCTTATTAATAAATGTTCATCTTTCGATTATTGCTGTTGCCTCTAGTAATTCTTTGTGTAATGTTTTATTTTCCAGCCCATTTTAAACCAGCAATATAGTAATTTTTAAACAATAGTTGAGTTAAATAAAACAACCCATCATGTTGGGTAAAAACATTTAGCCCAACCAGCTGAGTCAAAATAAAAAACCCAGCAATAGCTGGTTTTAACCCAGCATTTATTTATTTATTTTTTTAGAGTGTAGGGTTTTATTTGTTGGCTTTGTTAGGGTACCTTGCATTTTGGTCTTCTTCATCACTTTGTAACAGGTCATCATTTAGCTCCTCATCCGACAGCTCTGAGGGGTTCTGGGGTGGACAAAAAATAAATAATCTTCTGCTTAATATGATTGATATTTTGGTGAAATTGTTACATATGTTGTTGGCCTCATAAGTCTTGAACATTAAGTACACCTGCTGGGAATATTTTATGTATTTCTATCAGTTAAGATTGCTTAAAAGCACTGAAAAAGGCTGCAACTGAAAAATAAGTTTAAGTAAAGGAGAAACTGGCAATGATGGAAATCACTTTACCTTTTTTGATGACAGCCAATCTTCTGCAAGTAAGTCTCCCTCCTCCAAATCACTGTGAATTGATACATTTATGATTAAAAAATGATGGTGCTTTCACAATAAATCTTTGAAATGCCTTGCACCATTTCAGTAGAGCAAAGCAAGATATTAAAGCAACAACTTCATTTGCTTTGCAAAAACCACACCCCACGGCAACCAATAGACTCTATATCTATGCTGGTGAGATTTATTTTGAATGCCATGAAAGACTTTTGCTGAAATGCTACGAGTGCTTCTGGGAAACTGATGCTCTCTTTATTATTATTTTTTTCATTCTGCTTAACAGAGACATAAAATCTAATCCAGGAATGAGACAGTGAAGACTTACCTTTCCAAGTCATCATCTTCTCCTCTCCGTCTTCTTGACCTTTCAGCACCAGGCTTATCATATTCATCAAACTCATCATCTACATGCAGACAAGAGAACGAAACACATTCGTCTTACATTATTACATTTATATAAAATTATACTTTATGTGTCATGTTTAAATAATTGCATATGCTCAGCCCTAGTCTGCAAAGCCAAGATTTTGTGCTCGAGATGTTCAGGTTCAAGATTCTGAAGCGCCACAATTTCTCTTTTCTCAAATTTACTAGTCTTTGAAGAATATCTCTAATCTTAAGGGGACGGTTTATCCAAAATCGAAACATTCAGCGATCATTTGCTTGCCCTCCAGTCATTCCAAAACTGTATGGTTTTCTTCCGCACAAAAGAAGATATTTTGAGGGAATGCTGGGAACCAAACAGTGCGCTGACCACTTACCCCCATTATATAAATGAAAAACAAAGAGAAACTTCTTCAAATATCTTCTTTTATGTTTCACAGAAGAAAGTAAGTCACATAGGTTTAGAATGGCATGAGGGTGAGTAATTAACCAGTACAAATGCTATTTGGAAGAAGCCACTGGAAGACTGTATCAAGTGCAGTTCTTGTGATATTTACTTTCTAAGCCATTCAACTACCAATTTACAACATTATGTTCACTGGGAAGCACGTTTCCATTAGCATGTAATCTAAATCAAATACTTGAATGTGAAAACAGCATTAAAATCTGATCTGCCTCAGTGCAGTTGACAGTGATGCACTGTAGGATTGACAGGTTGAAGGGCTTTACAGGAACTGGTCCTGGTCTCTGTAATAAACCACTACAACACACACTTTACATAACATCACGCCTACATTTAACACACAAAAACGTACTAGCTACTACGGGGTGACAAAACAGCCCCGTATTGATTTAGATAGAGATCTTCTCGAAACACATGAGTTGTATCTCTGGCCTGGATAAAACAAGTCTTGCCGTCTGTCGAGGCAGCGGTACTGATGCTAACATAACCATACAGCCCCAACCTCATGTCCACACGCGACAATTCTTCATCCGCCATTTAAATGTCAAAATCACTATCCATGCATAAATCATTCGTTGCATTTTGTGTATAAACACACGGGCTTCGCAATCATTGCAACCCTTCAGCTAGCTAGTTAGCAACCGCAAATGAGTAAATATGTAAATGCACGCCTGCTATTGACTCACGACCATCAATATGCCACCCCATAGAAATAAAAACATATAGTCGTGGCATAAAAGTAAACTCTGTTCAATCTGCAAACCAACAGCAGATGTCAGAAGCTCAGCGAATCATGAAACAAAAGCAGCTAACTCGTTAGCACTAGCTGGGAGCTAAACTAAGTGTAAATTAATAGTACATATCATACCCCCGGCACTGGTCGCCATAACCCAAGATTGAATGTTATCTTGGAGACTCTTGTATCTCTACAACGTCGATGAGTGCATTGGAACTGGTTTAAGTGCAGAGCTTCAGGCCGTTAGCTTAGCGTGCAATCTCCTCAGTCTGAGCTCTGAAAACATCTGCACAAGAATCATGGCGACAGGCTGAGCCGCGCTGCATCATGGGTATGAAACCGCAAGGAGGGATGTGAGGGAAGTGCGCAACTGTACAGACCAGGCGGATTTATTTAGCTTTACTGCATAATCTAATAAAGGTGAAAGTTAGACAGACATCAGTTTGGCGTGACAGAAATTAGCTTTTAAATTTGAATATGCGTATCTGTTTCCACCTTAAAGCCGACCGATTTAATTGTATTTGTATAGCGCTATTTAGCCTACAATAAGTGAATTATTCGGAAATACATTCTCCATCAGTGCTTGGCTTGTTGATTAATGGTTGTTTAGGGGGTCAGAGTGAAGATTTAGGTTTAGGTTATAGAGGTGATGACTGTGTCAAGTAGATCAAGATCAAGTAGCAGCTGTTTGTAGAAGTTGCAGACATTTTTCTTACTGGATAGTAGTTAATGCATATGTATACATTTTCATAACATTATTTCAAGCTTTCTAATTTAAACAAACCATTTAACAGAACCACTTTGAGGTAATTGTATTTTTAGGCTAAGTGTAGCCTATTTACAGAACATGTGTGTTGTGCAAGTAATTGTATTTAACAGTAGCTGCATTTAATGTATTTTTTCCAGTAAAGTGGGGATTAATTTTTCACTGATTTCATCGTTTTATTTATTTTCTATAAATAAGCATCACAGTGGCAGAATCATGTTTCTGTTGTCAATAATCTATGACTAGAGCATTGTACATGTGATTTTTAAGTGTCAAATTGATTTCTGAAATCAGTTTTACAAGTTGGACTTTTAAAAAGTCAATTTTGTAAGTGATGAGTCTCACCAATGTTTTAAAAATATCACTATAACTGATATTTAACTGATATTTATAACTGAAAATTATCATTAAGCTAAAAGTTTTAGTTTTTTTTTGTATATGTTTCATAAATGTGAGGTTAGGGCACATTTAAAAAGTTCTACACTAATTCAAATATGTCTTATATTGTAATCATTTTAGTGAATTTTAAAATACCTTTATCGTCATATTTTTTTAGCCGTTTGGGTTAATAAGTGACAGACAAAATCAACTATATCATGAAGGAAAAATTATTATAACTACAATTGATATTTATAACTGAAAATGATTATTAAGCTAAAAGTTTTATAAGTTTTAATAAAGTTTTTTTCGTTTTTTAAATATGTTTCATAAATGTGAGGTTAGGACATGAGGTTTATATTGGGACATGTTGTTAGATTGTAAGTGATGAGTCTCACCAATGTTTTAAAAAAGATCCGTTAACCATCAAGCATAATTAAAAAAAAAAAAAAGACAAAGAAAAAAGTTTCATTATACATAGGCTACCCCAACATTATTTTAATCTTTAGCACTTAGTGGAATAATTAGATTCAGTTTTGGCTTTAGTTTCAACAGCTGAAATCTGTAAAAATTGTTTTCATATTAGGATCAAAGAATAAAGTGTTTAATAAACACAAATCATTTGATCAGATCTTTGATTGTAGTGTTGTAGCCTACTACTTCATGTTAGCTACCAACCCAAATTCTGTTAATTGGCTTAAGAACCAACAATGATTACACCAAGCACATTTGTAAGCATGTAGCCTAGCTATTTATATGAAATGCCAACGTCCTATTATTCTTTTATAATAAACTATTTATATTTTTAGTTTATGGTTTTAATTTCTCTTGAAATATAATTAATACAAGCACCTCAAATTAGATGGATCAGCAAGTAGCCTACACTCTTTTTATATTTAATATGTTATCCTTTGGTGATGCAAACCAGACAACTGTTTAAAGCTACGGTCGCCCGCGGAGTAAAAGCAAATATTATGCCGTCTGCTTCTCTCTTGCGACTCAAGAGTTTATCCATATCAGCAAGCGTTATGATGTCTGCATGATCAATCTGATTCATCCTCACCTCCCCAATCATATTTCTTTGACTGCGTTTCCGAAAGATTCTTTTCTCTCTGCACCCATCCGGGGAGTCATTCAGAGGTTATCATTTTTTGGGGCTGTTGTTATTGGATATTATGCTCCAGTTCGGGACGCCATTGGTCTGGAGCTTGTCAGTCTGTGGCGCGCCGACGCTCGCGAAGCCGCTGCGAGTGGCCAGAGAGTGTCTGGAGTCTGTCTGAAACTGATCAAAATGGTGATGGAGTTCATCCAGAGTCTCGCTCATACTCATTAGAAAGACAAAGGGAGACAGAGCGGAATTTTACAATCATCCAACACTGTAGTTATCTCGTAGCTTGAAAGCTAGATTCTATTGTAGCGCATTTCAAAGTTTCATTCCATGTTCACCAGACAGTTCATTAAATCACAGGTAAGAGGATCGTGGTGGGGCGCAAATCTTTTTGTCTAATACAGTCTGCCGTTGTTATGGGGATTGTGTTGTTTATGAATGGCTATATTACTGTGTGCGATGTTGCTTAATCATAGTAAACAAGACGGCGCATGTAAACCGCTGATCGGCTGCAGGGCGCTCATTTGAATGTGATTACATGTTAGCGCATGTCGTTCGGCGAGATGAAGAAAGAGTTTATCGCGATCATCTCTTCAGACAGATGACGCACCTGTGCTCACGTGAGCCCGGTTTCTCATTAACCCCATGAACTCGTGATGCCTCAACACCGTGCTGCAGTGCAGCGTGAATATCAGCGTGTCTGGACGCTGTACAAGCATGCAGTCTGCTGCTCTTTATCCGCAATTTAAGGCCCGTCTTTGCGCGTGAGATTTTCGCTTGCGGTGGATGACTGCGTTGTAATTCACCGCGGTTTCGCTGTTTTTCTAGTAAAAAGTTCGATTTTAGGTAAGGGCTGGATAGTCTAATGACAGTACGTAGACGTCAAAGGCATTTGGATAAACTACTGAGAAAAAAAGAAACGGGCAGATGCTCCTTCCGCGTTTCTGTGTCTGTAACACTTGTTTTGAAGTCGTGATGTCTCCGGCCACAGCTCGCAACTGGTGTCAGTGCAGTTCTGTTGCGCTCTTGGATGCTCTCGTCCATAAGTGGTTTGTTCCACAATAGCTAGTACAGTAAAGCATTCAAATGCTTTGACTTAGCCAATTCAAATGCATCATAAGTTCCCAAATGAGTTATTAAATAGGCTACAGCTAGTTTATTTGATTCATCCGACAATAATACACGGAAGACGGTGGCTAGTTGGAGCAACTATGAGAGTTCAATTAGCTACTAAAAGTTCTATCATAATTAACAACTGTCATATTGCAATCATTTGAGTGAATTTTAAAATACCGTTATCGTCCTATTTTTGAGCCTTTGGGTTGATAAGTGACAGACAAAATCAACTATATCATGAAGGAACAATTGTAGCCTGACTATAACTGATATTTATAACTGAAAAATGATTATTCAGCTGACAGTTTTTGTTTTATATGTTCAATAAATGTGAGGTTAGGGCATAAGGTTTATATTGTGGAAAATATTGCAAATATATGATATATATCAATTGCAATATTGTCGCTCAGAACAGTGGTTTAAGGTTATTGTACAATGACATTTACATGTTTGCGGTTTCACTCTTATTTGTTTCATAATCATTTTAATTTAGCAGAACAGTCATATACGAGGCTGTTCAATGGCCCCATATACTATAATGTGACAACATGCCCTACCACAAAAGGTCAATGTGTGATGTATTTTTTCATCAGCAAATAATGGTAAAACAGTAGCTTTTTTGTATTGCCAAGACTTTAAGGTATGTGCCGAAGCATCAGTTGACTGCAGAAAATACTGAGCAATATTCACTGGAGTAAAACTTATAACAACTCCTGGTTCCCCTTTATACCTTATTTATTATATAGTGAAAGCATTTATTATGACGCATTTCCTCAATAGGTTATTTTTATTGTATTTTTGTTGTACTATTTTTTTTTCCTTGCTGTATTTAAAAGATACCAATTGATCCTTACATTATATTGTCTTTAGATTAGAATCACGAATGTTAATCAAAATGCAGTGCACTCTGTCAGGATTCATATGGCGTGCAGATTAAAACGTTTCAGATTTAGTATGGGCTTCCATGCTGCCTTTCAAATTTGTTGTTTCCTTTACGTTTATCTTTCGATCTGAGTGCTGGGTCTGGTTTCTTCCCCTTAAATTGTTGTAAATCATCCTTTTTTGACCTGATGTATGTTTGTATAATTCCAGATTTGAAAAGGCACCATGAATCTGTTGCCCATGTGGCTTTGCTTTGCATGCTCGTGCATTATAGTTTTAAAGCAGACAGAGACATCTCTCTTTGATATTGATATCAAATAAGCAGTCATAGGACTGCAAAACAAGATGGCTGCTTCACAGGAGGCACAAGGCTATACATTGGTAAATATAGTGGTCCCTTATATTATGTTGAGTCAGTGTAAAGTGGCTTAGTGAAAGAAATTGTGACACAGCACACACAGGATGGTATCATGCCCTGACCCAGAGGGGTTGTGCAATAAAAACAAGAAAAAAACAACAACATCTAAGCAAATAAATGTTACAAGTTACAATAATTGAATAGACTTAAACGTAGACTTAAAAAAACCTTGTCTCATTTTCATAGCTGCAGATATGTAATTATAATTAGGTACATTATCTAAACACAAGGATGTAACAAATAAAAAATATAATTTTTGAAGGTCACACAAGGTTATGGTGTGAATTTATTTTGTAATTCATATTGTAGCGGTAGATGGCCTCTAGGTTTGATAAGTTGTTTATGTATAACGTAATCATTAAAATGAATACGCATTATGACACAAAAATGTGTTTAAAATATTAAGAATTAATTTAGCTATATCCATAAGAAATGTGTTATGATTAACAGAGAGCGCAAGAGCTCTATTCAAACAAAAACATAAAATATTTTCTCTTTTTTTTTAGACATACAGTGTTGTGAACGTTTCTGTTTCAATTTTCTAACATTTTGCGGTATTTAGGCTAAAGACTGCTGAAATTGGGCACTGAATGAATCTGATTTTAATAGTAGTCATTTTACTTGTACATCTATGTAAGCTTTTAAGTTTTTGCCTTTTCGTTAAAGGTATTTGCTAAATATTTTGTAAATGGAGTACTACATTTTGGAGCACATGGTCAATTTAGAATAGTTGTGGCTCATATGAGAGGCCTAGAGAAATCTGTTTTCTGTTGGTTGAGTATTTTTGTTGCCTACAGCACAAACTGATGGGCCGATATTTTTTCGGACAGTTTGAACAGCTCAGTGCGTGTAGAGGGTGTTCCTTTTTCCTTCCACTTGACCCAGGGTTTTCATTACTGTAATGTTTGATGGTATTATAAATGCTCCATTGCACACTGCTGTATATCAGTTCACCTTACAGGCCTATCAGTGTCCAACCTCAGTACTCCATGTTTCAACTGGTCAGGCTGCGTGTGACAGTGTGCGTGTGCATGTTGGTTTAGCTCACAGGCCCGTAAAACATTTGTTTGTAATAATGATTGGTATTTGAAAATGTAAAAATGCGCTGTGCTCACATCAACAACCTGTTGGTGAAATGATGTCCCTATACTAGTATTTCTATTTGAAGGTGAAGTATTATCAAGCATTTTATGCTTTCAAAGTGCTAAACAATGTGTTACAGCCATCTGATAAATTTTAAATGTATTGCTAAATTTAATTTTAGAAAGAATGATTATGGAATAAAAAGTAATGATTTATTTCATTGTGTGATATCTGTAAAGAAACGTAAAAATGAATTTTGGTTGACTGAAGTGTTGGACCGTGAGTGGTATTAGGATTGCTGTTCTTTTGCAATAAGTATGTATTTTTACTTTTATTGATTTTAATTCTTTGTATGTGGGCTTTCGTTATAGGCAGGAGGATTAAATTTCTGATGACCTCTTGGAGCTGTCACAGATTCAGCTACGCTTAAAGGTGATCCCTGTGTTCTGCGGTTGTGCTGCCGTGTTGACGGTAGGTTTAAAAGGGCATTTCCCACCCAGTACTCTGTGAAGCACATTTGGGCATGTCATGGAGAGAGAGGTGGAACGGCAGGAATGCAGAGAGGTGTGCAAAGGTGCGATTATGAAAGCCTGCAGGCTGATGAGTGTGCATCAGAGAAGCTAATGCTAACCGAAACGAGTCTCTGTTTTTCTTTGTCAGATGTGACGTTTGAAATGTTGCTGAGTAATCGCACTTTCAGCTTGGCACACCAATCATTTACAGTACTCGCTTCTTATATGAATTTCTAACTGATTTCTTCATTGAACACAACGATTAGACAGGTTGATTAACGGACAGGTAAAAAAAAACAGACAGTCTGGCATAGAAAAAGCAAGTAAAGAAGGTTACAGGGAGACTCTTGAGAGCGAGAGAGACACTCAAAAAGTCATTTTCTGTGACTTTGTATGGATGATTAAAATTTCTTGTGAGAAATTATATCTTTCAAAATGAAGATGGGAGCCATTTTTGTTGTAGTGTCCAACAGCGCGCTCTCTGTAGCTCTTGTAGAGTGAGCTTATGAATTTTGTGTGTGAAAGAACAAGGCTCTCACTCTCCTGCATTACTTGCATATATTCAATATCAAAGCCACAATGGCATTTTAAAGGGGTCACTGGCAGGCAGCCAAAACATAGAGCCTCTCTCTTTTTGGTGGCTGTCGTGGCTTTCTTCCTTTTACTCCTGTCCTCGTGCTGATGGCAGCGTAGCGTCTGACTCTTCTCAAAGCTTTACCCAAGTGCTGGAGCGAGACGTTGGATGTATTAGGACAGCTGCCTCCATTTTAGGGAGGAGTTTTGCAGAGGAAGATGGATACCCTTTCCACAGTACCAGAATTTGCAGCGTGATTCAGTTCTGACTTGAGGCTATGTTTTGTCATTCGATGTTCACTTGTTACCCGAATGTGGTACATTTGTTGTGTTAGGAGATTAGATGGAACAATATGAATTGTGCTTTAGGTGAATAGTTTAGCAGTCTCAAATGTGCTTTTTATAGATCTACTTTTGACTTTCCGCATAGCTGTTATTATGACATTTCTAGAGCTTGTTTTTTTTTAAACGCACACGAAAAGATTTTAATCGTCTTTTTAAACGCATTTCTGGATTTGATATTACTAAAAATCAAAATATCCAAATAAAATGGTGCCTTCCGGCCCTCAGGATTTTACTGGTAAATAATGATGTGCTCTAATCCGCTGTGAAATGTTATTTGTCTGATATTATTGTATATTACTCAGGCATATAACTATGCTGTTTTTTTTGTTTGTTTGTTTGTTTTTTTAACCCTCAGGTAGCAAATTAGATAGTTTGGCCCTAAGATATATTAAATTGCAGATTGCTTTAGCAGGATTCAACCTTTTTTTGTTCAAAAGTTTAGTCATTTGAATGTGTCCTTAACATTATGTATTTATTAAAGCATTAATTTTTAAATTCTTTATTTGTTCTCGTGCATTAGACATAATCTGTTTAGTGATTCTTATCTCTATCATTGCTTAGTATCTCTAAAGATATTTGTTTCATTATGTCAAAGTATTTGTGTTGTAAACAGGACAAATTAAGATTGGGAAATATTGAATTTAAGTCCATTTTGTAGTAATGTCATTGCAACAAATAAATTTAGCAAAAAAAAAAAAAAAAAGAATATATATTAAAAAGTGTTTTCGCAATCTTTTTAAAGCATCCCAGTAATTACAGAAATGTTAAAAATAGTATTTTGTCAGTTTGTGTAAATGCAGTAATTATTATTATTATTAATAACATTAAATAATGTTAAATTGCTTTTATAAATTCAGTGTCGTTTGTATTCATAATTGAAATTTAAGTTGGACTGTTTCATCTGTGTAGAAGGAATTATTTTTGTAAGTATTGTTTTGTCTATTGTAATTGTTGTAATAAAATCCATTTTTTAATTGCTTTGATATAACGGTGTCTATTTGTATTGATAAAAACATATTTGATGGATTCATGTGATACAACTATGTTATGAACGAGACTGATTTGGAGTGTAGAGAGTGTATAAAAAACACAAAGGGCCAAGACTGTGTTGTGTGTGTGTGTGTGTGTGGGTGTGGTGTGTGTGTGTGTGTGAGAGAGAGAGAGAGTGTGTGTGTGTGTGTGTGTGATGGAGGGAGAGAGAGAGAGAGAGAGAGAGAGAGTGTGTGTGTGTGTGTGTGTGTATGTGAGAGTGTGTGTGTGTGTGTGAGAGAGAGAGAGAGAGTGTGAGAGAGAGATGAGTGAGAGAGAGAGAGATGAGTGAGAGAGAGAGAGATGTTCTGTTGTGGTGTGTGTATGTGCTGTGAGAGGTGTGTGTGTGTGTGAGAGAGAGAGAGAGAGTGTGTGTGTGTGTGTGTGGTGTTGGAGGGTGGATTTGTGGCTTAGTGTCTGGGGCCTTGTGCTTCAGTATCTGCGATACACAATGTTCTGGAAGATTCGGCCTCTTGAGTGACCCATTGGCCCTGAAAACTTGCTCGCAACTGGAAAAGCTTCAAAATGCGATACTTATGAAGGGTGTATCCGTGATTATTGGAATAGCTACTTTGAGCATAATGTTTGTAAAACTAATTATAGAAAGTAATGGTTTACGTTCACATTTGCCCTGTGTATTTATGTAATACTTATAAAATATATATGCGCTGATAATATATAGTAAACGTTTTACATGTATAAATCTTTGAAAAGTATTAACAGTTGTAATTGAAACATTATGTAATATTGTATAGTCATTTTGGATACTGTGCGACGACAAGAAATGGTAAGAACAGCAGTGAAAAAAAGAATTGACTGTTTCAAAACGCTTTAGAGGTTTTAAAATGTTAGAAGTTTGAAGATGTTTTGTAGTGCAGGTTTTTATCAGTAATACGACTAAAATGTTATGTACTGCAGCAATGAAAGTCACACGTCCTTTTGCTCATATGTTTACAATTTTCATGCAGATTTCAGGTTATTTGTTAGTTCTTTGTTTTTTTCCACGTTTATTTATAATGTTTTACATGTATATCTGCATAATTGTCTACTCTGAAAATATTAGCACTATGTACTGTTTCTTTAAAACTTTTTTTCACAGAAATATTCAAGAGTACTGAAGGTTTTAAATAATTTTTAGAATTTCTCATGAATTCTTTTATGCATAAAATCTTTTAAATTACGTTTTGAGAATGCTGAAACAAAGCTGTTCAAATTTAGTGTCTAACTGTCGCTGATACTTTGTAAAAGTTATAACAATTGTCTTGAGGATTGACACAAGAACTTCATGCCATCATATCAATCCTTTCATAGCATTCATAATTATTTGAGCTTGATAGTAAACTGTAGATTTGATACGCTGACATTGGCCAGCGATTCACTGATTCAAAGGCTATGCCAGATGAAATGCCAGTCATCGCTAAGGGTAGTTCATTTGGTTTAATTTATGAACTCCTGCACATATGATGGGTAAGTCCTTGCATTTTACTGATTCAACTCACTTTCTGTTAACAGAATGTAAGGCCAAAACACACAGCTTGGCTTTGTTAGGTGTGAACATTGTATGACTTTTTAAAGTGCTGTGTCCTTTTATCCCTCTTTAATGGCTTTTCAAAGTTGCTGATGCTATTTTCAAGCGCATTATATTACGCATTGTTCACCCTGGGTGAATTTTAAACTTTTTCGCTATTTCATTTGGATGTTTCGATCAGCCTGTAATTCAAAAGCTTAAAATTTAATAACATTGTTCAGGCTTTTGTGGAACTCAAAAACAGTTATTTTCAGATGAATTTTGCTTCCTTTTCTCATTGCAAACAGTTATATGCATGATGTTATTTGTTATGTTTCACATTTAATTTATTTATATATTTATTATTTTTTGTTATATGCATGTTTCCGCTGTCTGAATGATTTATTAAGTTTTGAAGAAGAAGTAGAAAGAAGGTTTGTTTATTCCATCCTCCCTAAAGGCATAGTATTTTAAGGAAATCTCATCTCTCGCTCTTTCTCTCTCTGTCACTCACACGCACGCCGCCACCACATCTCACCTTTACTTTTCACAGGATGATCAATTAACTGGCCCTTTTATATATCGTCGGAACGATGCCGATGAATCCCTGTATGCCACTATTTGACATTAAATCAGTGAGAAACACAAACCTTGCCGCTCCACTTCCAGCTATGACTGCGTGCATGTCAAAAATCGCTTCATATGCAAGCAGTATGTCGTTAAAGGTTCATCTTCATTCTGTCTTTTAATACCGCCATTCTGTTTGACTTTCCCTGTCTTCAGCTGTGGTTGTATAATTTTTCATAAGCGCTGTTTTGATTGATCTCAAGAGGTGACACTGATTTAACCTTGACCCCCATTTTTATTCTGTCAGGTGCTAAGGCTCACCAAACAGTCAAAAGCGTTCAGACTCATTAACAGTTCTAGGGCTAAATTTTATTTTGATGCTGTTCTGCTAAAGCATGTGTTGATGGGTTGAAAACCAAATAAACTGGTCACAGTGATTAGAGGCCAAGTGGTTAATCCCAGCAAAGAGTCTGTGACATAAACACCAAATGAACACTGCAACTCTTCGATAAGAAAGAGCCATGCGTAGGCACGCAAACATCCCAAATATCAATTTCACGTCTGATCTCCCACTGACACTCAACGTGTGAGAGTGCAGGGGTTGCAGCAAATAGGGCCTTGGTAATAGTATCATGTTATCTCCTATCAATTAGTGGCTAAAGGGGATTAACCCCTGCAACACAGAGGAAGCTGATAGGATCACTGTTGAATTTCAGGGGTCACCTGTTTCCCTCATTAGTGATGACCTCTCTTTCTGTCTGCCTCTCTGTCTGTCATTTTTATATATTCACTACTAGTTTAATAGGGGAAGTAGACTGATATGTTTTTGTGGACATGTTATCGTGAATGTCTTTTGGAAGGAGGGTTAGCTATTCGGTGATTATAGTCATGCTGTGTTGTGTTATGCTGCTGTTGTACAGGTGAGAGTGAATCAGCAATGTATTCAGAGTTGACCGCTCATTTCTCTTATAACAAGGCTAGCAGAATGAACCTCACAGTTTGAGTCTGGCTAATGTTGGTGTATCGCGGCACACAGGGAATAAACTGCTGCTGACCTTACTCTATATTCATGAACCTGTGCTGGTGTTAGTATCTCCTCAGGAAAAGGATGGTAGATTTTATAACAATAACTACTTAAAGTAGGCTTTAGGCCCGAGATATTTTTTGAAAAGTTGCCGGCCACATCGGTCCAGTGGAACGATTGTGTAAAGACATTTATTTTATCCAATTTTTATATATTTTATATGCTATATGGTAGTTACCATTTCCCACTTTGTATTTTATTTTTTTTACAACTAAAAGGTATGAGATACACAGATCAGAGATAGGTGAAAACAAATGAAACTAAATGTATTTCACACTCTCAACTATCACACATTAAATATTCAACACTGCCAGTATAGTAGAACTGCTGTGATTCAAACTGATACATCTGGTTTTATTAACGGTTTCGTCTCTGACTTAGAGGATAGCCAATGACTGTATAAAATTTTGGGGTGGCCAAAGAAATTTAGGTCTCCTGTCTGGACACCTCCTTGACAAAAGGGTGAGTAGATGATGACAGAATTACATTTTTTGTGTGAAATATTCTTTCTGCTTTCTTACCAGTTAATTTGTGCTGGTATACAGCAAATTAGTAGTTGACATAAAATCATTTTATTAAGTTGAAATTTTCTACGATGTGAAATGGTTTACTCCATCTTAAAGGTATTTAGCTCTATAAAGCATTTAGCTCATTCTGTTATTTCTTGCTGATTTTTGACCTTGTGATAATTGACAAACTACAATTGAATATTTATACTTTTAATATACATATTATACTAAGGCCTTGAAATGAACTTGTGAAGTTAAGAAAAAGTGAAAAAGAAAAGTGAACAGGTACTAAAGTTACTATTTTGCCTTATTCATAAAATATTAATTTTAACTTAAAATCTTGATGTTAATAATAATCGCACGGACATCCTACCCATAGGTGAATGTCACAAAAACTAACCCCAAGTTTAAACGAAAAAATAACAAATTTCATTTAGTCATTTTGCATACACAAAATGAACCATTTACAAAAAAACAAAAAGGTTTGCATTGCGTTGGTACATTATTACACATTTGCCCCTAAATTCTCATTACTGTAATAGTATTTAACATATTTAAAAGGTGGATTTTTGTCAACTTTAATTGAATTCTTGAATTCTAATTTACATTAACATTTTTATAGAAATGCATTGTGAAAACGGGACAGTTCATGAAGAACAGCCTGTTCCAGTCCATGCTCCATGCAGTTGTGGAGTGTTTGCATCAGGAAAAGAACACTAATTTATCTTAGCTGCCAGTGTTTTTTTTTAAACAGAATGTAACCCTTTTAGATGTTCTCTGCTGCAAGCTAGAAGTCTGTTTTTATTTCTCTGAATTTTGTAACAAGAAGTGTAGGTTGAAATTGAGCTTTCTTAAATGCTGAAGATAAAGTGTGAGTTTTTTTTTTAATTGGTTATCGAACATCTGTAAGGATGTTCCCTATTGTTAACTGTAATTAACTGTAAACTGTATAAAAAAACACCTTTAACTTCCTTCATGTACCTTTAACTTCAGTGTTATTTCTGACATACTTTTTAAGGGATTCTGACGGCTTCAAAATCAGTGTGTATATTTTTTTGAATTATGTACAGAAATGGTCAGAAGTGTTTAATGAGTGAAAAAATATTCAGAAGATAAGGACCCCCCCCCCCCCCCCCCCCCCCATTCTGGTTCTTTACAACCACATGGAATAAAAAGTCCTTGTGTTATATATTTGTAGCTCTATTAGGGGTTTACATTAATAAACAACACACAACCGCAGATGTGTTTGAATTTAGATAACTTTTTTTATTGACATGAATTGTATCCACATGCCCATAACATTTCCAACAGTTATTAGCTGACTATTAATAAATGGCAAGTGTACATAACATACAGAGCGTAAAGAAGTTTGAAGTAAACAAAATCAACAACCTAGAGTGATGAAGAACCAATTTCCGTAAATTCTTCACATCCTCTATGATGCCTTAACTAATCATCATTTTGGTTTGTCTGAGTGGCCGTTTCTCCTGCAGATGACAGGTGTGGGATGTGAGCATCGGAAATACAATTGAGTTTAAGCGTGATCCATCTGCTTATTAAAAACAGTATGTTTACAAAGGCCAAAAGTTAGCAAAAATGGAAAATTGTCACAATGTTAAAGGAAAAAGTGATCTAAATTCATGGGATAGCTTTATGATTTTGTGATTGGTATGTTTATGCAAAAATCTACCCTATGATATACATACAATCAATATCTCTGTTGCCAGAAAGACTACAGAGAAGTATCCTCCAGCTTAACAAGCTGTATTTAAAGGGTTCATATGTGTTTTGCTAAAAAGACCTTATTTGGTGTATTTGGTTTATTGTTTATGCTGTTTAAGGTTAAAAAAAACACATTTTTTTCCACATACTGTACATTTTTTTTTCTCCTCTATGCCCCGCCTTTCTGAATTGCGTAGATTTTTACAAAGCTCATTGTTTTGAAAAGTGAGGTGTGCTCTGATTGGACAGCTATCCGGTGCGTTTTGATTGGCCGAATACCTCAATCGTGTGACGTAAATGTTACGCCCTTACCATACTGTGATACCCTGTCAGGCCGACGACGAGACAAAAACATTAAACCCATTATAAACAAGGCATTTGTAGCATCCAGTGGGCACATAATTACTGATTATAATTACTTAAACTGTCTTTTTACGCATTGCATTGCATCGCGTCGCGTAAACATAAAAACATGTCTGCACTTGTGATCGGAGAAATGACAACACACGCTACTCTACACTGCCAACTCGCGTTTGATCGTCAGTGAAATTCTTTAAATATAAAAAACTTACTTTACAGTCTGTGAGTCAGAACAGCAGGCATTGTAGTCTACTCTCCCAGGATCATGAAACGGTCCTCCATAAAATGTGCTGCACGCATCTGAATATTTGGGTTTAACTGTTACAGTGTTGTAAATACACCTTAACCACTGATTTCTAGTATAACCAAATTTTCCCACATCGTGAAGTGATATGTGAGGGTGTGTTAGAACGGCCGTTTAGGTGTGCCTGGCTCTACTTTTATAAGAATAGCTCTTTGGATTGAGACTTTAGTCGTTGCAACGTTACAGATCTTCTTTATGCAACAAGAACTTGTAACACTCCAAAGACCAGACCAATTTTAAATCGCATCATATGACCCCTTTAAATTTGTATTTAAATTAAAATGACTATTTACCTGTTACAGTCTGATCGTTGGATTGATGAGCTCCAGAAAATCATTAATGAGGTGCTTGACAGTAACAGATTTGAAAAATAAAAGGGTGGGAACAAAGAAACCTAAATTCTATAACACAAATAACCATTTCAGCATATAAGTGTTCTTCAGAATGAAATGGTTCTAAATAGAACAGTTACATGTAAAGAACCTTTAAAGAACCATCTTTTTTAAGAGTGTACATTGTCCAACAAGTTAATCACTGTAAGTATCACAGTAAATAAGGTTTTGAGTGATTTATTATTCATAATGAATGAAACACTCTAATAAATATTTACTTTTGTTCTGTCAGTGCTTGTATAATGTTGTGATATAAGTTTCTACAACTTAGGAAGAGGGAAAGGTTAGACACTGCCCTTGAAATAATGCAATCCTTTCTAGCCAATCATAATCTTTATTTTTATCGGGACTATAGAAATCATGAATGAAAGGCTGTTTCATTAATCACAGGATGTTCCTATAGAAATGTGCAGCTCAATATCAAAATGCACATTACATGCTTCAGCCGGAGATTCTTTTTAAAATCATGTGTCAGTTAGCAGACAGTAAGTTTGCATAGCTAATAGTTTTTGTGAATTTCTCTCCATGTTCGCCAGTCGTTTCCCCGCCGCTCATGCCGTTGTAATAAAGATGCTGCCGCAGATGTTCATTAACCGGGTGCTTCAGGCAAGTATGCAGTAAGAAAACACATGCTGTCTTTGGCTTTCCAGCTGTGTGGATGTCCATCAAACTCTGCAAATCTTTTTTATACTTCAAAAGAGGTAGCCTAATGTAATTGACTTGACAGACTTTTGACATGTTGGCAAAAAATGGCAGCAACTTTCACTCAGCTGTACTTCAGAGTCAACTTCAGTGTAAGAAGTCATGCTAATGATCATATTGTGCATTGTGATTATTAGGCTATATATATAATGGTTTTGTAGTACAAGCAAGAACAAAATATTTGAGCTAAACTTACCAGTGCACAGCTTTTGCATATGCAAATATAGCCTACATATATATCATGTATTATATCATATTATATTTATTAGGTAACTATTGGTAACTGGACACTGTCCTTCTCTGTGCGATACGAGAATCGATACGCTGGCGCCAAATATCAATATTTTAATTAATAAAATAAGGCGCTCTAATTAGATTTCCCTGTAGCGTCGCTACTTCATGGCTCCTCGAGCTGGCGCTCAACGCATGAATGAGGGAAATGTGAACATAAGTTAACTAGCCTAAGAAATAAAATTAACCATGGTTTTATTGTAGTAAAAGTGTAGTAACCATGTTATTTATTTATTGGCGATATTGTTACCATTTGTATACCTAGTTTTTACTACAAATACCATTGTAAAGGGGGTCATGATGTTGCTAAAAAGAACATTAGTTTGTGTATTTGGTGTAATGAAATGTGTTTATGCGGTTTAAGGTTAAAAAAACACATTATTTTCCACATACTGTACATTATTAGTATATTTCTGAAACGCTTCGATTCTTACAAAGCTCATCGGTCTGAAAAGCGAGGTGTGCTCTGATTGGCCAGCTATCCAGTGCGTTGTGATTGGCTGAATACCTCAAGCGTGTGACTGGGATGGAGCAACTAGACAAAAACATTAAAACCCATTATAAACAAGGCATTTGTTGCATCCAGTGGGGACTAATTACGGATTATAATGACTTATACTGTCTTTACGCATTTCGTTGCATTGCGCCGCATAAACATAACACCATTCACATTTTGATCGGAGAAACCGCCAAACACAGCCGCTTTACCTGGCCAAACTCGCGTTGGATCATCAGTGGCAAATCCTTAAAACCTTAAACGTACTTCCAGTCTAGTGAGTCAGAACAGCTGGCATTGTAGTCTACTCTCAGGAAACAGTCCTCCATACAATGCGCTGCACACATCTGAATATTTGGGTTGTACTGTTCTGGAGCAGTGTTGTAAATACAACTTATTAACCACTGATTTCTAGTTGTGTCTTATTTTGGAAGGCCAAACAAAGTATTTCGCTTTCACAACGAAACACACAGCTCACGACACGCGGGCTTGCGCAACCACATGTGACGACCCCGGGCTGGACTCCGCTTCGTTCACGGTGTAAGCCGATCCGGCGATCCACAGCACGAAGTTGATGTATTTCCCCAGCGACCAGCACAGATCAGCTCCAGGCATCCGGCGGATAGCGTCCTCTTTTGGAAGGCCAAACAAAGTAGTTTTGTTTTCACAACGAAACACACAGCGCCTCACGACATGGCGGCAATACTAACAACAATACTCACAGCGAGAATAAATTTTGCACCTTCTTTCTTGCGTGAACATTTGGCGGCTTAGCAATCTTCCACATCGTGAATTAGACTGTGGGGGTGTTAGAATGCACCTTTTAGGTAACGGTTTTATAAGAAATCTCTTTGATTTGGACCTTTAGTCTTTGCAGATTTCTTATGCCCAGATCACCCAAGAGAAAGGAAAAATTTAACATGGTTATGTAGCAAAACCATGGTAATTTGTGTTCCCATGGTTTAACTATATGTAACGATTGTTTTTTTTGTTTTATTTTGGTAAACCATAGTTTTTCGTATGGATGGCGGACCAGTGTGTGAGTAAATATAAGGACCGATCCCCAATTTAAGTCCAAAGCTCTGGACCCCCCTCGGCTTTTAACCATTGATGGGACAAGACAATCACAAAGAGCGTGATATGCAAGAACTGATTATTTGCATCTTAAGCCTTGCCGGTACACATTTCCATTTTGCGTCTGTTCTGAAAGCGCGCACAACTAAAAAGCTGTGAATAGCGCCTGTTTACTAACCGAATATCTTCGTGTCGATGTGCGCTAAAGACCGTAAAAACACAAGGTTCCATATAATCACTGTTTTGTTATTTCCAAATGAAATACACATTCATCAAAACTGACGTGGGCAGCTCTAAAGTGACCGCAATCAAGAATCTTAAAGGGGTCATATGATGCTATGTTAAAGATCATTATTTTGGGTATTTGGTGTAACAAAATTTGTTGACATGCGTTAATGTTCAAAAAACACATTATTTTTCCAATACTGTACATTATTGTAGGTCCTCTATGCCCCGCCTCTCTCAAACACTTCGTTTTCAACAAAGCCCCCTCCTTTGACAAGCGCAGTCTGCTCTGATTGGCCAGCTGACCCAGAGCATTGTGATTGGCCGAACACCGCAAGAACTCGTCGGAAATGTAACTCCCCTTACCACAATCGCAGCTTCATCTTTCAAAATAAATGTAGACAGTAAATAATGTCATTAGTTTTTACCATCAGTTCAAGCCCGAAAGGCAACAGAGTCGCGGGACAGACACAGTGATGATGCAGTACACAAGCCGACAGCTGACGTGTTATGATTTCTGACATGCAGTTCACTCTCCTGTGATGTGACCCTGTTCCCCTCTCACACACACACACAACGCGTTACTCTGCGCTGCGCAAAACTCCGCATTTGAACAGTCAATAGCAAATACTTAAACTAATAACAAAACATACTTACAGTCGCTGATTCAGAAGCGCCAGATTGTCATAGCAATGTCGGAATTGACCCTTTTTTTTTTTTTAGAAATACCCTTTGTGCACAGCCAGCTTTGTACTCTTCTAGGTTCAAAAAACTGTTGTTCATAAAATGCGTTGCACAAATTCGAATATCTGTGTTGTGCTGTTTTGTTGTAAATAAATTTTAACCAATGATTCCTAATTGCATCTGCGTCCAGAGGCCAAATAAAGTGCTTTTGCTTTCGCACTGAAACACAGCGTCTCCCTGACATGGCTGCATCAACACTACTGCTGTTCCTGAAACCACGCCTTCTTTCTTTGCGTGCACATTTGGGCGGCATTATGCTAATATTTCCACATAGTGACGTAGATATGTGGGGGCGTGTTAGAACGAGCCGTTTTAGGTAGGCGTGGTTGACTCTTAACTTTTATAAAGAATATCTCTTTGGATTTGAGACTTTAGTCTTTGCAACTTTACAGATCTCTTTATGCACCAAGAGCTTGTACCACTTCAAAGAGAAAGTACAAATTGAAAATATGACCTTTAACACTGCTGCCCTTGTCATTAAAGTGATATTCCCCCAACCTTTACGCACGCTCATGTTTCTCCAAACCTGTATTAAGTTCTTTCTTTGTGCGGAACGCAAAAGAAGATTTTTGGGTAACCACAACAGTTGCTGTCCATACTTTGATCAAAGAAAAAACAAACATACATGGTCACTGGGGACCAGCACTGTTTGTTACCCACCTTACAAATAACTGTTGTTCAACAAGAAGAAACTCCTTCATTTTAAAACAACTTGCGAGTGATTTCATTATAGAATTTTCATTTTTGCACAATTTTCTGCAGTTTGGACATAAATGGAGAGAGATAATCTGCAATTTAACCTTTTCACAGGCATTTTGTTTCTATAGTTAGACAGATATCATGATGTATCATTATAGGATTGTCTAGCAATATATCGATTATCGTAGAATTGCTGTATCATGATATTATTAGTATCGTGAGCCATGTATCGTGATTCGTATCGTATCGTGAGGTACCCTGTGATTCCCACCCCTACTGGACACTAATCAACAAAATAGACATTAGCATCAGTAATGCCCCTTTTAGATTTATTGTAAGTTTGAAGACTTTTGAGTAAATGAACATTTATAGATAATTTGATAAAAATTAAAAAATGTTTGCTTTAAAGCATCAACATTGTTTTTTTCCACTGTTTACTAAGAAACATGAAAACGAACA
Organism: Sinocyclocheilus anophthalmus; assembly: GCA_018155175.1. Lineage (NCBI taxonomy): Eukaryota > Metazoa > Chordata > Actinopteri > Cypriniformes > Cyprinidae > Sinocyclocheilus > Sinocyclocheilus anophthalmus. The sequence continues at coordinate 63,884 of JADLZN010008866.1, read as the reverse complement.
TGATGGTAATATTTAACGAAATTTTTCTAAGAATGGTTGTAATATATACATTTTTTTTTATTAGTTTAGAGACCATGTTTGCGTTTGTTTTTTAAATGCATCATAGCAAGGTGAATTTTAAAATGAAATATACTATCAAGTACATTATGATAAATTTGACCAGTTGTTTTACACTGCGATAGATTGTAATTTGTAAAAAAAAAACTAAAAAAAAAACTTGTGTTATATGTCCACCAACTTTTTAATATCGAAGTGATTCAGCTGTGCTGTTCCGCAAGGAAAAAATAATGATAATCGTTTTCTGTGCAGTATGGTAAGTTAATAAAACTAATTTTAGCATAGAAGACTTGGACAGTACCCTCCACAGCACAGGCCTCGCAGACTCATCTGTGTCTGGTGAAAATAGCATAGAAAAGAGAGTTAATTATTTCCACCCAAACCCAAAATGCCTCTGTCTCTCTCTACACAGATTGGCTTGCGATTTGCATGAGGATTTTGAGAAGCTTTTCAGTATGTTTGCCGTGTCTGTCCTGGCTGTCTGTTTAAACAGACCCCGAGTAATGAAGAAGAGGAGATGGAAGGAAGGAGGGAGGGAGGGAGAAAAGAGGAGGTGTGCTAAACCCTGGTTTCCCTCCTCAGCCCTTTTGGGATATGAAGGCCCCAGATGGTGTAGGGGTGTGAAAGCCGCATTGTGTGTGCATGTTTATATGGAAGTGTCTGTCTATCTGTCTGTCTGTACGTTCATTCCGAAATCAGGGGCGTCCTTAGTAAAAGAACCCGGCCCTAATGTCATCTGTTTGAGTGGAAGCTTGTCTCTGTCTCTGAATGGAGACAAAGGAGAGTGGACACAACTCCCCCCCTCCCCATTATCTTTGTCCCCGTTGCCCTCTGCAGCCCAGAGCCTGACACCCAGCACTGGGGGCTTTGATTAGCCAAGTAGAGACATTGGGGGGTCACACTACCCTCTGCCCTGATTAGCCTGCACTTGGCCCCTGCTGACCCCTCCTTCTGAAGAGAATCATGTGAGGGGTCTGGAGATATTGAGACGGGGCATTCGGGAAGGAACCCTAATGCCCTGGACCTTCTAGACTCTGCAGTACAATAGATTGTACCGTTTCAGGTTGTTGATTAAATGTTTCTACCCTCTCTCTCTCTCTCTCTCTCCCTCTCTCTTTAATTTATTATTTTGGAAGACAACTATGGTCAGTAATTGCACTGTAGTTTGAGGATTTTTTTCCCCGAAACTTTTAAACTGGGATCATTCCTGGTCAAATTTATTGAACACAACACAAGTCAGAAAAAATTATCCTGATCCCACATTGTGAGACATCACATTTTCTGTAAGTATTTTTATTAACCAAATTAACAATTCTACCTTGATCCCCCCCCCCCTTTTTTTTTGTATTGCCTTTCTTTGTGGGTGTTATTTATTTGGGGAAAAAAATCAGTATTTCATTTTGGGATAAAGTTTTTAAATGATTTTCATTAGAATGTCATACCAAATGCATTATATTTAGATGAATATATGGTAGTTGATGTTAATATTACGTTACAGCCATACGTGCAACAACATCAAATATGTAATTTTTCTGTTATTTCCTCTTGATTTTAATTACTTTCTTTAAAAAATGTAGGTTTCAAATCTAATTCACACATGGGATGAATGTTATGAACTGTGAAAAAATATTTATTTGTTACACTTAAGGTGGAAGGCACTGAATCTTAAAAACTACATCATTGTCCTTATTTTCTTGTATTATGCTGAGTCAAGATCTCTGGTAAAATATGATGATTGTGCCTTTTGGGAGTTAGATACACAAAACCCGATGACAGGTGAAAAATTTGGTCACCGGAATATTGCAATTTCAAAATCTTTCTGAAATGCTGGTGTGAATGCTGTGTGTACGCATTGGTTTACTGTTCATTATGAATGGCTGTAGGCATAGTTTGCTCACTGAAAGTGCAGGAAGTGCCGCTGTTGTTGTTCCTGTGCGGGTGGGTGGGTGCCTGCACTCCTTCTGCTACTGCTGCTTTGCCATCATGCAGCAGTTTACTCAACAGATCTAGAGTCTGTGATGGTCGAGTGTTCTGTCAGGAATGATTCTGGGCGGATTAGATCAATCTGATCCTGGAACAGCCGATATGGAGGTGGTTTGTAGGAAAGGCGGGGGGTTGTTATGGCGTACTCTGTGTGGCTGCTCCTGCCCCGCCCTCTAACCAGCCACTCAGAGCCAAGAAAATGGCAGATGCAGTGAGCTGCCAAGAGAACACCGATTCTCCACCCACCCCTCCATTTCCCCAATCCCCCACCCATCTTCCCTGCTCGCCTTTTCCCATGTTTTGTCACTTTTGAGGTAAAATGAAATGGAATGTTGTGTCCTTTGCTGTCTAAATGTCTCAAACCTTTAACACTGACACTATTAACGCCAGCTCTTCCATGCCCATGTTTGTGTTAAAATGAAACATACCACACCGCTAAGAGTTTCTGTGGATAAAAATAAAATCAAACTAAATGTTCTTCTCCAATCATCCATATCCTCACACATAGACACTTTCCGCTGAACACTTTCTTCACCACTGTGCGTAACCATGAAGAGTGTAATAGGAGTAGGCCTAATTAACCTCATATGGGAGATGCTATAGTAAATGCATTTCATGGCAGTCAAAACGTCATGAATGTTTTAATGAAGCCTGTCATATGTATGTCATTTGTGATGAATGGAAGTAGTCAGGGTTTTTCACTGCTGTACTCCCACATGGCAGATGATTGAGAGTGGAGAATCTGGATTGCTGTTGGAAAATAAGCACATTTACTCAGGTGTTTACACTGTTATGGCAAAGTTTAATTCACTAATGTGTCTAATTAAATCGTTGTAACCAAGAAACAGTCTTAACAATGACCCAGTGTGTTTGCCTGTCTTGTGCTTGGCTTTGCCAGCACACCAGAGAGAGCCAGGGCAGGTCCACGAAGGATGTAATATAACTCCCCCTGACTATACTATAATGGAGAAGACACGTTGTCTCTACCCTCTCTGATATTGACTTTCTCTGAATGTATTTGTGTATGTGAGCAAGTTAGGAGAAAATATCAAAATTATTCTGTGGAAAGCATGTGACCCTCCCTATTTTCCTGCTTGATGATAAAATGGAGCTCGACAGTTCAAATGAATAGATCATTGCATGTCGGACTGAAAATTACACACTGTATACTTGAATGCTGTACTTTCATATGGTGTCATTGAATTTTAATTCTGCATTCTTTTGTATTTTGCATTGATGTGTCTCACTGATGTTCTTTTTGTGAATTTGTCTGTTTGTCACCGCGAAGAGGAACAGAAATGACGTGTCTGCAGAGATGATACAGGTAGTAATATTAATGTAATTGTATGTGTATCTCTTTTTACTGCATTGTTCTCTCCCTCACTATCTATAAAGCACTGTTCTCTACTCTCACTTTCTTTCTCTCACTATTTCATATATCACTGAAGCAGAACAGCTTTAACTACTTCCATACGATCAATACAGATTTATAGCACAATTTTAAAAATCTGTATAATATTAGATGTTTAGCTTAAGTTAACTTCTAGTTCTTTTGACGAGTTGCACAAATGATCCACACTGTGATAATACAATGTTAGACCTGTTTGTTCAAGCTTGTTTAATTTCTCAAATGTCTTCTTTAAATATAATACTCACCCTTTGTCATTTTGTTTTATTAACATGATCATTATGTATTATCCAAATTAATATATCAAGAAGTAATTGAGACTTGTAGATAAATTAGTATTTTGTCTGTATTCCAAGTCCTTTTATTATTGCTTATCATCCATATGCTGCATAAATACAGCCTTTTTTAAATAAAGAAATAAACTCACCACAGCAGTAAATGCAAATGAATTGCATTTTAGATGCAGTGTAATGATTTTATTATTTACATTTGTAATGAGTGCTTAGTGTAGGTGTAATTGTAAAAAAAAAAAAGAAATCTACAGGCATTTAGTTTTCAATTTAAATGCACTGAAACTAAGTTTAAACGTGTTTATATATATATATATATCCGTAAGGAGCTAGCATACACGCATCATTCGCTTAATATTTGTAGACCTTTTAACTGAATAGAAGGGGGGGGGGGGGGGGGTGGGGGGGGGGGGGGGGGGGTGGGTTTTAAATGGTTTATCATGGTTATTTGGCGTCACGGCCATTTATTTTCTCCAAATGTCGTACAGTATAAGGTCAAAAGTCGCTGTGCTGTATTAGAAAGATGACAGCAACCATTCTGGAAAGGTCAGCCACTCAGTTTGTTTCCAAAGGCAAAGTGCCACACTAGTGATTTCTTTGAGCTTTTGATTTACTTGATATTAGTTTTAGTTAATGATATATCTCCCTGTGTAATGACAGAAGTAAACTTGCAAAGCTTTTTCTGTGCAAGTGTGAACACATCTACATCAGATTACTTTAATTGTACTTTGACTTTTAAATAACAATACATTTGTTTTGTTTTTATTCAGGGCCAGACAGTTAACATGTTTTTTTGTAAAAGAAATTTAAGGAGTCTATTCAGCATGGCTGTTTTATTAATACCAAATCCCAAGGATTTGCAATTCACAATTCAAAATAACTGTTTGCTGTTTTAATATATTTTAAAATGTAATTTATTCCTGTGATAGCAAAAATGAATTTTTAGCATTCTTCAGTGTCACATGATTACAAAATCATTCTGCTGATTTGCTGTTCAAGAAACATTTCTTCTTCTTATCAATTTTGAAAAAATGTGTTGTTTTGTTTTTTAATATTTTGTGGAAACTGATGAATAAAAAGTTTATTAAAATAAATTATTTGCAATATCATACATTTCTTTACTGTCACTTATGATCCATTTAATACATCCTTCCTGAATAAGTGTTTTTTTTATCCTACTGACCCCCAACTTTTGAACTGTAGTGTAATAGATATTCATCCATGTCTCCATGAGTACAATTTTATTCTTAATTGCTTTTTTAATATGTATACAATTAAAAACAAAAAAAAACAAAAAAACTTTTTAGAGGACAGCTAAAAATGTATTTTGTGGTTTCCATTAAGTTATTTTAAACTTTAGAGTTGTTAATATTTATTTCACTCTGAAATCACTTTTAACAGGTGCAGATGCCAGTCACTAACTTCAATGACTGGCACTTGTACCTTACATGCACATTAAAATCTCTCATTAAGCTTTTTTTTAAATGAGTGTAACCCATGTGGAGGTGGTGGTATGTGTGTGTGAGACTTAAGAGAGAGACAGAGCGAGAAAAAGCAAGAGACTGGAGTTTCAATGCCTCTGCTTCCTTTTGTCCTCTGAGTTGACTTCTTAGGAGCCCATTGCCCGAGTTCCATACATGAGAGATCAAGAGTTACCAAGGTGCTCAGGAGATAGACACAGACACACACTCACACTCACACTCATTCACTCAGACTCATTTCTTTGCATGTCAGAGCCCTGCTGGGGTTTCAGTAGAGGTCACTGACACCGCACCGTGGGAGCTTCCCCTAAATGAAAACCACCCTGTGTATTGTTTAATTTGTGTAGTGTTGTTGTGGTGTGTGTGTGTGTGTGTGTGTTGCTTTCTGAAAACGGTAAGGTGCTAAAGAAGAGGGTCTTGAATTGATTTAGTTATTATATTACTGTGAAGGTATGTTATGATGGAACTGACCCCATCTTAGAACTATATTTACTCATTATGGAATAGTATAAAGAGATATATTAGTCAGGGGATTTTCTGTGAAGTAGAACTTGAATGGTCTTCCACAAAATCTCAGTAAAAGTTTTGTGTAATTTGAGAGTTAAAGTTGTAGGTGTGCACCTGTATATAACATAGATACACTAGAGTTGAGGCTAAGATATGAGATACTCTTTTCCCATCAACTAGCTGCAGCATTAACTTGTATTGTAACAAGATTAAAATATATTTGTCCTGCGGATTAGCATTCTTTACCGTCCTTTTCGTTTCTTTGCCGGACCGGTCTGCGTATGTGCAGCAGTCTTTTTGATCTGCCGTGCGTAGTGAGGACCCTGGCTTGGGTCTGGCCATCCGAGGGCCTGGTGTGAAATCGGCCTGATGTCATCCCTTTTGTCCCCCATTTGCATCCCTCACTCTTTTAATGACGTTTCCGAACCTCGCAGGCGCATTCCTCAGTGGTCCATAGGAAGCGTTTGGAGAACTCAGGGCAGAAAAGCACAGTGGGAGTGTTTGGAGAGTTTGGGGGGGGTCGAGGGTGTGTGGATCTTTTGTATGGAAAGCAGACGAGTAGACATCCGTATTCTGATACTTTCCCTCCACCTCAGGCTTTTCTGTTGTTTGTCTGAATTGATAGCAGGCAAAGTTGAAGTTTGACAGAAATTGTATAATTTGATCATGTATAAATGAATGATGCCTTTAATGAAAGCACACTGTCGTGGCCAGAAGTGTATCTTGGTGTGTATCTTAGCAGTGTAAATACAACAGGTTATGACTACAGTTTTCAGTCATTGACAATAGTGTACTTCCTTACCCTAGAAGAGTGTTTTTATGTGCACATAATTGACACTTAAAAACTACCTTCTGAGACATATATGAATTTGAGATGATAGTTCAAGTGTAAATATATAAATAAAGTGTATGTGTGTGTGATAGAGAAAGTTAAATGTGGGTGTAAGGTGAAGAAAGCGAGAGCTGAACGGGGTGTGGGCAGGACTGGGGACTATTCCTTGCAGAGGAAATAAGCCACCTGCAGCCATGACAGGAGGTGTTGACCTTCATTTGGGGTTTCTCCCTCTCTCTCTCTGTCTCTACATCTCTTTCTTTCTCCCTCTCTCTCTTTCTCTCTCTCTCTCACACACACACACTCTCACACACTCTCTGTCTGTCTCTCCTTCCTTTGCTCACACAAACACACATACTTCTGCTCTAAGAAGCCGTCAGGGACTCTCCCACTCACCCATTGGGCTCACTTTCCTCTAAAGGGGTGCTAAGAAAAGAAATGTAGATGAGGCATTGTCATTGAGCAGGTCAGTGCATGGGAAATGCCAGTTGTCTATGCCCCCCCTTCACCTCCCCCCAGAGGACAGGTAGACTATGACCAGATGATTTTTTCAACTAAAGATCATTTACATATTTTAGGGAAAGTCAAGTTACTGTTTGAGTGACTTACCTAACTGATACTAAAAGGACATATCTTTTATATGTGTTTAAAAAGTAGTTTAGATGTTGTTGAGTCCTGTTGTCTGGCTGATCTCTGGCAGCCCCTACGCAAACATTCGTTTTAATTGTCCAGAAAAATGTTGTTAGTTAATTTTGTCTGTTTAGGGGCAAATTTTCTGCTTTTATTTTATTTTGTATGTATAAATAACATGATTGTTGGCCTGCAGATATTATAGAGCATTGTATTAGGTGGTCTATGAAGTTTGTTGGTCTGTCAATATTGTAAGATATTGTATTAGGTGGTCTACAAAGTTTATATGAAGTTTGTTATACTGCACATATAGACAATGAAACCTGAATCTAACCAGATTTTGTTTTACCCCAAATGCATTTGTTTTAAAATGTTATTTGCTCAAAAATTATACTTTTCACAATTTCATTTAAATGGTTTAAATATTTTTTTTCTTTGTCTTCAACTCTCACAGATTTATATTTAGAATTTACAGTGATTTGATTTGCGGTGCACTTTTGATCAAAGCCACTCCTTAAAAAGCTGACCAGTGATCACTGTATTTCTTCTGGTGATTGAAGGTTGGTTGTGACTTTTAATGAGCAGTATACATTTTTATGAGATTCTGAACTGATGAGAATCTCAATTTTATTTTTTTTATTTATTTTTTGGTTTGTTATTGAACTTTAAAGTGAAATGTTAGTGTCCGGTTTAAAATAAACTCTGCAAATTCCCCCAGAACGGAGAATGCGTCGCAAGTTCGTTTTTCTAACAATGGCTGTTAATTAATGCGTTTGTCAAAAACAGTGGTTGTTCCTATGATATTTTACCAGGAATTAATACAGATCGTGTTTTCTAAAGCGTAGGCTCTGCATTATTCCAAAATCATTGTTTCTGTCTAAATAAAACTAATAAATGAGTCTAATTTGCATGTTGATATCTAATGGGAACTTTTTATTTAGAAATAACTTTTTTCCCCAGCTAAAAATCTATACACAAGGCCCCGAGCATACACTCTAAAAAATGCTGGGTTGTTTCAACCCAATGTTGGGTCAAATATGGACTAACCCAACTGCTGGTTAAAAAGCTCTTTACAAATGTAACCAAAATTAACCCAAAAGTTGGGTTCGTCCATATTTGACCCAACATTGGTTTGAAACAACCCAGCATTTTTAGAGTGTAGGCTACTGAGTCCCCGTCTCCCCGCACGTCCCTTTTGAGTGATTTCAAAGGCTATGGAATACAGTCAACTTTAAACTATCAAGCGCTTCTGTGGCAATGACTCCGTTTCTGTCGTCCCAGTCAGGTGCCTGGGGCAGGGTAAAGGGTTACAACAGAAATTCGCTGATGCAGAGATTTTGTTCAGATGCAGAGAGTTCAAAGAAGTTAAACAAATGAAGGGGGGTGGGGGGACACACCCAAAGTGCCATGTGTTTGTTGGTGATTATTATATAAGCTTTATGGATATCTGCAATGCTTCTCAAATGCTTACTGATGGTGCATTAGCGACTCACTCCTGATTTGGTAAAGCTTTGTGTGCCAACGCTGTGCCGTCATGTCCGCTGGGCTCAGCTCCCACTTGACGAGAGTAGGCTATGGCACGTCCTTTAGGAGCAAGATAAGGCTGGAGCGCGAGATAGCTATTAAATCTTACAGTAGAAGCAAATAAATAAGCTATTGAGACATTGATAACTATTATTCTTATTGTTTATTTAATTCTTATCAAGATTTCAGGAGGCAGTTAATTACACAATTAATACGTACGTGATACAAATTATTTACACATATAACAAACATTACCTGTAAACACAAAATAAAAATAGCATTGTATTATCTCATTTTTTTCTTTTCAGCTTTCAACATAGCTTTTATAGATAGATCTTCGCTGATGAGTAAATTCATTAGGTCGTATATCAGCTAGAAGGCCATATTCATAGATATGCTCATATGCGATTGAACTAATACTGTTTCTCTGATTCGGCACAGTTCTGTGTTATTAAGTTCGCACTTGAACTTGTAAGGCAAAGTGTGTTAAGTTTGGTGGCTAAATAGTCACACACTCTTTTCATGTGTAAAACAAAAAGATTCAAAAAGGAAAAACTCCACAATTTGGTATATGGATACAGTCTGCAACTTAAATCTCGATCATACCTTTTTAACTTTTCTAAACACGCGTGAATATGCCCTAATATGACAATTTGCAGCTTTCATGCAAAGGCCCCAATACCGCTTCATTCACATAAAGAAGTTATTGCAATATAAATAAGCAATTTAAACACCTTAGAAATCTACTCTCACATAAAAAGCAACACCGGTCATTGGATAAAGTTTTTTTCCTTAATATAATCTATTAATACATAACAAATATGAATTCAACATTAAACCGTATTTTACATCTGTCATACAGTACACGCGTGTCTTTTTTTTTATTCCATATGTGTGTGTTTATATATATATATATATATATATATATAGACTCTATCATGATATATTTTTTATATTTTGGATGTGTTGTGGCGCTTAGGCTTTTGTCAAGAGTGCGCATAAGCGAAATCATTGTCAGTGCTACACGTTTACAGGCAGCATTATAATGATTAAAACATACTTTGCTACAAAAGATGATTATATTGCTCTTTTATAAAACTATGTATGCGATTTAAGACGCTGCGGTACATTTGTTTATTTATTTAGCGCACCTATTGAAATGTTTTGCCCAGGCTATGAAGGTTAATCCAATGTTATTTCGTTTATGTTAGGCTATTTCACATGGTAGTTCACCCAGATAACCTACAATGTAATGCACTATTGTTAACGACGTTCTTGCGCGTGTTTTATTTATTTATTTGCTTTTCTTCTCCAATTCACTCATTAAAATGAACCAGGCTAAGACTGTGAATTTATTTACAATAAAAAGAACAGTGTCTTTCTTTTCTTTTGTTGTTTTGTTTAAAAAATCCTGCTGAGATCCGACGATTGCTGCGTCCATGTTGTATCAAACATCAAATCAAATACGATAAACGTGTAAATAACACAACTCTAATGCATTTCATAGTACTCACAGTTGCCTGGATGCAGCAGAAAAGACTCTTTGGACTTAAGCAAGGTTTTCGCTTTTTTTCTCTCTCTTTTCAACAGCTAATACATGTATATAAACTCCCGTTGTGTTAATCGTGGAAAACGCTTGGTTCTAGTGACAGCATGACAAAGAAGAACGATAAAAACACTTGTTTCTTAAGAGAGCCACTCTGCCCAAGTGCAAAAAACGGCACCTATATAGCCTATTTTTGAAATAATTTGACCATTAGGCTATTTCATAAGAGAATTGTATTCAATAAATGTATTTTTTGCAATAATTCGATATAGCCTCTATTTAACGTCAGTAATGCTGGTATATTTATTAACTGGCCCTTTATTCTTTTGAATTATTGCATTGTAGATATAACCTTGCACCCCCACCCCCCCTCCACCCCTTCCCACTTTCTCTGTCTCAGTCATCACTGTCTGATTTGTCTTCCTTTGACGTGGTGCTGTGGTTGTACAGTCCCTGCGCCATCAGGTGCAATGCCAGAGAGTTCTTGGGGCCGGTGGCTTTTTTGAGTTTGGCCCGCTTATTCTGAAACCATATTTTGATCTGGGATTCATTGAGTCCCAGCTCCTGCGCCAGACTCTGCCGTCGCTGCTCGGACAGGTAGCGGTTGGTCTGGAACTCGGCCTTGAGTCTCTGAAGCTGCTCCGCCGTGAAGGCCGTGCGTGGTCGTTTGTCCTCTTTATTTGCGTTTTTCTTCTTTGGTTTACGAGATCTAGGACCTGCAAGTGTGGATGAAATAACAGGTCGTTATAAGAACGAAGCACAATATAATCTGTAGGCCTATTTATGTTCATGCAGGGTCTTGAAGAGAAGGGGGCTGTAAACGTATTCAACGCAGAGTTATAATTTATGAATCCGTTTTACGTTGGCTTTTATTTATTTATTTTGCGTCACATTTGGGTGTGAGCAGTATGGATCTCTCTCTCTCTCTCTCTCTCTCTCTCTCCTCTCTCTCTCTCTCTCTCTCTAGGTGTGTATGTCGCTCGGTGGAGGCTACATTAATAGGTAATGCGGGAAACCTCAGGGATGAAGCAGAATATTAATGAGGGATTCGCGTCTTGCTCCACATTGGATATTTCTTGTTTAAAAAGCCTTTTTAGGCATCAAAATGGTATGAGTATTGTTAGCCTATAGGCTATGGCGATATAGGCCTACGTGAAATTAACCCATTCGACACGATAACTGTTTAAGGCTAGTGTTAGTCGAGAGCAGTCCTAGAAAAACACGACATTTGCTTTACGACGGCTAAAACGCTCCGACTGCAGTTGAACAATAATTTCATGAATATTTGGATAGCCTATTAAAAAATCAATCTGCTTTTAACGCGAGAAGACGTTGACTTTAAAATAGCCTACATTTCAACGTGAAAGTCCAATGTAAGACTGACGCGAAAAGACATTATTTTACAATATAGTGAATCGGCTGACTCTTTTCTTTGAACGAAAATAAAATGATAGACGAATGGCAGTAGGCTATGAAGTACGCTCTCTTGTAGCTAAAAAAGGTAGGTTATCAACCAGCATTCCGCTCTTTAGATTAAGCAGTAACTGAGAGCTGAGAAATTGGATGCCTATAGTGTTTGGCCGTATTTTCCAAATATTTTAAAAAGTAAAAAAAATATATATATATTCGACGGACTAGGCTAAATGACCTTTTTTTTTTACTGAGTTTGCGTTAAATTAGCAATCAGTATGCACATTCTGTTTTGAAATATTATAAATACAATTTTAGTTAAATGTTCAAGTTACGAAATGTAGCTACTTTACTGCACACACGCACTTATAAGCAACTGCTTCCTCGAATATAGTAGATGCGAGGCCTACTCCATTGTCATAAATATGCTAATGAAATATCAACAAAGACGAAAGGCTCACAGGGCAAAACCTCTCACGTACAGCCATTCAACGTTAAAATTGCGTTTCTGTGATATTTTATTTATTTATTTATTAAAAGAAGATCTATTTCGACACATTCCTTTTCTCATTCTCTTCTCTTTAAAACGGTAACAAAAATAGGTAGACTACAATCATCATTCCCAATCCACAAGCAAACGGTATGGAATTGAAATGAAAGACGATTCAAATATATTAAGAATAGGCCTGACTCCGAAACAATAAGTTTGGTCGTATTGACGTAAATTTTGTTAAAACTACTTTTATACTTTTCTGAACGTTTTGATTGGCGATCTTAAGCATGTATTGTTTACTTTTAGATAACACAAAATCCCATCGCAACTGTCCCAGTATAAATGTCTTAACATTATACATTTATAAAAGTATAAATTATTAATGTTTTCAAGAATTTGTATTTCAGCTTATTGGGTTTGTTTTTTTAAATTACAATGTCCCTCTAAATGTGGGATATACGTGATTAGAATATAGTGCAGATTAGAACTGTTAGTACTTTGCATACATTTAACAGATTTCCTGGCACATGGTAGCTATAAGGAATTAAAGGAAAACGTACTACCTGACGACGGTCTGTCCGAGTATCGTGTGCAGTAAACCCAAGCGGGCCACAGCATAGGCTGGTTAACTTGTCCATTTGTATTGGTCTGTGAACTATCCGATTCTGAACCTAGGCACTGATCCACATTCTCCCCGCGGGTCTTCAGGGGCTCTTCGCTCTCTATCTCTGCCTTCTTTCCTCCGCTGCTCGTATGTGATGTGGAAGTTCCCTCTGCTGGTACAGTACTCCCCACCTGTCCCGTGCTAGGACCCGTAGGGTTGTGATTCTCTCGCGCGCCGAGATTGCGCTCATCGCGCGTGATGTTCGCTTCTTTCTTGCGGCCAAAGTCCGGTCGCAGAATGTTGTCGATGAAGAAGTTTGTGATTCGGTGCGGGAGCTGCAGGTTCCCTGGAGCTTGCAGAAGAGGTCGTATGGCACCGTTGGACTCATCCGCCGCTCCTCGCTGTTCCGCGTCTCTTGCGCTCTGCTCATTCTCATCCATGCTGAGACACACTTTCCACTCTCCGTCCTTAACCCTTTATCGTTCTCCAGCACTCAGGCAGTCGCACCCCACTCCACGGGCGACTCCGTCCACTTTGTTCACTTCAGGAAAATTTCAAAACTGAGCAAGAAAATCTGTCAGTGAGCTTTAGCGAAAATAAAAAGCCTTTGCACACCGTGGTCACAAAGGAAAAACATAGTTACGCCTTCCAATCACGGAATGTTCTGTTTAAGGTTGATGAACCGTAACTTGCCAGTTTGGTGCTATTTGTTTTCTGCGCAATGCTACTATCGGGGCGTAAGTGGCTACTCTGAGGACAGAGAAGTGGGGCTTCTAACTGCTCCTGAAATACTTTCACTCTGGATTTTTGTTCTTATTTTTAATACGAGCCCCCAGTGACGTTACACTCCGGTATCCTAGACACGTGCCTTTGACCAATAGAATAGCCAAGAGCCAGTCACATGGCCCTGATTCGAGAGTAACAGACAACACTCATCCTTGCACTTTTAAAGACACAGTGCTTCACCAAAATACAAATTCGGGCAGTGCCAAAAACGCAGCCTGCATAGCCTACTGAACACGGTCTAATCATAATCATACAGGTTTTCTTGTAGCGCAGTGTGTGCTGTGCGTTTTTTGTTGTTGTATCATTTAACCATATTTGGTCGTCAACTCACTTTCCCAATACACTCACGAAACTACAGATTTTAAAATCTGAATTTTAATGTCATATTTTTTTCTACTATTGATACTATTGAGTTCTAAGTATTCTTAGAAGGGGAAGTATTTTATTGCATTATTTATATAGCAGTTTTGTTGAATTGGAAAAATGCATAATGTAAAATATGCGTCAAACCAAAACGAGTGGAGGCAACATCGTTCCGTGTAACGGTGTGCTTGGTGTTCCCAAGCCATAATAACCATTACTGCTTTCTTGGTGTGTGATGACATTTTTTGTGAAAAGCAGCAGGAGAAATTCGAGTTTCTCAATATTCAGAGCAATATTATTCAATTTGACATGATTTACAGCGATAAGGATTTTCGGCATTCTTATTACAGAATCATGAGTACGCAGTATTTACACGTAATGATGATTGGATGCTGATTTCTTTGGACAGGTGCCTATGGTTCTTTAAACATAACCTGGTATTTCAGAGATTATCAATCTAAGTATAGTCCCGCCAAAAATGAAATAGTAGAACTTATTTTTCATTCGTTCATAAGCTTTAACCACAGCCTAGGCACTCTGGCAACGACTGAATCATTGTAGCCTATTGCAGATACGGTTACTGTCTCGCGCTCTCCAGGTACCGCGGAGCAGCAAATGCATCGAGCACATCATGTGATTCGGATTCATTTAATTTATCTTTATTCTCAATCAGGCAGCCTAGAGTCGTTATGTCTATGAATAGCGCCCAAGGAGCCTATAGGCATTGGGCTACACTGACTGTGACATTTACAGTGTATAGCACATCGAAATCAACACTAACAGTGACCCTAATGCCCTTAGTGTAACGTTTGTAAAGACATCACCCTGTTTGAGCTGCCGGTATAGATGTTAGCTTCTCTCAATGAAAGTGCAGAATGTATAGCTTTTCTAACTGAAGAGGTTTCTCAAGAGGCCTTCTGTGATTGCAGTTCTCATTATAAAGTTTTTGTGGCGAGCCAAGAGCGTGCAGCCTCTTTTCAAATTGGTGCATATTATCTATCTAACCAATGCCAATATACAAGGCATGTTTTTTTCTGTTTTTTTTTTTACACCTTTCTGATTTTCCAAATTTTAATAACAAAATATTGTTTTTAAAATTTACAGTCCGAATATATATGCATATATATTTGCTTTTCATTGTGGGTAATGTTGTTTTACTGTGAGCATAATTTAGTTCTCTTGTTGGGGGGGAATAAACTGTGGATCAAAAATATTATTTAGTCATGTTTTTATATTGGCTACGTTCATACTGATGGCCTATTGTTGCGTGATGGAGACCCCCCGAGCCTGTTGTACAGCCTTTCTCAAGAGTGGAATCGACACGGCTCTAATCTAAGGGTCTTCAAGGATGCTTTGGCTTTAATCACAACGGGGCATTCTTTTAGAACGATTTTAATCACCCGCAAGACATTCACCCTAGACTCCATGCGCGGAATGGGTGAAAGGTGAAAGACAATAGAGCGGTTGACAGATCGCAAGCGCCATGGCCTGCCCTCTATCACTGTTTCTCTTTTGGGCTGAAACGCTCGCTCTGGCATAAGCGCGAATTGCATTTTGCGCAATTATTTGTTTCTTGCGCGTAGAATCGATTCATTATCAGACATGCATATCACAACAGTTAGGCTACATCATGCCAGCATTATTAGCATTGTAGGAGCCAGAACTTAGGTGATTAAAATAAAACAACAATGCATTAGATCAATGATGTTCCATAAATGAAGCATCCCTGTCTCCTCATTTACCCTCCACTTCAGCTGCTTCATCCTCTACTGTATGTATTCTGTGATGCCACTAACCAATATGAGGCGTCCCTTCCCATAAGAAACAGTTAAGAGGCTGTTATAACAGCAAAAAGAATGAATCGTCTATAATAAATATATTTCTAAAGTGCATCTATTTAAGGGTAAATCTTGAATATTCAACTTTATGTCCTATTATAGGCTACTACATCAAATATGATGGATTACATTATCATGTGATGCCATTTCAGGCAGGCTCATGCCGTTTTTCATATCACGTTAATTTCACACTATAGTGGCTCTTGTAAGGACTTAGTGCTTTAAGGTAACCATAATTGCACTGGACCACTAACGAAACCCTGTGCATAGGATTAAGGCCATACTTTATTTGCATTGATATGACATCAGTCTTTCCGTTTTTTGTGTTGTCTGTGACGTGTCAGCCGTGAATGTTCACGTGCGCATCTTGTCTGCATGTTGTTCTCCAGAATGTAGCTCACCCTGGGGACACTTCATTTACTTTGCCTTATTCATCAAAGATTTTGATGAGCTTTGCATTTCACTGCGCCGTTATGCCCACAGACAAAACATTGAGGTTTGGTTGGCAACTCTATACCTCTTCCTGAGCACTTAAAGGAAATTAAATATTTTCTACATAAGGCAGTATATTTCTAAAAAAAATTATATTGGCTTTGCACCTAAAAACCGTCCACAAGTGGAGCAGCAAGGAAAATATTAAGGACACAGGGTATGGGAGGTGTCAATTAGGTAGAATAACATTCAGTCTTTTTTGTAAACTGATTCTCGCTGACATTTTTGTTGACTGTGGTTAATCGATAACTTTGGTTCTTAGGTAATCAAAGATATTTCTCTGTTTACATTGTTTAAAGTACGCTTTGGTGATATGTTAGAGATAGGCTATACTTCTGCAAAGAGTTTCATTCATGTTTTCATCTTTATTTATTTATTATCTATTTATATAGACGAACAAAATAACGTTCATAGCACAATTCATTCGATCTACATTAGGTAAAGGAAATCATTTTCTAAATATTCATTTAAAATATTCTTTTAGTTATGCAATATGAATAGTCTATGTAGCATTTGCTTGTTTGTAAAGAGGACAATGCACAAATTGATCACACTAGAAGGCAAAAGTGTTTTCCAATCAACACCCGTCAATTAAGCAGGTCAGTGCCAGCGAGAGCGTCGGTAATTTGATTAAAAATATATAAATGTTATATAGCTAATATTCATGCATAAATGTGTAAACACAGGCACAGATTCAGAGGAAATACAGATAGGTAAACCCCGTAAAATGCTTTGGTTTCCGGTTTGTGTTAAAATCTCCGAACAGACATGTCGATAGGAAAATGTCGAGGTGATGAGGAGTCAGCATATAGAGCAGAGTTTTATTTGAATCAATGTATTGTACCAGTTTAGGTAGTGTTTGACCCTCTGTGTGTTGTCTTTGGACTCTCGTGCTCTAACAAACAGTATATGCCACTGGCTCAGTCACTATACAATAGGTGCTGACGCGCAGACTCGATTTGTGAATGGACGCGCTGGTGTGTGTGTGTGTGTGCGCGCGCCTGATGTAAAGGATAACACCCCCCCCCTCACCGTCTGGCTCTCAATGACACACAATAGCATCTAACACGGTCAGTCAAAGCACGCGCGCATATAATCCTCGGGAGGGGATGCTACCCATGCAGGCGGATCCAACCCAGCCAACCACCACTCTAGGATCTGCAATGCACGAGGAAGCTATTTTCGATGTTACACACAAATACCTTTTTTCTTCCCAAATATTTGTAAAGCTCTTTATATGTTACGATTGGAATATTGTCTTCGTCTCGTAGGACTCCATATCTGACAAACGCGACTTAAGTGACCGCACCAGAAATTATTTTAGCAATATGCCTGTAATCCACCGCCCAATATTTGGTCCAGTACCAAAAGTGAAACCAATACCTCTGTGGGTATTGGTCTAAATGCATGACTGATGCTTGTTTTAAATCCAGATCCCTCCATCAAAGCCAGGGAACTGTTGGGG
Organism: Sinocyclocheilus anophthalmus; assembly: GCA_018155175.1. Taxonomy (NCBI): domain Eukaryota; kingdom Metazoa; phylum Chordata; class Actinopteri; order Cypriniformes; family Cyprinidae; genus Sinocyclocheilus; species Sinocyclocheilus anophthalmus. The sequence goes on along the minus strand of JADLZN010008866.1, from coordinate 46,175 downwards.
TCCGGATCCTAGCAGAGTGGACACTTTGAAAACGCTTTGAGTTGATAGGTTTTAATGCTTTTAATTCTAAAGCGTCTGATCGTCCTGGCGTAAATAAGTCTCCTTTCAGTCGACACAGTCTCGCTGTCCCTGACCCACCGTGCATGTGGCGTCCTCCACAAACCTAATTAAGGCTCTTTAGATGGGATCAAGTTAATTGAATGCTGCTCCCATCTTGAGACCCTTTTTGGAGAAAATGGCTTCATTGACAGTCAAAGCTTTAGCCTTGTATCTCTCTCCAGTCATCCCACCTTGAAGATTTCAGTGCATAGAAACAAAACTGTTTTGCTTATAGACCTTTTTTCCCCCAACTCAGGTAAAAAATTCATTGATGCTGCTTAAAATATTTTTATACGTGTAATGTCGGTTGGCTTTTCTACTGCAAGAAAATGCCACAGGTGCATTTTCACTTTCACAAATACCAAGCATTTTCTCTCCGTGAAAACTCGCATTTACAGTGCCTCTCAAACGTGTCAGCCCACATTATATTTCATTAACATCACGGATAAAACGCATTTTCTCAAATTGGTTTGTGCCCAGTTGTCAGAAACTTTTAAGAAAGTGAAAAAACCCTTGTCTGTTACGAATTGTTAGAAATATAATTTCTTCATGTTTGATCTGGACTAAGTAAGTTGTATTTAGATAAATTGATTCATTTCAAATGAAAAACTAGAATCATTGAATGATATTAATTATTTTTTTAATTTTGTAAAAATATGTATGCGCAATATTATGCATTTTATTTAGTTAAACCCTGCAGGAATCCATGAATGAAGGCTACATCCATGCGTAAACTTCTTTCACTGTCTATGTTCCAAATTGTTCATTTTATGCCATTTAAATGTTGTTCAGTTGTAGTCTGTGTTAGGGACAGATGTTACTCAAATGTTCACTTTGTGTTATGGCCAGTTTGTTCTTACTTTCATTTTACTAAAACGAAGTTAGCATGTTTGCACTGAATATACTAAAGTAATCTGATTTTGAAGTGATTTAGTTAGAATTGGTACGAGATTAAAAAGTAGAAATTGTTTTTGTTTTTCCTATTAATTCAAAATTGTACTTCTTTTAAATATGCGTATCTCGTGTTGTAAACAGTACTGAGGGTTGATTTCTTTAAGCTAACAAAAACACGTTTAATGCTTACTTAATTCTGAATTTCTGTTGAGATTATGTCTACCAACTTAACATTGTAACATGGGACCAGAATTCGTTAATAATAACTAGTGCCATTTCATGTTCTCATTTCCAGTTCATTTGACAAAAGCAGTCAATTTGATTAATATTATAAATAGGCTATATGCCATTTAAATAAATTATTCTCCAATTTTCTTTCATATATTTCGTAATTCTTGGGATCTTGCTAAATAACAGCTCAAATAATTATTAGCGGTTTTATCATATTAATAATTTATCTTATAATAAACATAATCAAGTTAAAAATATATACTTAAAACGTCCCTCAAAATTTGTAGAATAAGCTTTGATTACTCGGGAGATGATTCGCCCGCTTTGCTAATGTTTTCCAATGCACGGTGCTATATTCTGTTCAAAAAGCAGAGCTTATATATATATATAGCGACTTAATATATATATATACGTCTATACACACACACACACAGTTAATGTCGGTCCCTCTCTGAATATAAATGTAAATGATGTATATGCACCCTTCAAGTGCTGGGACATCTACTTTTGGCAATTAGGCTACTATTAAACACCTTGTGGTTGCAATACACTTCAGTAGGGTTAAGGATTTACATCCCTATTTAGAAAAAAATAAATAATATAAATAAACAAATAACAGCAGCATGAGAAGATGGAGCCTTATAAATGGGTATACCCACAGAAAACAATAAGAAACAATAAGTTACATTAGACAGCGCCTGGCCCTGTACCGATGTCTGAACACCCTGGGTGGGTCACAGGGCGTTATCCTGGTTTCTTCGCGGGAGTCTAGATGCTTTACATTTCGTTGGCACCTGTTTCACGTGCTTGTGATTGTTTACGACCCTCGCGACAAGTGTGGCGCTTGACGTCCACAATAATCACTTGCCTCTAAACACTTTTCTCACTTCCACCTCACTGTGCACTTGTTGCTTACTTCACTTTAGCGTCACTTGTTTTGAAAATTAATTCGTATCTAAATACATAATAAGCATGTTACACCTAGCTCAGTCTGTCAAGTTACCGTGCACACAACAGCAAATGGTCATAAGTTGGAGAATTAATATGTAACGAAGCAAGTATTAAAGAAAAAAGGGGGCTGGTTAAGAAACACGTGATATGATAGGCTATAGCCTAACATGTCGAAATTGAAACAGTGCCATTTGTATCTAGGTTTCGTTGTAATTTGCTTTTTTATTTGTTTATTTTATTCTATTCTATTCTATTTTTTGGAAATGGGGTTGGATATTCTCTGTGTGTGGCATGGCATCACTAATCATGTCTTCAGGTTCAGCATGTAAGCATATATAGAGAAGAGGCTGATTCCATGTGTCGCGTGCCCCACCTTTAACCTAACCCCTAAGATATTTATTTTGACCACAGCTGAGATGAGAGGGCTTCCTGAAACGAGGCTTCCACCAATCATGGTAAGGCATGGACCTGATATGCGGTCAAAGGTCCAAGCATGTTTCTTGCGATTACGTTTAAAGTTTTGAATGCAGAATACATTTCTACCTCAGATATTTTCAGAGTAGCTAGGGTATTTTTTTTTTACCCCAGTGTCCCTTCCAGTGCCCCTCTGAGAAAGTTGGAGTCGTCTTTTGTGCGTCTGTACTCGACCGGAACCTGCTCCGTCCACAGCTGCTCTCCTGCTTTGTGATGGGGGATGCGTTATTTCGCAATCTTTCACACACTCATCTATTTATCTCCACTTCCCTGTTTTTGCACTTCGTATTCTTCATTCAATTTGAAAATATTCTGCTACATAAGCTGCCTATCCCTTTATGCTTTGACTTCACAAATTTAACATCACTTGTCAAAAAAGAAATCAAAGGAGAAATCTCTGCACAGTGTTTGGAAGAAAAATGGAATCGTTTTCACCATCATGTCTAAATTCGACTTGTAATAAAGGTAAATTGAATGTTCTAAATATTTAAGATTACTCAACTGAACTAACAGATGAAAGCTCATGTATGAATGAACGAGACTGTCTCCCAATAAACGTTCAATAAAACGTCCATAAAGAACCTTTAACATCTGAAGAACCTTTCTGTTTCACAAAAGGTCCTTTGTGGCAAAAGAAGGTTCTTCAGATTATAAAAAGCTAAGAAAGAGATGGTTCTTTAAAGAACCTTTGACTGAATGGTTCTACATGGAACCAAAAAGGGTTCTTCTATGGCATCGCTTGAAGAACCTTTTGAAGCACCATTATTTTTAAGAGTGTATGCTCCCAACTGGTTAGAAATAAAGCTTGTGATCGCTGTATTTGACTATTGTGTCCAGTCTAGTCCGCCTGCTTCTCCTTCCTTCTGCTGCATGTATTAAAGGTCAGACTTTAATGACGATGGGTGACTGAATATGATGGGTATAGGCTTACTAAATTAATTGCTAAGGGCTAGTTATTTGTATAAAGATCTGCTCTTGGGTGAGTTATTAGTATTATTATTTTTATTTTATTATTATGTTTTTAAATAATTGAGATTATGAGCCTATTCTTGGGAATTATAACACTAGTACTCGTGAATATATATATATATAATGATATATCTATTATAGATATAATAGATAATATATTTTTATTTTTTTTTACAGAATGTTATTCATTTTCTTTTCATGCATGTGGCTTTTGTTGGTTACATATTGTTTAATAATCACAAAAGTGGAGTGTGAACTTTTAACAGCTCATGCCGAGAAAGTTAAATCATAATTTTCTATGTGTCCCAGGCTATACAGGCATTTGAGAGGCTGGCCTGGGACGAGCGACAGTGAGTGAGTGGGCCTAAATTCTGAGACACATATTGAAAGGTGCATGTCCCTGCAAAATATTTAGGTCAAATGACTAAATATAAAAACTCTGGCATCGAATTACATTCTTTATCTAAAAATAACATGACAGAATGCCACGCAAAGGCCACTGACCTCAAGGTAAATGTTTAATGTCTTTAAATGTCTTTTTACATTTTTTGTTAATGAAAAATACAAACTATAAAATTGAAGATAAAAGCAGTATTCTGAAGAAAACCAAATAAATTGTATTACTTCAGTCCTAACATGTAGGAAAATGGCAATACGTTTATTTTATATTCCTTTCTACAGGTTGAGTAACAGTACATGCAGCTGATTTCTGAAAAGCTGGAATATAATTGGAAATGTACAGTATGGAATCTGTTCCCTATCATTTTGAAATAACAGTAGATGCAATTATTTAAACAATTATTTGATCCTTCTCCTATTTTTTATTTGTTTGTTTGTTTATTTATTTACTGTATTTTTATCATTGTCAATTAGACCCTGAACAACAGGGTTTTGCAGCACAGGCCTACTATTAGAGTGTGTCTTCATGTGCTTGATTAGGCTGTAATAGTGGCAGGCCTAACGGCAGTCAGCAGACAGTTAATCCCAGACCGTAATGCCACGTGTATTTCATTTGACTGTAAAGGATTTGTGCGGATCAGACGCTTCATGTGTCACCACCTGATATTTACTTTTCTGACTACAGCCATCGCAGAACTGTGAAATTCATTCCACTGCACACAAGAGGGACGTATGTTTGATTTTCATTTGTACAATGCCTGAAGTATATCAGTTGTAATCTTCATTAAATTACATTGTTGATATAAAGTGCCCCCGTAATAAATGACTGACCTAACCTCTGTTTCGTCCTCACTCATTCCCTTCATATACTCGCAGATAACAATAGTAGGTTTTTTCCAACAAGGTTTTTTGTTTGTTTGTTTGTTTGTTTTGAGACCCATTTGGCATTTGTTAGACTAGGATGTGAATCCTAAATGAGATAAATTGCAGAAATATATATATTTTTCTGAAGGGAATGGGGTTGTGCTGTTATAATGACAGCTACACCCTTGTTGATTATTGTTTTCATTGGATCCTTGTTGAGTCCTGTGACCTTGACCCTCCTTACTGAAAAGCACTTTGCCACCACCTTTAATATAAGAGTTCTTGTCTTGTGATCAAACATGGAATCCATAAACCAATTAGAACAAGCAGGGCTGAATCAGACTGACCGAGGCGAATGGAAGTCCTGGTCAGATGTGAGGGGTGAGACATGTTTAAATGCCAGGCTGGCATTTGAATGGCATCGCGAGCAATTTGCACTGAAATGGTGCTCTGTTTTTTTTTTTTTTTGCACCCTCCTGTAACACCGTCGCTGGTCTGTGTCCCATTAGGTCTAATTCTTCAATTCTTTATTGCTACCCTCAGAGACGGTGATGAGACACTGAGCGAGAGATGCCGAATGAGAGAATGAAGAGAGATTGCCATTGTGGCTTAACATGCACACGCCAATCCCTAGAATCAGTGACAGTGTTGACTGAGGCAGAAATGATTTCACAGCCGGGCAGTCCAATTTAAGATAATTTTGTTAGTTGAAAAAGGCGGCGATTAATTTTGTCTGTGTTTTTATTCCGTTTTTGTCAAATTGTGCATGTTTCTATATGACTGTGTTATATCTTTTCAAGTGCAAGACCTTTAAGAGGGCTTGTGTACTCTGTGTAATCTATATTTTCTTAGTGTCTTGGTCTCTTTTGTCATTAACATATTCTATCTTCTCTCTCTCTCTCTCTCTCTTTCTTATCCCCCCAGTCTCCTTAATCTCTTCTCCACTTCACTGTCCTCTTGTACTTCTGTGCTAGTTCAGTCAGAAGCCAAAGAAATGTCAGGGGTGAGTTCAATAAGTCTGGGTAATTGCGATTCTGTCTTCTCGTCCGTTCGACTGAATCATCTTCCATTAGAGGAGCGGTGGGGGGGCCCTTACCCAGGGCCAAAGAGCAATCTAAATCCTCAACGCCTGTTAAAGCCTCTGCAAGTCATCTCCATACAAACACATGGAAAATCCACCAACACACACAAACATTGATTTTTGTTGTTCTTTATCTTTTGTGTGTACCTTTATTTTGCCCTACAGAATGGTTGATATAAACTTTTATTGAAAAGAACTTGCTCAGAATTTTTTGTATATTGCTCTGACCAAGGTTCAAACCTCAGCCCAGATTCATAAGCACAGCACTTTCACCGCCAGAAAATCTGTATTGTTCAGTGCAATTCTGATGCAACTTCACACATTCTTTATGCTTGTATTTCTTTACTCAACACGTGTTGCTGATTTTTTGTAACCACCAAAAACGCTGAAATGTACTTCAAACATTGCTAAAAGCTATTTTATTTTGGTGTTGAGAATTCCCACATTTTTAGTTGTCCAGAATCACTTTTGAAACATCTGGCTTTGTATTAGATGTGAAGGGACATCTCTTATACACAATGACATGCTTGTCACTGTTGAAGTTTGATAGGAACAGGCAGCGTTCACGCTACTAGAAGGGGGCCCTCTGTAATGTAATGCGGTACTGTTGAAAAACGTACAATACTGCCATCTGCTGACGTGAATTGGAACCAAATTTATGAAAGCGTTCTATGAAGGGTCAAAATGTGCCAGTTTAACCTATATAGCCTATACCAGGGGTGCCCAAACCGTCCTGCAGAGTTTAGCTCCAACTTGCCTCAACACACCTGCTACAAAGTTTCTAGTATGTCTAGTAAGAGCTTGATTAGCTGGTTCAGGTGTGTTTGATTGGGGTTGGAGCTAAACTCTGCAGGACACCGGCCCTCCAGGACCGAGCTTGGGCACCCCTGGCCTATACAGTATATATAATATATTTCAAGTATTTGCAATACACAATGCAACACTTTTTCTTCACTTTTCTTGGGCAGCTTAATTTATTGTTGGAATATGAATTTGACAAAGCATCTAGCACAGTCACACATCCTGCACCTCACTCCTAACACACATCCACCTTTTGTAATGCATTATGATTTATGTTTCGCTCTACTGATTGTATTGGATAATGTCTGACTGCATCTCAAGTATTCTTATATGCTAGAGAGAATGATGAGCATTTGAAATGGTAGAAAAGATGGGATATATTATCTTGTCAAATGATGTGTAATTATTACTCTTCTGTATATATTATGTTGGTAATTTGATTAAATAATTATCCATTTTTAATAACTGCAAAAATAAAAAATGTAAATCCTTGTCAATAATAATAATAATGAATTATAAACATAGTAGTTAACTTTGGTTCCACCGATGAGGATACTCATAACAGCAAGCAGCACCACTGCTGAGTCGGAGCATTATCTTCACATACAAGGACATGAAGGGCAGCCGTATACATCAGAACATACAACAGCTTAGACCAGTTCACTTTAACCAAACACCCTGTGCTAAATAACTCTGAAAGATGCACACACCGTCATCTCAAGTTCAGGACACTTTGCCATGAAGCGGCATTGCATTCTATGGCACACCAGGATTCATCCTTTATCAATTTAACATACAGTTGGACAGCTCATGTTTGCTCTTGACTTTGAAGGGAAGATGATGTGGTAGGTTAAACAGTAACAGTGTACACAGAACAGAATATTTGAATATGTGTGATGTTTTTTTGTGTAAGAAATTCTGAGAATATAAATTAATGGATGAGTAAAATTGCATCAAGTATGTGCTTTCACACACATTTACATGTATGGTCAATCCTAGTTGCTGATATAAATAGATGAGGGGGTAGGAGAAGCTGTCTCAGATGACTCCTTCCTCGTAGGACCAAACCGAGGGGAAGTGAATGATGAGACAGCAAGGGAGAAGGATTTATTTGGGGAAAACATGCTGATCAGTTTGATGACTGAAATCACAAAGGATGAAGATCAGTGGGTTTTTTGTTTGATTTGTTTGTATTTGCTTTTGTGTACACTAAATGTATAACTGGAAACAACATATTCTATTGTATAAAGATACTTAACATGCTGGTATAAATACTTCGATAATTAGATTGGTCAAATGTTACAAGAATGTCAGTAATGTTTCACACATAAAATGTGTTGAAGATTGCTTCATTCTCAATAAGTTACTCTGCTCAGTGGTGTGAGGAACAATGCAAAAGCTAACATTCAATGCACTTAAAACAAAAACAGACGTCTGGGCCAGAAATTATTGGGCAACTTTAGTTAAGATTTTTTTTGTGACACGTTTTCAAGGTGAAAAGTGAGCCTTTACAAGCCATTTTAAAAAGATGGATATATTTTACGCATTGTATAATGTATATTTTAAACCCTAACCACTGCTTATTATTCACAATACCGTACAAACAAAAACAAAACAAAAATGAATGAAGAACTCAAAGACCATTTTTCAACACCATTTAATTTGAATTTCATTCATCGAACCTACAACAATATAAACGAAATGGTAAAGACACATGCACACTCACTCCTAGAAACACATTGCATTTCTCACTCCCCTCTAAATAAATCTTTCATTCAGTTTTACATCTCTCGTTCCCTGAAGCAGAGAGGTTCTGAAAGAGTCAGTTACTCCTGAGAGCAACGTCATCACCGTTTTAAAACATTCCCAAAATACAACACAGCATTTGATTGATTTCTCCAATTTACTACTGCTAGTAACAACATGGTGGGTTTTTTTTTTCAGAACAGTGGAAATGGTCATTGGTATCATTTGCAAGATTATCTTTTTGTGTGTGACTTCTTTTAAAAATGAGTCTGCCGTCATATTACATCTTTACATATACATATAAACAATGCGTTTATTGCTGGTATGTTGCTATACTGCATATGAGTTGTCTGGGGTACCTTAACATTATAAAAAGTAATAAATATGAAAGAATACCAGGCTCAAAGAAACTGATTGCACTTCATTTGCCAAGACCCTCAAACCTACACACTAGCCCAGTGATTCCTCTTATATTAGATATAGAAGCGGCTACAGGTGATAAGCAATACACAATGAATAAAGTACAAAGAAAAATTACTATACTGGAGAAGAAGTGACAAAAGCACTTAATGCTATAATACAAAGGCAATCACAGATTGCAAACCTTCGAGGCCGCAGTACAAATGTCCTCTGGACGTTTAGTTATCCTAAGTTTCCAACCTTTTGATTTAGAAACCTTTAAATGGACTTCATTACACCTTTTCTGTGAGTTTACATTAATACAAATAGAAGCATCCTTGATGTTTTAACTTATGTTTGATTCTTATTTCAAGGTGCCACTTAATTTCTTGAAAACTAATGTTTCTAGTTTTACTTTTGGTCTGCGTTAGCAACAAAGTATGATAAAAACAATCAATTCAGTCAATATACTACACTAACCAGTCGGCACAAATGTGATTGGCAAATCAAACCTCACTGGTACTCAAAATAACACTCAAGGTGGTCAGTCTGTATGAGACTCGCAGTGCTGCGAGCGTTTTCAAAAATAAAACTACAACAAATCCTATATAGACAGTACACAGACCTCTTTGGATATTTTAGGTATTTTGCACAGTCTTCATTTTTTTCCCTTTGATTTCGCTCTTGTGCACTTCAACACCAACTTTTTTTTTGCCTGGCCTTATCCATAGGACCAGCACACACTCATTTGTATACACAAAGTTTCACCACTACTTTTCACTCGCTCACCTTCACTGAAAGTGAAATTAGCTATGATTTAGTACAGTCCAATTGAGGCACTCCAGCAACCTGGTAATAAGGAGACTGATGTTACCAGTAACTCTAATGCAAGGAGCTGTAACAACGACAATGCTGATGGTAGTAATGAATGCCAGGGGGATTCTTTTGGCTGTTCAAAGGTGCTGTTCATGGCACACCAGGCCAATTCAAACCAACCTGCTCTTTGTTTTCTTGTATCATTATAAAGTGGAGCAAAATTAGGAGCAGAAGTTATGCTTGGAGAGAAACCAGGAACACCCAATATAGTTTGAAGGCCCTCTGTTTTGGCACTCGTTGTAGCTCACTTCATGACCTCTGACACCCACTTAGTCATTATGAGGCTTCTCCGTTGAGCCCTGTAGAGAAACAAGACAGTCCGTTAGTAAGTAAATGCAGTGTTTGCACATCTAGCATAACCAAATAGATGGGAAAAAAAATGGAAACCACTTGATTTGCATTCACCTCCTAATTACCTCAGAATATAGGAACAGGCAATAAACTGTACCACTGTGCAAAACACCTAAAAATAAATATTAAAATGCAGCAACTGACTAAGAATTGGAAGTCAGAGCACTCTTTCACGCTTACTTTCTCACTACTTAAATATGTTCCAGCACCCCAGGTTTGCATTTAAAATGGTGCTTTGAGCAATTCAAAATTGGTTTTGTCACAAAGCCGAAGCTGGTCCTGTTAAAGCCCACTTGGCCCCTACAACATTGTGGCTATAATTAGTATGCACTATATGACACAAGCCTTGTATATGCACAAATTATACAGGGTTTGTGTGGATGTGGCGCCCTGTAAAATATGATAGCCTCATAGGCCAAAACTGTCTCACATGCCTCACCCATGGGCAGCTGGCCAGTCTCCAAAAAGAGCAAACATTTAATCCTCCAAATCCAAACAGTGAATAGTGCAAACTGTTTAAATGGCAATCCGAATACGGTCTTTGCAATTGTTTGACTAGTGTTAGTACTATTAGATGCAGAATTTTAATTAAGTTATATTTAAAATATACAGTGATCTGAAGACTACAAAATAGAAATTCACATATCAATGGTCTCTGTTCAGTATATACAGATAAATCTAGTTTGCAAATCCATTGCATCTCTTAACTGGCCACTTCATAAAGAAAGTTGAAAGAAATACTAGCAGAGCACTAATCCCAGTTGGTCGAGCAAAATCAGCTGGTGCCAACTCGGAAACAAAAAACACCCTGGAACAACATGTAGAACGCACCACTTGGAGCCAGTAAAGCACTTTGTTTACCATCTCTCTGAACATTAGCATGAAAAACAAGGAGCGTAATCCGCTTTCACGCCCTTATTGAGAAAGAAGGAGGTTATGTCAGCAAAACAAAGAGGCACAGCTGACTGAGAAGGCTTGGAGGGGATGGCACAAACATGCCTCAGACTACAATCAGCAGCTAATTAAGATGTCCAGGCATGAGGTTTCAGCCCAGACGCAAGATAGTGAGGAAATCAACACAGCACTGGAAACCGTTAACAAACGGATCGCTATAAAGGAATGCACTTGTTAGAAAAGCAATATTTTCACACATTTCTAGTCAAATTTAAGTGTGTTGTAAGAAAATGCAAAAAGTACAGTCTAGATCCCTAGTTTTACACAAAGTCATCAATATTTCCACACATCTATAAAAGTTACAAGGCAAACCGTCTACCACTTTTCAGCTAACTTATGGTCCAATCTGGATAAAGCTCTGTCCTTCATCAAATACAAAATCTAAAGCTATATTTGTCATTGTTGCCATTTCATGATGTTAAAAACTTGAATCCCAACCACGTCTGAATCAGTTTATGAAATCACAGACGTTAACGGCTAGATCTCAAATGTTGTTTAGAAAACAAATCTTGTCTGAATAGTGCTTAAAGTTGTGTTAAATTGTACACACTCAAATTGTTGTGTGCAATAATCTGGCTCCAAGTCGGATTCGTTTCCTAAAAGATTGAGGCTGGTTATGAGAAGAGCAAAACCTTTACACAGAGTGTTGTGAATAATAGCTGATGAACCATTCCAGGATATTCAGGTTCACTTTTGCTTCTGTAAGTGTGCCTCATTTAAGTTTCGTTTTTGAACACAATAGTGCCATCTGGCCTAGTGAGTAATCTAACAGAGTTATTGTACTTAAATGATTCCATGGAATATGAAAGACAGGAAAAGGGTTTGGTGAGCAGAAAACATGGGGAAAAGTTGCTTACCATAGCTAACTGTCGGCCGATGTTTCCTACTGTCACTCCACCAGAAAAGAATATACAAGGCAGCCACGAACGTACATACAAGAAGTCTGGAGACGTATACCTGAGAAACATTAAAAGAAATGCAATGAAACAACTTGCTAATGACATCCAACTACTGTTAAGTCTTAGCTATGAGGGAAAAATGACATTCAGACATTTACAAAAATCTCTTATCTGATGACTGAGCATGTAATATAAATACAGAAGTGAACCTGTGACTCAGCTGTCACTTGGTAATTGATGATAAATGACAAGCTGTTTTCGACTGCAATGTCTCAATATGCGTGAGTCACAACTTACTGGTAGATGCCATTGTAGACCAGCAGCTGAGCAATGAGTGTGGCTAAAAAAGCAGTGGTCAGCCCTAGACCAAAGCCACTCCTGGAACGGTCAAACGTCCACCAGAGGCCCAGAGACAGGGCAGCCAGAGTTAGTGAAAGCTGCACATTATTGGCAAAGTCCAGTTTCTGTGAGGTACTTTGACTTAAGGGAAATACGAGTTAGTTCTAGGTTAGAACTTTCTTTAGATAAATGTTAAAAAATGTTTTGAGAATTCATGTGTGATAATAACTGAAGGGCTTACTGGCGTTTGAGGAAATCTGTCTCCGTGTAATTCCAGTAATAATATATCTTTTTGACTAAAGGCTGGAATACACTACATGACTTTAGTCCATATTTTTGCCCCAAAATGCAGTCTGGATGAGTCAACATTTGTCGGACTCAGATTTAATTTTTCTTTTATGTTTTTAATACAAATGTTAGAGTATGTATTTTTTTTCCATCTATCAAGCATCTCCTAGCAATTATGTGCATTTTTATGCATGAGTTTGGAACAACATCCTCAGCTGTTTACTGTATGAAGCCTAGTTTTTCCTCTATAACCATGTACGCAAGTCACAAGTTATAATATTATATATATATATAAATTATATGATGCCTAATATTTTTGAAAACTATTCAGAAAGGTTGTGTGGTGTATTCCAGCCTTAAAACAACACAAATCTAAAAACAGTTTTCAAGTTTTCATGGTCCACAATGGCTGCAGTTTAATGAGTGCCTGGTAAGGATACAGCACTGGCGTGATTGATGCCCACAAAAACAGCAATGCAGCGCATCACACTTGCCCACTCCCGCTTAAACTTGTGCGGTTCTCCAAGATGGTGGTCCAAGCAGGGGTACAAGAGACCAACCACAGCTGAGGAAAAAGAAAACATACGTGCTTTAAACAACAGTGATTCTTCAAAAACGTGAGAAAAAAATAAAATAAAAATCACATTTGATGTCTGAATCTAATTTGTATTGTTTGTTTGACTGCTTTTTATAACAAAAAAAGTAGACAACTTTTGGTTCAAGTACACAAAAAGGTATTTTCTACTGAAAAAGAAGTAGACTGGTATGTGTGGACTGTGAGGAATGCAGGGGGAGGAGTTGTGTGTGACCGAATTTATATCAATTTCTGCTGCACACGACTTCCGTGTTTCTCTTCTCGGCTAAGTGGCGTGTTCGGCGCAGCAGCCAATGGCGAGCCTCCTCGCAGCTCACCCGTTCTGAGCGCAGCCAATGAAAAAGCAGCACCCCAAAGGATGACCCCGAATGCCCGGCTGTTTCCAGGCCAGTACTAGCCGATAGCGACAGAGCCCAAAGTCACCAGTATGAGTAATAAAATGTCGATAACAAACGGCCCACAGCAAGCAGAAGGTTTTTGTCCTGTCGACACAAACGAAACAATGTGATATAAGCCCGACTGTTCCTGACTTACCAGCAGCAGTGCCACAGCAGAGGGGAATCCACCAGGCGGACGAAAACAGCGTGTCCAGCACTTCCTCTGGGAACAACGTAACGTTTCTCTGGACCTGGAGTAAGTTTAACACCAAGGCGAGAACTACTCCGACGATAAACAATACAAGCCCCCGTCGAACTAAATTAGCGGACTGGAGGCTGTGCAGAGAGCCGTATGACTGGCTCAGCACTGAGGTTATGATGGACATCATTTCACCCGTTTTACCAACAATCCAGCTGGCGCTTGACAGCTCCTTCGTCTTTACAGTGGTTGAACAGGAGCAGCTCCAGCAGCGTTCCTCTAGTCTTGGCATTTGGCACTGCGAGAACCGAAAACGTTATTGTTAATATGGGGGAAAAGTCGTTATAATAATGCCTAGAGTCAAGGTATTACGCTACAAATACTTATAGCCCAGTAAAACACAAGTACTGTTGTCAGTGGAAGTACAGCTATGAAAACCCACCTTGATCCTGCAGTGTCCTCGTCTTAACCGCAGCGCGTCTGTGCTTTTCAAAACTATTTTGCAAAACGCTAAGCTAACAAAAGACACTTTCAGATGTGTTGTTTGGTCACATCATCTCTTCGCGGAACGCTACAGTCCTACACTGCCACATGCGCTCTTCCTCTGCAGAAAACAAGCGCGGTCGTGTCTGGTGAGGTCGCGCTGGCCAATCAGAAGCGGCGGCGGCCGTAGTGAACGCGAAGGGACAGCGTTTGTTGATGTTCAACTGCCTCAGCTGTGTGTGTGTGTGGTGTGTTTGTGTGTGTGTGTGTTGTGTGTGGTGTGTGTGTGAGTGTTGTGGTGTGTGTGAGTGTGTGTGTGTGTGTGTGTGTGTGTGTTGTGTGTGTTGTGTGTGTGTGTGTGGGAGTGTGAGTGTGAGTGTGAGTGTGTGTGTGTTTGTGTGTGTGTGTGTTTTTTTTGTGTGTGTTTGTGTGTGTGTGTTGGTGTGTGTGTGAGTGTGAGTGTGAGTGTGATTGTGTGTGTGTGTGTGTGTTTGTGTTTTTTTGTGTGTGTGTGTGTGAGAGAGTGTGTGTGTGTGTGAGAGTGTGTGTGGTGTTTGTGTGTGTGTGTGTGTGGGTGGTTGTATGAGGATACAAAGAGTCTGCAAGTTTTACATTTCTGGATAGGTTTAATGACCTTGTTTAGCCAAACCCTTTTCACAGAACGATACTGCACTGATTAATTTTAAGCGACAGTCACCTGTTTGCGCTAAAACAAATGGGGAAATTAAGTTGTAATCTTTTGTAGCGGTCCGACAAGATAGCAGTATGTAAGTCTGAACAGAACATTTGGTTCGTGAATGAACTGCGAGCTTATGAGTTAATACGGATTTGTTAGTTTTCGTATCAAAGGTCTACGTGACAGCGTGCAGTATGCCTACGTGATGCATGTGTTGGACGGTTTCCTTTAGACTGGAAGGAGGGAATCGGGTCAACATGCTCAGTGGGCTGTTCCCCCATTGTAAATAAGCTTGTGTACTCATAGTACATTTACTGATTCAGAATAGAGCAGAGTTCAAACTCTCACCTGAGTGGAACCACTACTCACCAGATAGATGGGTCAGATGTTTGCACTTTGTCAAGAATGACTGTCAACAGCGATATACTAAACATGCGATTACTTAAATTGCCTACATGATCGCATAGATATGCTAGTACAAAAACAAGAAGTACGTAACTGATGTGTTGTAAGCATTTCAGTTGTGTCTGCTGCCCTGTTAAACAAGTGCAAACAGTATGTCTGTCCTTCACCCAAAAACATTTTTCAAATGCTATAATCTCAAGTGCTCAAGATCCATTCATTGAGCAATTTAGCCCCATTAACTGCAGGATCCCATTACATTTTCAATTCAATTATACTTCCACATGTCCTTGTTATATACGTCCACTACAACACCACACACACACACACACAAAACAACTCATTTCCACTGTTTGTTATGTATGATGTTTTGTGCCTTGGTTATTTTGCACGCATATTGTTTTCTGTAATGAATCTGTTTGCATAATAATAATAAAAAAAAATCTATTCAATTTAACAGCAGCAGTTGAAAAACTCTTCTTAAGCTGTGCTGTAAGTTCTTAAGCAGATGAGGACGAAACCTTGGGAGGAACAGAGAATAGACTGGGGAAGCCTTTCTATAGGGCTGGCTCATATTTAAACCAATTTATGACAAAGCAAACATATAATCATAGATCCATTTGTAATGCTCAGGAGTGGAAAATAAACAATTATATTGTTGGGCTGGGAGATTAACTGAAATCCATTGTGAATGAAGTTAACATTATCCAAGTGAAAGTACCAAAACTCAAAGCTTTGGAATGTGCCCTTTAGTTGTTTAGAAGTGAATCTTCTTTCACATTCAGATTGTTTTTGACATTTTCTTTCAAATCCTGGCAAACACAACAGAAAAGCATGCACCAACTGCATCAACTGTAGTGAAGGAGGGATTTTTTTATTGGTTTTGAATATTTTCTAATTAAATATTTTGTGATTGTTGTTGTTCTAGAGCTATAAAGCATGCAGTGTTCTCTCATTTTCAATTATTAACACTTGGGGAAAGCATATTGACTTTGTAAAAATAAGATAATTTGTCATTTCATTTGTTTCAGATGATTCAATGTTCTTATACAGCTCTTTCGTAATTTTAAATGATTGAATAACAATGTGCATCAAAAAATCAACAGAATTAGAACAGTATTTCAGCTTAATTAATTGGACAACAAATTAATTTGAATAGGAAGACATTTTTAAAGGGATAGTTCACCTTCAGTTGCTGGTACCCATTGACTTCCATTCTATGGGAAAAAACCAAGCAACTCAATGGGGACCAGCAACTGAATGTGAACTATAACTTTAAAGGGGCCATATGATGTGATTTCAATTTTTCCTTTTTCTTTGGTGCACATATGACTAGTATCACTGCTGTTTTAAGGTCTTTTCTAAAGTTTTAAGTCTTTACTAGTTTTGCACATGGAAGTTTTCCTATACACAGAATTTCACATTATGTAACATTAATAGATATAGTTAATACACACTACTAGTGCTAGGGAAGAAATCAAAGGGCTGATCTATGTTAAATGTATATTTTCTTCTATAGGTCTAATACATCTAGTTATTTTAGGCCTATAGAAAATGACTTTGACATCTTAAAATGGATTAGTGATTTACAGTTTAAAAGTGAAGGAAATGAAAGAAACTCTTAAACTTCAACACCAACCAATTCGTCAACACCATCTTAAATCTTTCAAGGTTTTGGGCATAGTAAGTTCAGTCACTGCTCCTCAGTCAAGAATTGAGGTGACCCGGGGATTATAATGTTTAGCTACAAACATCTAATCATCTTTAATCATTGTGGAATAATGTTTCATCCGTTTCTGTCTTCTACAACTTCAGGTTTGGATTTAGCCTCACAAACTGAAGATGGCATTCAGTGCCATATAGCACAGGAAGCTCATGCAAACACAGATCCTTTTTATTTAATTTTTGTCTGGTTGAGAGGACAATACGCCATGTGGAAATTCTGCCCTATAGTGGCTTATACTCAGCAGTGCTTTGCACAACATCTGTGTGGCAATGTGTGGGAGAGAGATAACGTCTGGGGAGAGGCAGCTTTTCTGAGGAGGGTACAGAAGCGTGAGGCAGACAGGAAACTCCCTACGGCCATCCTTCCTCCTCTACAACTGGGGCCCAGTGAGGCTCTTCTCATCCTTCAACACCATGCACACATGATTCCATACAATCATCACAGTACAAGGCAGGACTGTAGAGATAGAGTCCTCAAACATTTTATTTTTCTTCTCCACAGATGTTTACAAGGATTTCTGCTGAACCGCAAAATTTTATTTCTTATTTTTGTTAAATACTGTTTTAAGACATTCATGATGAAAGCTTGAAAATCTCCCACTGATCAATATGTCCAGCATTCAAAATCTAACCCACAGTTATAGGCAATGTAGTTTCCGGTTGTGAAGGCTTTTAGCATTATTATTTACCACCTATAGTAGCAATAACATGCAAGAGCTGAAGCTGACCTAAGAGCTAAAGAACATGGTCGCTCGCATAAAGAAAGGAGAAAAGAGAAGCCTTGAAATGGCAGACAGGCAGAGAGGCACGTGGTTGTATGAAAATAAACTGGGGGCTGCTCAACAATGAATGTGACGATTTGGACACAAAAATTATATTATTATTTTTTATAATATTATTAATTATATATTATAATGGGCCTAATCATTAAACTGACTTAACTATTGGCCTCGTCTGTCCACCTTTAATTCAAAGGATCATACAGAACCGAAATGCCTATGAGCCGGCTACAAATGCATATATAAATAATGCATAAATTAGGGGAAGAATGTACATATTTTTTCAAAGCACTGTATATAAGTACAAACTTGGCTGACTCACCTTAGTATTTCTCTTTATTTGAGTAAAAATGTAAAAGAAAAAAACTTTTGTATTCTTCTCTGCCTTCCCCATTTCTCTCTTACAGTCTCTCTAGACACTTCAGCAGCAGGATGTTATGACAGATCAAATGAATCCCAGATGAAGCGTGGCAGAGATTAAGCAGCAAGTCTGGGTGGAATAGCAGCATTTTCAAAATAATGAAAATGTTAAAGTGGCTGCTTTAAATTGACTCATCAGAAGAGACATCCTTATGCCCTCCCCTGACACAACATGAAGTTATGTGGTTGAAACGTTCTAATCCATCCTTTGAGACTCGGGATTAAGCTCAAGGGCCAATTTGATCCTCTTTCACAGAATTATTGGCAATACATTGCTGTGTGAATGCTTGTTGACGTGTTGCATTTTACTTATATAATTTTTTCCCTCACTCTTTATTTTATTTCTGCTGTTTAGCTGTAAAACAGAGTACTCATCTCATTTACACTTTTGAACTTCACCTTTAGAGCTCACCATTTTAAGAGATGAACCCTCATTTATTTCCATTGTGCTAAAAGGATTGCATGCTTTTCTTTCATGAAAATGCAAATCTCAATCACTAAAATAAAAATAATATCGCTTATAAAATTGATAGTATATATTTGGTATGTGTTTTGGTGGAGTCTCTATGTCAGGGATCCTCAAATCTGGCCCAAGAGATCCATTTTCCTGCAGAGTTTAGCTCTAACCCTAATCAAACTCACCTGAGCATGCTAATCAATGTCTTCGGGATCATTAGAAAACCACAGGTAGGTGACTTTGATCAGGGTTGAACCCTCCCAGTCAAGATTTGAGTACCCTGCTCTAGGTCCTCTTCTATTTTCGCGCCTTCTGACCAAGCACAATAATAAATAAATACCTTCAGTTAATAATAACACAAATGAACAAAACACAAAAATACTTGCATATTGAAATTGCTAATGATAAGAAGAGCTTGTTCATTTTGAATAACACTGTTCTGTTTCGAGAATGTCAACAGTTATCATGAGCAAGTTAGTTGGAGACAAATTTTCTAGCACAATTACCTGTCGCGTATATTTGAAGTACACAATGTACTATTACATGTATTAATATCTTTGCTATAATGATTAGATGTTTCCTGCTAAATACACGGTTTTGAAAAACAACAATGTAGTATGCTCAGTATGTTAGCCAACAACCCGCTGACGCCAGCTTGTGATTGAGCCGACCAGCATGCAACAGCGACACTCGGGGTGTGTGGCAGGCAAAAAAGCTGGCAATGTTTTGGAAGATTGCTTATTCCATAAAAAATAAGCGGTGCGGTTATAGTGCCTTAAAAGAGGGGAGGGGGGGCAGAGTAAAAGAGATAATACAGAACAAGAAGAGATCATTTACATAATAATAGTATATATACAAATAAGCAGAAAATGTTTGTAATCTAATTTAAGTTCGCTCTTTCTTCAAACAATAAACCGAATTCATTGAAAAGGAAGGTGATACAAGGTTATGTATTGATCTATCATGGAGTTTAGAAATTGCCTATAATCACGAATTTATCAACAGCCTTATAAGCGTTAAGCTATGTATTTGTACATTTGTATAGTATAACCATGAGATCCTGCATGTGAGTACACTGAGTCCCTGGGTTTGTGATTGTGTGTGTGTGTGCTGGGAACATGTGAATTGTGCCACCTCCCAAAAATTCTGGTTAATATTTAAAAAAAAATTCTAAAATGTTCTGCTGGAGTGTTTTGTCTGTTATCAGATAACAACAACAACATTTTTAAATTATTAAAAAAAAAAAGAAAAGAAAGAATGCAAACATATTGCCTTTAACCTGATACTAAGTCATTTTCCATGTTCTGTTTTGTTACAGTTGTTAAAAAAAAATTAAAAAAAAAATTGCTATAATTTCACAATATTAAGACTATAAGGATAGTTTCTTGTCAAACATACACCAATTTTTTTTTTTAAAAAACAAGATTCCTTTGTTTTATATTTACCACTTACAACTTCAAAAAATATTTTTTACAATGTGTTAGGAGATGTTTATGGTGAGATTTAAGGCTGTTTGTTATCTCAC
Organism: Sinocyclocheilus anophthalmus; assembly: GCA_018155175.1. Taxonomy (NCBI): domain Eukaryota; kingdom Metazoa; phylum Chordata; class Actinopteri; order Cypriniformes; family Cyprinidae; genus Sinocyclocheilus; species Sinocyclocheilus anophthalmus. Next base: position 25,922 of record JADLZN010008866.1, on the reverse strand, counting down.
ATTCATCTAAGATGTTTTCTCCAATTTATTATTTTTTCTTGTTATTTACAACATTCTCATACTACATTCAACATTCGCATAAATGTAACACACATACTTTGTGCGCTACAGCATTGCTGAGTGAAGGATTAGTTCAAGCCCAACACTCCCTCATCTGGCCAGGACTGGAACTAGGGTTTGAAACGCCTCTTTGATGTCATGCTAGTAACAATGACACTGTTTGGAATGGAACAGAAGTGTACTGTTTAGTGAATACTGTGCAGTATATACTGTAAATTTGGCATATGCATATATATTATATGTATTTTATATGTGTTTTTATATATATATATATATATATATATGTGTTGGTGTGTGGTGTGGGTTGTGGTTTGTGTGTGTGTGTGGTGTGGCAAATGGCTGCATAAACGTTTCAAATAATACACTATTTTTTGTGAGTTTTAGCATGTGACGCATATGCACAACACTTTCCCTTTTTCATATCCTATACGATCTAATCTGGTTTGATGGCTTTGGCCTACGTTGTTGGCGCACAGGTGCTTTTTATTGGGGGGGGGGTTTGTTTAAGGTACAGGTTGATACAGCCTGTGCTAAGGATTTGCCAAGCATGCAAATTTAGTGACATCCAATGCTATCACTAAAAATGTATGCTGTTGATGAGGGCTTAAATGTGTTACAATCATGTCCCACTGCCAGCATAGTATTTAAATTCTCTAGGAAACTTAGTTGGCTGTCAATAATACTTATACACTATTTCTAATTGCATTAAAGGTCAGAAGAATTGACATCATTCATATAGAAATATTTGCAAAGCTGCTGAACAGATCTCAGCATGTTTCTTATTTTAAGCTAATACCACTTGACTCAGCTTATTACTTTTATTTTATTCCTGCCTGATGAACATATTAGTGTGATAAGAAATCTATTTGCCTGTGCCTAAAGTCTTGACTCTCAAATGTGCGTAAACCTAAACTTCACGAATGAGCCACGCGTGACTTTATGACTTTTGGACAGTCTATTATAAAACAGCATGTGGAAGGCAAAACTGTGTATTTTGTGATCTCATTGTGACTTGTCTCTGTGACACAGTACTACAGAGTGTTTATTGGTTTTGCGATGCTCATTCATTTTAATGAGAGGGAGAGGGAAGGACTGTATTGAAGTAATGTCGAAAATATAAATGTCTAAAGTTTTGACATGATGATGATGATGATGATGATGAACACTCTCATTTGATCAAACAATAGGCTTGATGAGGGAGCTAGGACTCCAAACATGGCTGGTTATTATACAAAAAGCCTTAATGCTCTTTAATCTTTTGATGACTGTTGATGGATCATGCGAATCACAGAAATGATGAGGTGGTGACAGAAACATTCAATTATACCAACAGAGCAGATTCAATCATTTAGTGAACGTCAAAATGTTGGCTGTAGTTCATGTATCAGCCAGGAGAGGGCAGAAGCACAAAAGCTTACTCTTTGATCAAACGGAGTTTAGTCATAAAGCGAAATTATGTTCCATCTGTTTGCTTGTCAGTTGAATTTCTTCAAGAGTTATATGATCTTTTCAAGCTTCCTCAAAAATGGTTTTCTTTCTTTCTTTCTTTCTTTCTTTCTTTCTTCCTGTCTTTTTTTCTCACAAACAGCTGTACAGACCCACAAGCAGCAATATCTGTCCTTTGATGGCACAATGCTTCTTCAGCAAAGAACAACAGAGATGCTAATTGACAACATTTGTAGATAATTACAGCAATTATTTCTAAAGATCTCTTGAGCAATAACTGAGGCTTGTTGTAGATTCACGACCTTTATAGGGCGGGATAGCTATTTACAATGCATTCATATCAATTACTTAAATGCACTAATAAAAAAAATGGACAGTCTACAAGCTTTGAACGGCTTGATATGATGGAAATCATTAGGCTGTTGGATTTACATGAATGAACTAACAAAGCTGTTTTAATCAATTTCAGTTACCCAATTCATTTCAGAGCTGAATATGTTAGAAATGTGATTCTATTTGGAATGAGAAACTGCACTGTTTAAAATAAAGTAAGACTTTGGGTTTTCTTCTTTGGTAAAGAGTCATAAATATTAAAGAAAAATGGGTATCCTTGCTCTGCCATCTCAGGTTTCTTTAGTGACTACAGTGCTTGGGACGCATGTTGAAAGCTGGTGATCAGCAATGCTACTTGTATATTTACAAAGCAGTCTCTGCTTTTCATGTAATTGAGCACGTGTTTCACAAATGATGGAAAAATGCATTAATAAAAAAATAAATTAAAAATAGGTGCAGTTGCTGCCACATTGACAGTGCTGTTATGCCATTCACATAAATGAGATATAGTGTCTCCTTACGTTTGTGATTTTGAGCTGTCCTTATCTGAGAAAATGTAAATGAATTATTAAATCAAACATGACTCAAAAAGAGAGGTGTACTTCCATGTCTAAAATGCACTGACTGTTTGGACTACCTGGCTAGTATGGATGAATGAATACTTAAACTGAAACTGACAAACATAACTAAAAAACATATGTTTGCTGGTGATTTACTGATTAGATACTGGTTATTGGTTATTTTCTCATTAAATCAATAAATCAAAAATTTCACATAAAGAAAAAAAAAGAAGAAAAATCCACTGTCTTGTTGCATACTGGGTTTTCAGTGGTGCATGAATCTATCTATCTGTCTATCTATCTAACTATCTACAGTGCATCTTCAATAAATTAGAATGTCGTGGAAAATGTTATTTCAGTAATTCAACTCAAATTGTGAAACTCGTGTATTAAATAAATTCAATGCACATAGACTGAAGTTGTTTAAGTCTTTGGTTATTTTAATTGATGATTTTGGCTCACATTTAAGAAAAACCCACCGATTCACTATCTCAACAAATTATAATACTTCATAAGACCAATAAAAAAACTTTTTAGTGAATTGTTGGCCTTCTGAAAAGTATGGTCCATTATTTCTACATGTACTCATACGTGGTATGGCTTCCTTTTGCTTTAATTACTGCCATCAATTTCGGTGTTGCGGGAGTGATCAGTTTGTGGCACTGCTGAGGTTGTATGGAAGCCGAGGTTTCTTTGACAGTGGCCATCAGCTCATCTGCATTTTTTGTTGTCTTGTTTCTCATTTTCCTCTTGACCATACCCCATAGATTCTCTATGGGGTTGAGGTCTGGTGAGTTTGGCCAGTCAAGCACACCAACACCATGTCATTTAACCAACTTTTGGTGCTTTTTGGCAGTGTGGGCAGGTGCCAAATCCTGCTGGAAAATGAAATCAGCAATCTTCAAAAAGCTGGTCAGCAGAAGGAAGCATTTAGTGCTCCAAAATTTCTTGGTAAACGTTTGCAGTGACGTTGGTTTTCAAAAAAACGCAATGGACCAACACCAGCAGATGACATTGCACACCAAATCACCACAGACTGTGGAAACTTAACACTGGACTTCAAACAACTTGGGCTATGACCTTCTCCACCCATCCTCCAGACTCTAAGACCTTGGTTTCAAAATGAAATACAAAACTTCCTCTCATCTGAAAAGAGGACTTTGGACCACTGGGCATCAGTCCAGTTCTTCTTCTCCTTAGCCTCTGGTAAGACGCCTCTGACGTTGTCTGTATTTCAGGAGTGGCTTAGCAAGAGGAATACGACAACTGTAGCCAATTTCCTTGACACGTCTGTGTGTGGTGGCTCTTGTTGCCTTGACTCCAGCCTCAGTCCATTCTTTGTGAAGTTCTCTCAAATTCTTGAATAGATTTTGCTTTACAATCCTCATAAGGCTGCGGTTCTCTCGGCTGGTTGTGCGTCTTTTTCTTCCACACATTTTCCTTCCACTCAACTTTCTGTTAAAATGTTTGGATACAGCACTCTGTGAACAGCCTGCTTCTTTGGCAATGAATGTTTGTGGGTTACCCTCCTTGTGAAGGGTGTCAATAATTGTCTTCTGGACAACTGTCAGCTCAGCAGACTTCCCCATGATTGTGTAGCCTAGTGAAAAAAACCGAGAGACCATTTTGAAGGCTCAGTGAACCTTTGCAGGTGTTTTGAGTTGATAAGCTGATTGGCATGTCACCATTCTAATTTTGTTTAGATAGTGATTGGTGGTTTTGTTGAGATTTTGAGCCAAAATCATCACAATTAAAAAAGAACCAAAGAACTTAAACTACTTCAGTCTGTGTGCATTAATTATTTAAATACACAAGTTTCACAATTTGAGTTAAATTAATGAAATAAATGAACTTTTCCACGACAATCTAATTTATTGAGATGCACCTCTATCGATCTAGCTACATCTATCTATCTACTATCTATCTATCTACTATCTATCTACCTCTCTATCTATCTATCTATTCTATCTATCCTTCTATCATCCTCTATCCAGCCATCCCTCCATCCATCTATATTATATTTCCGAGGGACCTGGTATCAAACGCTAGATATAGCATACAATGATTAATATCAAAATATGAAAGTAAAAATCAATTAGAGCCATGTAATTGATTAAAAATGGCACTGGAGATTGTTTTCTTTTTAAATCACCTGAGCAGTTATTAAAAAACCTCCATTAATTATGTTGAGGTGTAATTGAAATATAAAAGAAATCAGATGTGAGTTTCCATTTCAGGAAGGTTTTGTCTGTGAAAAAATACTTTAATAAAACATATTTAAACATAATTTAAAACTACATTTTAATGAGATGTCTAGTTTAATACACTAAAACTAGTAGGGCTATTAGGTTTTCTAAATTTGCTCACGATTCCAAATAGATGCTTTTAAAAATTGTTTCAAGCACCTATTACTGGAAAAGTAACTAACTAAAAAAGGACAGGCTGCAGAAATTACTTAAATATACACTTAAGCAAATCATCTAAACACAGTGATAACAGACACGAGCAAAATTTTTTCACAGGCGTGCATGTGGTAAGAGATGCTGATTTTGACAGGAAGACACAGGCACAAAGAAGCAAAGAAGAGATATTCAGAACTAAACAGCGTTATATGTTATATGTGTTATATGTGTGTGACATAACGAAAGATATAACAAGAGATGGAGACAGAACAGCTCTAGTATGAACAGGTGCAGTTGTTAGGCCCTTTGATCTTGCACCGAGCCATGTCCCATAACACCATCATTACTCACCATACACGCAGACAAATACACATAAAGGGTTCTGTTCTCTTTTCAGCATCATCTTTTTTAGTACTCCATCCATCTATTACCCATTCATTCCAGGTTTTATTTTCCAAAGCATGCAGGTCCATTCAAAATTTTTAAATTTAAATTTCTAAAATCACTCCGCATCCTTTGTTTCACCTGATGTAGCCAATATAATTGTCATAGAAACTCCATAGAGCAAATCTGTGGCTCAAAGTGGATTCATGCAGTTCCTGAACAGAACAGTAATACTGCCCACTAATTAAAACCTGATGGATCTCACAATATTTGGATTACATCTTTTCATGTACCAATGTGAAACAAAAGCCACCAACAAAGTGCTTTAGCCACATAACTTTCAGACACAAGAATGTCAGTATCTGTGCAAGTTTTATGCATTTTCTGGACTTGTAGAAGGGATCAATTAAACAAGCAACATGCCATATACAGTTCTCAATGCACTGAATTTCAGAAATATTCTGGGTTCAGTACAAGTTAAAGGGTTAGTTCCCACCCAAAAATTAAAATTGGCTTGTGTTTTACTCACCCTCGAAACATACTAGGTGTATATGACTTTGTTATTTCAGACGAATCCAGTTGGAGTTATATAAAAAATTGTCTTTGATCTTTCAAGCTGTTTAATGCCACTCAGCAGGTGTTGCATGCATCAGTCCAAAAGAAGTTAAATAAAGATCACCGGGGGGTGAACAAAGGCCTTCTGTATCAAATCGATGCGTTTTTATAAGAAAAATATCCATTCAAAACGTAATAATCACTTGTATCTAGCTTGCGCTCACTGTTGTAAACAGAAGCAGTTTCGGAGGAATGACGTATGAGGTCCGCTTTGCGCATGCGCCGCTCAGAAGTGACGAATGCGGAAGCGCAGTGGAGAGATCAAAACAAAACAATGGTCACTAATTAGAAGTACAAAACGAGGATTTGTAAAGAAGAATGTCGGAGGATTTCGATATAAGCCAAGAGGATACTGGTTTTCCTTTGCTAAAGGAACTTTTCCTCCTGTTAACAAACGTTGGTTTTCACAAGACTCAACGGCGCATAAAACGCAACGATTACTTTATACTCCGCGTCCGGAGCTGCTTCCAGTGTACAACAGTGAGCGCATGCTACATTAAAGTGATTATTACGTTTGAATATGGATATTTTTCTTACAAAACGCATCGAGTCGCTACAGAAGGCCTTTGTTCACCCCCCCGAGCCGTGTGAGACACTTTTTTTTATTGAAGTTCTTTTGGACTGATGCATGCCACACCCGCTGAGTGGCATTAAACAGCTGAAAGATAAAGGCAATTTTTTAATATAACTCCGACTGGATTTGTCTGAAAGAAAGTCATATACACCTAGGATGACTCAGGGGTGAGTAAAACATTTTTGGGTGATTAACCTTCTAAGCTCAGTAGACAGCATTTGTGGCATAACTGATTATCACAAACATTTACTTCCCTTTTTCAAAACAAGCAAAAATCAGGGTTCCAGTAAAGAAATTACAATAGAAGTCAATGAAAACATTAAAAGAACCCCTGTTTTTAACAGTGTGACCACAAGATGAAAACAGTACCTGTGTTAACTTTATTTTAGAGTGAAGAAAATTGCTTGCTAACTCTTGAAGTATAAAGTGTAATTTATATACAATTTTACCACTTAACTGCCAAGACAGTGTGACACCATAAACCCTAAACAGGTTCTAAAAATAAGGATTTAAATAGCATTACAGATCAAATAATACACGTTTCAACAACTAAATTAATGTAAGTGCTTTTATAACTTAACATTTTTCCTTTTTTAAGATAACAATGGATTAATTTAAAATACATTTTTATGTCATCAAATTATGGCACAAGACTGTCTATTATACTGGCCCCAGAATTCTTTTGCTTTGAGCTGAAAGGCACAAGGAAATTTGATATTTGACACACACACACACACACACCACACACAACACACACTCCCAACTGTGAATGTTTAGAGCAGGGGTGCCCAACCCTGCTCCTGGCGATCGACTGTCCTGCAATGTTTAGCTCCAACTCTAATCAAAGACACCTGCATTTGATTTTTAAGTGATCCTGAAGACCCTATTTAGTTGCTTCAGGTGTGTTTGATTAGGGTTGGAGCTGAACTTTGCAGGACAGTCGATCGCCAGGAGCAGGGTTGGGCACCCCTGGTTTAGAGTCACTGCGTGAAATTTGAATGTAGTTGACTGGGACTTAACTTTCCACATCAGGCTACAAGTATCTCTTGAGATTAATATACATCCACTTCTCTCCATCAAATGGGTGCTTATGCTGGAAAGGAAATAGAGACTGTATCTCCTAACAGGTATGATTGATATGATACTGATACCTCAGTATTAGTCCGGAGGTCTTTCTCATTCTCCCTCTCTCTCACTTACATGTACACACACACTAAGTGGCTCCCTTATTCTCCACTTTCTCTCAAGACCAGTAATTGCTATACAATCAAAGACATCAAACACTTTCCTCGGACGCATGAATTTAAATCAGCCTCCTTTACCGTCCAGCATTCTCCCAAAGACACAAATACTGATTCGCACACACATATGCTTTAAGTTCTCTGAGCATTCACAACAAGAGGTTGTCATAGATACCAGTAAAATAAAAACACTTCCTCGCCATTTTTCCATGCATGTATTTGTATTTGTATGTGTGAACTGCCACCTTTTCAGTTGTTTTTCAGAGTTTGGCGATTCAGTTGCTGTGTGAGTTTTTGTGTATCTGTGTGAGAGACAGAAAGAAAGAGAGATAGACTTTAGCATTTGAGCTTTTTGTGTTCTCAGATGGTGTGTTGCCCCTTCACAATAAAGGGTCTTTCTTTACTTTCACACATTTTCCCCTCATGTGCACTTCAGTATAGTCTGCTGTTGCACATATGCGCAGTGAAGTCTGAATTTCGTTGGGCAGGTTTTGCAGCACTAATAATATTTCATGTACAACTGGCTAATCATCAAACAACTATATTATCAAAAGTAAACGTATTTTATTAAAATCAGCTGACGCTTGTCGCTTCTCATTCCAATAAAGCAAAATCGATCCCCAGGTAACCCTGGTTTGAATAAGTTAACTGGATAACTTTAATGATATCAGTATCATATTTCATCATCCTCAAAGATAATTCTGTGCACCTAAATCATCTGCAGTTCTTACACTCATATGCAAATACTGCTTATAAAACAGCTCAAATGATTCAATTTGAAATTGTGAAAACACCCATTGTTCCTTTCAGTAATATAACAGCAATCTTCCAAAGGGCATAAACAACCTGCTGAATTTCCATCCGGTAGTTCTCACTCGGGAGGAGATCCAAGATGTTTTGTTTCCACCTACATATATTTTGTTTTTCTTGCAGAAACGCCTGTATGAGTACAATTTAATCTAGATTGGGGAAACTGGGATGTTTCTATGCGCTGTATGTGACAAATAAAATACATTGACTTGTTTTCCATCTTGCTACAATTCTGAAGGATCCCTGCACAGTATTATTATTATAGGGATCTGTATGCTCTTGCTATATTTACATTTATTTATTTATATTTTTAAATCATTAGATGAAACAGGCTTACATTTGCATTTTTACAGGAAATAGCTAACATGGCCTTTTCAGCATTTGCATATCTGTAGCAATGAGGTGTAGGAACACTGCTGCTAGTGTGCTAGAGGCTCAGCACCTTGCTGTTCCTGCTGCCAATGCCCTTAGGTGGGCGTGTAAAGAGCAGATATGAAGCTCATTCCAGGGGTGAAGCTGGCCTAAAGCTGGACACTCATGACTAGCAGGAGGATATTGCTAACTGCTCCCTGACTTAATTGCCTACTTGAGATGACTCGGACATGAAAAATCTGACCACTTCACCAGCAGATCGGAAGTCTGGTGGAAAGAGTTTAAATTAATGAGAGGAAAGATTTGATGTACAGCTCAGTAAGAAGGCAAAGGTGCCAAGATATGGGGATTTTTTTTATAAATTAACTGTTAGCTCACTGTGTTCTCATTCTTACCGAGTGTAATTTAGGCCTAATTAATTAAAGAAATAATGCACCCCCAAAATAAAATTTGCTGAGAATTTATTCACCATCCATTGTAGAAATTTAGCATTACATCAATTGCTCACCAATGTATCTTCTGTAGTGAATGGGTACCGTCAGAACAAGAGTTTATATTAACATACTATATTAGTTTTATTATATCCAACGTACCACCACATGACTTCAGTCCATCAGTTAATGTCTTGAGAAGTGAAAAGCTTCGTGTTTGTAAGAAACAAAACCATCATTAAGGCATTTTAACTTAAAATATCAGTCAATAATATAATAACTCTTCTTAGAGTAAAAAAGTCCATCTCCTATTATACGCTCACATCAGAATCCACCAATATATTTGTTTAGAACACTTGTAAACAGTGCTTGATTTGTGCATAATTCTCTCCTGATTCAGACAAGACAGCTTATTCACGGGTGAAAGCAAAATTAAGGACAGAGGACTTGTATTTTAGAGGGACGCAATGGTTTGATGTTAAAAGTTTCTTAATGATGGATTTGTTTCTTACACTGTAAAATCCAATAGTTTACCTTACTTAGATTTTAATTAGTTATCTTTACTTAGTTGTTACACTTACTAGATTTTATTAAGTTACAGTTCATTTCAAGGCAGATAAAACAATTTACTTACTGCTTTGAGTGATGCTTACTTAAAGGGATAGTTCACCCACAAATGAAATTTGATGTTTATCTGCTTCCCCCAGGGCATCCAAGATGTAGGTGATTTTGTTTCTTCAGTAGAACACAAACTGAGATTTTTAACTCCAGCCGTTGCAGTCTATCAGTCGTATAATGCATGGCAATGAAAAATCTATGAGAGTAAAAAAAACATGCACAGACAAATCCAAATTAAACCCTTCGGCTCGTGATGACACATTGATGTCCCAAGACACGAAACGATTATTACGTATTATGACGAACAGTATTTATATAATTTTTTAACTCTAATACACCACTATGTCTAACTGCCTTGAGCGCGTGCACGGCATTCGGTGTGTGAGGTGTGTACGCGCTCTTGCGTAGTTTATGCAAGTGCCGGAAGTGATCTCTCACGTGTATACGTCATTCATTGTTTACACAGTGCACAGTCATTGTAGGTACGACGGCTAATCAAAATGGTACTTACTTGCGCTTATCCGGATTGTTCAAACCGATTTAAAACTAAAAGATTACGTTCTCTCGCGCAAACTCATTCGGGAATGGTGACTTTCCACGTATTCCCAACGTCTGAGCCTGCTCGCCTGAAGTTATGGTTGATTCGGCTGGCTGGAAGCAACAAGAGAATTACCCTCACGAACTACGCCAGAGTGCGTACACACCTCACGCACCGGATGCCGTGCGCGCGCTCAAAGACAGTTGGACGTAGTGGTGTATTAGAGGTAAAAATTATATAAATACTGTTCGTTTCTGGCACAAACCGATCGTTTCATGTCTTAGGACATCAATGTGTCGTCACGAGCTGCAGGGTTTAATTTGGTCTGTGCATGTAATTTTTACTCTCATAGATTTTGTTATTATTGCCATGCATTATATGACTGATAGACTGCAACAGTTTGAGTTAAAAAATCTTCGTTTGTGTTCTACTGAAGAAATAAAGTCACCTACATCTTTGATGCCCTGGGGGTAAGCAGATAAACATCAAATTTTCATTTTTGGATGAACTATCCCTTTAAAATATTAAAGTAGCCACAAAGGAACCAATGACATTAATACCTCAGTGAGAGGCAGCAGTGCACTAATATGTTGCTAATATGCAACAAAACAACAGAAGAAGAAGGAGTTTTTGAGGTGGGGCAATTCTTAATAGACTTTTCACTCATTTCCTCCACTTCTGCAGTTCTCTTTCTCTAATTGCATTCACTTGTCTCCCAAAGTCTTCTTGAATGTCAATACAAATGAAAATTTTGAGAGAACATCACATAAACTGACTTCATAAATTGATGTTGATTTTCCTAAAAAACTTTTTTGTTTGATCTCACCATTATAGTGATTCGTGCTCTCTTTGGTTGGGCACATTGAACTTCATTTATATTATTATAATTTTCTTCCTATTGATGCAATAATGCAACATGAAATCACAGTTATTTGGTTTCAAAAGACGGGAAGTAATAAATAGGTTACTTTTAGAAGGTGACCTAACTTATAATTAAATCATGAATTAGCATATATTTCATGTTGATTAATGCTACATTACAGTTTTATTGTGTTTCACAAACACCTTGTGAAGCTTTTATTTGGCTTTAAACGACATGGGTTCCACCAGAAGTGGGCACTCATGCAACGTAATCAATGACGTACATCCGAGTAAACGAGACGGAGGGAAGTTTGCGAGTGAAGGGCATAAAAAAAACGGACTGGAACGCAGCCTAGGTCAAGATTAAACCTAAAGTAAATTAGCAAGTACTCCCTACAGTTCTTATTTAGTTACTAGAACTCTCGTGAAAGTGAACTATACTAACTAAGCATTTGTCAGTACAACATACTATTCCCATTTCACTTTACTTGTTTTTTTTTAAGGCAATCGGTTTGCATGCTTTTTTTTATAAAGTAAGCCTGACTAATTAGATTTTACAGTGTACAAACATGCAGTTTTTAGCTTCACAAGACATTAATTGATAGATTGGAGTTGTATGGATTACTTGTGGATTATTGTGATGTTTTTATCAGCTGTTTAAACTCTCATTCTGGCAACATCCATTCATTGCAGACGATCCATTGGGAACCAAGTAATGTAATGCTACATTTCTCCAAATCTGTTCAGATGAAGAAATAAACTCATCTATATGGCCTGACGGTGGCACATTTTCAGCAAATTTTCATTTTGGGGTCAAATATCCCTTTAATGTATGTGTGCTTGTGTTATGAGTGTGAATGTATGCAATGAGACTTATTTATAAGACTTGATACCACCTTTCCTCTAAAAATACTTTAGTTATTTTTTAACATGATAAAGCATTAACTTTTTAGTGCCACTCAGAAGACATTTAATTTCCGAACTGCTATGATACATAAAACAATAACCAAATTAAAATGGTTAAAACTAAAAATGATAAAACGGAACATGCTTTTAGCGACACTCACAGCATTTCACATTGAAAGTATAGTGAAATGTGCAAGAGGAAACGTAATATAATTTTGCAGAAATGCCATCACAGGTGCAAGAGCCACTTTAATAAAAAGTGGCACAGCTTACCCAACTCTCCTCTACATGCCACATACAAAAACAGACTGTACAAACCTCAACCTCCATTTCTCTAGTACACACAAACTCTATTACAGTATACCACATATTAAACACACTGTGCTGAATTTTTAAAACATTCGGGAGGCATAGCCTCGTTTACTTTGATTGTTAATAAGCTTATGTTCAAATATGTTTATTACTCAGGGACCTTATAGTGTAATATGAAACACAGTATACACTATGCAGAATATTTAAAAGCAATAACAGTTCTTCTGAATTCTAAAATACACACCTATCAGGCAAGAGAATTGAGGCACGACTACAAAACACACGAGAATAAGCCTAGAAAATTGCTATAAAACACTTCAGCACAAACACACAGATTGTTCCCTCTGAAGGGCATATAGTTGTGTTTACTCCTTTATCTTTAGCTGCATCTCACTAATAAACTCATCCACATGATCTCAAAGGACAAAATGCCAGACATCTCATCTCACCATGTCCAATTAAGTCATCTTACTCACCTTGGGCAGCCCCAATATGACTGTGTGACTTGCACCTATATTGATATCAACAGACCTACTCAACACCTTGCTCCTTTGCCACAGCCTCAGAATTTCACATTATGAAAATACCTCAAGGAGCTAAATGATATTTCCTATTACATTTAAAGTCGAAACGAAGGACATGGGAGACATGTCTCCTCTCATGTGTTTTTTTCTTCCATCATATTCACATGATTGAAGTCACTTTGGTAGCTTTGTGATATTTGTCCTTTGTTCACTTACGCAGTGTTTACTATAGTATGAGCTGCTGAACGTCAGTTCACAATAAGGCACCTTTTTACTTATTCTAATAGTTATTATTTGCAATAAATGTAAAAATGCGCAAAAGTGATGAGATTGATCTGACGATTTTCAGATCAAAGCCTCTAAAAGCCATCTTGGTAAAAAATGAGATAACTATACTGAGTGAATGCTCTCCACACATGTTCATCAAGTACTTTCACTTCAAATGCGCTAAATCCCAGCCTCAACCCATTCAGTAGTACCAGTACTTACATTGAAACCTATACATAGTAGCCAGAAATAAATGGTAATTTTAAAGAAAAACGTCAGACGTACTTAGGGGCTTTTGTATCTGAACTCTTCATATATACTTAATTTGAATAAATAAAAAATTCATTGAAAATGTAAAAATAGAAATTAGAATTGAATTGTTTTTTTTTTGGTGAAAGTATAAGTAGTTTACATTAATTTACATGAGAAATTAAGATAAAGCTTTAAGAAAAACATCTCCATTTCAGAATGCCACTGCATGTCTCTGAACTATATATACACATTAAAAACCCAACAGCAACATTATGAAGTTGTTAAAATATAATTTTTACTACTTCAAACTGAACAATCAAACCAAGATGTTTGGAATTTAATCTTATCTCATGATGACCTTCTGTCAGAGGAGTGCTGCAAGTGTGTTCAGAATTATGAATGAAGTGTATATTGTGACAGATGGGGTGCTGCAACACAATGAGCAGCAACAGCTGGACGATGAAACAAGCAGGTTAGGGTGAGAGAGCTGGAGAGCATGTTTGTACATAATTGTGCATTCTCAAAAAAAAAACCCAGCAGGTTCAGACATGCATGAGATGGACAGCAGCATATGAACATGCTTATCTCACATATTTCAGTCACTAAGATCTGGGGAATACATCCCTCTCACAAATCATCTGAATGAGGGAACAAAAGGGCAAACAGCTGCATTTTCTCCTTTGAGAATTCTGAGAAAAGAGAGAGTGAGAGAGAGAGCTAGGCAGCTGAGAATATAATAAGTAAAATTGTGAAATTATTAATTTTTGTCCATTTATGTGAAGATTAGACCTATGTAAGTATATTTTGGATAGGATGCTTCTTTACCCATGTATCAAGCTCCATTTAACTCTTAGTTTCTATTCAGCTGAAGGTACCAGTGACTTAAAGTGCTGCAGTTTAATCAGAACACTGATTTGGACCACAAAGAGCCCCCTGCGGAACAAGAGGAAGGATTCAAAAGAGGATAAATCATGTTAGACTGGCCACCTGGTCTTGTTATAAAAAAGGCATGGACAGACTGTGGCATTAGAGGTGGTTTAACGAGGCTATGGGTACAGTCAGAGGGAGAGCCTAATCATTAGGGGCTTGAATAAAATATGTGTTCTCTCAGAGCTAAGAACAGTTGGATGTGTGTTGGGTCTTACAACTGAATGAACTGCTGTGATCTTTGCATTGCATCAATCTAATTCACACCATCATTAATTCTCAGTAATAGTTGTCAATCAGAAGCTATCCATTAGAATCACTGAAAACCAACAGTTAAGCACTCTTTCAGCTCTGATCCTTGAGGCACTGCCTATCAGTTGCATAACTAACTCTAATCCTATCATGGTACAGACTTGTCCCAATTCCAATTGACTTTTCAATTTCTAGCATATTACACACTTCACATCTCTTTTGCTGCAGACTGCATCAGTAGTTTTATCACTCAGACTGTTGCTAAAACAAAAAAATGGGCATCAGCCTTTGTTTAGCTGCATTCAGAGCTGTATCTATTTCATTTATTTAAACAGTCTATTCTGATATAATTATAGACGGATCTATATTTGTAATATTCTCATTGTCCTTATAGGTTTGCTTTTGTGTAATGTTTTAATTTAGGCTATAGTTTCATACAGCAGGGTTCACTGATACACCAGTAGGTGGTGACAAGTCAGTGAGTCACGCAATCATTCACTGATCTGATTTGTTCAAAACAGGGATTCAAACATTTAGGAAGGAAACAAGTCTCATGGGTAAGTAATTGAATCATTCATTCAATTGATTTTGTCCAAACCTTGATTCTCAAGAAACAAAAAATGAGTGAGTCATTGAGTTGTTCATTCAAACGATTCGTTCAAAACACTGATTGATTCAGAAACAAAATACCACTAGGCTACTGTGTTTCTCGCAGACGTGCAATTGTGAAATCTGCTAAGGTTTCATTTGGAATGACTGTTCATTGACAGTCCAAAAACAGACAAAGTAACTAGCAATAGGGTAATGTAAGTTGCTCAATATTAACGTCTTGTTTATTAAACTGTAGTATTCTATTTTGCTGTGCCTACCTTTTTACTGGAAAGGATGTCATCTCCTATTTAGTTTGTTTCCTGTGCAGTTGTGGACCCAAATGTGGACCGTGGTGGAAATTATTATGTTAAAACATACATTTTTCATAAAAGGTACACTTTTGAACTTGTAAGATGTAAGGGTTATACATTCTGGAGGAGCAGGAAACTAATGAGGATCAGATGGGAGATCAGGTGGATGGTGGAATTCATCCCATCTGGTGAGGTTCATCTGGGGGTGGTATTGGGCCAACTAGGGATAGGCAAGGATCAGCTAGAGCCTGAGTTGGATGAAATGGATCCTGTGCCAATAAACACACAGGCAGAGTGGAACAGTGTTGTGGTGAATCTGCCAAAACTCTGCTTTACAGTGATGTAAAAGGGAAAGTTGGTTTGAGCAAATTCTGTATCAGTGATATTGCAGGCAGACTGGAGTCTTTTTACATTTTTCAAAACCTTTTTGATTAGCCTGAGAGACAGTTGCTTATAGCAGTGCATGTTACTCAGATTTACTGATTTGTTATCTCTATCCACCATGAAGCTCATTAAATCACATTTTCACGATTCCACTTACTATAATGCCCGAGTAAGTTTATGCGTATTTGGCGTGTTTGTCCCTGGGACGAGGGCTGCTTCCCCGAGCTCGGGTAATTACTCTCGAGCCCGTTGTACTCCCCCGGGCCGGGGAGGGGGGTCCGAGCTCGGGATTAAGCCCGGACCCAGAATGCTCCCCCCCGAGTGTTCCTCCCCGTGCTGGGGTAGGAACGGCCTGAAGGTGAGGAGTCGGGGTGGTGGAGGGATGCTAAGGACGGGAGATAATGGAGGTAAGGCTACTTTGATTATTTATAGAGGTTCTCTCCTCAGCTGATTGGATAGATGGTGTAATTACTAATGATGGACTGCCCGTGTTAATTATCTGCGCGTGCTCCTCCAGAAATTTGTTAATAAAACATCACTTCACAAGTTCACACTTACATATAATAAACAGAGTAGGTTATGCGTATTTGGCGTGCTGTCCGGGGAGAGGGCTCCGATCTCGGTAATTACTCTCGAGCCCGGGGTACTCCCCCTTTCCGGGGAGAGGGGTCCGAGCTCGGGTTTAAACCTGGACCCAGAACGCTCCCCCAAAGATGCAATTGGTATGGGACAGCAGCCAGAGAGGAGCATTGATAACCTCCCAAATTTGCAGAACTTAAAATTGGAGGGGTGCTGGACATCGCTTGTAGTACTGCTGAGGTTTAGGAGAGAGAACTAGAGGCTTCTGCGGAAGCGGGCGCTGCTGCGGCAGTGTAAAATACAGATAATGGCTCCAGCGGGAGCGGGAACTGCTGCGGCAGTGGGGAAATATGGAAAAGCTCCTGCGGGAGCGGGAACTGCTGCGGCAGTGGGGAAATATGGAAAGCTCCTGCGGGAGCGGGAACTGCTGCGGCAGTGGGGAAATATGGAAAGCTCCTGCGGGAGCGGGAACTGCTGCGGCAGTGGGGAAATATGGAAAAGCTCCTGCGGGAGCGGGCACTGCTGCGGCAGTGGGGAAATATGGAAAAGCTCCTGCGGGAGCGGGCACTGCTGCGGCAGTGGGTAAATACGGAACAGGCTCCTGCGGGAGCGGGCATGCTGCGGCAGTGGGCCATACGGGTAAAGCTCCTGCGGGAGCGGGGTGCTGTTGGGATGAATGTAGTGGGGATGGGTCGTTATAGGTGATTTAGGTGATGTTAACGGGGTTTAGCCATGGTGGGTCGGGAGTTTGAGTGAACAGGGATGGGATGGCGTTAAATGGGTGGTTCTGAGGCGGGAGTGTTCGGAGGGCTGGGTAGGGGCAAGGCGGAAGGAAGGGCAGGCATGCGAGAGGTAGGAGGAAAGATAGCTGCCGGGACCGCTTGCGGAGGCGTGCTCACGCTTGGGGTGGCTCCGGGAGCGGAAGAGAGGGGGAAGGGGGGGCGTTTGGGGAAATATGGAAAATGCTCCTGCGGGAGCGGGCACTGCTGCGGCAGTGGGGAAATATGGAAAAGCTCCTGCGGGAGCGGGCACTGCTGCGGCAGTGGGGAAATATGGAAAAGCTCCTGCGGGAGTGGAAACTGCGAGCAGTGGTGAGGTATGGAAAAGCTCCTGCGGGAGCGGGCACTTCTGCGGCAGTGGGGAAATATGGAAAACTCCTGCGGGAGCGGGCACTGCTGCGTTTTTGAGTGGATGGGGCTTTACTGACATTTAAAGGGGGTGGCCGATGAGGGTTCGTTGAGCTTCCTTGATGTGGGAGCGGTCAGATCGAATGTAGCTCTTGAAAGCTTCTGACGACCAGCGACCGAGTGCTTGTATCTGCTGCTGGGAGAGGCCTTTTTGGGCCGCTGTGGTTGCTGTGCCAATTCGGAATGAATGGCTGGAAAAATTATCAGCTTGGATGCCGGATAGGAGCAGAACTGACTTGAGGTGCTTTTGAAACCAGAAACGAGTGACGGGGCTGTTGGAGTCGTCTGTAAAAAGGGGGTCAGATGGGAGTTTGGAGTGTGATTTCCTGAGCTGGATGAAGGCTAGGAGGGCCTGGTATGGTAGTATGGGTGATTGGAGGTTGAAAATAAAAATGAAATGGCCTTTCCTGGTCTGGTCTGTTTTACTTTGCTTGATGAAGTAAGAGATGGTTTCATCATCCAGCACTGTTAGATCGGAAATAGTGGGGTGGGTATTTGGGTTTAAGCTAGATGTGATAGTGAGCTCAGAGCATCTGAGAAAATCAAAGAAAGCCAGGATGAACATAGCGTCAAGTGTGTGGGCGGTGTGAATGGAATGATATCCTCTGCGGAGGGTAGAAATACATTTGGTTAATATTTGTAAGGTAATGGGTTGCCTGGTATCTGGGCTAGTGGGATGGGATCTTTGGATACCTTTGATGCGTAGGGAGGTCTGAGAATTGGCTATCTGGGTGAGGGTGAACCGTATAAGAGTTTGTAGAAAAAAATTGGATTCCGCTTCGATAACCTTTATTGGAGCTAATTTGTAGGTTTTTGTTGATGTTGAGGTGAGAGATGAATGAGGTGATAGCGAGCAAGGAAAAGTCTGGAAATGGCAGGTTGTAGGTGGAGTGAAATACTTTAAAGCATTTCCAAGCTGTTAGGGAAGATTGGAGGGTCCTGGGGGCGACGGCTTGTAGGATCTAGTTGAGGAAGCCGTAGTGGTCTCAGAGATGATTTAAGGGAATAATCATCTCTGAATAGGGTAAAAAAAAAAGGGGTGGGGGGGGGGGGGGGTTTACTGGGGTTGGGCTGTATCCGCCTCCGGTGCCAGTGTTCATTAATTCTGCCAAGATCCTGTGTCCTGATTGATTGTCCACAGGGGGGGTGGTTCCAAGGCGAGGGCGTTCGGGGGGGTGGGTAGTGGTGTGGCGGAAGAAAGAGAGAAGGAAGAGTGAGCGAGGGGAGGTGGAAAGGTAGCCGCCGGAACTACTTGCGGAGGCATGCTCACGCTTGGGGCAGTTCCAGGGAAGGAATAGAAAGAGGGAAAGAGAGGGGAATTGACGGGCATCGGAGCCTGCGTCGGTAGCGGAGGCAGGCTCACGCTTGGTACAGCTCCGGGAGCAGAAAAAGGAGGAAAGAGAGAGGAAATGGCGGGCGTCGGGACCTGTGCCATTAGCGGAGGCATGCTCGCGCTTGGGGCAGTTCCGGGGAAGGAAGAGAAAGAGGGAAAGAGAGGGGAATTGACGGGCATCGGGGCCTGCGTCTGTAGCGGAGGCAAGCTCACGCTTGGTACAGCTTCGGGAGCGGAAGAAAAAGGAGGAAAGAGAGGGGGAATGGCGGGCGCCGGGGCCTGCGCCATTAGCGGAGGCATGCTCACGCTAGTGATGGATGGTGGGGCTGCGGGCCATGGGTAGGGGAGGGGGTATGGGGAGGTCTGCGCCGCTAGCGGAGGCGTGCTCGCGCTAACGCGGTGGCTCGTGGAGACTGGAGCTGGCATTTTGTCGAGCTGGCGCTCGGTGGATGGAGGAGGGGGTCTGGGGCTGGCGGCATCCGGGGCGCGGCCCAGGCTTGCCGAAGGCTTTTTGCTGCGGCCTACTGGCCGGAAGCCCGTCTTCGAAGGAGTGGTGGTCGATCCGGGCCGAGAGTATGGAACACTACGGCCCTGGCTCGCTTTGTCCGCGGCCTTGGATGGAGGAGTGAAGCTTGGAGGCGCCCCTGTTTGGAGGGAAGTGTAGAGGGCGAGGAGATCTGCCTTGGCTGATCGTCGTGGGACGCTGACGCCGGAGCTGACGAGCGCCTGGCGTAGTTCTGCCACGGTCCATTTCTCCGCAGCTGGGGCGGGGGAGAGGGCTGAGGCGTAGGAGGACGCTGGAGAAGGTGGCTGACACCTTGAAGGCGCAGTTGATGGCGTGCCTCGGTGCCTGGAGGTATGCGCAATGGCGGCGCGGGAGGGCCGGCGGCCCCGAGTTGCAGCCGCGGGCTCGCTTATGGTGTCCTGCGGAGCGCTGGTGAGCTGGACGGCGACTGAAGACGCCGGAGGACCCGTGATGTCGAATTCGTTATCGTCCGGGAAAAGCTCAATGTCTGACATGGTGCTAAGGATGGGAGATAATGGAGGTAAGGCTGCTTTGATTATTTATAGAGGTTCTCTCTTGAGCTGATTGGATAGATGGTGTAATTACTGATGATGAACTGGCCGTGTTAATTATCTGTGCGCGCTCCTCCCGAAACTTGATAATAAAACATCACACTGTTTTTCATTGGTAAAAAGAGCCCTGTCTGATATTTATGGCATGGTAAATGTGCCATAATGGCACTGTGTGAAAAGGCTGTCAAAAATATTGTTTTCATGTTTTAGGTGAATCATGGGTACAAATATGGGATTTGCACTTTTTTGCCACAAACATTTTGTTTACTAATAGTTTTTGTTTTCCCAAAGATTTGTGTAAAATATGTTTTGTGCTAGACATTTGTGTCCTTTTTTCATGTGTGAAAATGTGTGAATATTTAGCACTTTTTTCATAAAGGAATGGTGGGTTGTTAACCCCAGCATGAATGTTGTGTAATTTCCTTTTACCTGAAATATGCAGAAACTCACGATCTTGCCACTGTCTACATTTATGACCAATTCAAACTTACTGCCTGAAAGAATTCAAAGAATAGGACTCAAATGAGAATGTTGGACGTGAAGAATTTAGAATAATCTGACATGACGGTCTCTATGTTTCTAGTTTTTACTTTTCTCAGACAATATCTGTTATGTCATGCAGTATAATTGAGGGCATTGAACAAGTATTCATCAAAGATGAATCGTGTTTCATGAGGTCGATTTTCTGGGTTGATGAACATGGTTGATTTGACCATTGGTTTGAACTCTCCAGTTTGAAAGGTAAAGCAAACATGAGGGCACTGCTCAATGGATTTATAGTAGGCCTATATGTATTTAATCCATTTTGAAAGTAGTTGAGTTTTGTGGCTGACAGATGTAGAATTACAATGCATGGCCTGTGAAGCAGCAGAAATGCGATGCAATCTAAAAAAAAAAAAATTAAAAGGAAGCAAAAATTTTTGATGAGCAGGACCTTATATCTCCACACATGCATTCACACATACTCTGCAATCAGCCAGCCGAGCCATTCTTATTCTAATGGAGCATAGCCACCTCTTTAGGGAAATTCACACACATCTCAGTGTTCGTCATCAGTCGGGCTCATTCAGATCACCTCGTTGAGAAATCAGTGCTCTTGAAAGACTCTCGATACCATTGGCAAACAAGAACTTCAGTGAACTAATGTTGCGTCAGTTTATGGAGGAGAAGCAGACCATTAATGACGCTTTATCAAAGAAAGGTATAGAGAGGAAGAAAAATGTTATGCATAGAAACTAGAGAAACACCTCAAAACCATGGTGAAGAAGATTATGATGAAGCTTGTTATAGGTCTACTTTTCAAAATTACAAACAGCCATTCTCACTGCCTTGTGCATTTTCTATTTGTGTGAATCTCTGATTTCAGGCTTCAGCTGAGCATCGTCTTGTCATTGAAGAAGCACAGCACCCAGTAAATGCGGTCAATAGGAATCAAGACCGTAGGATGATTGCACATGGCCAGCTCAGGTCAGGTACTTGACTTTCTTTAGATGTTTTTTCTGATGTACTGTATGTAACAGCTTTTTTACCCAGGAATGCTGGGAAGTTGTGTGGCCTGTCTTAAAAGTTATGTAGTCCAAAAATAATTTTCACCGTGCCTAGGAAGCATCTGACCAATATAATATTTCCAAGCTCTATTGATTTTGAGTTGCTGATGATTTTACTCAAATTATTGACAAAAATAATAACAAAAAGGCATTTTTATTGTTAAATAAAAACCAAACGTGCTGTTTACTGATAAACTAAAATAAAACACAGGATGCACAAGGTTGATCTGTTATTGCTGAAATCTCACCTTCCTCTGTTGGTGGCTCTGTCACTCTCACTGATTAAGAATGAAAGAAGGGTGAAAGATTAAATGACTGCCTGTGACATTTCTCTCTGATTCCGAGTCACGTATTGCAATCCCCATTTTGGCAGCAAATCAATGTGAAGCTGAAATCAGAACAGAGGCGCCAGGCATATGTAAACAACTGTAATAGACCAAATTAGGATGCAATTCCTATAGTGACTTTGCCCTATGAATGATTGTGATGTGTGTTTGTTCCTTCAGGGCTTGTGGTAGAAATATGTTCATTCCTGCTGGGGGTACTTTTCACACCCCCAGGGATTCAGTGAACACACATTTCTCCATTTTGTTTATTAGTTATTTAATAGGAAAACCTTAGAAACATGCTTGGTTACATAGTCACCGTGAATAGCAGTCCTTACTATAAATAGCCTTTGTGCCTTTGCATTTATAGAAGAAACGTTTTGGACAATGTCAGGCAAGGAGAACAATGGCTCATTAGCATGAATTGGAGGTAAAATAAGATCTCAGAACACGGTTGTGCGCAATACCCCCTTCTGATTTTCATACGACTATGTAAATGAATCAGAATTTTAAATCACTTAAAGTAAGCTGGTTTGAACCACTTCACAAAAATGTCACCATATAATATTTGATGTATTATGTATACATTTGTTTGAAGTGGAAAATGAATTACCCCTTTGAGTTTTTTAAAGCAGGTATATTTCTGATGTGGTTTGAATGTCCAGAAAATATGGGTTTATAATGTTTAAATCATCTTGTCCTTAAACCACAAGAACACATTAATGTTGATATGCAGTGGCACAGTTTCTAGAAGTGTTTTCATTCACCTATTTCACAGCACTGACAAATCTGCAAACTTCTGTTTCAGTGTTGGTCAGTGAAAATGATCTCTAACAATTTCCAGAGTATTTCAAACCCCCTTAATGACCATCCATGAATTAAGATAGTATGAGAACTCTATGCTGACCTTCATCTTTGTCTCTGTAAAATCATTTCATGACCACCATGCTTCACCATAAAATATTGAGACAGGAGCTGACCTGTCTGCTGTAGTGATGACTCTGACTCCAGCTTCTGACTCTTCAGTGCCAGCTATAGCCTGATATTTTGTTATGAGCTGTGCAAAGCAAGAAAGCTAACTCATTTTATCGTTCATTTTTTTCACACATTGCTCATTGCTCACAGCACTAATTTCAGGGCCTCATTTAAACCTAAAGTATTGCTGGGGAAAAATGTTTTCCTAGATCAAAGTTCAATGTTCAGTGAAAACTTACTTTAACTCAGAAGTGCCTCACCACCCGTCTAAAAAGAGTATTTACTGAAACTGAACAATTAAAAATTATTTAAATGTATAAATGCATTTTCATATTCTTTAGGGTTCATATTGTTAAATGTGATCTCGGCCATGCATTTATTGCAATTTTTAAACACTTTAGGAAGACAACAGCCATATGGGGAACATTGTTGTGGTAACATTAGCTGATAAAGAAAGCGAGGGTCCACAAAAGCTACTGAGATTTGACAAACTGCTTATGATGTTCTACATTTGTAAGTTGCTTTGGCTAAAACTCTAGATTTCTATTAGGAAATGTACTCTCAATTGTAGCCTCTCATAATGTATATTATGTAAATTAGGATACACCAAGTTAAAAAATTATGAATTAGGTTACATTTACAATTAAGGTACACAGCTGGTAAAATGAACTCTCACATGGTTCCACATTTCTGAGCATTGTAATATTATATATTTCATCTAATAAGTAACTAAATAGTTCTGGGCAGACAACTTCCTGTTTGAGTGGGGGCTGTATGGCCAACTGTAGAAGTTCATCACCCTTAAAAAATAAGTTCTGTGACCAACAAAGGTTTATGATTCTTGCACATTTTATCATAATAAAATCTACAAATTAACACAATCTTTATGAATATTAAAGCCTAAAATAGAATGGCAAAACCACCTAATTTCTGGTTTTAGTGGGCTACTCATGCTTGCAGCACCCTGAAGACTAGACTGCACAGGCTACCTCAACAATGCGCTGATCCTTTTCTGAAGACATATAGCTCCATCAAGTGGTCTCAAATTATAAACATTAACACAACATGCAATGGGCCTCATTTATGACACACCAGCATAACGATTTTCAGCGTGGTTTACTAATGATTTACATAGGAATTTGTCCTACACACCAAATTGACATGACACGTATGAAAAATGTTGGTATTTTAAAACCTCCGATGGTTAAAGAGGTTTACTTTGACAAAACGTCATGTCTTTAGGTATTCATGTATAAATGCTGCATCCTGCTGGTGACTGTTATGAATTATTTCACAATATTTGTTCACAATTCAAATACTGTAGTTACATATTGGTAATGAATTAAATGAATGGACCTCAATAGAGCACTGATTACTTGAAGCTTTTAATAGGTTTAACTGAAAGGTTATTTTTCATACATGACATTGGTGCAAGTTGTATACAGTAGGCTACTTGAATGGAAAAGAGCAAAAACTCCGAAGCTGTTTGCCAATATCAAGTATTTTAAATTACTAATAAAACATGACACCAATTCTAGCATACATTTTAATCTTACATGCCAAAAACACACACACACACTGCAATGACTCTCTACTATTTATATTTATGTAAGTTTATTTCCTCCTCTAATCTTGTCTCAAATTGGAATAAACCCTTGTTGGATAATATCATCAACTTTCAAAAAGAAATGAGTCTTGGAAAATATTTCCCAAGAAACCAGTGAGAGAGAGAGAAAAATCTGGTCTTGAGAAACATTTTCATTTCTCCCGCTCACTAACTTAGGCACAAAAGTTTTAAGTTTGGACCTTTGAACTTTTCCGTGTCACTTTTATATTTTACATCTGATAAAAGCAATTTTGTTTTCGTAAACAACCGGTGCCTCTGTTATGACTCCTTGTAAACGTTTTTTTTTTAAATCACAAACAAGCATCAGAAGCAAAAACTCAAAGTGTTGTTTTTGAATCACACCCAAGCCTTCAAAAGATCAAGCTTTTTAAAAAATCACACAAAGATCTTCATTCGTTTCTTTAATTAAACCAGTGTCAACACAAACACTTCAAAGAAGGTTCAAAGAAGGTGTGAAGTGCACACTAAAGTTCAAATGCTAAAACATCTTAAACCCTGTTTCATATATATCATGCCTGCTGATACCTGAGTTATGTTTTAGCTATTCAGGTTTTTTTTGTTGGATCTGAGAGTATTGTGTGTATTTGTGTGTGCTTGTGTGTTTATAAATAGATATGAATGCTAATATAAAAATAAAATATATATGAAATTTGATCAAAGCAGAACCAGTAGAAACCAAACTGATTTCAGACCTGAAGATAAAATATTTACTCAAGAGGCCTTTACACTCTTCGCTACTGACAGGCAGCAGGAGGGGCTAGAGATAAAGCCTGTGGGTTCCCATGGCAAGTGATGAGGACATGTACATTGGATCTGTGGGAACGAAGGTAACCCTGAGGTCACAGGCTGGGGTGGGAGGGGGTCCGTAATGCTGGCCGTGTCATCATCATCAGCTGTGTGCTTATGGACGGTGCGTACAATCATTTAGCGGGATCACACAAACATACAGGATGCCGTATCACCCGTGCCTCTCTCACATGCTCTGAAGGAGTGTGAACAAACACAGCTGTTCTCTGATGCCTTGGTGAAGTCCTGCTGCTGCCACACACACACACCTGCTGCAAACCTTTTACTGGAAAACTCAAATCAGTGCTGTAAGCAAGAGTGTTCATATTATATAATACACAACATAGTACTCAATAAATTAATATATACATTACAATAGCAAACTACAATATAGCTACAAAATTACCAAAACATTAAAGCATAAACAATTAACTTATTAGCAAGCACATTTGACAAATTCCAAACCCCATCAATTTGAATAATTACTGTTCATAATCATTTATATGTGATCTGA